>OZ005661.1:65000072-66200072 GCA_963930645.1 Salticus scenicus | reverse complement strand
TGCAGGCATGGGAAACCTAGACCTGATGCAATGCGGGCGGGAAAAGAGATGCCGTAGACAGCGGGTACCCAAAGCGAGGTTTGGAGCAATTTCAGTGTATTTTATTTTATTTTATTTTATTTTTTATTTTTTTATTTTTTCTCTATAATGCGGTGTAAAAAAATAAATATTAATTCGATTCTTTCGAAAATTCATTTAAATATAGTGACCAGCGAAGCGGGCGTAGCCTGCTAGTCTATAATAAATGTAACTGTACTATGAATATTTTTGTATATATATAATTCGAATGTTGCTGTACTCGTAACAAAAAAATGGCTTTGTCCTGATGTTGCCCTGATGGTCAGAGCTAAAGGCCTTGTCAAGTTGTAATCTATAATAATAAAAGATGATGTTTGTCTGTCTGTCTGTGCATCTATACGTTCAGCCCCTACTGAACGCAGAAGTATAAAATTTGACATACGGGTGCTCAGAAGCCTTCCAGAGTTGATAGTGAAAACAGAATTTAAAAATTTTAATTAGTTCCGGAGATATTAATTAAAACGTCGACCAATGCAAAATTAAAAAGCGAGCGGATCGTAATTTTCGCCCTTCAGCGTGTTCCTCAAAAGAGAAAGCAGAGAGAGAAAATTTTCGCGGGTTTTTCTAAAGCGATTGCTGCCGATCTGTTGGAAATATCGAAAATACACCTGTACCACGAGAAAGAACATTTATTACCGATTCTTACGGTACAATTTTTTTTTAAAAATACGGATTTTTTATATTTTTAAAAAAAGTTTTAAAAAGGGTCGAAAATTTCTCTTTTTCTCGATTGTCTTTTTTGAAACGCCCTGTACGACCGAGTAACTGTTCCATTTCTTAACAACTGGAATATTTGGAAAGGACATTTAATCCTCTTTCGAACCATATAAACATTTTTACAAAATACGGATTAGCAATCCATATTTTTAGATTTTACGAAACATCAATTTTTCACAAAACATTTTATAACTCAAAAGCGTTTAGAGATAAATCATTTTTTTTTTTTTTTTTTTTTTTGTATATAGATCTCGCTTCAACAATTGAATACCCAAAAGATTGAGAGAAAATTTCAAAAACTGAATGAGTTATAATTTTTTAATTTTCAGTATCGCGGCAGTTTTCGATGAAATTCTGAATCGACGTTTCTGAAACTCTTGCAACTGACCTTGACAGAGAAGAGAGAATAAGATTCTTCAGTGCCAGGTGTTAGAGGTCGGGAAAAATTGCTTTTGGTTTTTCGCCCACATGACAAAGTATACTGGAAATAAAAAAAACAGTTTTTGAATTTTTTCAATTTAAAATCGATCAAAAGCAGAACTTCAAAATTGCCCGTCATTATGGCTCACCTGTATGCAGTTAAAAAATCTAAAGTATAGCTTTAAAAATAAAATAAATAGACATATTATATTTATTTAAATTCATTTTTATTTCATCTGTTAATGACACCATTCACCAATTTCATCTGTTAATGAGTTACTTTTAACAGAATAATATTGATTTTTTCCCCCTTTTTTTTATGAATTCGGTTGTAAAAAAGCAGTTTTGGAATTCTTAAATTTTAGATGGATTTCAATAGAAATCGTTAATCGTCCTTGATAGATTAGCCATTTTGAGTCTAAAATATATCATAGATATTCATTATTGTAATACATAATACATCATTCAAAAGATATTTTAAAGTATTTTTATTGCAGGCTATTAAAATGATATAAGCCGTTCAAATTCTGTACAAAACTTTTGGAGAAAACTACGGAAAAACTAGAAAATTTTTATTCTTTTATATTTTACAGAATTTCAAATTCAGATTTTCGCTCACATTTCGTACTAATAATTTTTAACGATATATAGCCCGGAATTAAGCAAGTTTTGGAGAAAACCACAGATAAGTCAGACACAAATCTTTTTCTTTAAATGTTATACCGCGCCGCAGGCGCCACCGAGCGGGACTTAGCTAAAGTCAGAAATTTGAAAGATCATAACATGGTGAGCGAACAGGCTGTTTCAGATATTGAAAAGGGAAGAGGGCGCCGAAGGCGCTACCGCACGGGAATTTACTGCGCTTTCAATAAGCTATTTTCACGATATATCGATAAGCTGTTATTAGACCTGAAACGGGAAAAAATCGCCGCAGGCGCCACCGAACGGGAGTTTCGTAAAGTCGGATTTTTCAGGGATCGCGAACCAGCTGGTCGCCGAAGGCGGCTAGTTTTAAATAAATGTATCATTTTATACGTATTGTAAAGTGAATTTTTTTTTTATAAAGTTTGTGGTTTTTTTTACAATGACACGTGTGTTTATGATATCTCTATGTGAGATAAGATTTTATTGTTGTAAATTGTTTGCAAACTGTAATTTGTAATGGAGGCGGACACATAGAATAGGAGTTATATGTTTGTAAACATTTGCATGGAAATAAATATAGATTTTCAGGGAAATTCGCGATTTGTTGACGTACAGCTGCTTCTATCGACGAAAATTTTAACTATTTTTTTTTTTTCTTTACACACACACACACACACACACACACACAAAAACGCCTTTATGAGAATTTTTCGCAAACTGAGTTCAATTCCATCATTTTCTTCAATTTTTATAAATTTTAAAAATGTCTACAGAATCAGAATACACATAAATATTTTTAATGTTAAATAGGATATTATTAGTGTACCAATTTTTTTTATGACGACAAACAGTGTTATGCTAATTCGGTATAAGATATGAGAAGAAATTTTTCAAAGTAAAGTTTCACAGTTGTCGGAATTATTTTAGTGCATTATATATATGTAAATTTGAGAGTACATAAAGTGCTAAATATAAAAGCAAAAGTTTTAATTGTTAAATTACGTTACATAAAAACCTTTAAACTTGCCTCATTATCGGGCCGTAAATTTTTCACCTGGACGCCCAGGCCTCTCCAGTGGCTTCATCTGTTGTGAAGTTCATTTGACACTGAAATCCATGGCTGGCTCTCTCCATGAGGTGTCTCCACGCCCCATTTGGGGCCATTGCGCCGCTGTCATTGCACACATTGGGATTAGTAGCTATTTCGATGGATTCGCGGAACACTGCGTAATGATAGTTATTATAGTCGGCCAATTTTTTAGTTTCGTTAAAGTTTATTTCAATATTTTCACTATTATATGTTTTTGCGAGAGCGGTATTTACTTTGCCAATTTTAATGTCGTATTTATGCTCGTTAATTCGGGTTTTAATTTTTTTTTAGTGACGTCGATGTATGAACCTGTATTTTTATTTTGATTGATGAACGGTATTTTATAAATTCCGGCGGTTTCAACTGGTGAAATGGGGTCTTTATCGCTACGTATTAATTGAAAAATGTTTCTATTAGGTTTTATGGGGATATTGATACCGTATTTACTAGCTGAATTTTTAATTTTATTGGCGGCTCCCCGATCATAGGGGATTGAAGAGGTAAATCTAGAGGGGTTTTTTCGAAAATTTGGAATATTATTTAGATTTTTTAATCTGTTTTTAATTTAGTTTGTTGATGATTTTATTAGGGTATCCGCTTTTTTAGTAAATTCTTTAATAATATTTATTTCTTGGTTTAAGTCTTCAGTTTCCTCAATGATTAGAATGGCACGATTAATATATGACCGAATGGCGTTAATTTTATATCGGAAAGGCGTTTTACTTTTGTAGTGGATAATTTCATTGCTGTTTGTAGGTTTTCTGTACACAGTGGTTTTAATTTTATTTTCTGTTCGTATAATTTGGACATCGAGGACATCGAGACACATTTTTTAATAATAATAATAATAAAATCTTTAAGTTTGTTTCATTTTTAATTTAAAAAAAAAAAAGTGAGATTGAGGAGGCAAGATACGTACAAAATAAAGGTTACGCAAATAAAGATATGATTTTAAAACTAAAATATCATTACTGAAAAAAAAAATTATTTCTGTTTTATTTTATTTTATTTTAGTATTTTATTTTGAATCATGTATATTTTTGCTTGTGATTTTTCTCTAGACAGTAGCTTTTAAGTTATGGTTTCTGTAAACTATCATTAAGACCCAACTTTATGATTTTGTTCTTCGAGCCTACATTTTCTAATACAGAATATATACATATACTTGGGAGTACTTGAATTAAAAATATTTTAAGTACCAGAATATGTGTGTGTATATTCTGGTACTATGTAAAGATTTTCGTGAAATATTTATATTATGTTTATTAAAAGAATAATTTATGTTTCTCAGGAACTTACAATAATGCATTTTTGGAATAACAATACTTGATCCAATCGAAAATAATTATCAAATATTCTTAATTAAAAAATGAATCATCGTCTATAATTACGATCGTATCCATAGCTATCTCAATATATCAATCTTTTATTAAGAAAACGGAACAATTAATTTAAGTTATAGTTTTTAGCATACTATAGTTTGGAATTTTATTCTGTAGCTTTTTTAAATTTTGATTTAGGTTATTAATTAGAAAATAATAATAATATATATTATTTGAGATTATGTTCGTTTATTAATTAGTTTAAGAACATTTATTTGCGGTCCGGTTGATCCATTTGGTAGGATTTTTGGTAGGGTAGTCTTCTGCAACAAAAGGGTACAGTTTTAAATCCTGGGTAAGGCTTGCATGTCTGTACCCTCATAGGTATGTAAAAAAATTAAATTGTGCATTTTTCACCATTAAAAATAAAATGCTCAAAAATTAGTAAATGGGCATACACTTTTATGTTAAAAAAGAAAACATGCTTGTATCATTTATGAATTATGGTATGTTTTCAAATTAAAATCTATTGAGTTCATAAATATGCTAAACTAAAATAAGTTCTTTAATAATTTCTTAAAATTTAAGCAGAAAATGTTCAAACAGAAAAATTTTTTCCTCAAATCTACAGAACTGCATTTCGGGGCGGTTTCACATTAGTTATCAAAAAAAAAAAAAAAAAAAAATACACCAATGAGAATATATGTTTGGGATATTGGTATTCACAATGGTCTATTCCATTTTTTGAGCAAGTTAATGTTCTCAATAATAAGTACGTAATAGGATTTTTAAAGTTGAGTATATTTGCTTCGGATGGATGGATGGTTGGGTTTTTCGTCACACAAGTGCTGCGCAGATGGGCAGTTGGCGACGGTCTAGGCTCGAGTACCGAACCAGCAATCTTTCAATTACGAGGCCGGCGCTCTACCGACTGGGCTACCGCAGCGCATATTTGCTTCGGAGCTATTTTGAGTATGCGACATTCTCAAATTTGACATAATTTTATTCATTTTTGAGTATATTTTGTATTTTGTCTTTCTCAGTGTTCTTGTAGAGTGGAGTAGGTTTAACATCACCCTAACGCTACGCATTGGTTCATTAGCAATGGTATAGAATACTTTGTTAATTATGATCCGGAGACATGCCATCACAAATGCGATACTTAAGAAGGGCATTGTTATTGTGAATATATGTAATATGGATCATTTGACATAAAAGTCACTGTCAGTCTCAAAGCTTTCAACTGAATACAAATATCATATGACATTTTTTAATATATATATATATATGGGTGATTCAAAATAGATGTTACAGCAATTATCTCGTAAACTAAGAAAGATAGAAACATACATCCAATTAAAAAATTAGAACAAATTAAGAGTAGATTTCAGATATGGCATTTCTTTTGTCAAAGGGGCTGTATACATATTAAATACGAAATTTTATTTTTATACGGTCCCTCCTATCATGTGACTTATATTTAGAAAAATATTCCCCTCGCTCTAACAAGCAAAATAAAAAAAAAAAAATCATTTATCTAAGTCAAAATCTCGCCGAGTTATTGCAATTTGAAAATGATGACTTACACCACTTTTTCTTCAATTTTGGCATCTATTTTTCGACGCCAAGTGGCTCACTTTAGGGGGTTATCTATGAGATGAGAAAAATTAAAAAAAGATCCTTTATTTTAAAATAGCAATTAAAATCGTTCAAACACGTGAAATCAACAGTTTTAAGAATTTAATGCAAATTTACATAATTTCGTATTGTTAAAAAATTTAATAGTTAAATTTCTTAGGGGTCACCTGCAAATTAAAACACGTTAAGAGAGGGAAAAAACTAAAAGACTAGCAAATCCGTGTGAAATTTTCGCGCTTTATTTTTACCACTTTCCATCATGGTTGATAAATTTAATGACTTCGGCTCTTTAACAATTCCAGCAAAGATTGAAAAGTGTTAATGACTTCGATCTGTCTGTCTGTCCATCCGTCTTTCTGTGTGTCTGCGCTCTAACTCCCGTGAATATTCATAGAATTTTCTGAAACTGATATATGTTATTTGAGTTCATTATCGGATGTTCCTTATTGAAAATGGAGTGAATACCTCTGCTAGGTTGTGCACAGGGACACCCGAAAGTATTCCAAAGCATTGTGTTCTATGAGAGGTATTTTTATAAACCATATTTTAATACCTTTAATTTATGCATATATTAATAAAATTGAAATATGTTATTAAAATTTTCCATAGGATATTTTCTATAGAAAATGGAGTAAACACCATCACTGGTTTGTACACAGGGGCACCTGAAAGTATTCCAAACCATTGCGTTCGATGTGAAGATATTTCTATAAACCAAATTTTAATAACTTTGCATAAATCTTAATGAAACTGAAATATGTTATTCATATGCACAAAAGAATGCTTTCTATAGTGTACAGTATGATTAGCATTAGACTTAAAGGTCACACAAAAATATTCAGTTACGTTAAGGGTTTTTATTGGACATTTGCTGGAATTGCATTTTCGTTTACATTAAACATTTTCTAACAATTTTTAACTGTGAATGTGATTCCAATTTGCATATATTTTTGTCTGACTGTCCATCTGCCTGCCCCCAGCGTCTGTAAATATTTTCAGAAATTTTCAGAAATCTTATATGTTATTCAGGTTTACTGTATGCTATTCCCTATTTAAAATGGAATTAATTAATTCTCTACAATTGGTTTATGTACAGGAACGCACAAAAAATGAAAATGTATTGCGTGTTTGAACAGATATTCTTATAAATTACATTTAAATAACTTTATACTGTAAAAGTCATA
This sequence comes from Salticus scenicus, assembly GCA_963930645.1. Lineage (NCBI taxonomy): Eukaryota > Metazoa > Arthropoda > Arachnida > Araneae > Salticidae > Salticus > Salticus scenicus. The sequence goes on along the minus strand of OZ005661.1, from coordinate 66,192,978 downwards.
AGGATATTCATATTTATTGTTAATATTCTAAAATAATGTTTTGTATAGAATATGATATGGTATAGATGTATAATTCTATGTCAGGGGGGGGGGGTTACCGCCCTTCTCAACCCCCGTTTAATTATAGTGCCTATACTTATCAAAACAAAAATCAAGTCTGTTATCAATTTCCTTGAAACTTGCAAATCTTGATCAACTTTTCAAGTGGCAACTAGATATGAAATCCGAGGTACCAAATTCGCATTTCCTGTAGTTATTACTTTCTCATACCCATAAGGTAGAGAAAGTATTGTTTTTGCGCCAAATTTTCGAAAGTGAGTTTTTGTTATATTTAGACGTTTTGAGGTCCCCTGAATATGAAAATCGTGTTTTTAGCGGTTGGTCTGTTTGTGTGTGTGTGTGTGTCTTTTATCAGTTTATCTCAAGAACAAATAGCAGCAGACATTCCAAGCTTGGTATTCTAAATATGTATCATATAGGGATGCTACACTAAGCTTTTCATTGAGATGAAGCAAATGGTTCGTGTACAGGGACACTCAAGAAAATTCAAATACATTACGTCTATGGGGAAAATTGCAGGTAAGTAGAGTTGAACACCTATAGACTGCACTAACCAAATAAAATGAATATATATTTTTTATATGCATAAAAACATGTCTCATGTAGAATATAGTAGGGAAATCATTCACTGTTCATTTACAGGGCTACACAAAATAACTAGATTATAATGCGACAATAGCTGAAAATTGATGGAAGTGCATTTTAGGTTGTGCCGTATATTATTACTATAGGTTTATATTTAGGTGCACTTTGTGGTTTGTACATATTCTTCAAAAGATATACAGGGTTGCAAATATTTAAGCTATAATATTCTTTTTTATTGTTAGTGAAAGTGCTTTACTATAATATTTTACCATGCCCAGGAAAGCTGCTCAGGAATGGAAATGAATTCCACATAGACATATGATAAATAATCTATGTTTTTAAGCTAAATATGCATCGCTTCTGTTTTGTGTATTTACACGTTTTAAGGCATCCTTATTACCAAAGCCAAGTTTTTTAAAGTTTGATTATTGCCTGCGTCGAATAATTTCAGGAGATTCCCCCCCCCCCTCACACAGAACTAATTATCATATAAAACTCTTCCGAAGCCTAATTTGAATTATTTTAACATAGGTTTACATAACAGTACACTTTATGTTACCTCTTAATTTCCAATCTGTATTTATGGTACTAAATTTCAGGGTAAGAGAAAGTCGTGTGAGTGGAACACCAGATTATTTGTTGTTAAATTATGCTGATAATTCATATATATACAGAGCAACGAATAAAAATTTACCTTTCGTATTCAGGAGGCCTCAAAATGTGATATTATACAGAAAAATTCTCTCTCCAAAAGCTACTTTGTTTACAGTATGGGTATGAGAAATTAATTTTGCGTTCTGTGTCAGCAGTGTTCTTCGAAAAAAAAAAATGGAGCAAACACTTACACCAATTACATTTAATAAAAAAAAAAAAAAAAAAAAAAAGTTACCTTAATTTTGGGTAGCCCTGTATATTGTCTATAAACTATATACACATGACTTTGTGTACGTAAATTTAGTGTTATATGTAAAACAAGTAATACAAAATGAAATGCGCTTCCAGCATTTCCCAACTATATCTCCAATATATCGAAATACTCTGGGTAACCCTGTAAATGAATGATGAATGGTTGCTACACCAGAATCTACATAAAACATGCTTTTATGCGTATAAAAAATTTGTTCTTTTCATTTTGTTTAAGGCAGTCTATACATGTTACACTGTACATATGAGAAATTTCGCTCACAGACGTAATCTGTTTGAATTCTTTTAGATGACCCTGTAAACAAACAATTGTCTGATCGTAACGAATACTTTAGTGTAGCACCGCAATATGATACGGATTTAGAATATCGAATTTGGATTTTCTGATACTATTTGTTCTTGAGATATTCTAATAACATACAGACACACACGCACACACAGAGAGAGAGAGTGAGACCAACCACTAAAAACATGATTTTTGAATTCAGAGGATCTGAAAACGTGCAAATATAACAAAAGCTAATTTTCGGAAATTTGACTCAAAAACAATTCTTTCTCTACACCGTGTATATGAGTAACAGAATGTATAAAGAAAGAAAAATGAATTTGAAAATTCCCTTTTAGTACATAAATTATTCATAAATTTTATTTGTTAAATTATCAATGAGTATTCTCTTGTGTATTCACTAGGGAAAAGAGAGACATAACAGGTTAAAATAGCCATCTTTCCCTGAAAGATTTCTTTTTCTTTTTTTCCCCCAAACGCTGATCAACGTGTACCTTATTACAAAAGCAATAGCAATTACAATTTCTCACTTTTGATACAACCCCTTAAGACTTGGCGAAAAATGCTAGAATTTTCAAATTGCAATAACTCAGCAAGATTTTGACTTAGAAAGATGATTTTTTTTTTTTTTGTTTTTTTTTTTTTTTTTTTTTGTTTGTTTGTTAAAGCGAGGAGAATATTTTTCTAAATATAAGTCATATGATAGGAGGGGCCGTATAAAAATTAAATTTCGTATTTAATATGTATACAGCCCCTTGTACAAAAGAATGCCATGTCTGAAATCTACTCTTAATTTGCACCAATTTTGTAATTGAAAGTTTGTTTCTATCTTTCTTAGTTTACGAAATAATCGCTGTAACATCTATTTTGAATCACCCGGTATATATATATTCAAGAAAAAAAAAATATAGAATGAGTTAGCATGACGCAAGGAATCGCGGAAATTAATTTTAAAGATTTAAAACACAAGTATTCGTAACGCTTAATTTACCAGATTTAAAAATTAATTTTATTTTAAAAAAGCGACATAAAACTTAATTGTAAAACAAATCTGTGCTTCTGTAATGACAATAACTAACTATAATATTAACGATTATATTATTATAATAATTAAAATATTAATTAATCTTAAAAATAACTCATAGAATTATCAGAATAAAACGTAACATATTGCGAATTTAAACAGGAAATGCGTTACATGAATTTTTATTTGTAGCTCTGAAGATTCAATAAAACTAAAGTACTCTCTGGTGTGCAGTTACCTATCTAAACAGAGCCATTTTTTTTATAAAGAAGGAGAATAATATAAAAGCTACGTGAAACTTCAAGGTTTTCCATTGAATCGATAAAAGTACTCGAATTTTAATTTTTCACTCCCTTATTTTTGTAATTGTTTTTAAATTACATTATTTATCAGTCGAATGAAAAAGTTAACAGAAAATGATAATTGAGAACTTTTGTTGAAAATAATTATATTTTGAAACTTTTATTTACATTTTTTTTCGTAATTTAATTTAAATATTAAAATATTTCTAAAAAGTGTATGTTTTTTAATATTAAAATTGTTGATGTTTTAATAAGGTTTATATCCTAAAACACTGTCTTTGATATTGAGAAAAATAAATAAAACATTTCTGCATTTCAAAGTTTCTCTGAGAATTATTTTGTTGCATAAGGTATATGTACTGTAATTTCGTGTATATAACCTGCGGGTAATCTATTTAAAAAACCTGACTTTGTATGTCCTGCGGGCTATCATCCGGTGCGGGGTATCTATCGCGAACAACGAGAAAATCAACACCAGTCTCATTTTTGTTTCGGAAGTCTCACTTATTAACGTATAATGACGAAGAAATTCAGGACAGGGAAAAGGAACTTGATGAGGAGGATAATACGGATGATGAAGACGAACTGTCCCAAGCAATATTGCAACATTTTAATTCTGATACGGAAAAATCCGATTTCGATGGATTTGAATGAATTTGTAAATAAATTTATTATTAAGCTATAATTTTCTTATAAATTGAATAAAGGTGTTAATCATTAGAAGTTACTCCAGTTCATAGAAATTTATATAGAGAGAAAGATTAATACTATGTTATGATTATTTGCTTTTTCATTATAGGTAAGTAAATTTATTTGTTTATTATTTATATTTATTTGTATATTTGTTTATTATTTGTATCTTTTCTTACTTATTATTAAAATAATATCAATTAATATTGAAATTATAAATAGCGATTGCCGACCATGTGATTTTAGAAGTGCGGGGTATCTTTCGGTTATAATTATTTTTAAATAGTTTTTTATGCAGCGGGTTACCTTCCACCGCGGGTTATATACGCGAAATTACGGTAATATTATACGCGCACATTTGAGTTATGGGTTTTTTAGATAAAACTGTCTTTCGACATAGGATAAGGCCTATACTATCAATTACCAAAAGTGTAATAAGCTTACATAACTATTGAATTCAGAGAAATATGATTACAAACATAAATGCAAATATTTTTAAAATATTTTATTGGCATTATTCAACATTGTTGTTTGTTACATGGAAAAATAAATTACCGATTAATATAAAATACTAGTAGGTCACTGTCAAAACTTGACGACCGCTATATATTCAATCCTTTGAAGTACGACATAATTACACTTATTCTAAATCAAGGGACAGCAGAATTTGAGTACAAGTTTAATAGAAAAAAAATAAATTAATTTTTCGACTAACATAAAAAGCAAAAGTTTTTTAAAGATTTCCGGGATGAATTTTTGCAGTTGGGAAATAATATTAGCTGGTATAAAATATTTCTTACCCCATCCCCCCCCCCCTTAAAGAGTTTAAATGCATAAATTAAGTCTTCTTATTTCCTATTCATTTATTTCGATAGAATTGCTGTCTTCTGCTCCGAAATCAGCAGTTTGGATATTGTTTATATAATGTACCTTGAAGTTATAGTCAGAAATTATCTGTTTTATACAGAGTGCGCCAAAATTCACGAAAACGATATAACTATAAATAACTTATTTTATTTATCATATCGTTTTTATTGATATTTCACAAATGACTTAAAGACTAAGGATGGGAGATTATTTTCAAATAAATGTAGAATATATTCTCAGGTAAGTGTTCGTTATTATGAGTCTCCCAGCGGCACCAGACCATGCCCGATTCTGACACCTTTTAAGGTTTTTGCCATGGCCTAATGGGATAAGAGAACTGTAAGAAGATAAAAGATAAGATACACAGATAAGAGAACTGTATAAAAGATGATTTATGACAGATGTCAACAATTCTGGAGCAATTTGTTTCATTTCTGAACGACACTGGTTCTGCTGCAAAAGTCGAAGACCCCAATTAGGCTTCTAAGGACCATTTTTTGATATTCCATCATATCATGCATCACTGACCTATACTCATCTGCAATTTCTCTCATTGACGTATTGTATTTGAAATTTCTGGGTTGTTCCTGTACACGAACCATTTGGTTGATTTCAACGAATAGTTTAGTGTAACATCCCTATATGATACAGCTTTAGAATAACGAGTTTGGACTTCCTGCTTTTTTTTTCTTCTTGAGATATACTGATAACAGGCATATATACACACACACAGACTAACCGCTAAAAATGTTTTTTGGATTCAATAAATCTTAAAACGTGTAAAAAATATATATATATATAATAATTTCGGAAATTTGACCCACAAACAATAACCATGTATATCGGCAAGAGAAAATAAAAAAGCTTCGTCGTGTTTCGCATGTCTGACCTAGCAGTCACGTTTCGAACAAATTGCTTCAACACCACAATTAGTTGCTGAAAGCGAGTTTTTTATTCGTTTTCATAAAAACAACTAAATGGTTAATCTTTACCTGCGTAGAGTTGTTGCAAAAAATTTTTTAACGAAACTCTTTAATTGTATCGTCTAATTGCGAAATCGGCCATCTGCTTGAAATTTAAAAATACATTTTTTTTTTCAGTTTTTTTAGTTCTAAGTAAAGGTTTCCACCATTTAGAAAAAAAAACCAAGCCAAAAAGGTAAAACCCCTGTGTTATATGCATTTGAAAATCACAATGTGCTGCAAAACTGGTCAAAGTCTAAAGCTGGTTAATTTCAAAACCGGTTAATGAGTGATTTCATCTAATTTTTCGCATTCTATTTCTATAAATAACTTTCAATGCCTTGAAATTTATACATGTTATTGAGTTTATTGAAACAGGTTCGTATTGAAAATTGTACAAATAGGACTGACTACTGGTTTGTGCACACACTTTTCTAACACACGGCGGTCTCTTAGAGGTATTTCCCTAAAATCTGGTTTAGTGTTTTTATACTGTTCAAAACTTAACGGAATGGGAAAATTATTTTATTGGATTTTGAAAATGTATTTCAATTTTATATTGTTTAGCGAATGTAAACATGTAGAAATATGCTTGAAAGAAATACCTCTCTCAGACCGTACAGTATTAGAGTTATTTTCTGATTCCCTGTTTACAAACGAATTTCGACCCATCTATAATTGCATACTACAATAAAGCCGAACAACTTGTTTAACACATATTAGATTTAAAAATTTTCTAAAATTTTTTACTGGAATAACAAAGCGGTGAGACAGTCCGGAAGACAAATAGACGAACTGAAGTCATAAAAAACTTTTTGGAATTTGTTAAAGTTACATAACCTAATTGATAATGCAAGAGCAGTTTCCGCTTATACCCTATATGTCAATAGTTTTCTGTATCTGTAGCCCAGAAAAACAAATCATTAAAACCAATGATACCATATTCCATTGAAAATGTGGATTTATGCATCTAATTAATCAGTGCTAATTTCTTTATGTTAGATGCAAGATAAAGGTACAAAAATATGCTTCAATGCATACCTTTCCACAATAGTAATGTCGTCTTTTAAAAACCTTTTGTGAGTCACTGTACCCGAACAACTAACGCTATTTATACTATGTTCATCAGGGAATATGTTTTAGTGAACCAAAATATAGATATCAGTTTCAAAGCATTCAAAAACATTTACGAAAATCTGAGCACGAATAAATTAAGGTCAAACATTTTTACATTTGCTGCAAATAGTGATCCTAAATACAGATATCAGTTTCAAAGCATTCAAAAACATTTGCGAAAATCTGAGCACGAATAAATTAAGGTCAAACATTTTTATATTTGCTGCAAATAGTGATCCTAAATACAGATATCAGTTTCAAAGCATTCAAAAACATTTACGAAAATCTGAGCACGAATAAATTAAGGTCAAACATTTTTATATTTGCTGCAAATAGTGATCCTAAATACAGATATCAGTTTCAAAACATTCAAAAACATTTACGAAAATCTGAGCACGAATAAATTAAAGTCAAACATTTTTATATTTGCTGCAAATAGTGAACCTAAATACAGATATCAGTTTCAAAGCATTCAAAAACATTTGCGAAAATCTGAGCACGAATAAATTAAAGTCAAACATTTTTATATTTGCTGCAAATAGTGAACCTAAATACAGATATCAGTTTCAAAGCATTCAAAAACATTTGCGAAAATCTGAGCACGAATAAATTAAAGTCAAACATTTTTATGTTTGCTGCAAAGTGTTAAAATTTACTCGTTGTCCATTACGGTCCACCAATGGCCCTGAGGTTCTACTCTCAAATCTGGAAGACGAAAAGTGTCTGATTCGATTCCATGCCGCGCACGTCAGCCGTGTCGCTAGACATTTTACATGGTTTTCTCCAAAACTCGCTCAAATACGGGCAAAGACTTATTAGAAAATCCTCAAGAATGACTTTTCGCCCAGCCCTAGACCATTGCGTATTCAGTTACTTTAACGTACACAATCACAAAACCAACCAACTGCAACATTCAATGCGATTCATGGTGAAATACTTATAACTTTTATCATACACCATTAAATATGTATTATAAAAAGAATTCTATCTAAAAGAAACCTTAAAATTGTCGAATGATAATTATGATACATAGCAAAAATGAACGAAGATTATTTGAAGTGTAATGTATACGAATTCTCACTTTTGTAACACCCTTTAAGACTTGGTGAAAAATACTAGAATTTGACAAGCTGCAATAACTCAGCAAAAATTCACTTATGAAGATGATTTCTTTTTCTTTTTAGACTGAGGAAAATATTTTTTCTAAGTGTAAGTCATGAGATAGTAGGGGGGTATGAAAATTAAATTTTGTTTTTAATATCTATAGAGCCCCTTGTACAAAAATGACATATGTGAAATCTACTCTTCATTTGCACCAATTTTGCTACTGAAGTGTAAGTTTCAGAAATAATCGCTATAGCATCCACTTTGAATCACCCAGTATAAGTATGTTTCAAAAGACCTCGTCAATATATTTGAAACGATAAGGTTGATAAATTAAACAGATATATTGATTTATTTTTTATTAAAAAAAAAAAAAGAAAAATCTTAGGAAAAAATAAGTTAGTCGGAAGATTATGTTGATTTCTTTTTGACTGATGACTACCATTTTGAAACAAAATTAAATATGGAGTTTTTAAGCAAATCGTTTCATAAATACATTTTCATGGGAATTTGAAATTTTCAAACTGCAGACACTTGGAAACAAGATTGTGTATCATGTTGGCGCACAACCATAGAAAATGTAAGTCTGCTTTCTATAAAATATATCAAATACTACCTCTAAAATACTATACTGTTCGAATTAATTGGGACAAACATGTTTTTTTTTTGTCTGAGTTGGTATGTGATTGCCAGTGATGTCCTGAACTGCCTCAAATCGGTTATATCTGCATAGAGGTAGTGTGATGAATTCACCTTGACTATAATTTACTCGTTTGACTGGTTTTAGTGTATCACTAGTTCAATTGTGAGCCTTTCTGTATGGCTGCTGGTGGTTATAATTTTGCATTCTGTGTAACACATGTTACTTTTGCTTGTTCAAAGATGGATATTACTCTGAGGAAGCGTTCTAAAGTAATCACACTTAATGAACCCACTTCTATGGCTGTGAGAGATATAGCTACGGCAGCTGGTGTGGACAAATCAAGTGTTTCAAGAATTTTAAGAACATTTCAAGATCCTGGATCATCATCTCCAAAAATAAAAATAAAATGTGGGTGCAAACGGAAAACTATTCCAAGAACTGATAAATTTCTAATAAGAAATAGCAAAATAAATCCAAGAAAGACAAGCCCAGACCTTTGAATTGATTTATTGGATTATGGTGTTGATGTAAGCACCTCAACTGTACGGAAAAGGCTTCTGAAAGTTGGCTATAAGGCAACAAGACCGAGGAAAAAACAATTTTTAACCCAGAAAATAATGAAAAAACGTTTAGCATGGGCCAAAAAATACCGTTCATGGACTGTCAATGACTGGAAGAAGGTGGTTTTTAGTGATGAAACACATTTATTTGTGCAGGAAAACAAATCAAGTGTAGTTAAACAAAGTGAAGGTGAAACTCTCTGACCATATCAAATACAACAAACTGTAAAACACCCTTCTAAACAGACGTTTTGGGTTTTTTTCACAAAAATGACATTGGAAGCTTAGTTCCTCTTAAAAGCATGATGAATTCTGTCAAATACCTGTAAATATTATGCAGTAGGATTGTTCCATTCGTGGAAACATTTCACGGAACATTTCAGTATGATTCGATCCCTTGTCCCAATTCAAAATTCGTCCAGACTTTTATGCAAGAAAATATAATAAAAGTGCTTAATCGTCCAGGTAATTCACCAGACCTAAATCCAATTGAGAACTTATGGCATATTCTCAAGAATCATTTAGCTAAGATGAACACGACAACAGAACAAATGATAAAAAGTTCTATACAAGTGTGGTTCCATGACGATGAAGTCAAGAATATGAGCGCTACACTAGAGGAGTCAATGCCAAGACGTGTTGAATAAGTCATTTCTGCTAAAGGAGGACGTACTTCGTACTAATATAGAGATTTATCAGTCTACTTAAGGTATGTAATGATTAAAAGCTAAGGTTTTAGAAAAAATCCTTTTTTTCCATTTGTCCCAATTAATTCAAACAGTATAGTACTATCCAAGATCAGTCTACTGTCCAAATTTGGCTGGAATTAATTCAGTATTTCAAAAGTTATCGAGATTATAAATTTTCAAACCGTCACTATTTCGAAATAAAATGGCGAATGAAGTTGCCAAAAATTTGTAAGATATTGGTATTTATAAGATAAGCCCACTGCCCAACGCTAGTTTATTATTTCATTATTTCAAAAGGATAAGTTTTCAACTGGATGCCTCTTTGAAACAAAATTCAAAATGGCCGGGCAAGTTTCGTAGTGAATTAATTAAAAATATTTATAACATAAATCCAGTGTCCAACTTTGATTTGAATCAGGTCAGTATTTTAGATGTTAATGGGTTAATATTTTTTTAGGGTGAAAGCTTGATTTCATGTGGCCGCAATTTGAAAAAGAAATAGCGGTGTAAGTCTCCCAGCAAACTCAGAAGATATACAGGGATGTCAATATTTAAGCATTAACATTTTTTTTTTTTTAATTGTTAGAAGAATTGCTTTACTAAAATATTTTACCATGTCCAAGAAAGCTGCTCAGGAATGGAAATTAATTCTTCATAGCCATATGATTCACAATGTATTTTTTAAAGTAAATATTTATTTATTTATTTTTTGCATATTTACACGTTCTGAGGCTTCCTGAATACCGAAGTCAATTTTTTAAAGACTTGATCTATGTCTGGGTCTCTTAGCGCAAATTAAAAACAAATAATTTCAGGTGATCCAAATGATGTATTTAGAAGTTAATGTGTTTGCTACTAGAAAAGTTTGATCAAGATTGATAAGTTTCAAATAATGTTGTTGTGAAAGTTGTATGAATAATTTTAAATGAACTTTTGAATTTAATAACAGATTCGAATTCTATATAAATGTAAGTTCAATAATGAAACGGGCAGCTGAGGGGAGCTGTAGCCCCCCTCACACAGAACTAATTATCATATAAAACACTTCCGAAGCATAAATTGAATTATTTTAAAACAGGTTTACATAACAGTACTCGTTTTCTTACCCCTTAATCTCTAATCTGTATTTATAGTATTAAATTTCAGGGTAAGATAAATTCGTGTGAGTAACACACCAGATTATTTTTAATCTGCTAAATTGTTGCATTGGGTCTAATTGTTCTCTCTTTTTTTTGGGGGGGGGGATTTTCTATAAAATGTAATATATATATATACGTACACTACTGTAACGCTCTAATGCCAATGGTAGCATATAAGATTATAACATTGTTACTGTGCTCTACTGCAATTATATTTTGCAATCAGGTTTTTCCCTGCTTTCTCATTTAAATAAAAGTTACAATATTAAATATATATATTGAAACACTATTTTTTTTCTCTTTTTCTCTCTCTTTTGTACAAGAGCTGCAGCATTACTATAATTTTTAAAAACATTTTACTTTTTTGTCACCACAATAATTATTTCTTTTTATTTATTTATTTATTTATTTATTTTTTTACGTGAAGATTGCCATGCGGTATATTTTTACTCTCTCATACCCATAAGGTAGAGAAAGTATTGTTTTAGGGTCAAATTTTGGAAATTGACGCTTTGTTATATTTACACGCTTTGCGGTCCCCCGAATAAAAAAAAATCATGTTTTTAGCGGTTGGTCTGTGTGTGTGTCTGTTATCTGCATATCTCAAGAACAAAAAGTAGCAGAAATTCCAAACTCGGTATTCTAAATGTGTATCATATAGAGATGCTTTTGTTGAGATGAAGCAAATGGTTTGTGTACAGGGACACTCAAAATTATTCAAATATATTACACGTCTATGGGGGAAATTGCAGGTAAGTAGAGTTTAACATCTATAGACTGCACTAAACCAAATGAAACGAATATATATTTTTTGTAATAGAGATAGTCAACTGGGAAAAAAAATTGTGTATGTAGGAGCCCCGCCTTTCCCCTGGGGGGAATTCCCCCCTCAAGGGGAGTACATTTTCATTATGGGTATCTTTCAAAAAAGCTCGCCAATACCTTTAAAACGAATGGCTGAACCATCGATCTGCGATAATTTAAAATAAAGTTATCGATTCTTTTCTTTTTCTTTTTAATGTAATATGGAGAATAAATTCAACTTTTTGGGATATTTAGTGTTATACTACTTCTCTAATATGGAAATCGTCTGCATTATCACGGAAGTTAATTTTTTTTAGTTAAATTATTTTTACTGGGTGAATTTTTATAAGAAAATATAGATGAAAGTTGTGTGGTTGCCACAACACACTATGTATTTGTTTTTAGTGGATGTGCTTTACTAATAATATTTTACCATTTCCAGGAAAGCTGTTCGGGAATTGAAAAAATTCCTCATAGAGATATGGTAACGAATGTATGTTTTAAGATAAATATTCATCCCTTGTTTTTTTTTTTTTTTTTTTTTTATATATATATTTACTTGTTTTGAGGATTCCTGATTACCGTTGTCAAGATTTTTAACGTTTGATTTTTGTCTGTGTCTTTTAGATTGACTTAAAAATGAATAATTTTAGGATATCCAAATGTTGTATTTTGAAGTTAATATAAGTTTGTTGTTGGAAAATTTTGATCAAGATTGGTAAGTTTCAATGAATGTTGCGTGTGAAAATTGTCTGTATAATTTTAAGTAAACGTTTAATTTTAGTAACAGAACTAAATTCTATATAAATGTAGGTGCAATAATAAAACGTGGGGTTGAGGGGGGAGGTAGCCCCCTTCACACAGAACTAATTATCATATAAAACTCTTCCGAAGCCTAATTTGAATTGGTTAACATAGGTTTACATAATAGTACTCGTTATCTTACCTCTCGTTATCTTACATCTCTTATCTTACCTCTTAAAAAGAAAGTCGTGTGAGTGACACACCAGATTATTTTAATTACTTCTGTGAAAAGTTGGTGACAACATAATATTAAAACGCGTGTAGAAAAATAGAAACTCTGTGGCCCCATTCCATATCACTAAAAGTAAAAGTTAATAAATCGTTCAAAATTTCACTTCGTGGCAAAATTACGTGCATTATGAGGATTATTTCATCGTAAATATATCGAGTCAATATTAAAATATCATTTACAAATGGCATGAACACCAACCGATGAACATCAACCGAACATCAAGTGGTTCAACCATTTGATTTAAAAGGTATTGACGAGTTCTTTAGAAATATACCCATAGAGAAAATTTGGTCCCTCGGAGGGAAGCGTTGCTCCAACATATATATAGATATAAACTAAAAAAAGTTGAATATCACTACTATAAATAAATCTTTTAATTTCATAATGTTATTTAAAAGACAATTCTTTTTATGAATATTTATAGGAAATTTCATCCTACATTGCCTTGTTAAAAATTTGGAAAGAGCGGGATAGCAACGACACCTTTTGGACGATTTGCACTAGAAGTTGATAGCTATTAATTATATCAAGTTGCAACTACTTACCAATGTGTAAAATATTCTGTGCAGTAGTTCCTGAGATACAGTTATCACAAAATTTTGTCTCACACACGCACAGACGGATAGAAAGGTATTTTCTAAAAACGGTCAAATCGTGTTCTAGACCTCAGAGAACGTGTAAATCCATGGAAAACTCGAAGTCGAAAATTTTTATGAAACCAATTTTTTCTTCCATTGAATATAGAAAAAAGTTAAAACATTGAGAAATTGTTGCATATTAAATGATATCAAATGTTTGCTTTCAGAGTGAAAGCAGTTAACGTTCAAGGATTAAGATAAATATAGTATCCCTACAGCAGATATTTCTGAGAACAAATGTAAGTTGGAGAAATAAGCAAAAATAATCTATGCTAACTAATTTTATTTTATGTCAGGATGATCACACGAAATTATACACTAGTAAAATATTGGTAAATAATTCAGCTTTCAAAATTAATTGAAATTTAAATATTTTAAATTGATGAGGATTATCTAAAACCGAAACGCGTGGCATTTTTAGAATTTATATATGTACTCAAATTTCTCTATGTAGCTAAATACATTAAATAAACCTATTCAATTAATTTTTCATGGATTGCATTAACTACCTTAACAGAACTTCAGATTCATTTTACTCGCAAGTTTAATCTTTTAAATGAAACTTACGTTTTGTAATAGAAGTTTTAATGTTAAGTTGCAGATTAAAATTAATCGCTTTGGAGCAAAGGAATTAAAGTATATTGTTACAAATGTAATCTCTATTTTATTGCGTTTGACGAGATAAATGACACTTCATATTAACGCATCGAACAACAGTATTCTATGAAAGATATTTTAAATTAACAAAATATGTATCTCAATTTTATTTATTAATTTTTTTTTTAAATAATTGCTTGTAAAAAAAAATCTGAAATTGTTATTTAAAACAAACATTCCATATAAATTTTTGAAGAAAGAAACTGGCTGACAATTTGATTATTCTTTTCCTAAAAATCTATTACATCTTAAATATAATTAAATATTTTTATGCTTAATTGTTGCATGAAATTAAATCAAACTTTAAAATGAGATATGTATTACAATAATAGATACATATTAGTTATAATAATACAATAGCAGTTAATAGCACAGTTTACAAAGAACAAAAACGTCTCCATCATCCCTCTATCAGCGCCTAAATGTTACAAGAGTAGTAAGCCGGGCAGTCCATGCTACGGAAGTGACGTCATAGGAGGGGGGGAAGGAGGGGAGGAAACCGGAAGTGACGTAGCGGTTAAATAGTTGGCTGGTTGCTTGATCGTGAAAGATGACGGGGGTAGAGTTTCTTTTTATCCGTTGGCAACCTGGACTTCTTGTCAAGACATGTGACGGAGGAGAAAGTTTTCTTAAAGGGACAACACAGTGAATGGTTGGTTGCTTGATCGTGAAAGATGACGGGGGTAGAGTTTCTTTTTATCCGTTGGCAACCTGGACTCCTTGCCAAGACATGTGACGAAAGGGGGGAATGGGGGGAGGAAACCGGAAGTGATGTAATGGTCGATTGGTTCCTTAATCGTGAAAGAGGACGGGGATAGAGTTTCTTTTTATCCGTTGGCAATCTGGACTTCTTGTCAAGACATGTGACGGAGGGGTGACGGGAAGGGCAGAGTTTTCTTAAAGGGACAACACAGAATTTTGTCTGAACATGACGTCATCAACCGAAAAGAGGCAATATATTATATTTTTAATCAGTAATTAATTTTTAATCAATGTTTCATTATTCAATTTTAATGAGGGAAATTATTATTTTATTGACTATTTATTACTTAATTATTTTAATTCGACAGATTTTTTACAAAACGATATTACCCTCGAGGGGTTTGAACCCACCATCTATGGCATGCAAAACCAACGCGCTACCGACTGAGCTACGGAGACGTTACCTTGAGCTTTCTTCTTTTCGTTTCCGTTCTCAGGAGATAGGGGTGGGAAGAGGTTTTCCCCACATGGCTTTTAACTTCAAAGTATAGTCCAAGGGTATATAGGCAACAAGGAGATTGATAAATGACGTGATCTTCTCAAAATATTCATATGATATTGGTGATTTGTTCATTTTTGTGAACATTTTTTTAAACAGTTAGAAAATATTGTTCGAGATATTTCTTTCTTGAAAAAAATTAAAACAATCCCATTTTCTTAAAATTTTACTTACATTATTAATACTACGATCAGATTTTATTTTTTAAACATGCAAAAAAAAAAAAAAAAGATTTTGTACATGTCCCTTATTTATTTATTGTTTTTTATAAATTACAAAACATATATATATATATATTATTTATTTTATTTATTATTATTATTTATTTATTTATTTATTTATTTATTTATTTATTTTATTTATTTATTTTTTGAGAAAAAAAATTGAATTCTTTTTCTGGAAAATTTATAAAAACATTTATTTTCTAAAAACTTTAAAACAATTTTATTTTCTTACATTTTATTTACAATAGTAAAAATGCTATCATATTTAATTTAAAAACATGCGCAATTTTTTTAACAGTTATTCATTTTTTATTTTTATGTTTAATAGTAATAATTAAAAAATATATCAATTCTTTTTTTTTTTTTTTTTTTTTTTTTTTTTTTTTGTCATTTTGTTAATTCTGTATTTTGATTTTCCTGAAATTTTAAACTTTTTTTTATTAATGTAACTGTTTTTAGGTTTAATGAAATATTTAAAAAAAAAAAAAATATATATATATATATATCTTCTTTTTTCAGTTTGTTAATTCTATATTTTCTTTTTCTGAATTTTTTAAACTTTTTATTTTTAATTTTATTAATGTAACTGTTTTTAGATTTAATAAAATATTTTTTAAACATATCTCTTCTTTTGTTTCAGTTTGTGAATTTTATATTTTCTTTTTGTGATTTTTTTTAACTTTTTCTTTTTATTCTTATTACTAATTTTTAAGTTTAAAAAAACTATTTAATAAAAAAATTATCTTTCTTTTTTTAGTTTATAAATTCTTTTATTTTCTTTTAGTGAAAAAATATAACAAAAATTACTTATTATTACTATTTAATGAAACTTAATTTTATTACTATCATTATTATTATCATTATCTAGCAATATAATGAGATTTTTTATGCAATGTTCTTTTTCAGTTAAAAAAAATATATTTTATCTTGTGAAAAACTTTTTTGTCTATTTATTTATTTCTTTAATGTATCTTTATTTTCCTACTCGCGAATTTTTAAAAGAGTTATTAATTATCATTTAATAATTTGGATTAAATAAGGAATCTGTTTAATACTGTCATATTTTAAAAGATATTTTAAGTAAGATGTTGAATGTTCTATTTTAACGAAATAAAATTTAAATGCATTCTGCTAGATTTGCTCAGGGAAAAATTACATTGAGTGACTAAAATAATAATTGTAGTTCAATCTAAAACAGAATTCCACTCGGCATGTGTTGAACTAAGGGATTTCCTTATTACTATTATTATTAAATAAATTGTTTTGGTATTACTATATATCCATTATGATATTTTTTTTCATCACACCACAATATAATTCATCATATTCACAAACTTTCCATATTTTCATATTACTTCTTAAATATAAAAATCTACTAAAACAGACACCGAATCTTCAATAAGTTAGTTAGTTTTAAAAAATAGTTTATCTCTTTTTGGGAAAAAAAAGTATGACATCTTGTATTATTTACACATAACTAATACATTATACACATAACTACATATAACATAACTACATATAACTATATATAACATAGCATTATTACACATAACTACACATTCGAAAATAATAATTTGCGAAATTTTCTTGTACATAACAGTTTTTTTCATAATTCTGATAGAAATTTATAAAAATGAATTATTTTATAATGACCACCTATATCACTAAAGTCTTCAAAACACAATTCTTCATAGACATGAAATATTTTCATTATCTTATCACCTTCTTGTTGACAATTCGAGTTCATTATATCCTTTTTATTCAAAAGATGTTAACAATTTAAGTCATGACATTTACCTATGCTTGCAAAAAATTACAAATTAAATGTTCCATAGTTTTTACAATTCTTTTTTAATAGCTAAAATAATAATAAAAGTGTTTGAAATTATTAGCTTTATAATTATACATTTTAAAAAATAATGAAGTTTTAGTACCATTTATAAACTCGAAATATATTGTGTTAACTTTTTTATACGATAAATTGTTTAAAAATAAATATTTACATAGCTTTTATATTTACGATAGTTTTATATACAATGATTCATTAAATATATATATATATATATATATAAAAGTTATAACTGATACCTTTTTATTAGAGCAAGAATCTAACTAAATAACATTTATCTAATTTTTAAGTGATTAGTAATAATAAAGTGGCAGTACATTTTTAAACAAACAGAACATTATATATGCATTCTTTATTAACTTAGACAACACATTATGTTTATATTTGTACACATACATCCTCTCATTTTGGATGTTAACTTAAATAAATAATGTTTATCACTGTGGTTAACAAAAGAAAAGAAATGCTTACACATAAAAGTTCTAAATTATAAATATTTACTGATTAAAATAAGTATATCTTCTAATGGAAATCATCTTTCAAAATGTTCATTAAAAAACTTAATAAAAATTCACAAAATTTTCTAAAAATAATTTTTTTTTCATTGTAGTCACATTTCATATATTTTCAGAAAAATAAATAAATAAATAAATAAAATAAAATAAAATATCTGTATTTAAAAAAGGCACAATATTTTATTTACTGGAAAAACAAAAACTACTTCAATGCATCATTTCACACATCGTTTATGAGTTCAATACGCATATATTTAAACTAAATACATTTTATAAAATGTTAGAAGATTAAGTCTGTTTTTTTTACCTATAACCTATAAATTGGACATTCATTTGAAATCATCGAACTCATTATTATTATTATTTTGTAATTCCATATTATGTATAAATGTGTTTCAAATACTTTTCAAAAATTGATTGCATGTGTTGTTCGACTAGTGTTCTACGATCTGGTGTTTGTGGATTTGTTCGCTGTGCTCTAAATTAACAGGGAATTTGTCCGGTTGAAATTTGGCATGTAATGTCTGTACACATATACAAATAAAATATTTTACTATTTTATTATCTGTTTTGACAATTTTTTATGTCTAAGTGATATTATTTTAGCATAAAAGAATTTATATCACATATGAGATTTGTTGGAACTTTCTACATTTTTTTGATAATTTTTCAGATATTTTGTTGTAGTAAAATTTATTTTATTTCTCATGCAAGCTGTAAGAAAACGCGATGCAATTTTTTATTTAATTTTTCTTATTACTTTTTCCTGTATCTGAGCATTCTACATTCAAATACTTTCTAAGTTTATATATTGAAAATATGGTACTTTGCATATGTTTTCATTTCATTTTTGGAGAAAATCGTCGAGTTTATTGAGAATATTGGAAAAATCGCACTATTTTTAAAATTTATGCATGGGTTGCGAAATTTTTACTCATTTCTTAATATCCTTTATATTCCATTTAGTATGTTTTATGGAAGATCATAATAGCACACTTACAATAAAAAAAATAGATACAGAGCACAAGAACTTTAATGACTTAAAAAAACCGCTTGCCACGAATCTTTTTTTTCTTTTCACTTGAATTACATTTTAATTTAAAAAAAAAGGTTTCTTTTAAAATAATTTTCAAATAATCTTAACATAAATTAAACACAATCGATTATAAATTTTTCCAGCTAATTAAATATTTTGAACAAAGTTGACTTTTATGAAAGTTTTGGCGTAACACCAAATGAAATTTCGAAATACTGTTTTTATAAAAAAAATACGCTAGATTACTAATAAAATCATCCAACCTATACAGAAAAACACTATGAATTTTTTAAAATTGAGAATAATATGAAAAATAATTTATTGTAAATTGTGTTTATATAACTTAGTTTGTAATGAAAATAAAACTTGAACTATGGTTTTATGCAATTTTATTATTATTATTTTTACTTTCCGTACACTATAGTGAGGAAAGTATTGTAATCATGTCAAAAATCCGAATTCGAGATTTTGATGTTTCTATACGTTTTGAGGTCCCCTGAGTCCGTTTTCACTATTTTTACGATGATATATGTATGTGTGTGTGTATGTGTGTATGTCTGTGAGTGAACACGCTAGCGTCTAAACGCTTTCTTCAATTAACCTGAAAGTTGGTACGCATATTGTAAGTCACCATAGTACGAACCCTATAGATTTTGGTAAATCTAGCACTTATAGTTTTTTTACAGGGACACAAAGAAAAATTCTTTATCATTATGGCCTATGGGAGCAAAATCTTAAAAGTGCGATAGCATCTAAACGCCTTATTCAATTGAGCAAAAAATTTATACACATATTATAGGTCACAAATACTCAATCTGTATAGATTTTGGAGAATCTAGCACTTATAGTTTTTTTTACAGGGACACAAAGAAAAATTTTTTATCATTATGCCTATGGGGCCAAATTTTTAAAAGTGTGATAGCGCCTAAACGCCTTATTAATCTTAGCAAAAAATTTGTACACATGTTATAGATCACAGTTGAACTAACTGTATAGACTTTGGTGAATCTAGCACTTACAGTTTTTTTACAGGGACACAAAGAAAAATTCTTTATCAATATGGCCTATGGGACTAAATTTTTAAAAGTACGATAGCATCTAAACGCCTTATTGGATTGAGCTGAAAATTTATATGAGTATTATAAATCACTGTTGCACTAACTATAAGCATTTTGGTGAATTTAGCATTTATAGGTTTTTACAGGGACACAACGAAAAATTCTTTATCATTATGATCTATGGGCTCAAAGTTCAGTAGCGTTAAATAAAACATCGTGTAATAGATGGAGAAAAATAGTCAAACACTCTATTATGGTTTTCTCGCTTTTGTTTGTTTAACAACTCCTCTTTCTTTACTTTATCTACAAAACTGTTAATTACTCAATGTTCGGAAAGTCGAGTGGAGTCACTCCAGATTTTTTTTTATATTATTAAATATGGAAGCTATTATTATTATTATTATTATTATTATTATTATTATTATTTTCAGAAAGTAAAATATTTCATAAATTATATGCTAGAACGATGACCAAAAGCATAATATTTTAATGTGTCTTATAATTAGCTCTTTAACGAACGATAAATGTATATCACCTTAGAATATCAAATATGTTTTAAAAAGAACATTCAATCGCATTTATTTACTATAAATTTTATTTCGTTAAAATAGAACATTCAACATTTTACTTTAAAATATCTTTTAAAATATGACAGTATTGAACAGATTCCTTATTTAATCCAAATTATTAAATGATAATAACTCTTTTAATAATTCGCGAGTAGGAAAATAAAGATACATTAAAGAAATAAATAAATAGACAAAAAAGTTTTTCATAAGATAAAATATATATTTTTTTAACTGAAAAAGAACATTGCATAAAAAATCTCATTATACTGCTAGAT
This sequence comes from Salticus scenicus, assembly GCA_963930645.1. NCBI lineage: Eukaryota > Metazoa > Arthropoda > Arachnida > Araneae > Salticidae > Salticus > Salticus scenicus. The sequence continues at coordinate 66,172,105 of OZ005661.1, read as the reverse complement.
AATGATAATAATAATGATAGTAATATAATTAAGTTTCATTAAATAGTAATAATAAGTAATTTTTGTTATATTTTTTCACTAAAAGAAAATAAAAGAATTTATAAAATAAAAAAAGAAAGATAATTTTTTTATTAAATATTTTTTTTAAACTTAAAAATTAGTAATGAGAATAAAAAGAAAAAAATAACAAGTTAAAAAAAATCACAAAAAGAAAATATAAAATTCACAAACTGAAACAAAAGAAGAGATATGTTTAAAAAATATTTTATTAAATCTAAAAACAGTTACATTAATAAAATTAAAAATAAAAAGTTTAAAAAATTCAGAAAAAGAAAATATAGAATTAACAAACTGAAAAAAGAAGAGAAATATATATATTTTTTAAATACACTGGTCAAAAAAATGTAAGGATCAGCCCGTTTTCTCTTTCTCTTCTTTTGCACATAATTTTTAAACAAATAAACCATATGAACATAAAATTTGGATGGCCTGTTCATTATCCTATTATTAACCGAATCTTATGTAATTTTAGCATAAGAATAATTTTTAAGCTAATAAATATTCATTTTTCTCGCAAAAGTAAGCTTTGGAAAAAATGAAAAATTTTAACAAATTTAGGAAAGAACACATAATGAAAAGTGGTGTTAAGGATGCATTAGAGATAGGTAAAGACGCTCATACCTTCAAATGTTAAACTAAATCTCGATTTTTCTTTTTGTATTAAATTTTCTTTTACTTTTATAATGAAATTTTTAAAAATATATAATTACTAATTTGTAAACTATACTCAGCACTAGAATAATAATGATGTCGAAAAATAATTGCATAATGAACATCTTATCCAATTTTCATGTTTGTATGCATATTTTTTAAAAAGTTATTCACATGCGAAAAGAAGAAGAAAAAAGAAGAAACAGAAAATGAATGCAGGTAGAAAGATTTGGTTGTAATCTAACATAGGAACGCGTGTGCGTCTTTACCTTGTGGAAAATATCTCCCCAAACAATTGGATGCATGAAGGTCACTAGATGGCGCTACGCGTCCAGTGACTTACTTTTTTACTTTGAGATTGATTTTAGATTTCCTGGAAGCACCAGCAGATCACGTTTGACCTTCGACCTCATAGCATCAAAGGGATGCTAGATTTTAGAATTCTTGTTCCTTTACGGAACCTTTACATTAGAAAATATGTTTGTCCTTTTTGATTTATTTAACCATTCTGTAAATATGTAAATTTAATTTTCACTTGTAAATAATCATGTAATAGTATTAAATATCTTTAAAATTATTAGAGCCTATCTATGCATCATTTGAAATCGAAAGTGTATCGTTTTTTCTTCATGGTGCAATCGGCCTGGAACGCTCCCAATTTACATTTATTGTTTGAGAGCTACAATAGATTTAATGGAAAATAATTTAGTTTTCTGATTTTGTGGAGCTGCTGGCATTTTCGAATAATGGCATTTTTAGAACAGGTGAACTATTTTTTGTTTCCATTGATAAAATTTAATTTTCGATTTGATTAACCATTCGAAAAGGGGTAAGTTTTATTTCTTTCGATTCAAATATTTGTTCTGAAATATTTTTGCTGCTTAAAATATTTGTTTTAAGAGATCCTTTCATTTTTTAGAATGTTATAAATAAACAAATAAAAGTTTCAGATTAATTTATATAAGATTTAAGCGCTAAATTAGTATCAGAATGAACTATTTAGTTAAGGATGGGTTTGAATTATTTTATTTTTGTTTCTGCTTTATTTTGTTAAAAATAAATACTTACTATAATTGAATTATTATTTCGTTTTAGTTAGGGTTTCGATTTGATATAGAATGAATTATTATTTTGTTTTGGTTTCAGTTTAGATTTAGAGATAGTGTTCAAAATTAGATTTGATATTGTATAAATTGACATAGAAATTTGAATTTAAACATGAATATTGATACACTTAAAGCTACTAGAACTCCGATTCGCCGCGCTGTTTCAAATTTGATTAAAACGCTCGAATCTGAGTTGAGAAAAACCAGGATGAAATATCTTTAGATATCATTGAGGAAACTTTGGCTAAACTAACCGACAAAGAGAACACTTTGAATAAACTAGATGAAAGTATTTTAGATTTAACAAAAACAGAAAACATTGAAAAAGAAATTGAGGAAAGGGAGAAATATAAAGAACAAATTATCACATGGAAAGTTAGAATAAACAAATTTCTCCATAAAACGCAAATAACTACCCCAGTTCTGACAAATAAAAATGATGTAGATATAAAAACGTCGCATTGCGCATTAAAATTACCAACTTTAGAGATTAAAAAATTTGATGGCAGTTGTTGCAACATCAGTGCCTTCCCCCCATTCTTTTCCCTCTGTTTTTCGGCCACCTGACGCGACAGCGGGAATGCTTTATTTTATTTTTTTTTTTTTTATTCTTTTTTGGTTTTATTAGAACAAGATGCACTTTCGATTCGAAAGTGGAGTGTTAAAAAAGATGTAGGCTTGAAAGGAAAGACACTTTTACGGTGTCTTAAAATTTATTATGATTCTGTTTTATTAAAGAAGAAGAAAACTGAATATTTTGAATATACAGAAAGTTATTCATTATGTGAATCTGAATAATCTGAAAAATGTTAATTAATCGTCAAATTTTGTACATATATTTTCATTGTAAATAGTACCATTGCATCATCATTTAAGTAAATATGCTGAAAACCAAAGTTCCAGAAATATTATTTTGTGTCATCGATATTATCTTCTAACTCCCTAAGTTTCAAGTCGGCCGTGAAAAGAAGAAAGGGTGAGTAACCTTTTCGATAATTAGTTGATAAATAATAAAAATGATTATAATTTTAAAAGATATTTATCGCTAGTTATAATCTAATTTAAAAAGAACCCATGAATATATAGATTATATTAAATTAGTGGCGCCCGAACAGGGACGGCCGACTTGGTTTACTTTCTCCAACATCGAAATAAATAAATATAAATGTTATTTGAATTGAATATTTGAAAAATTGTTCTTTTGATGATGATATAAATAAAGAGAAAAAGTTTTGGTTTCAACGAAAAAGTTTCGTTTTCACTTACATTTGAAATAAATAATAAATGATATTTATATTATTAGTTTTGTTCTTGAAATTTGTTCCTTTGATAAAAATGAAACGAAAGAATATTTTAGTTTGGGTTTGTGCAATACTTTGTGTTTTGAATTATTGCATTATATATTAATATGATGAATGCATAACTTTGAAATGTTTTCGTTTAATTAACTACTTTGACAAGAAATTTTATTTGATAATTGATCAAATAATAATATTTTAAAAGATTTGTTATTTATAATTAGCATAATGAGTGTAATTCAAAAACAAAAAAGAAGTGTTCTTAGAGCGCAAACCACGAAGTTAATAAATAAAATCGAAGGCAGGTTATTGGAAATTGATGTTGGAGAAGAAGAGTTAGAACAATATTTAGAGGAATTGAATTTAAAAGATAGGGAATTGAATTCATTAGATGACGAGATACAGAAAAATATCAAAGTAGAAGAGGTTGAAGAGGAAGTTTTAAAATGCGATGAATATAATTCAAATATTTTGATTTGGAAAACTAAAGTAAAAAGTAAAATGATTAAAATAAAAAATAGTAGTAATTCTAACATTTTATCGACTAGCCCCGTAATAGAAGGTAATAGAACACCAAAATTAGATCAAGGTTATATTAATCTTCCTCGATTAAACATTGATAGATTTAACGGTGAACCAACCGATTTCCAAAGATTTATGGATCAGTTTGAAGCAGCAATCGATAAGAATTCAGTTTTATCAAATATTGATAAATTTAGCTATTTGAGAACATACTTAAGTGGTACAGCTGCTGATGCAATAAAAGGTTTCACGCTAACAAACAATAATTATTACGCGGCTCTGGAAACATTAAAAGATCGATTTGGTAAAAAAACATTATTAATTAATTCACATTTAAATAAATTACTAAATCTTTGTCCTGTAAAAAAATCCAACGATATATTTGAATTAAGAAAATTACTGGACACATGTCAGACAGAAATAAGAAATCTAGAATCCCTAGGGATAAAAGAAGAAAATTACAGCACGTTATTTTGCCCAATTTTCATAAAACTTTTACCAGCAGACATAGTTTTAGAAATAACGAAAAAATACGGCGATGATGATCAGTGGAAAGTTTCAGAAATGATTGAAATTTTAAAAACAGAAGTTGTTAGTCGCGAAAAAGCTACTGCACTAATTTCAAATGCCCAACACTCAGAACATATTTCCACCACATCAAATAAGAAAGAAAGTTATGAATCACCAAAAAGAAACAAAATTCGTCCCTCAACTGCAGCTGGCCTTTACAATAATAATTCAGGCAATAAACGACATTTCTGAAATTTTTGTAATAGCGAAAAACATCTATTGCAGGATTGTAAAGAATTCAAAACTAAAGAATTCAGTGAAAAAAGAGACTTTTTGATGAAACGTGGTCATTGTTTTGTGTGTTTCTCTAAAGGTCACTTGGCAAAAAATTGCCGCTGCTTTGTAAAATGCCGTATTTGTTCTCGCCGTCATTTCGATATAATGTGTCCAGAAAATAATTCTGAAAAACAAGTTACAAATGAAAATACCACTTTGTCCAACAAAACTTGCAATCAAGAAGTGTTACTCCAAACTTTAACGCTAAGGTTAATCAATAAAGATAAAGAATACATTATCAGAGCATTAATTGATTCAGGATCTCAGAAATCTTATTTGAAAAAAGAAATAATAAAGAAAATTGGTTATACACCTACAGGGCAAGAAAAATTAAACCATAGTTTGTTTGGTGGGTTACAACAAACACATGATCATTTACGATATAGAATAAATTTAAGTGATTTAAATAAAAACTATTTGTGTAATTTTGAAGTTCTTGATCAAGAAAAAATTTGCGCAGAAGTACCTGAATTACGAAATGGGCCATGGATTAACGAAGCAAGAAGGCGGGGAATTCAATTTTCAGATTATGACAACTCAACAAAATTTAGAAGAAATAAAAATAGAGAAATTGATTTGTTAATTGGCGCAGATGTATGTGGGAAACTTTTTACAGGGAAAAGTAAATTACTCTCGAAGGGTTTAGTGGCCTTTGAAACAAAATTAGGTTGGACATTGATGGGTAAAACTGAAGAATTTAGTTCCAACGATAGTACAAATGTTGTTTTATCTCTTCATGTGGCCAATGCACAGATTTCAGATCTTTGGTCCCTGGATACTTTAGGAATTTTGGATTCAGGAAACAAGAACACGAGAGAAGAATTAGACATAGCTGCTGAAGAATATTTTAACCAAAATATTAAAACTGTTGAAGACGGCAGATATGAAGTAAGCCTTCCATGGATTGAAGGCCATCCTCCACTACCTAGCTGTAAACCAATTGCTGAGCGAAGATTGAAGAATTGCGTGGAATCACTGAAGAAATCTGGAAGATTAGAAGCTTACGAAGCAGTTTTTGACGAATGGCTTGCAGAAGAAATCATTGAAGAAGTTGAGCCATACAGTGATAATCTGAATGAACATTTTCTGCCCCACACAGCAGTTATTAAAGAAAATTCCACAACTAAAATTCGTCCAGTTTTTGATGGGTCAGCGAGAGAAAAGGGCTCTCCTTCTGTTAATGATTGTTTGGGAAAGGGTCCCAACTTAGTGGAACTAATTCCCTCTGTAATTAATAGATTTCGTTTTAAAAAAATTGGGGTAATTTCAGATATTCGTAAAGCGTTCCTACAAATTCAGCTCAGCGAAGTAGACCGACCATATCTTAGATTCCTGTGGTGGGAGGAGGGTGATCCTTCAAATATTAAGATTTTTCAGCATAGAAGAGTAGTATTCGGCCTTACTTGTAGTCCCTACTTGTTAGGACCAACTCTAAAGTACCACTTGCAACAGGTTAACGATGAACTAAAAGAAACTGCTGATAAACTAGCAGAATCTTTTTATGTAGATAATAGTGTTACTAGTGTAGAAAGCGTCGAAAAACTTGAAAAATTTATTTCGGAGTCTAAATATATCCTTAGTACTGCAAAATTCGATCTAAGAGGGTGGGAGCATAATATTATCAATCCAACAGAAGAAAATTCTACTCCCTCCAAGAAAAGAAATGTTCCAGTTTTGGGATTATTATGGGATTTAAACAATGATTCACTAAGTATAGATTTGCGAGAAAATCAAGAAGAAATCAAGACAGTTACCAAAAGACAAATATTGTCAGTAGCCCATAAAGTATTCGACCCCATCGGATATAGTTGTCCTGTAACCTTAGCACCAAAAATTTTACTTCAAGAATGTTGGCAACTAAAAGTGAGTTGGGATTCTGAATTACCTGAATGTGTTGGGAAAAAATTTGAGAAATGGAAAAGGGGACTACATAAGTTGAATGACGTTGCTATTCCAAGACTCCTTGTACCTGATCCGGTGAATACGGAAATGAGCCTTAATGTATTCTGCGATGCAAGCAAAGCAGCCTATGCAACTTGCAATTTTTTAAGAGCAGAAAATTTTAATGCCATTACCTGCCAACTTGTGCAAGCCAGATCTCGGGTAGCCCCATTGAAGTCAGTCACCATTCCCAGGCTAGAACTTCTTGCCTGTACCATAGGAGCAAGACTAGCGCAACATGTGAAAACAGATCTAAGACAGCCGAGTATTCCAACACATTTTTGGACAGATTCATCAAATGCTCTATTTTGGATAAAAAGAAATGAAAATTGGGCACCTTTTGTTTACAATAGAGTGCAAGAAATTAGATCCCTCAGCCATCCAGAGAAGTGGAAATACGTACCAGGGAGGCTCAATCCTGCCGATTTGCCATCTCGGGGCTGTTCTGCTGAATTTCTCCTAAAATCCCGGTGGTGGGAAGGACCTTCTTGGTTAAGAAGATCTTCAGAATTTTGGCCTAACGAAGTTTTAGAACCTGATTTAAATGTAATAGAATCAGAGAGAAGAAAAACAATAGTTTCTGCAGCCAATGTGTCATCGGAAAACATAGACTTTTACGAGAAATGTTCCTCGTATAAAAAGATGTTAAAGGTCACAGCATGGATACTCAGATTTAAAGAAAATGTTAAAAAACCTAAAGAAGCAAGAGTAATGACCAATTTAACAGTTGAAGAAATTGAAAAGGCTGAACTTACGATTATGAAGTTTGTTCAGAATCAAGATTTAAATTTTAAGAAAAACTTATCCTCTTTGCGTACATTTGTTGATGAAATGGGAGTCATCAGAGTTCAAACTAGAATATCAATGCGAAAAGATTCAGAAAATTTTAGATATCCAGTAGTTTTGCCAGCGGACCATAACGTAACCTGTAGAATTATTGAAAATGAACATACAGAAATGAATCATGCAGGAATACAAATTCTTATGTCAGCAATTCGAGAGAAATTCTGGATAATAAGATGCAGGAAGACCATTAGAAAGATTCTGCATAGATGTGTCCAGTGTCAGAGATTCTCTTCGAAAGCTGCTGAAGTGCTGAGTTCACCTCTGCCTGAAGATAGAGTGAGAGAAGCTGGTGTTTTTGAAATTACAGGAACAGATCTTTTCGGGCCACTATTCTTAAAAGATGGCAGCAAATGTTGGGTAGTTCTGTATACATGTGCAGTTTTTCGAGCTATCCACCTAGAATTGACGACTTCCTTGACAACAGAGAATTTCATACAGACCTTGAGAAGATTCATTTCACGTAGAGGACGACCACGTATCATCTACAGTGATAATGGAACCAACTTAGTTGCGACAAGAAAAGAATTAAATTCTGTGGATTGGGTACAGATTGAAGAATTTGCCACTATAAAACGAATTAAATGGAAACTTAACCCACCGGCCTCTCCGTGGTGGGGTGGATTTTGGGAAAGATTGATTCGCATTATCAAATCAATGTTGAAAAGAGTTTTAGGAAAAGCCCATTTGAACTATGAAGAGTTATATACTACCATTTGCGACACAGAATGTATGGTGAATTCACGACCACTTACATATGTATCTGAGGATACTGAAGATTTAACACCTCTCACACCTGAAATGTTTTTGAAAGATCTCCGTGAAACAGGAGTACCTGACTTGGATTTTATAGAAAGAAATAACCTGAGAAAAAGATTTGAATACCGACAAAAACTAAAAGACGATCTTCGCAAGAGATTTAGAACTGAATATTTGGGATCTCTTCGTGAATTTAACAATGTAAAGAAACCTCCTAACAGCAATATTAAAATTGGAGATTTAGTTTTAGTGCAAAATGACAACTTGAAACGCATTCAGTGGCCATTGGCCAAAGTGGTGGAACTCTATCCTGGTAAAGATGGACAATTTCGTCTTGCCAAACTGAAAACCATGAATGGTGAAATTTTACGACCATTACAGAGGATTTGCCCTTTAGAACTTAGTGATACAATTATAAACAAGAATCAAATTCAGACCTCTAGTTTTGGTAGAATTATCAAACCAGTGAAAAAACTTTAATATCTAAACTGACTATATAACTTTAAGTCCAAAATGATTGAACATTTTTCTGAACTATTTTTATATCATATTGTTTATTATTATTTTTATTTTTTATTTTACTAAGAATATTTTAGAATGTAAACAGTTTTCCTTTTTCTTTAATATTTTGTTGAGCATGTACAGAATCTTTCCATGCTCAAGGTGGGAGGATGTTGCAACATCAGTGCCTTCCCCCCATTCTTTTCCCTCTGTTTTTCGGCCACCTGACGCGACAGCGGGAATGCTTTATTTATTTTATTTATTTTAATTCTTTTTTGGTTTTATTAGAACAAGATGCACTTTCGATTCGAAAGTGGAGTGTTAAAAAAGATGTAGGCTTGAAAGGAAAGGCACTTTTACGGTGTCTTAAAATTTATTATGATTCTGTTTTATTAAAGAAGAAGAAAACTGAATATTTTGAATATACAGAAAGTTATTCATTATGTGAATCTGAATAATCTGAAAAATGTTAATTAACCTTCATACGGTGTTCCAATGTAGCATACACCTAAGGTGTTCGGGTCAAAAAAGACCCATATTATAATTTTCAATTTTTTCGAATTCTAGGCACACGTTATGAATATTGGTAATGTAGATAATTAAGTAGTTATACAAAATTATAGAAAATGGTAGATCAAATGATAATTTAACCCTTTGCAGTTCAAGGAATTTCTTTTTTGAAATGTTAAATTTTCCACAGAATTTTTGAAAATTTTCTATTATAAAAATGGAAATACAATTTTTTTATGTAATTATCATTTTTTTACCCTTTTCTGTATTTTTATATAGCTTAACCCTTTAGGGGACAAATAACTGCTTTTTTGAAAAGTTGAATTTGCATCATAATATTTGAAAAAAAAAAATTCTAAATATGGATATGCAATTATTTATTTATCTTTTAATCTACACATTTCTCAATTTGTATAACAGGAATATACTAGAAAATTATGTGTAGGAAATACTGAAAAAATAGAACAATATAGAAAAGAGATTACCTTTTATACACAATTGTTGCACACTTGAATGAAATGTTTCTTACAAGTGAAATGTTCACATTTGAAACATTTTACAGAACTTTTGTTATCAGTCCGTGTGCACAAGTGGCATCTTCCCCTTTTATTGGTAGTTGATAAACTTCCTGATAGTTCAGGAGCGAGTTCAGTCCGTTCTGAATTTTGAATACTCATCGCTAATTCTCGGGCAGCTCTTGCTCTGGGCAGATGTTTTCGTTTTTCGATTTGTTGAGTAACCAAAGTCATGCCGAGCTTTTCAATGAAGAGCCTCCTTTTGTGAAATGAATTCATCTTCCATGTTGGATTGACTTTTATGAAGAGTACGAATGCATTATATGCAGAAATATCTAAGATATTGGAAAAAACAATGATGGGCCACCTGTTGGTCTTCCTCCGACAAGAATAGTTAGATACTAGTTTATCTAACGTATCTACTCCTCCTTTTGTGCTGTTATAATCCAGAATGATTTCAGGTTTCTTTGTATCTGTGTCAGCAAGCTTCTTGTCATGATGAAGAGTGCTTTGGAGGACTACGCACTTGCCTCTCTTCGGGACGTACGATACTAGAGTCATGTCCTTCGTGAACGCAAATTTTGAGGAGTACATTGGAGCCTTTTTTAGAAGCAAATGAGGAGGAATTGTTGTCTTATTTTTTCTGATTGTTCCAATCATTGTCAGTTTTTTTTTTCAGAAGAAGCTGTCCAAGGTCATAAGACGTGAAAAAGTTATCACAAGTTACATTGTGACCTTTCAAGCCTTGAACAAGATCGTTAACAACCCTGAGACCTTGGTTTTTTTCTGATGCAGAACCAGGATTCTTTCCAAGGTACGGTTGTATATTCCAAACATAACTGGTAGCGTTATCGCAAAGTAACCAAAATTTTATGCCGTACTTGGCTGGTTTGCTGGGCATGTACTGACGAAATGGGCACTTTCCACGGAAAGCAACTAGCTGCTCATCCACAGTAACGTACATCTCGGGATTATACAACATTGGCAATATTTCCACCCACTTGTCCCAAAGCTCTCTTATGGCTGTGAATTTGTCAGTTTCCCTTCTTCTTTGTCGGGTCTGTTTATCATCAAATCGAAGAACCTTCGATATCAGTTTGAATTTTTCTAAGGACATAGTAGCCCTGAATATACTCCGTCCCGTTGTGGCATCCCACAGACTCTCTGTGGACTCATTACGAGATTTATATACACCAGACAGCAGCAACAAGCCAATAAAGGCTTCCAAGTCAGAGTTATTTAAATTCTTCCATCGGTCACCAAATAAATTTTTTCCTTCTATGTTACTATTTTTTAGTATAATATTAACTATTGATGGTGGTAAAAACAACATAAATGCAGAGTATTCATCTTGAATTCTAGACGTAGCATACTTCGTAGGACCTGGAGTCATATTCAAAATATTTTCTGCTTTACGCCTACCACCTAAAGCTTGTGGTTCAGATTTCAACTCAATTTTACCATCTTTGCTAACTAAAGTTTCCGTCTGAATTATCGACTGATCAGATTCTTCATCTGTGTCGTTATCGGATGTCTCTTCGCTTTCCGAAACATGATCTTCAATTTCTGAAACAACTTCTTCTTCCTCTGACATCGCAAGCCATAACTCATCTATTTCTTCTTTAGTAAGTCCACGATTGGCCATATCATAGACTTTACTGTGTGTCTAACAAAATGCGCAACAAAATGAACTATGAAAAGAACAACGTACTATACGGAAGCAGGAAAGAAAGTGCGGGAAAAAATGCCGCTCTCTGAAACTTACAGTTACTGATGTAGTATCTACGAGGGTGAATCAAATATAAACGAGACTTTTGGACCTGCGCGCGCAATAGTGATGGAAGAACGTTCCGCTGTTATTGGCTGTTAGGTTGGTTTGTCAGGAGTGGGGGAAGCACGTGACTCATCATCATAGACTCGCTCAGTGTCCATCGTTACGATGTCCGAGCAGGAGGTACCTCCCTCTATTGCGCAACGTATTGTTATCAAGTTTTTAGCTGCAGAAGGTGTAAAACTGGCCGAAATCTTGAGAAGATTGACTGCACAGTTCGGGGAAGAGACGCTGTCGCGAGCTAGAGTGTTTGCTTGGCATAAACAGTTCGTGGTGGGCCGTGAACGTGTTGAAAATGAGAGCCATGACCGCAGACCCCGCACCAGCATTACAGCGGGCAACATCGACAGTGTTCGTCAACTTGTTGAAGGTCAGACTTGCATATCGCCGCAAAAGACGAGACCTTCCGATGAGAAAAGTGATTCTCCTCCATGACAATGCTCGCCCCCATACAGCAGCCCTGACCGTACAAAAATTGGAGCAACTGGGTTGGGAGACACTGGAACACCCTCCATACAGTCCAGACCTGTCTCCCTGCGACTTCCATGTCTTTGGTCCTCTCAAGGAAGCTTTGGGAGGGCAAAAATTCCACAGCGATAATGAAGTTGAAGCATATGTGCGCAATTGGCTACAAACACGACCTGACTCTTTTTACCTGGAAGGAATTAAAAAATTACCTATACGCTGGGAAAAATGTGTTTCTAAATCAGGAGATTATGTAGAAAAATAAACTATGATTGTTTGTGCGTTTAAAATCAAAATAAATATTTTAAAAAATAAGTCTCGTTTATATTTGATTCACCCTCGTATCAAGTAGCGCCATCTATTGTGGCTACGGATAACGAAAAATACGTACTAGATAAGAGCGAGGAGACAAATACATTCTCACAGCAATAATAATTGAATAATTTATTGAAAGGTATAGCGCTATCATTGCTTTACCGTAAACAGTCCATTCGGGTCAAAAAAGACCCGAACAACTTATGTGTTACTATTTTTACTACGAAAAAACTACCAGTTGAAAAATTAAAAAAAAGTACGTGCGTATTCACTGCAGCCTTAAAATCAAAGTAACAAAGTATTTTTTAAAAATACCCCAAAATGTTGGAAATATCTGCGAAATAAATTCGATTTGGGTCAAAAAAGACCCGAACACCCTATGAAGGTTAATCGTCAAATTTTGTACATATATTTTCATTGTAAATAGTACCATTGCATCATCATTTAAGTAAATATGCTGAAAACCAAAGTTCCAGAAATATTATTTTGTGTCATCGATATTATCTTCTAACTCCCTAAGTTTCAAGTCGGCCGTGAAAAGAAGAAAGGGTGAGTAACCTTTTCGATAATTAGTTGATAAATAATAAAAATGATTATAATTTTAAAAGATATTTATCGCTAGTTATAATCTAATTTAAAAAGAACCCATGAATATATAGATTATATTAAAGCAGTATATTAAATTTCAACGAATTTTGAGAACAATTCAGAACAGCTATACATGAAAACGAAAGTATTGATAAAATACAAAAATTTACATATCTAAAATCTTATTTAATTGGTGAAGCTGCTATAGCCATCAATGGGTTAAATTTAACGTCTGAGAATTATGACATTGCAGTAGATATAGTTCAGGAACGCTTTGGTAGAAACGAACTTATAATTGATGCGCATATCAACAAATTGCTAAATTTGATACCCGTTAAAAAATCACATGACATAAATTCACTTCGAAAATTGTACTCAGAGTGTGAAATCAATATTAGAGGATTAAAAAATTTAGGAGTTGACATTAAATCGTATAGTTGCTTATTATATCCGATTTTCATGAAACTAATACCAAAAGATTTTGTATTAGAATTTACCAAACAAACATACACTAAAAAAGAAAATACTGTTGTGGAATTGTTAGAATTTTTAAAAAAAGAAATTGAATGTCGCGAGCGAAATGAATATTTGTTTAAGGAAATAAATAACACTAATGAGTCTTCCATCAAGAAAACAGATGTACATTTTCAAGAGAAAATTAATTATAAAGCGACAAATTATGGGAAAAACTTTCCCTCGAAACCAAAATTAGCAACAACATCTACTTTCACAACTAATGTAACGAAAAATAAGTGCATATTTTGTGATTCATTTCACAATGCATCTTTTTGTAATGCATTAAGTATTGGACAAAAAAGGGAAATATTGAGAAAACAAGCCAGATGTTTTCTCTGCTTAGGCTTAAAACACCGTATAAGTGATTGTAGATTAACAAAATTAAATTGTAGAATTTGCAAGGGAAAACACAATGAAAATATATGCTTTAAGTATAATTCCCCTCGCTCAGAGCAAAATAATGATAAAAACGAATCGAATGTAGATAAACATAAAATCGAAGAAACAGCGACGGCAGTTTCACATGCTGAAAACACTCGTAGGATTCTCTTGCAAACAGCTTGCGCTACAATTAAAAATAGAAAGAGTGAACATTTAATACGATTATTATTTGATACAGGCTCAATGCGAACATTCATTAGAGAAAACATTGCTAGGAAATTGAAATTAAAGACTATTAGACAAGAAAAACTTTCGGTTTTTACCTTCGGTAGTAAAACTGCTATTCAGAAAACGTATGACGTAGTATCATTAACATTGCAAAACAGACACAATTCAAATTTTAAAATACAAATAGAAGCTCTAGTTACACCAGAAATTACCGGTTCCAATATTCCACCACCTGACATAAAATTAATTGAAAATAAAAACTTTCAAAATTTAATCCTTGCAGATAGTACAGATTCTAAAGATCCAATTTCTTTATTAATAGGAGCGGACTATTATTATAATATCATAACAGGAAAAATTAAACATTTGAGCAGAAGTCTCGTAGCTGTCGAAAGTATTTTTGGGTGGTGTCTCCAAAGCCGTAAGGGAAAAAATGACATTTTGTTGACACTCAGTGTCACCGTAGAAGATAATTTGATTTCAGATTATATAAAGAAATTTTACGATTTAGAGGCTTCTGGTTTAATTGATGAGAAAAAAGAACTTGATCCCACGGAAAATGAGATTTTGAAAGAATTTGAGCGCAATATTATCTACAAAAATCGACGTTATGAAGTTAATTTACCGTGGAAATTTGAAACTAAGCAACTAAATGATAACAAAAAGAATGCGGAAAACAGATTTATCCGACTCAGAAAGAGATTCTTAAAAAATCCTAATTTGTTTCTTGAATATCAGGATATATTACAAAATTATTTAAAGGAAAATATCATTGAGGCAGTCCCTAATCCTGATACTGACACTAACAATATCACTTTTTATCTTCCGCATCGTGAAGTAATCAGGAAAGATCGTCCTACGAGCCAATTACGAATTGTTTTTGATGGTTCAGCTCATGAGGAAAATTGTCCCTCTCTAAATAGTTGTTTGCACATAGGACCAAATCTTTATCCTGATATCTTTGATATTTTATTAAGATTTCGATTTGATGCAGTTGCTTTTACTGCCGACATGAAGCAGGCATTTCTGCAAATAATGCTAAATGAAAAAGATAGAGATGTTACGAGATTCTTATTTACAGAAAATCCCTCTGATGAATCTCAACCTCTCTCTGTTTATAGATTTACGCGAGTTTTGTTTGGCATAAGTAGTAGTCCATTTCTATTGTGTGCTACTATAAAATATCATTTGAAAAAATATTCAAAAATTTATACAGATACAGTAGACTTCTTAAATGAAAATATCTATGTTGATGATATAATAGGTAGTCGACCAACTGTAGACCAGGCTATAAATGTCTCTTTGGAAACGACAAAAATTTTTGAGGATGCCAGTATTTCGCTCCATAAATGGAAAACTAATTCTAAGGCTTTATACAACGCGTGGCAGGCTAATGGCATAATTTCGGACGAAAGTCCCAATCCTGAATCATTTGTAGAAGAAAACTTGCCTTATAAGGTATTAGGTATAGCTTGGGACAATGATCAAGACCTACTATATTTTCACACTAAAGGTTTATTAGAATTTGTAACTAAAAGAATAAATACAAAAAGATTCATATTGCAGGTTCTTGGTCGAATCTTTGATCCAATTGGATTTTTAGGACCTTTTACATTGAGAATAAAATTTTTAATGCAGCAAGTGTGGTCCTCAGGTATAGATTGGGATGAACAGCTACCAGAGGAAATGGGGTCACTATGACAATGGTGTAATGAAATTGTAGAACTAAATGATTTTCAAATTCCTCGTTATTATTTTCCTGGAATTTCTGCAAGTAGTTTCAAAAAATTTGAACTTCATGTTTTTTGTGATGCAAGTATCAAAGCCTATGGCACTGTGGCTTATCTTCGCTTAGTCACATATGATGAAAAGATATCAACAACATTCATCTCCTCGAAAAACAGGATAGCTCCTCTGAAGAAGTTAACACTTTTTAAACTCGAACTAATGAGCGCTTTATTATCCGCTAGATTAAGCAGTAATATTTTGAAAGCCTTAAAACTTGATATAACTTGTTATTATTGGACAGATTCAAAAATAACTTATTTTTGGATTAAGGGGCTACCTGAAAAATTTAAACCCTTTGTTAAGAATAGAGTTGCAAAAATCCAAAAACTGACTTCTTCTTCGAATTGGCATCATTGCCCTGGAGCAGACAATCCTGCAGATATCGTTTCAAGAGGTTCAACAATTTCAAAATTGATAAACGAAAGGTTTTGGTTACATGGACCAGATTGGCTCAGCTTACCTTCTGAATTTTGGCCTAGACCTGATAATGAACAAAAGGTCGAGATTAAGGAGTTAGAATATAAGAAGAATCTTAGAGATGTAATTCAGTGTGAATGCATAGTTCAAGAACCAGAAAATCCCATAGATATTAAAAAGTATAGTAATCTAGAAAAATTAGTTAGAATCACTGCTTATGTAAGAAGATTTGTAAACATTCTCAAAAATTCGACAAGAAATCATGGTCCTTTGAATACAGAAGAGTTAATAGAAGCAGAGAATTTTCTTGTCAAAAATGAACAAAGACGCTTTTTTAAAGAAGAAATCGAAGCATTAGAAAACAACAAACCCTTGAATAAAGATTCTCCCTTGGTTAACTTTCTTCCATTTTTAGATGAAGACAAAATCCTAAAGCTTGGAGGAAGATTGAATTTTAGTGACTTAACCCTTGAAGAGAAACATCCGAAAATTTTACCTAAAGAGTCTTGGTTAACACAACTGATTGTTTATCGAGATCATGAGAGAACAATGCACGGCGGAACTGCTTGTACTTTATCAAAAATTAGGAAACAATTCTGGATCATAAAAGGAAGACAACTAGTAAAGAAATTATCAAAAATTGCATGATATGTCGCAAGTACACTGCTAAGAATTCGAATCAAATAAGTGCTCCTTTACCAAGAGATCGTTCATCTGAATCTCCACCCTTTTCGATTTGTGGATTGGATTTTGCTGGTCCTATTTATGTAAAAGAAGGAACTGATATCAAGAAAACTTACATAGTTTTATTTACTTGTGCTATTACAAGAGCCCTTCATTTAGAACTCGTAAAAGATATGACTACAGATTCCTTTTTGCTAGCATTTAGACGATTCCTTGGACGAAGAGGCAATTGTAAAGTAATTTATTCTGACAATGCCAAAACTTTCAAGAGAGCAAAACAAGAAATTGAACAGTTGTACAAGGTCTTAGCCGATAATTCGCTCCTCACATTTTTTGCCAAAGAACGAATTATTTGGAAGAATATCGTTGAGAGAGCAGCCTGGTGGGGCGGTTTCTATGAGCGTCTTGTAAGATCTGTGAAAGACTGTATTAGAAAAATTCTTGGAAAAGCCTTATTAAATAAGGATGAGATGTCAACTTTGCTAGTAGAAGTTGAAGCCGTTCTAAATTTACGTCCCATCACGTACATATGTGTACAGTGAAAATGACGAACCAAGTCCTTTGACTCCAATGGATTTTTTAACCGTCGGAAGACCAATTACTTATCCTGTAAATTTTAGTGATATAATCGAAAAGGCTTCAACTCGGTTAACTGCTTTGCGACGAAAGAAGTATCAGTCACTGCTACTAAAACAACTGTGGTCAAAGTGGAAGCATCAGTATCTCATGGACTTGAGAACAGCCCATTCAGTAAAAAATCCTACCGCTCAACCCGAGCTGAAAACTGGAGATATAGTTCTAATAGATGAGGATACAAAAAATAAACTATTGTGGAAAATTGGCAGAATCGAAAAGGTAATGATTGGAAGAGATAACCAAATTCGATCCTATGAAGTAAGAACAGGTAATGGTATTTTAAAAAGAACTATACAACATTTGTATCCCTTAGAAATAGTTTAAGACTTTATAACTGGAAAAAAGACTTTTCTTTTGGAACTCTAATTTTTATTACATATTCTTTTCTTTTTTTTTTTTCTTTTTCTTTTTTTTTTTTTTTTTTTTTCTTTACATTTAAGATCCTTTTAAGATGATAATTTTCAATTTAAAAATTAATAATAATCTGCTTGTTTACATTTATATCGTTATACAATTTAGTGCATTTGCTTTACATTTGTAATTAATGATTGTTTATTTTACAATAAGGTGTTCAAATATGCAAGAAATTTGAATAAGTATGCAATTTTGTTAATATTGAAATTTTAATTAGTATTATTTAGTGTCTGTATTTTGATTTTTACTAAACCACTTAGAATTGAATTATTGAATATCAAGTTGATATGTACTTATTGATTATAGAATTGTTTTGAAAAAAAAAATAATAATTTGATGTCGATGCTTCCAGAATATTTTTTGACATTATTATATTTAGATGAAAATAGATTTTGATTATCAGTACTTACTGATTTTTGTTAATAATTAGATGCTTTTTGATGCATCCCCAAGTTAAAATTCTTGCTGGTATTTGTTTGCTAGTCTAGCATTAAATGCTGTATCCCAGCATGTAAAATAGCATAAAATACCAAAAATATTTGCTGGTTCCACCAAAATTACCAGCAAGTCATGGTGTGTATTGGCACAGTTTATTGCTTGTCCAGCATACATAATCCAGCTTCTGTTGCTTGAATAGTATGTTGCTGGTCCAGCAGTAATTATGACTACTATTTGCTTGAAATTTCTGCTATACTAGCAGTAATTCACAACCAACAGATGCTTTTTTGTTGCTATTTTCTCACTTCTCACTGGCATCTAGCATGCCATGCTATTTCTACTTAAGCTGCCGACATAACATATTACGCTGGCAAGCATAGAAAAGCACATAATAGCTTGTTAAGGTACATACCTCTCCAGGCTTTGGAAAAGCTTAAACAACAAATAAGCATAAAGTGCTTGTATATAGCTTGTCGTTCTATTGCTGTGTAAGCTAGCTAATATAGCATTTTATGCTGGCTAGCATTATAAAGCATACAACAGCATGAAAATCTAGCACACAAAGCAAAACATAGCAATAACTAGCCTATTTTCTTTGCTGGTACTAGCATGGATTTTAACTTGGGTCTAATTGGGCGGGGAGTGTGTGGAAAATATCTCCCCAAACAATTGGATGAATGAAGGTCACTAGATGGCGCTACGCGTCCAGTGACTTACTTTTTTACTTTGAGATTGATTTTAGATTTCCTGGAAGCACCAGCAGATCACGTTTGACCTTCGACCTCATAGCATCAAAGGGATGCTAGATTTTAGAATTCTTGTTCCTTTACGGAACCTTTACATTAGAAAATATGTTTGTCCTTTTTGATTTATTTAACCATTCTGTAAATATGTAAATTTAATTTTCACTTGTAAATAATCATGTAATAGTATTAAATAGCTTTAAAATTATTAGAGCCTATCTATGCATCATTTGAAATCGAAAGTGTATCGTTTTTTCTTCAACCTATCTGTAAGGCATCCTTATGACCATTTTTCATTAAGGGTTCTTTCCAAAAATTATTGAAATTTTTTATTTTCTTTAAAGCTTACTTTTGCGAGAAAAATGAATATTTATTAGCTTAAAAATTATTCTTATGCTAAAATTACATAAGATTCGGTTAATAATATGATAATGAACAGGCCATCCAAATTTTATGTTCATATGTTTATTTGTTTAAAAATTATGTGCAAAAGAAGAGAAAGAGGAAACGGGCTGATCCTTAAATTTTTTTTACCAGTGTATTTCGTTAAACCTAAAAGCAGTTACATTAATAAAAAAAAGTTTAAAATTTCAGAAAAATCAAAATACAGAATTAACAAAATGAAAAAAAAAAAAAAAAAGAATTGTTATTATTATTATTATTATTATTATTATTATTATTAAACTTAAAAATAAAAAATGAATAACTGTTAAAAAAAAATCGCATTTTTTAAAATTAAATATGATAGCATTTTTACTATTGTAAATAAAATGTAAGAAAATTAAATTGTTTTAAAATTTTTAGAAAAGAAAAGACTAAAACATTAGTTTTTTGAATTGTTTTTATAAATTTTCCAGAAAAAGAATTCAACTTTTTTTCGCAAAAAATAAAATAAATAAATAAAATAAAATAAATAAATAAATAAATAAATAAGTAAATAAATAAATAAATAAATAAATAAATAATAATAATAATAAATAAAATAAATAAATAAAATAAATAAATAAATAAATAAATAAATAATAATAATAAATAAATAAAAAAAAGTTGCACTTCGGGAGTGCCGACAGAAGTGAAAACGTGAACAATTACGTGTGTATTTCTTGAATCGTCAGGAAATATTTTATTGTGTAGGAAATACTTTTAAATGAAGTGTTTTTTTATTCATTAATATAAACTACTACTACAAAAATTATATTACAATTTTATTTAATGCGCTAACTGCAATAGAGACAGTGTGCGGAGATGAGAGAAGTCGTGCAGAGCCGCACCAGATTGTAAAAACATGAGAAAAATGGCGGCTTTGGCCTTTCTCACGGTTTTGTGAGGTTTAACTGGAATAGAGACATTGTCCGGAAATGAGAGAAGTCGTGTAGAGCCGCACCAGATTGTAAAAACGTGAGAGAAATGGCGGCTTTGGCCTTTATCACGGTTCTGTGAAGTCTAACAGCAACATTTCCGGCTGCAATCTTTAAGAGACTGTTGCCGGAGATGAGAGAAGTCGTGTAAAGCCGCACCAGATTGTAAAAACGTGAGAAAAATGGCGGCTTTGGTCTTTCTCACGGTTTTGTGAGGTCTAACTGGAATAGGGACAGTGTCCGGAAATGAGAGAAGTCGTGTAGAGCCGCACCAGATTGTAAAAACGTGAGAGAAATGGCGGCTTTGGCCTTTATCACGGTTTTGTGAGCTCTAACTGCAACGTTTCCGGCTGCAATCTATAAGAGACAGTGTCCGGAAATGAGAGAAGTCGTGTAGAGCCGCACCAGATTTAAAAAACGTGAGAAAAATGGCGGCTTTGGTCTTTCTCATGGTTCTGTGAAGTCTAACTGCAACGTTTCCGGCTGCAATCTTTAAGAGACTGTGTCCGGTGATGAGTAAAGTCGTGTAGAGCCGCACCCGATTGTTAAAACGTGAGAAAAATGGCGGCTTTGGCCTTTCTTACTGTTTTGTGAGGTCTAACTGCAAAAGAGACAGTGTCCGGAGATGAGAGAAGTCGTGTAGAGCCGCACCAGATTGTAAAAACGTGAGTAAAATTGTGGCTTTGGCCTTTCTCACGGTTTTGTGAGGTCTAACTGCAACGTTTCCGGCTGGAATCTTTAAGAGACAGTGTCCTGAGATGAGAGAAGTCCTGTAGAGCCGCACCAGATCGTTAAAACGTAAGAAAAATGGCGGCTTTGGCCTTTCTCACTGTTTTGTGAGGTCTAACTGCAAAAGAGACAGTGTCCGGAGATGAGAGAAGTCGTGTAGAGCCGCACCAGATTGTAAAAACGTGAGTAAAATTGTGGCTTTGGCCTTTCTCACTGTTTTGTGAGGTCTAACTGCAACGTTTCCGGCTGCAATCTTTAGGAGACAGTGTCCGGAGATGAGAGAAGTCGTGTAGAGCCGCACCAGATTGTTAAAACGTGAGAAAAATGGCGGCTTTGGCCTTTCTCACTGTTTTGTGAGGTCTAACTGCAATAGAGACAGTGCTCGGAGATGAGAGAAGTCGTGTAGAGCCGCACCAGATTTTAAAACAATATACAGTATATAATTACTAATACTTCACATTAGCAAGTTAATCTTATGATACATTATTTGTATCATACAAGGATGGAAAGCGTTTCGATGACGCGAATTCAATGATTTTTGTTCACCCAAAAGTTTTCACTTCAAATGGAAAGCGTCAGCTGACGATGACGGGAATTCAAAGATTTTTCTTCACCCAAAAGTGCTCAACGCGCCTAAAGAAGTTTTCACTTCAAAAAATAAAATATATATATGTTTTGTAATTTATAAAAAACAATAAATAAATAAGGAACATGTGAAGAATCTTTTTTTTTTTTTGCATGTTTAAAAAATAAAATCTGATCGTATTATTAATAATGTAAATAAAATTTTAAGAAAATGGGATTGTTTTAATATTTTTCAAGGAAGAAATATCTCGAACGATATTTTCTAACTGTTTAAAAAAAATGTTCACAAAAATGAACAAATCACCAATATCATATGAATATTTTGAGAAGATCACGTCAAGGTAACGTCTCCGTAGCTCAGTCGGTAGCGCGTTGGTTTTGCATGCCATACATGGTAGGTTCAAACTCCTCGAGGGTAATATCGCTTTGTAAAAAATCTGTCGAATTAAAATAATTAAGTAATAAATAGTCAATAAAATAATAATTTCCCTCATTAAGATTGATTAATGAAATATTGATTAAAAATTAATTAATGATTAAAAATATACTATATTGCCTCTTTTCCGTTGATGACGTCATGTTCTGACAAAATTCTGTGTTGTCCCTTTAAGAAAACTCTGCCCTCCCCGTCACCCCTTTCTTCACATGTCTTGACAAGAAGTCCAGATTGCCAACGGATAAAAAGAAACTCTATCCCCGTCCTCTTTCACGATTAAGCAATCAATCAACCATTACGTCACTTCCGGTTTCCTCCCCCCATTCCCCCCCCCCCTTTCGTCACATGTCTTGGCAAGGAGTCCTGGTGACCAACGGATAAAAAGAAACTCTACCCCCGTCATCTTTCACGATGAAGCAACCAACCAACCATTCACTGTGTTGTCCCTTTAAGAAAACTCTCCCCTCCGTCACATGTCTTGACAAGAAGTCCAGGTTGCCAACGGATAAAAAGAAACTCTACCCCCGTCATCTTTCACGATCAAGCAACCAGCCAACCATTCAACCGTTACGTCACTTCCGGTTTCCTCCCCTCCTTCCCCCTCTCCTATGACGTCACTTCCGTAGCATGGACTGCCCGGCTTTAAGATGTCTGTGCTTGTCTTTTGTCGAGAGAATAAGTCTCGCTCCGTTTCGACAGAGGCAGTGATGCCAGATTGGGGATTTTGTCCCCATTTTGGGGATTTCTGAGGCTTCTTGGGAAAATTTTGTGGGCCAAATGTTTGTGGGGACATTTTTTGGGGAATTCTAAAATTTTTTGGGACAAATCTGGGGAGTTATTCAATTTTCTGTCAATGTCGGCAACGTAATGATTTATCTCTACGACTAGAAACTTTCAATAGCTTTATTGTTATTTGAGGATTTTATTCAAAAATTGCCTTCATTTGGGAAAAAATCTGAGCTTAAATCACAGAAAAATCTGCTTGATATATAAATATATATATATATATATATATATATATTTTGAAAAAATTATTATTTTCCCTTTTTAGTAGAAATCAAGTTGGGAATTTAAAAAAAAAAAAAAAAAAGAAAAGAAAAACCTGATTTGGGGAAATTTGAAGACCCGTTTGGGGAAATAATTTTCGAGCGTCTGGCATCACTGGACAGAGGAAGCGAGAAGAAAGGCATCAACTTTGGTTGACTAAACACCTTGATGTTGTGCAGGCGATGTTTGCAGCATTAACTAATTGGTCGTCTCCACCTAGCGGTTGATATTTTCAGATGAACCTTTTTAAAATTTGTCATATCCACCAAATCAAAAACAGAAGCCAAATGTCGTGATAAATATAGAAAAATAAAAATAATATGGTGTGTCACTCACACGACTTTTTCTCGCCATAAAATTTAATATTGTAAATACAAACTGGAGATTAAAGGATCAGATAAAGAGTTCTGTTTTGTAAATATTATTAAAACAAGTCAAATTAGGATTCGGAACAGCTTTATTTGACAACCGCCCCCCTCAAAAACCGTTTTATTATTATGCCTACATTTATATACAATTCAAATCGATTATTAAGTTCAAAAGTTAATTTGAAATTATTCAGATAACTTTCACAAGTAATATCCCTTGAATCTTATGAGATTTGATCAAACATTTCTCGTAACAGACGTATTAACTTCAAAATACAATATTTGGAGCGCCTGAAATTATTTACTTTTAATTTACTCTAAAAGAAACAGAGAAAGATCAAACGTTAAACACTTGACTTCAGTATTCAGGAAACTCAAACAGTGTAAATATACAAAAACCAAGCTATGAATATTTAGTTTTAAAAAATACATTATTTATCATATGGCTATTTCAATTTCTGATCAGTTTTCCTAGACATGGAAAATAAAAGAATGTTATACTGGATCACTTCCACTAACATTAAAAGAGAAAGTTATGGCTTAAATACTAGCAGCTCTAAACTGAAATGCACGATAAGAGTGTGAGTGACACCAGATTATTTTATTGTTTCTATTAAACAATTAATCACTTTAAAATATTTAGTTGTAAAATTCTTTATATGACAGTTGAAGGGAAAAACATATATAAATACTTTTATGTTTCATATTTTTCAAAATCTGATCGTCCAAGCTCCATACAATGAAACATACCTCATTTTTTCATAATACAATTTTTTTAATGTCAGAAACTAAATTTATAAAGAGCTATTTACGGTAAATGCCTTAAATCTCCTGGGATACAGAAATTCTTAAAATACTTAGAGTAAACCATTACTGGAATGCTTTGCCATTAATAAAAGACCAGATTTAATTTTACAACAGATTTACTTTAATTCCCTAGTAATTGGAAAAAGATTTTATTATTTTACTTTTCTAGAAACTATATATATATATAAATATAGCTAAGAGATTTTTGAGTCTGTTTGTCTGTGTGTTGACGCAAGTTGCCACCAGCTTTTTATACTTTAGTTAATTCTAAAAATCTAAATGTCCGATCGATAAGTTAATTAAACCGACGGATTTAGAAAAAATGCCCCTTTCATTTGGTTCCTTATTTGTGACGAAATTTTGATTAGATTTTTAAATTTAATTAAAATGTGAAAATAATAACCTGGTGAAAGCTTTAAAAATGGACATTTAAATTTTTAATTGTTGCCAAAAAAAATTACTTTTATTGTATTTTATTTTTTTATTTTTTTTATTTTTTCCAACATAAAATGAAATATGCTTTCACGCGAAAAAAAATAAAATAAATAAAAATAAAATTTTAAATTTGCTCCTGCACATAAAAAAAAATGAAAATATGAAAATGGAGGAAAAATAAATACATAAATAAATAAATAAATAAAATAAAATATATACCTCAATTTTAGATTTCCCCCACCCACACCCCCCTTTTGTTTAAATAGTATGTTTTTGGCACGGATGAATCGCGCTTGGCATGAAAGCTAATTCAGCATTACATTAAAGAGCTTTACTTATTGATAATCCTGGGTAATTTTAAAATTTTGATGCTGAAATAGATCGGACATTTTTCGCCAAGGAATCCACTTTCGTAAAAGCCACTTTCAGCCAAGTAGCGCATAAAAAATATAGATAAATTACAAAATATTGAAAAACAGACACGAAAGAATAGAAAGGAAAGGAAAAAGAAGAAGAAAAGAAAAAGAAAATAATAATACCATAAATTATGTATTTTTGTCTAAAGTGACGAAAAAAATTCAAAAGTCGCCAAGAGGATTGGGGGGGGGGGGAGGGTACATTAAGGCTGTACCATGATCAGGTTTACATATTTCATTATTTATTTTTCTATATACCAACTACTATTAACTAACTCAACTACTATTATAACCACAAAAATTATTTGTCTCATGCGATAGACGTAGCCGATCGTAGCACATTGTAATATTATATTTGGTGTGAAATTGTTGTCATTTTATGGTTGATCGAATAAATCAAATAAATATAGAAAGTAACGTGAAAGAAAATATTTTGTACACCATGTATAGTGTTGTTCATATATGTAACTGGGATTCAAATATAAAATGGCTATTTCATTTTTTTAGACACTGTCCGTTTCGAAACTGTTATCTGATAAGCACCCAAATGGAAGTCCACTGGTAAGCTATTGTCACAGGCAATAGGGACAGACACCCGAGAGTCTGCGAATGAGTGAGCCGCTGGCGAAGGCAGCGGGAAACTAAAGCGGGCTTTAAAGTAATTTCACAATTTCTTTAAATTTTATTTTTGTTTGTAAAGCAATATAGAAAAAAGAGTCTCCTTTAAGTATAGTGATCAGCGAAGCGAGAAAAGCCTTCGTTGATTCACTACCTTCATTAATTTCATGAATTAAAAAATGGTTTCGTTAGCAAACTTTGATCTATTGGCACGCAGGCGGCATCAGGCCGAGTTTTGCACATTTCGAATTTGGTTTTGAAATTTTTCCCGCATTCGGAATTTGGTTCGTTCCCGAATCGGGGCTTTGCTAGTACTATTATAACATGTGATATGTGAAATGACATTATATATACTGTGAAATACTAGCCAAAGATTTATGTGTTCGTATGTTTACAATAATTCAGAAATTGTATATAGTTGGAATTCTGAATTTAATTTGTATTCAGAAATTGAATATATATAATTATTAAATAAATTTTATAATGCATATCACACATAAAAGGTCCAGGCTCCCACTGCCTGCAGAAAGATATTTCTAGGATACTTCATTTTTTTTTTTTTTTTGTCGATGACAGTTGGATCTGCTATTATTAAAGAACTACGATTTTAAAGATGACTGTATTTCGGCATCTATTAAATATTTTAGTTTTTGAACCATGTATTATAGCCCTCGCTCGTTACACTATATCGTCATATCATTCCGAGCAATATAATAAATGAAATAAAAGTAGATTTTCTTTTAGAAGGAATAAAATAAATTAATAAATAATAATAATAATAATAATAATCTATATATTAATTTGAAACATGTTTTTGCCTGTCTCCACTATATTGAGAGAAATACTTGGTGTAAAAATTTGGTTGAGGTGTCTACAAAAAGGTCTTGGTCTGTAGATATGCTATGAAAAGAGAAAAAAAAAGTCGAACGGTTTCCCTCCGGCGGGGAAACGGGTTAAAAACACGTTTACGAGTTTA
The DNA here is from genome assembly GCA_963930645.1 of Salticus scenicus. Classification (NCBI taxonomy): domain Eukaryota; kingdom Metazoa; phylum Arthropoda; class Arachnida; order Araneae; family Salticidae; genus Salticus; species Salticus scenicus. Next base: position 66,145,334 of record OZ005661.1, on the reverse strand, counting down.
ACTAAGCTCCAAATTACTTCACGGTGAAGAAATTGTACATATGGGGACTAGAGACGAATACTAAAAAATCACCATCGGCGAATTTGGAATTTTCGATTTTAAAGCGGAAAAAAAGGGGGAATGTAGATTTGGAGGGGGGGGGATTAGTTTGAGAGGGAAATCCGTTCTAGACCCACCCATGTAGCACCTCATTTTAAAGGTCTTGAAATTTTATGTCGATTGGGGATGTTTGTATACAATATAGTGCGACCCCTGGTGGTTGAAAAATGGAACTAGGTGTTGTGATATTTAATCTCAGAACTTTCTTTTATTAACTTTCTCTTTTTGTTTTTTTACTTCCCGCCAACTGATTGTTTTTGTGCACCTGCCGTATCACGTGACGATATGTCGCGTCTCTCTACAAGTACATTGTAATACTTTTTCAATCATGTAATTTTCGTTATTCGGAACTGACGTTCCATTTTTTTATTCTATTTAATCATAATTTTTTCTTTTTGTCTAAGATGAATAAATTAAAGTAAAAAACATCTAGGTTTTCTTTCATTACGCCGCAACGAGTGTATTATCCTAAATAACAATTGATCTACATATTATGTAAGAATTTCTCAGTCTAATCAAGATTCATTATAGGAAAAGTAGTTGCTGGTATTTAATACAGAAGTCATATTAAGGAAATTTACTTACTCTTCACCTATGGAATATTCGATTACCTGTGACAACCCAGGTAAGCTAAACTTTATTTAATTATGTGACTGTTATTTTAGCAAAGAATTATTAGTAAGAAATATTTGTTATAAATATATTTAAATAACTAATTTGAGGAAACTCCGAACTCATGCACTTATTTATAAAGTATTTTTCTATTAGATTATGATTCTGATATTTTGAATTGAAAATTTAGATTTATTCTTGACAATTTTTTTTTTTCATTGCACATTGGAAGAAATTGCTACATTCAAAATAATAAAATAAAAAATGAAAATGTAAGCGAAAATATTTGTTTTAGTTTCTTCAAAACTGAAGTGACACTAAATCGAAAGTATTGAAAAGTGCTTATTTTCATGAAAACTATTTAATTTTATTTTCTTCTTCAAGTACTATTTATCCTAACTGTGTTGATTTAAAATATTAAATGAATATTTACGAATTGAACAAATATTAACAAAACTATTACAAAAATTTTGTTTAAGTATGTCAGCAACAAAAGATATACAAATTGAACCGCTGAACTCTACAAATTATAATGTGTGGAAGTTTCGTATTGAGATGTACTTGCAAAAAGAGGATCTTTTTACAGTCATTACTGACGATCCTCCCAACCCAATAACCGATCAGTGGCGTTCAAAAAATAGAAAAGCGAGAGCTTTAATTAATTTACTTATTGATAACGAACAAATCGTGTATGTTATGAATCTAGATACAGCACGAGAGTGCTGGAATGCTCTGCGCCAAGTCCACGAAAGATCATCGCTTACGAGTAAGCTTTTCTTACTTAGGAAACTTTATTCCATAAAATTAATGGAAGGTGGTGATGTAAACCAACATATAGCTGATATATATAAAACACGCGACAGACTCACTGCTATAGGTGAAGTCATAGACGAATCGCACCTAGCTGCATTAATGCTATGCTCACTCCCTCCTTCGTATGACGTTCTCATAACAAGTCTCGAATCGAAAGACGAAGCGCAATTGACACCTGAGTATATACGAAACAAATTAGCTGATGAATATGCCAAAAGGCTTGAAAACAAAACTTATCAAAATTCAGCGTTAAAAGTCCAATACCATAACAAATCGGAGAAATTCTGCAAATACTGTAAGAAAAGTAACCACAATATAGAAGAATGTTATAAGTTAAAAAATAAAAATAATCCTGCTGTTAAAAGTCACAGTAAAAATTTCAACAAAAAACCTAACTTCAGATCCAACATATGCTCTCAGAACAATGAGAAGCCAGATAGCGCTCAAATTGCAGAGGGGAGCAATAAACCAAAAGCTGATAAATTGTATTCTTTTTATGTTGGAGATAAAACTGTAAATTGGGTGGTTGATTCAGGGTCGTCTTCACATATCTGCAATGATAAACTAAAATTTCGCGATCTTAAAAATAACGTTTCTAACGTCACTATCGCGAACGGCACGCAGCTAAAATCTTTGGGTTCCGGTACTGTGGATTTGTATACCGTAAATTCGGAAAACACACAGAACAAAATAACACTTAAAAATGTTCTTTATGTCCCTGAAATAGAAACTAATTTAATTTCTATAAAAAGAGCAACAGAGAATGGCTGTATCGCTGTATTTGATGATAAAACCTGTAAAATTGTAAATCAGGGTAATCCATGCATTGAGGGATATGTGAAAAATAACTTATATGAATGTCAATTAAATTATTCTGAAAACAAACACACAGCGAACATTGTAATACAAACTTGTGATAACGAAAATTGCATAAACAAGTGGCATGTGAAACTTGGCCACAGAAATACTAACCACATTAAAGATTTAGTTAACAAGGACATGGCTGTGGGTATAAAATTAAATGATTGCAAACATAATACTGAATGTAAAACATGCATAATGTCAAAATTAACTGATTCACCTTACCCCAAAGCTGCACAATTTAGAGCCTCCGTACCACTCGAACTGGTCCACACAGACTTATGTGGCCCTATGAAAACCCCCACTGTAGGTGGAAAATATTACTTTCTTACATTTATAGACGACTACAGTCGTTATACTATTATATATTTGCTAAGAAATAAGTTTGAGGTATTTTCTAAGTTAAAGGAATATGTGGCTATGACCGCAAACAAATTTGGCCGAAAAGTGCAAGCAATTCGCTCCGATAACGGGGGTGAATACACTAGTATGGAAGTAAATGAATTTTTGAATAAAGAAGGAATTGAGCACCAGTTTACCGTTCCTTACTCTAGTGCTCAGAACGGCGTGGCAGAACGTAAAAATCGTACGCTGACCGAAATGGCTCGCTGTCTGCTTAAAGACAGTAATTTACCGAATTCCTTTTGGGGGGAAGCCGTAAATACTGCAAATTACATACAAAATAGGCTCCCGACCTCCTCATGCGACTCAACTCCTTACGAAAAATGGACCGGCCGTAAACCCGATTTATCAAATATAAAAACATTCGGATCTCGCGCATACGCATATGTACATAAAATACATAGGGGAAAACTGGATAGCACCGCTCAAGAAGGAATTTTTGTGGGATATGATAATCGTAGCAAAGGCTACAGAATTTGCACAAATAATAAAAATGTAATAATTAGCAGAACAGTAAAATTTTTGGAGGATGAAAATAGAGAATCCCACAATAATGAAACATCACAAATCAAGAATGAAAATTCAAATGATGAAATTCCGGTGTCCAAATTACCAATATTAGATACTGATATAAATATAGATATAGCGGGCGATAACGATAGTCCGGATGACACGCAAACTCTGCCGCGACGATCACAACGATTAAATAAAGGTGTTCCGCCCGACAGGTTTGCATTTGCAGTAAATGACAAAAGAATTGATGAGCCTAAGTGTTTTGATGATATATTAAAAATTCAAAACCCAGCTGAAAAAGAAAATTGGCTGAATGCCACACTCGACGAAATGAATTCACTCAGACAAAACAATACTTGGGAACTTGTTGACGCTCAACCAGGGATCAAAGTAGTAGGGTGTAAGTGGGCGTTCAAGGCCAAATACAATAGCCAAGGACAAGTCGAGAAATATAAAGCCAGGCTTGTTGCCAAGGGTTTTTCTCAAAAATACGGGGTGGACTATGACGAAACTTTTGCACCAGTTGCATCGCATACCACTCTAAGAAGTTTCTTGACCATGTCACTATATAAAAATTTGAATCTAAGGCATGTAGATATAAAAACTGCTTTCCTACATGGAAATTTGCAAGAAGATGTATACATGCATCAACCCGAGGGTTATGTTATCCAGGGCGAAGAAAATAAAATATGTAAGTTAAAGAAAGCGATATATGGCTTGAAACAAGCCGCTAGAGCGTGGAATTTGAAAATTAATGAATCATTGTGTAAATTAGGATTTAAACAAAGTCAACACGACAAGTGTTTATATATACGTAACAAAGATAACACAGAAACTTACATTCTTGTGTATGTTGATGATCTACTTGTAGCTGGTAAAAATCACGATATTGACATACTAATTAATCAACTTAGGGAAGAATATCCATTAACCGACCTTGGGGAAGCCAAATATTACCTCGGCATAAATATAGAAAGACCTTGTAAAGGGGTAATTACGCTTGATCAAAATAATAAAATACGAGACATTGTAACCAAATTTGGGCTAGATAACGCACGGCCTTCTGACACACCAATGGAACCAGGGTATATAAAATTAACTGATAATGACAATCTCTTACCAAACAACACAATGTACAGACAGGCTATAGGCGCGTTACTTTACATTTCTACAGTATCGCGACCTGATATAAGTGTTGCCGTTGGCATCTTAAGCCGTAGAAACGAAAATCCTAGAGCGAAAGACTGGGAGGCAGTTAAAAGGGTTATTAGATATTTGAAAAATACCCAAGATATTAAATTAAAACTTTGTAACTCTGGTGAACCTGTTCTTAGAGCATATTCGGATTCGGATTGGGCCAATGATCCAAGTGATAGAAAGTCTATATCTGGAAATTTATTTAAGATAGGAAAAAATCCAATATTTTGGACTTCGAAGAAACAGTCCTGTGTGTCCATGTCTTCAGCAGAGGCTGAGTACGTCGCAGCTGCGAGTGCTGAACTTGAAATACAGTGGCTCAACAAACTACTGGATGATTTAAATTTGCCGCAAGAATGTCCTATAGTGTTGTACCAGGACAACCAATCTACCATCAAGATTGCTGAAAATGAAAAATTCCAGTCCAAAACAAAACACTTACAGCTGAGATATCATCTTCTGCGAAACCTAATACAAGAAGGCCTAATCAAGCTTCAATACAAACCTACCAAAGAAATGACCGCCGATACCCTCACAAAAGCTCTGCCAAAAACTGATTTTAATAGACATAGAAATGCATTAATGAACAATTGAAAAATTTCTGAGCTTAAGAGGGGGTGTTGTGATATTTAATCTCAGAACTTTCTTTTATTAACTTTCTCTTTTTGTTTTTTTACTTCCCGCCAACTGATTGTTTTTGTGCACCTGCCGTATCACGTGACGATATGTCGCGTCTCTCTACAAGTACATTGTAATACTTTTTCAATCATGTAATTTTCGTTATTCGGAACTGACGTTCCATTTTTTTATTCTATTTAATCATAATTTTTCTTTTTGTCTAAGATGAATAAATTAAAGTAAAAAACATCTAGGTTTTCTTTCATTACGCCGCAACGAGTGTATTATCCTAAATAACAATTGATCTACATATTATGTAAGAATTTCTCAGTCTAATCAAGATTCATTATAGGAAAAGTAGTTGCTGGTATTTAATACAGAAGTCATATTAAGGAAATTTACTTACTCTTCACCAATGGAATATTCGATTACCTGTGACAACCCAGGTAAGCTAAACTTTATTTAATTATGTGACTGTTATTTTAGCAAAGAATTATTAGTAAGAAATATTTGTTATAAATATATTTAAATAACTAATTTGAGGAAACTCCGAACTCATGCACTTATTTATAAAGTATTTTTCTATTACTAGGTCATTTTGCTGTAGACCCTATCATGTTACATCTTATTTTAAAGGTCTTGGTATTTCCTGACCGTTGGTGATGTTCGTACAGAACACAGTGCGCCCCCTGGTGGTGGAAAGTGCAACTAAAGGATTTGGCAGTTGACACCACCATGCGACACCTTATTTAAAAGGTCTTGGAAATTCAAGACGATTGGTGATAAAGGTCTTAAAATTTCATGTTGATTGGTTATGTTTGTATACAATATACTGCGCCCCCTGGTGTTTAAAAATGGAACTAGGTGATTTTGCAGTAGACCGTATCATGTTAAACCTTATTTTAACGGTCTTGGTATTCCCTGACCGTTGGTGTTGTTCGTATAGAATACGCTGTGCCCCCTGGCGGTGGAAAGTGCAACTAAAGGATTTTGCAGTTGACACCACCATGTGACACATTATCTGAAAAGTCTTGGAAATTCAAGGCGATTGATGATGTTCGTATACAACATACTGCGCCCCCTGGTGAAGGAAAGTGGATTTTGCAGCGCGTGCGTAGCATGCCTGCTATACGGTGCCGCAGCCACAGGCAGAGGTAACACGAGTTAGAGGTTCGTTCGGTTCAAGGTTAATTTTTGAGAATTTTTTCATGTTATTAGCGACCTGCATATACGCTGCCGCAGGCATCGGGTCACAAGCCTGAGTTCCGTTCTGTCTGAGGTAATTTTTTTTTTTTTTTTTTTTTTTTTGTAACAGATGATTATTTTTTTTTTGTGATGCTTTCATTTAAAAATAGAAATTCAAACAAAATCGAGTTGAAGATATAAAACCATACAAATTTAAGGTTCATTTAAGGTTATTATCATGAGCCCATGCATTGCCGGGCGGGTTCGTTCGGTTCCAGGTTATTTTTTGGAATTTTTTTTATGTTACTAGCGGCCGGCGTATGCGCTGCCGAAGGCACCGGGGTCACAAGGCAAAATTTCGTTCGGTTCGAGGTTTTTTTTTTTTTTTGTTACAGCTGATTATTTTTTCGCTATGCTTTTATTTAAAAATAGAAATTCAAACAAAATCGAGTTAAAGATGTAAAACCATAAAAATTTAAGGTTCATTTAAGGTTATTACCATGGGCCCAGGCAACGCCGGACGGGTCAGCTAACATGTAGTCTTAGTATTAAATGAAATAGAAAATAAAAGATAACAACTGTTTATTTGGAGTCATTTTGACGTCCCATTGACAGTACTTTGTAGAAAGTGATGTCATATATAGTACTTCTATTTATAAGCATTTTTCCGACTTTCTTTTTTTTACGTGAAATGTCGTAAATTATATTAGATGTTTTAATTTGAAATACATTTAAATAATACATTTCAATAATGATGCGGCGATTTTTGAAACGTTACGGTCAATATAGTGATTGTCGAATTCGACGGGTTCCAGCTAGTTAAACTTAAATTTGAATCAGTTTAATCCTTTCTACTATATACTACCATTTTTTTTTTTTTTCGATAAATATTATAAATACATAAATAAATAAATAAATGAGAGTTTTTTCTTTTAAAGGAATTAATTACAAAAATAAAAAATACAAAAGTTGTTATGCTATAAATATTATACATAAACATAAAAATATTCTATTCCATTACCATTTCATTTTCAATAAATATAATCTCTATATATTAAAAAAAAAGTTTCTGTAGACAATGTTTCTGTCTGACAAATTTTTTTGTCTGCGACAGCATCTTCTCGCGGAGGGCAAAATGCTCTGCATCATGGGAGGTATCAATGTGTTCAGAATACTTCAAGGCAGGCATTTCAGGTATTTAGAAATCTGTATCATTTTAATTAAAGAAGTTATTAAATAAAAACCTCGGGTTTGTAAAGGTACACTTTTTGCCATTAAAGAAATAATTTCTCTTATTACATCATTTTCCACAATGATATCATTCTCCACAGGGAAATAAAAATGTTATCACTGGTATAAAAAAATAAAATAAATTCCGCAAACATCCTTTTTTTTTTCCTTTCTTTTTTCTACTTTTACAGAATTATTTTTATTACTGGCAATATTTATGTTTATTTTATTTATTTGTTCTTTTTTTTTTTTTTTTTTTTTTTGTGAATAACGAAATAATGTCGTGTCTGTATAACTAACCGCGTTTCTCTTTACCATTAAAGTGCATGTATTAATTTTATTTAAAAACGTTTTTTGAAATACTTTGGATAGATTTTTGTTATACAAAAATAATTTAGATTTAAATTCAAACTCAATTATAAACGAAAAATCTCATTTAGCATTGATAACTTTTTAACATTTCCATGATGCATTTCATGCTTCTAATTATAGCAAGAAAAAATTCACCTAAAACTTGTATAGATTTTAATCTTCGTTAATGTAAGAAGTAGATAGAACAGAAGGTACTTTTCCTTTCGCCGGCGAAATTCTCGCTAAGCAAACGTTATTGGCGACAACATTACATTTATGGATTAAAAGTAAATTTGTAACTTAGATTTTTTTTTTCAAATTTAAAATTTATTTATATACGTTACTAAGGATTTGACAAAATAAATGTTATATTTTTTAATGGGACTACACTTAAAAAGCTAGCTTTAAGCAAATCTTCAGAAAATTTAATTCTTAAAAATATAAAATCAATAAAATAAAATAAGTAAACGTAAAATAAGTTTCTTTAGCATTTTTCTTATTATTATTCGAAGTGTTTTGAAACAATTACTCAGTCCAGAGCCTCCTTAAGTAGATGCCTTCCACGCGCAGCGAATCCCAATGTTAAATTAGGCAACATTTAAAAAACAAAACTAACGCTAGGTGACAGCACCTACGCAGAGCAACATATTTCTTCTGTTTCATAGATAAGTTATATTCTTCATCTAAAAATCTAGCTATTAATTTCAATTTAAAGTCCAAAATTGTATTTTTTTTTTCTTTTAATTTGAAAAAATGATGTGAAAGTGCTTTATCGTAAATATTTTCAATAAAATATTCAAATATTTATATTTAAAAAAGTATAGGATTTAATTTTCTTCGAAAGTGGACAAGACCTATTTTAGCTTTTCAACTAATTAAATTACAACGTATCAAATAATAAATTATTAAAATCATGTCTTTTTTTTTTTTTTTTTTTTTGGTCATGTCCTTTACGTTACATTTTTACCTTATTAGGTGTGAATTATATTTCTTAAATCGAAAATTTTATATTATTTATAAGAAAAATAGACCAGCGCATTAACGAGATAAGTTAACATTCAGTAATAAAAATTGGAGAAGAAAACAATCTGTAGGATTTTTGGCATGTATATTGCTTATGGATCGTGTACAGAGACACACCAAAGTTTTTCTTATCATTACAGCCTATGGGCAGAATTTCGTTTAAATATATTTTCACATGGTTACAATGCATTCAACAAAATGAAATTAATAGACATCATTGACATGCTTAAAAGTATGTTTTCTGAAGAAAAATACATGCTTAAACTTGGAAACTATAAGAAAAGAAACTTACAAAAGTGTATGTCACGTAATCTTTCAAATTATGTCAAATTTCGAACAATTATTCATAAAATACAGAGAGAAATTGAATAATTTTTACTAATGCATATAATATGCATAGCTCGTTTACAGGAACGCAAAAAAGAATTTCGTATATTAAAGCCTGTAGACAAATTTTTATTTAAATACATTTTAATGCATTTATGCTGTATTCAACATGGTGCAATTATCTCACATTATTAAGATGCTTAAAAACATTTTCCACTAGAAAAAGACATGTATAACTAAATAATTTATTTACAGGACCGTACAAAAGAATGTTGATGACATTTTGTAAAGGTTAAATATGATTCAAATGTTAATGAGTTACAAGAAGTTTGTTAAACAGTTTTTATTGGTGTATATGCTTCTAGCTCGTGTGCAGGACACACAAAAGCATTTCGTACCATTACGGTTTATAGACGGTATTTAGTATAGATACGTGTATTTTAACATGGTTACACTTCATTAAACACAGAGAACCAATGTTATTGGCATCTTTAAAAGCATAAGGTCTGTAGAAAATAGTAGGCGTAGAATTGGTACCGTAATTTTCGGTGTATAATCCGCAGGTAAAATATGTCATTCTGCGACCAAAAATTTTCATTAACGGAATATTTACATATTTTTCAAGAAACAGCTCCAACATATATAATGTTATTTCTAAATTAAAAATTCTGGTGCAAAACTGAGTCTGACATGCATATTATACGCCGAAAATTAGGTAACTGGTTACAGGGCCACACAAAATAATTCCGATAGGTTTTGAAATCAAGTAGCAACAAAATTTATATAAATATTTATGAATAACAAGGAAATAAAGATACAGATACATATAGAAAGATGGATACAACGGGGGTTGAAGGGGCAGTACCTGCCCTCAGAAAAGTGTATGGTTATGTATGTAGCGAGTTAGTCTTATATGTATATAATTCAAATAATATGGAATAAATATAAATTATTTATAATTTAATTATAAATAATCAAAAGCCGTATTGAAATGCATTTGAACGATTTTACATAACATTTATTCCGCAACTCTTGAATTAAAAGAAACAATTATATATATAAAATATTACGATTTATACACACACATATATATAATGAATGAATACTGTGTGTCCCGTGGGACTCATCACATTATTATTCTGCGTCCCACCTTCGGTTTAACAAAAGGAAAATTACTACTTAAAATAGAGGTTGGTCCAGAAAGTATTAAATACTTTTAATAAAACAGGATTTTAACATATATAAACATTTTATCATTGTTAACCTTTTACATGTCGCCTTCAGATCCGGGTGTAATTTAAATTAGATTTTTACATATTTTGCCTTCTAATGCTTTAGTTTAAAGAACTCTATCATTAAAATGTGTAATTTTTTTTAAATATATATATTTATATAATTTAAAATTATTAATTTAAAATTATTATATTTAATTTTATTATTCAATGTTATTATATTAAAATATTATTATACTTTAATAATGTAAGTTATTTTAAACTTACCAGCCCATTTTTAGAAGCATTTGCTTAGTTTTCTAAATTATGTGAATTTTTAAACTGTGGGGTAGAAGGGAAAATGGTAAAATAGGTCATTTTTAAGTTTTTCTGTACATTTTCACTTTTATGATTAAATTGTAATTTCTATTTCAAAAAATCAAGTCATCTTTCTGTTATATCTGATAATATTTCAAATCAGTACTCATGATATTTAATTTTTACATGAATTTTTTAATTCCATGTTCCATTTGTGTATTAAAAGGTTAATAAAAGTAATGTTTTGAATCTTAAAACTTAATATTTTTAAAAAGAACAAAAGTAGAAATAAAAACTTTCTATTTTTTCTTTTCAAGATTCCCAACACTTTTATTTCGATTTAACTAAAATAATCAAATTTTTATACGCATTTACACAAGTCTTTAAAAAACAGTGGTATTAAAAAGATATAAATCAATCTTGTTCCTATATTGGAGTATTTTATAGTTTTATTCATAAGTTACTAATGCAATTTATCAATAAAACTATAAAATACTCCAATATAGTTACTTCAAAGTAACTAAGAACAAGTTACTTTTCTGTATTCCTACATCAATAAATAAAAATTTCATTTCATTTTGTAATAAGCATAACTATTTTATTTGTTAAATCTAACTTACTAACAGAGGTGTCAACCCTTTGAATTTTTATATCATAATTTCTTTTAAATTTATCTTCGTCTTAATCACAGAATTTATGATAATAAATAAAAATAATGTTTTTTATGAAAAATATTATTGATATTCAAAAATCCGGAGGGTTGGTAATTTTGCATTACTTATTTATGCAGTTTACATACCTTGTCTTGAGATATTTGTGAGCCATTTTTTACGCAGAATTGCATTGCTGGGTATTTCGTGAAAACTTATATTTTCACGGCGACTTTCTGACTTACAAAATGGTACGACACAATACACTATATTATAAAAAAAACCTCTCACATTTGTTAAATTAATAAAACATAAACCATACAGAACTCAATTGAAACTCAATTGAACCGCGGGAAATAAACAGAACTTTACGTACGGTACCAAGCGCCATCTACTGGCTATGCTCTTCTTGTACTGTTGCCAAGTTTTGGAGCGACTCGCTAGGCATCTACTTAAGGAGGCTCTGCTCAGTCTTAGGTGTCTAATGTTTGGCGTCGTTTATATCATTCTTGGCAACTTTATCGTTTCACCGCCAAAATGGAAAAGTACCGAAGAGAATTAATAATTAAAGCTGCAGGAGGTTTTTTCAAATTAAAATAATAATAATAATAACAATAAACTTTTTCTCTTTTCGATATTTTCGGATGTCTAAAATTATTATCTAGCAGTTCAATAAATACATACAGAGAGTATACACTGCCATAAATTAACTAAAGAAATTCAATAATAAAAAGTACGGGCATTAGAAAAAATAGGTTCTAATTTTTTTAAAAGATTATTCTAATTTAATTTAAAGGTTCTATTTTTTATTTTATTATTATTATTATTATTATTATTATTATTATTATTTTAACAAGCAATTCTACCAAAAAATCCATCGCCAGATAGTGACAAAAACTTAAATGTCCCCAAGAAGTTCACATACTGTATCTGTACATAAAATGATCTATAAACATATTTTCTATTCATCTATATCATATAATGATCTTTTTTTTTTTTTAAAGATGTTACGAATGGACTCTTCCGAGCTTCGTCTGCTCAGTCATGTGATAGGGAAAAACAAATAATCGAATGTTGAGAATCGAATTCAATTAAATATCATTCTTAAGAACAAAAGTGTTAATACTTACTATAAAATAAAATAAAAGTAATGTTGTGCATTTGTAAACAGTAGAATAATTGTGTTTGTAAATTTAATAATTTTTAAAAAATACTTTACGTGTTTATTTATTTTCACCTGCAAGAATCGATTTTTGTATATTGTAGTGTAACTGTTACATTAACTGATCTAGCAATAATAGCTTGTACTTGTAGAATGTTTAAGAATTATAATTTGAATTTTTAAAATGTTTTCAATTAAATTTAATTGCATAAAGGTGTTACAACAAATTAATTAACTTAGTTACTGGTCTAAATGGCTTTACACCGTACGATGTTGCACTGTCAATGATTTAAGTACCAAAAATCAGAGTATTTAACATGTCCTCCATGAACATCAATAACAAATATGAACTAAATGATGATTGCAAAGGTATACAGCAAACAAAAGATGATGAATAATGACATACAGTGCGTTGCATGAATATAAACGCACCTTTTCCAATAACCAGAAATATAAATTTTAAAATTTTAAAAGAAGGAATGTGACTTACAGTTATTGCATATGACTAACAACTGAATAAGGTGCTTTGAGCACGTATGTTTAGGCTCATGCAAGCTTATGTAAATGAGTGTTTAAGCATTTTCTTATTTTTTACTGTTTTTCGTTTGTTGCACGAAATTAAACGCACTCTGTATTTTTTGTTTAAAATTTAACAGAGCCACCGGAATTAAATTAAAACACAGATAGTCGTGTTGCTAAAGTTCTCTAAATATAGTTTTAATGCACGAGTGCAAAATTTACGGAGTTTGTTCAGGATGGCAAGAGGGAAAACTTTGACAGTAGACGAGAGGATAAAAATCGACTTTATGCGTGGTAAAGGCTTTAGCAATCGTGAAATTGGGCGCCGGATCAGAAGAAGTGAGAGTGTAGTGCGAAATTATATAAAGAAAGGATCAAATTATGGGAAAAAAGCGTATAAGAAACGAACAGGAAAGCTCACCAGTTACGATAAACGTCGAATATGCAACGCAGCAAAGAATAAGATTATTTCCTGTGCGAAGATAAAGGCTCAATACAAGCTGAGTATTCATCGAACAACCATTTGGAGAACTATCAAAGCTGCAACATTCATTAAATTTAAGAAAATGAAGGCGAAACCACCCCTCACTCAGAAGCACAAAGATATGCGTTTGGAATGGGCAAGAAAATGGATACTAGATCGATTAAATTGGGAAAAAGTCATCTTTTCAGATGAAAAAAAACTTAATCTCGATGGTCCGGACGGATTCCATAGCTACTGGCACGATTTGAGAACCGAAGAAATGTACTGTTCAAAACGTCAATCTGGACGTGGGTCTGTCATGGTGTGGGCAGCCATAGGTTTTAAAGGGACTTTCGAATTAGAGTTCGTGGTGAACACTATGAACTCTGTAGATTATGTCCAGATGCTCACAAGGAACCTCCGCCGTCAAGCAGTCAAGAAAGCTGGAAGAAATTATATTTTTCAGCAAGATTGTGCATCTGTACATACTGCACATATCGTGAAAAAATGGTTCCTTGACAATAAAATTAAAGTTCTAGATTGGCCCTCAAAAAGCCCTGATTTAAACATAATGGAGAACGTATGGGGTATTCTGGTTCACCGTGTTTACGTAAACGGAAGGCAGTTTAACACGAAAGATGAACTAAAATCGGCCATTCTCTTAGCTTGGAAGACAATCAGCTTGGATGACCTCATACCACTATATCAGTCAATGCCAAAGCGTTTACTGGCTGTTCTAGAAGCCCATGGTGGCTTTACAAAGTATTAGATACAATATTTGTTACTCAATTATTTATTTTTTACATGTGCGTTTAAATTCATGCAACATGCATTTTTGTCATAAATTCAATAAAATTATTTTCTAAAAAATTATATTGGTCTTTCATTGTTTTGACTTGTATTTTCATTTCTTGAATCATACACATGCTGTTTGCATCAAGTGTCACTTATTCATATTTTTTTATTACACTTTTATACCATTCTATTCTTAAAGCTAAGGTGCGTTTATATTCATGCAACGCACTGTAAAATGGAATAAAAATGTTGATGTATAAAAAAAAAAAAAAAAAAAAAAAAAAAAAAAAATAGATACGATTGATCAAAAATAAGAATAGAAAATATGTTATTTCAGAAATCGCTATAGATATAGAAGACTTCGTCTGCTGTTTGTTTTTCACCTATCATGTGATCTCTGACGTCAGGTGGGAAGAGTCCCTTTCTTTCTTTTCCGAAAAAAAAAAAAAAAAAAAAAAAAAATACTGATCCTAAGCACATTATTTTATTTAAAAAAAAAAAAAATGTATTAAATATTATGTGCTTCATTTTGACATTGAATATGGGTATTTCCATTTTTTTTTTAATGCAATATTTATTTTTCTATTCAGTGAAAGGTCAAGAAGAGATACGTTAACTTGGCCCCCCCACCTTCGAGTTTTTAAATTTCAAATACATCAGGAATTAGCTCTCAATTAGCTCTAATTTGCTCTCTAATATTAGAATTTGCTCTGGGTATGGAATCGAGATATAACAAGTTTAAAGGTGGGGGGGGCAAGTTAACGCTAGCCCCCCCACATTCGAAATTTTAAATTTCAAGAACGTCAGGAATTAGCTCTCAATTAGCTCTAATTTGCTCTCTAATATTAGAATTTGCTCCGGCTTTGTTAACGAGATATTTCAATTTAAAAGAAAGGGGGGAAGGAAGGGGGAAAAGCAAAATTGCAGATATCGAAATTTCAAATACGTCAAATTTTAGCTCTCAATTAGCTCTAATTTGCTGTCTAATATTAGAATTCTATCTGGGTAAGTTATCTAGATATATCAGTTTGTTTGTGGGGTGGGGGGGCTAAGTTAACGCTGGTACACCCGACTCCCTATTACAAATAAAAAAATTTCGGTAGTGCTAATATTTAGCTCTCAATTAGCTCTAATTTGCTCTCTAATATCAGAATTTGCTCCGGCTTCGTTAACGAGATATTTCAATTTAAAGGAAAGGGGGGAAGGAAGGGGGGAAAGCAAAATTACAGATATCGGAATTTCAAATATGCCAAATTTTAGCTCTCAATTAGCTCTAATTTGCTCTCTAATATTAGAATTCGCTCTGGGTTAGGTATCGAGATATATCATATTTTTGATTTTGTGGGGGGGGGGGCTAAGTTAACGCTAGTACACCCGACTCCCTATCACATATAAAAAAAGTTCGGTAGTGCCAATATTTAGCTCTCAATTAGCTCTAATTTGCTCTCTAATATCAGAATTTGCTCAGGCTTCGTTAACGAGATATTTCAATTTAAAGGAAAGGGGGGAAGGAAGGGGGGAAAGCAAAATTACAGATATCGAAATTTCAAATATGCCAAATTTTAGCTCTCAATCAGCTCTAATTTGCTCTCTAATATTAGAATTCGCTCTGGGTTAGGTATCGAGATATATCATATTTTTGGTTTGGTGGGGGGGCTAAGTTAACGCTAGTACACCCGACTCCCTATCACACCTAAAAAAATTTTGGTAGTGCCAATATTTAGCTCTCAATTAGTTCTAATTTGCTCTCTAATATCAGAATTTGCTCCGGCTTCGTTAGCGAGATATTTCAATTTGAAGGAAAGGGGGGAAGGAAGGGGGGAAAGCGAAATTACAGATATCGAAATTTGAAATATGCCAAATTTTAGCTCTCAATTAGCTCTAATTTGCTCTCTAATATTAGAATTCGCTCTGGGTTAGGTATCGAGATATATCATATTTTTGGTTTTGTGGGGGGGCTAAGTTAACGCTAGTACACCCGACTCCCTATCACAACTAAAAAAATTTTGGTAGTTCCAATATTTAGCTCTCAATTAGCTCTAATTTGCTCTCTAATATCAGAATTTGCTCCGGCTTCGTTAACGAGATATTTTAATTTAAAGGAAAGAGGGGAAGGAAGGGGGGAAAGCAAAATTGCAGATATCGAAATTTCAAATACGTCAAATTTTAGCTCTCAATTAGCTCTAATTTGCTCTCTAATATTAGAATTCTATCTGGGTAAGTTATCTAGATATATCAGTTTGTTTGTGGGGTGGGGGGGCTAAGTTAACGCTGGTGCACCCGACTCCCTATCACAAATAAAAAAAATTCCGTAGTGCCAATATTTAGCTCTCAATTAGCTCTAATTTGCTCTCTAATATCAGAATTTGCTCCGGCTTCGTTAACGAGATATTTCAATTTAAAGGAAAGGGGGAAAGGAAGGGGGTAAAGCAAAATTACAGATATCGGAATTTCAAATATGCCAAATTTTAGCTCTCAATTAGCTCTAATTTGCTGTCTAATATTAGAATTCGCTCTGGGTTACGTATCGAGATATATCATATTTTTGGTTTTGTGGGGAGGCTAAGTTAACGCTAGTACACCCGACTCCCTATCACATATAAAAAAATTTCGGTAGTGCCAATATTTAGTTCTCTATTAGCTCTAATTTGCTCTCTAATATCAGAATTTGCTCAGGCTTCGTTAACGAGATATTTCAATTTAAAGGAAAGGGGTTAAGGAAGGGGGGAAAGCAAAATTGCAGATATCGAAATTTCAAATATGCCAAATTTTAGCTCTCAATTAGCTCTAATTTGCTCTCTAATATTAGAATTCTATCTGGGTACGTTATCGAGATATATCAGTTTTTTTTTTTTTTTTTTTTTTTTGTGGGGTGGGGGTGAGGGCTAAGTTAACGCTGGTACACCCGACTCCCTATTACAAAAAAAAAAAAAAAAAAGAAAAGAAAAATCGTAATGCTAATATTTAGTTCTCAATTAACTCTAATTTTCTGCTTAATATCAGAATATTCTCTAGCTTCGTTAACGAGATATTTCAATGTAAAAGAAAAGGAGATGGGGGTGGGGGGAGAAAAATTTAAAATATCGAAAGTTCAAATGTGCCAAAATTTAGCTCTCAATTAGCTTTAATTTGCTGCATAATATTAGAATTCGCTCTGGCTTAGTTATAGAGATATATCAGTTTTATTGCGGGTTGAGGATAAATTGGGGGGGGGGGACTTTACGCTAGTCCCCTATTTCGAATGACGAAATTTCGAAAGTGCCAATATTTAGCTCTTAATTTGTTCTAATTTGTTTGCTAATGTTAGAATTTGCACTGGCTTCGTTAACAAAATATTTTAATTTAAAGGAATGGGCGGAAAGCAAATTTGGAAATATGAAAGTTTGAAACATGCCAAAATTTAGCTCTTAACAAACTAAATCAATAGTAATAAAATCTTTTAATTTTTTTTAAATATGCAATGATCAGTTGAGTGAAAAAGCCGACAATGCGAAATTTTATTAATACCAATAAGGTTTTATATGCATTAATGTCTGCATAATTTTGCTAAAAAAAAAAAAAAAAAAAAAAAAATCCGTATCTAATATTTAATGACTTATTAATCTGAGAAACAGCATAATGTTACAATCCATTAGTTATAGCATGATAAATTCGAAAATGAAATGTACTTTGCACAAATTCTTTTACATTTTAAACATTTTTGTCTTTTACATTCAATAATTTAATTTGTGATTTGAAAAAAAAAAAAAAAAAAAAAAAAATATATATATATATATAATAATAAGATAAAAAAAAAACAAAAAAAAAAAAACTTTTTATATTCTATGTTTTTAAATTTTCTGTTGAATCATATGAAATTGACACATTACCCGAATAATTACAAAAAGGCATTGTCATCGTGTTGTCAGTTATTAAAGTTTCCAGTGTCTAGCTAGTCGGAAAGTTAGCTAAAAATCGATTGCGAGATTTGTGCTGGACAAATAACAAAAAAGCGAGTTGAAAGCGATACAAAAAAAACGTTGGTTTTAATAATAAAATAATAATCCTTTAAGAACAACATATATTAATATGATAAACTACATTAGCACTTTACCAATGCGTAAAAATTTTTTTAAGTTATAATGACGTCAATTTTTGTGAGATGCCTAATTTAACTTTTTATAAATTTTTAACGTTTATGTTCAGTTAAACATTTTTTTTTTTTTTTTTGGCAAGAATTAAATTATAGTTAATATTTGAATGGCTAATTTTAAAGCAAGTAGGAGAATATTATTTTCATATTTTAATTAATGAAAAGAAAACTTATAAAAAATTCGAAAATCGGGCTTCGTGGTATTGCGTTGTCATCGTGTTCTGAGCTATTCTAAAAGTTTTAAATGTCTAGATAGTCGGGAAGTTATTTAAAAATCAATTGCAAGATTTGTACTGGACAAACAAACAAGAAAGCGAGTTAATAAAAACATGCAAAAAAAGAATCATTAATTTTGTTAGACTTTTTTTTAGCTTCCCTTCCCTGTCATAAACCTTCTGCCGAATCCGGGTTAAAAACAGTAAAAGGGGAAAATAAATTAGAAATATCAGTCCTACCGTTACAAGTCCAGTACCAAATGAAAGCTGCGATTTTTTTTTAATCCAAGGGCGGAAACAGTTTTTCTACACGACAATTAGATTTTTAAAAATTAACTAAAGTATGAAATTTAAGTGGCAGCACTTCATTTTAATCTTTTCATACTTTTTAGTGCTAATCACGCAAATAGAAAAAATTTTTAATTTTTTTTTTTTTTTTTTTTTTTAGTATTTTATTTATTTTATAAATGAAACCTTTAAAAACCAAATCCATATAAATCGCTCAAAAACTTGCTTCAGGTCCCAGCTGCCTTCGGTTGTGTTTTTTTCACCCACAATATTTCGAGCAATTGATCCCACTCCAAATGTAATACTACTTATAAAATTTAATTTCCTCTCCAAAAAAAAAAAAAAAAAAAAAAACGATCTATTAGCAAACGCACGGTATTTTATAGAGTATTCAATTAAGGAACAGCAGAATCTTCAGTTTTTCACCTCGCAGTGTGAAAGGTGAATCATTGTTGAAGGTTAAAGCAGTGTGTCACTTCGAATTGATTCCTAATTAAAAGTATTAAAATTCAGTTTCGAGGTGCGCTTATAGACGTTGCAGACGGTATCGTGCTGTAGAATTTTCTGGAGACATTTGACAGAGGGAAAGGCAGACTCTATTACGGTTTTATTAAAAATCTATTAGAATAAAGTAAATATGCATTTACATTAGAGAACAGCGATACTATAGGACCTCGTTGGCGAACTTAGAAATTCAAACAATAGCTGGAACATTTCTAGCCAATGACATTGCTTATGCAATAGTGTCGTGACAGCTATATTTTTACTTCCATTACCCATCTACCGTAGATAATGGAAGTATTGTATTCAGTCCAAAAATTCGATATCAAGTTTTCACCTGATTTATACGTTTTAAAGTCTTCTGAGTAAAAACATGCACTTTTTGGAAACTGGACAGTGTGTGTGTGAAAAGGGGGGGGGGGGGAGGGGGATCTTCTGGCTATCATATCTCCGATAAAGATAGAACTACGAAACTTCAGAATTGAGGCAGGTCTGGTGTACAGATGATTTTTCCAAATTTCGGTGAAAATTGGAAAATCGGAAGTGGAACATAGGAAACCGGAAGTGGGATCGCAAGTCCGTATCTAAGAAACGGCTCTGACGATTTTCTTCAAAGTTGCTACATAAACACTCTATTAAATGCCTTTTTCAATGATTAGTTGGTCTGTCCAGGAAAATTAATAGACGTCCTGTATAAATAACTCAATTTCAGGTTTCGCAACTGCTGTCTTTAAAAACGGCTGTTCGGATTTTTTTCAAATTTACCATATTAACTCCCTTTTAAATATCCTTCTGTATGTAACTATTGTTTCTATTTAATAATTGAGTATTCCAATTTTTGGTAAATGTTGGTACCTCAAAAAAGGCTCTACCGATTTTCTTTAAAATTATTACTTAAATCCGTTTTAGGTATCCTTTCTCATGTAAAACGTGGCTATTACAAGAAAATTAACAGTCTTACTAATTAGGTAGATCCGTTTTAGATTTCAGAAATTGGTGTTTCAAAAAATAACTACAATTTTTGCTTTCTTATTTTATTACCATGTTTTTATTTAATTTCGATTCTTGTTTGATTGTTTGTTTGTCCGGTACAAATCATGCAATCTATTTTTAACTAACTTCCCTTCTAGCTAGACATTTGAAACTTTCACAGTAGCTCAGAACCCGGTGACAACACAATACTTCGAAGTCAGATTTTCGAATATTTTATTAGTTTTCTTTTAATTAATTAAAGTAGTAAAATAGTAACCTCCTGATAGCATATAAATAAGCATTAAAATATTAGCTATAATTTAATTGTTGCCAAAAAAATTACGAGTTCATTTCCTTTCGACATAAAAATAAATACATTTAATTAAACGTGAACGTTAAAAAATTGTAAAAAAAAGGTTAAATTATGCATCTTACAAAAATTGACGTCATTATCGCTTTAAAAATTTTATTTGCTGTAAAATTGATAAAAGTTTAATTTTAAATTTCAAAACAGTAGAAAAAAAATCTCTAACTTCCATTTTCGAATGTAAGCATAAACATTTCATTTCAAAGGGTTATATTTACACAATAAATATCCAACTAATATACTAATTAAAAGGAAAATGATATATATTGAATCATAATTTGAAGTCAAATTTGTTTTCAAATGTCTAAATAAAATGTCTGATATAAGATATTAATATATTGCAGCGGAATCGGTCTGGTACGATTTCCCGACACTCAGTTTCCCGACAACTCAGTTTCCCGACGCCACTTTCCCGACAGGTACGTTTTCCCGACAGCTCACATTCCCGACAACTCAGTTTCCCGACAGGTACGTTTTCCCGACAGCTCACTTTCCCGACAGGTACGGTTTCCCGACAACTCACTTTCCCGACAGGTACGGTTTCCAGACAACTCACTTTCCCGACAGGTACGTTTTCCCGACAACTCACTTTCCCGACAGGTACGTTTTCCCGACAACTCACTTTCCCGACAGGTACGTTTTCCCGACAACTCACTTTCCCGACAGGTACGTTTTCCCGACAACTCACTTTCCCGACAGGTACGTTTTCCCGACAGCTCACTTTCCCGACAGGTACGTTTTCCCGACAACTCACTTTCCCGACAGGTACGTTTTCCCGACAACTCACTTTCCCGACAGGTACGTTTTCCCGACAACTCACTTTCCCGACAGGTACGTTTTCCCGACAACTCACTTTCCCGACAGGTACGTTTTCCCGACAGCTCACTTTCCCGACAGCTCACTTTCCCGACAGGTACGTTTTCCCGACAACTAACTTTCCCGACAGGTACGTTTTCCCGACAACTCACTTTCCCGACAGGTACGTTTTCCCGACAACTCACTTTCCCGACAGGTACGTTTTCCCGACAACTCACTTTCCCGACAGGTACGTTTTCCCGACAGCTCACTTTCCCGACAGCTCACTTTCCCGACAACTCACTTTCCCGACAGGTACGTTTTCCCGACAACTCACTTTCCCGACAGGTACGTTTTCCCGACAACTCACTTTCCCGACAGGTACGTTTTCCCGACAGCTCACTTTCCCGACAGCTCACTTTCCCGACAGGTACGTTTTCCCGACAACTCACTTTCCCGACAGGTACGTTTTCCCGACAACTCACTTTCCCGACAGGTACGTTTTCCCGACAGCTCACTTTCCCGACAGCTCACTTTCCCGACAGGTACGTTTTCCCGACAACTCACTTTCCCGACAGGTACGTTTTCCCGACAACTCACTCTCCCGACAGGTACGTTTTCCCGACAACTCACTTTCCCGACAGGTACGTTTTCCCGACAGCTCACTTTTCCGACAGCTCACTTTCCCGACAACTCACTTTCCCGACAGGTACGTTTTCCCGACAACTCACTTTCCCGACAGGTACGTTTTCCCGACAGCTCACTTTCCCGACAGGTACGTTTTCCCGACAACTCACTTTCCCGACAGGTACGTTTTCCCGACAACTCACTCTCCCGACAGGTACGTTTTCCCGACAACTCACTTTCCCGACAGGTACGTTTTCCCGACAGCTCACTTTCCCGACAGCTCACTTTCCCGACAACACACTTTCCCGACAGGTACGGTTTCCCCACAGCTCACTTTCCCAACAGCTGACTTTCTCCAATGACATTTCTCGGTATTTCGCTAGTTAACAGATTTTTCTTGATAAGAAAAAAGACTGATTAAAAAATAATAAAAATAATGCTGAATACGTAATTCTATTTGATTATTATTTAAAATGAATTTTAAATAATGCTTTACTTCTTTATTCAAAATGCAAAAAGTAAATAAAAATAAATATATAAAAATATTACTCTTCCAATTTCTTGCTTTTTAAAACAAAACTTCCACTCTTTAATATATGTCTGACATATGAAAATGAGTTTTTCTAAAGAAAAAAAGAAACATTAGTTTCCGTATTTGAATCAAAAGTGGGTACTTTTGCAACATATTTCTGAATGCATCAAATTAAGAGATTTTCGTAGTCAAATATGAAAATTTGAAAGGTGTTTTATTTTTATTTAATTATTTATTTGTTCAGAAAAATGGTGCTAAATGTGTGATTTATTATTTCCATGTTTTTATTAACTTCCATTCTTGTTTGTTTGTTTGTCCGGTACAAATCTTGTAATCTATTTTTAACTAACTTTCGTACTACCTAGATATTTGGAACTTTCACAGTAGCTCAAAACGCGGAGACAACGGAGTCGAAGTCAGATTTTCAAATTTTTGAATAGTTTTCTGTTCTTTAATTATAATATGAAAATAATAAGCTCTTAATAGCAATAAAATAGCCACTAAAATATTAGCTATAATGTAATTGCTGAAAAAAAAAAAAAAAAAAAAAAAAAATACGAGTTCATTTTCTTTCGATATAAAAAAAAATACATTTAATTCAACGTGAACGTTAAATGATTATAAAAAGTTAAATTATGCATCTGACAAAAATTGACGTCATTATCACTTTAAAAATTTTACACACAATGGAAGTGCTAATGTCGCTTTTGTCATGATGCTATACGTTGTTCTAAAAAAAGTAATATTTTATTTTTAAAACCAACATTTTTTTTTTTTTCATTATAAAGTTATAATTTAAAGTATTTTTACGGCGGGGTGCGTACTCTATGTAGAAGTTTTAATTAATAAAAAATTTAGTTAGTAAAGATTAAAATATTATTACGCACCCCGCCGTAAAAATACTTTAAATTATAACTTTATAATGCAGCGAAAAAACTAAAACAGATAACACAGAATGTTGAAAGAGATTAGGATTTATTAGAAAGATACATGCAGTGTTATTGGCAGATCTTCATTAAGCTATGCATTGAGTACCCGGGATTCAATAGCGGCGGCGAAATTTTAAATCAATCCTTTTTCTGGCTGCTTAAGAAAGATAAGAGTTTTTGCTGGGCGGGGTGACTTTTACAATAGTATTGTTTTTCTATGAGATTTATTTATTTATTTTAAGGACGATGAAATTATTGCTTTAAGAAAAAATAGATTAAAAGAAAGTGGCTTTGCTTTTGGTAACAAGTTAAAATATATATATATTAAAATTAAGTTGCGCCCTGGTACTCACACTACCGATCGCAGAGCTACAAAACTTGGCATGTGGGTACCTGGGACCCTGCAGGTGTGCATCTTATCGAGATTTTTTCGAATTTCAAATAAGAATTTTTATTTATTTATTTATTTATTTATTTATTCGATTTTAAATGTTGGCTTCTATGTTTAATTTTTCATAAATTTATTTTTCCATTGTAATCGTCTGCGAATCTTAGCAACGGCTGTTATGCTATTTATTTTTTATTTAACACATTCATTTGAAGGCGAAATCTTTTTATTTTTTATTTATTTTTTTATTATTGTTATATTTATTGACAATAAAACGGTAATGCAGTAGAAAAAATTCTGATGTAGCCACCACATGACTTCCTTATAATAGGAATATACATATTTTTATGAAAACATTTACAGTTTTGTGTGAGGTAACTGATTCATAAATAAACAGGCAGGTGGCAGGTTCCAGTCCACGAACATTCTTTAAAATAAAAACAAAACAAGAAAAAAAACTGCTACTCCAATCAAAAAAGGCACGATAATACGATTACATATACCACCGAGACAAATATAGTAGTTTTTTCAGGCTTGTTACAGAATCTCTCACTAGCAAATGCGCAACTTGGAGTTCAACGAAAAT
This sequence comes from Salticus scenicus, assembly GCA_963930645.1. NCBI lineage: Eukaryota > Metazoa > Arthropoda > Arachnida > Araneae > Salticidae > Salticus > Salticus scenicus. The sequence continues at coordinate 66,120,653 of OZ005661.1, read as the reverse complement.
CTTTCGAGTATAGACGGCCCAGTTTTGTTCTCTGGCAAAAATTAGTATCAAGAAAAGATAAACTTTACCAAAAAAAAAAAAAATAATAATAATAATAATAATAACTCAGTTAAAATAGAGAAAGGGTTTCTGGCTATCCTAAAACAAATCTGCCGCAAAATTTTATGGCTAATCTCGCCATATTGCAAATTAGTATCCAGCGTAGATTTTTGGTCTTGGCATAGAATTTGGCGAGTTGACGAAGAAATTTGACGAAAACTTGTAGTTTAGGTTTGCCAAAGTTTGGAAGCTCTAACTGCAATAATAAGAGAGTTCTGGAGTATTTTGGAAAAATCAATTGGTTTATTGCACAGAACTAAATTCTTCGAAAGTTCTATAAATGAGTCACAAAACTATTAAAAATAAAAAGCATTCGTCGACTAGAACCTGCTTATGTCTTTACAAATTACTTTCTACACGCATACGTGTCGACAACTTTCATAATAATATCATTACGGGCATTACTGGCTCTATCATTAGCTTATTTTGAAATCTCTATGTTGGTAGGTCATATATAATGGATAAAACCTTTGTATATTTTCCATTATGAATATAATTTTCGTAAATATCTCCAAAACGGATAATCACAGAAAGACCAAAAAGAGAGGTGCACAACTAGATGCTATAACAAACCTATATACCAATTTTCAACGTTCTACGTCCAACCGTTTTTGACTTATGTGAGATACAAACACACTCACACACACGCATACTACAGACTAAAGTTTCTTAATATACTAATATATATTACATTGTAGTAGAATTCATAGTTGAAAAGCGTAAAAAAATAAAATAAAATAATGAAAAATTGAGTTTCCGGTAGAGTTGTCAGGAAAGTAAGCTGTCAGGAAGCAGCAGTCGGGAGAGTAAACTCTCTGGAAAACGAATCTGTCGGGAAAGTGAGTTGTCGGGAAAGTGAGTTGTCGGGAAAGTGAGCTGTCGGGAAAGTGAGTTGTCGGGAAAGTGAGCTGTCGGGAAAACGTACCTGTCGGGAAAGTGAGCTGTCGGGAAAGTGAGTTGTCGGGAAAGTGAGTTGTCGGGAAAGTGAGTTGTCGGGAAAGTGAGCTGTCGGGAAAACGTACCTGTCGGGAAAGTGAGTTGTCGGGAAACTGTACCTGTCGGGAAAGTGAGTTGTCGGGAAATTGTACCTGTCGGGAAAGTGAGCTTTCGGGAAAACGTACCTGTCGGGAAAGTGAGTTGTCGGGAAACTGTACCTGTCGGGAAAGTGAGTTGTCGGGAAACCGTACCTGTCGGGAAAGTGAGCTGTCGGGAAAACGTACCTGTCGGGAAAGTGAGTTGTCGGGAAACTGTACCTGTCGGGAAAGTGAGTTGTCGGGAAACCGTACCTGTCGGGAAAGTGAGCTGTCGGGAAACCGTACCTGTCGGGAAAGTGAGCTGTCGGGAAACCGTACCTGTCGGGAAAGTGGCGTCGGGAAACTGACTTGTCGGGAAACTGAGTGTCGGGAAATCGACCTGATCCCCAGCGGAATATTTGATAGCTGTCGTCCTTGGCAGAAAAAAAAATATCGCCAAATTATTTGGCGAACATATTTAGTTCCTTTCAAAAATCATGGATATTTCACCAACGTATATTAAGAGAGCAATCAATAATATGAAACAATATATCGTAGAATGCATATTACAAAAATATACATCTGCTATGTATATTTTCGTATTACGATTTTGATCGCCAAATACAAAAATCGCCAAGGACGACACAATTTTGAAATTTAAAATTAAAAGCTTATCAATTTTAAAGCAAAAGTAACTCAATCTAACACATGTACACAATAACTTCTATATAACTTTATCCAAATATGGGGGTTAAAATCAGGAAATAATTTTTCTTAATTTTTAATAATGTTTTACAAAAAATCAAATGGATAATTAACATAGGAAATCTTTTTATTTGGCCCCACTGATGGTTAGTGACGTCACACTTCGCTTGCGTATAGCTATGATTCAACGATTCAGCAGAAAATTTAAAAACATGGTATATAAAAAGTTTTTTTTTAATCTTATAACTATTTGTCTTGTTTTTACTCACTATGTATACTATATTTTATATGTATTTAGATGTGTATAAAGTTTCTCTTACCGGAAAATTTTTTGGTGTCGACTTCGTTAGGTCAATTTTATGTCCTCTAGTCACATTATTTTAAAAAAAAATGAATATAATACGTTTAATAGTAGATAAAAAAAGTCGTGTGATTGTTTCACACCAGATTTTTCCATCGCCAAAATGCCAAAAATTATTAAAACTCACCGACAAATTTCTAGACTAAAGTTGTAACCAGATTACTTTTTGAAGGATGAAATATATATATATATTGTTGCGTACTTGGGGGTTAGTGAGTTGTCCAAGAATGAAAAACGAATCTTGCAAAAGCTGGAAACTTTATTTACAAAAAATTCCAGAAGAATACAGGCATACAAAATAGGTATCAACTGCACTTTCACCAGTAAACACAGCTTAGATGACAGCTGTCAACAACAAATTCACAGTACGAATTGTATTAGAGCAACACACAGCGAGGCATTAATCCAAAGAGACTCAGAGCTCATTCAGTAGCAATGATAGTAGTTGGCGAAATTCAACTCAGACTGACTGATTTCGCGCATTGGGCTTCATTTTATACCCCTGTATCAAACCTAGAATGTTCTGGTAACTCGTAGAATATTGCAGCTAGACCTTCCATATTTGGTATATCAATAAAAAGGATTTTGTCACCGAAGTCGCCAAAAAAATCACCAAGAAAGAAAAAATCTCCACATTTGGCGCCAAATCCATTTACTGCCTTATTGGAGTTTTTTAATGCGTTTTTAAGGGAAAGTTAGCAATCAACGAGAAAAAGAGCTAGAAATGCAGAATTTACATAAAGATAACTACGAATTATTTACAAATTCGTAACGCTGCCCCCCTCTCAAGGACTGTACATCCCGGGAAGTACAACCGTTGGTCAGAAGGCGAAACTAAACAATCTAAAATACAAAAACTAAGTTGCATACAACAATAAAATATTAATACAGATTTCAAAATTAAGTGAGAAATATTTACAAAATTTACAAATAAGTACAAATATTTATATACAATTAGTTACATTACACATATAACAAATTTAACAAATATTTACATTTCAAATTTCAACATTACCGTTAGCTGTGGTATGTGGCTAACCGATCAAAATGAACCACCTTCGGTTTTGAGGAATGTGTTTCAGCAATTCTCACCACGACATCATTCAGTCATTTTATGACTGTGTAGGGACCGTCCCAGTTACACTGTAGCTTAAGAGTTAGTCCTTTGCGTCGAATAGGGTTCCACAACCAATCTTTGTCTCCTTCCCCTAATTTACGTTGTGTAGCCTTTAGATCATACCTTGTCTTCATTTTCTCCGTTGCCATGTTAATCCGCTACCAAGTAAACTTGTGTACGTCTTCAAATCGTGCCTGAAGATCTTGGATGTACTCTTTGGGTGATGAAGGCGCATCTGGTGGAAAACCAAACAGGAGATCACATGGGAGACGAAGTTCGCGTCCAAACAGCATCTCAGCTGAAGTATAGCCAGTGGCTTCATGGACTGCACTTCGATCAGCAGAAACAACGGCAACTTCAAGTCCTAATCTTGCTGTTTCTTTGATACTAGAAGAGAGAGGTTATTCAGGATGCTGCGGTTAAACCTCTCGACCGTGCCGTCCATCTGGAGATGTAGGGGTGTTTTCTGAGTTTTGCCTAAGCCGAGTAATTGATACAGTCCTTTGAAAACAGCAAAGGTAAAGTTCGTACCTTGGTTGGTATGAAGTTGTAGGGGCGTGCCGTACCTTGATACCCATTGCTGCACTAGAACCTCTGCAACTGTGCATGCCTCTTGATCGGGAATGGGATACGCCTCAGGCCACTTGGTGAAATAGTCCATTACGACGAGGATGTACTTATTTCCACTGGAGGTCCGTGTTAGAGGACCCAAGATGTCGAGTGCAATCCGTTGAAATGGTGCTCCTACGTTATATCGTTGTATAGTCCAGTCAAAATAGGAAAAATAGAAGAAAAAAATCGTGTAGTTTTGAAATTTTCCATACTCATAGCCGAGGGGGTCCTGAACAACATACTAAAAGTCCCCGCCCGTGGGGGGTGAGCGGGGGGCAGGGGGGGCATTTAAGGGGGGCAATTTTCAGTTTTTATTAAATATCTTAAAAACTATCGCATTTAGAGAAACAATGTTAATTACAAAATTAATCTACGTAAAATTTCCTACAAAAATGTAGATTACATTTTGTTTGTACGATCATTAGTTTAGAAGATATAGGGAGATGAAATAACACATTTTCTTAAAAAATTCTTTTTTGCAATAGTAAAATCAACTAAAGTGTGCAATTAAAAGGGTTCTTGTCAAATATTTTCTAATGTAAAAAACAAATATATACATAGGGAATATGCAAGGATAATACAGCATGTTTTGTAAGTTTTAAATAATTTTAAGGCTAGTAGGCGCAAGTGGCGGTTTGAGTAAAAATTTGGATAAGTCCAGTCAAAATAGGAAAAATAGAAAAAAAAAATCGTGTAGTTGTGAAGTTTTGCACACTCATAGCCGAGAGGGTCCTTAACAACATACTAAAAGTCCCCACCCGTGGGGGGTGAGCGGGGGGCAGGGGGGCATTTAAGGGGGCAATTTTCAGTTTTTATTACATATCTTAAAAACTATCGCATTTAGAGAAAAAATGTCAATTACAAAATTAATTTACGCAAAATTTCCTACAAAAATGTATGTTACATTTTGTTTGTACGATCATTAGTTTAGAAGATATAGGGAGATGAAATAACACATTTTCTTGAAAAATTCTTTTTTGCAATAGTAAAATCAACTAAAGTGTGCAACTAAAAGGGTTTTTGTCAAATATTTTCTAATGTAAAAAACAAATATATACATAGGGAATATGCAAGGATAATACAGCATGTTTTGTAAGTTTTAAATAATTTTAAGGCTAGCAGGCGCAAGTGGCGGTTTGAGTAAAAATCTAGATAACGAAGACCCAAAACCGATCAACGTTAAAAAAAAAATCGTGTAGCTTAGAAATTGAGCACAGTTATAAAGTTAAGTGCCCTGAATAACATACTAAAAGTCCCTAACCATGGGGGGGGGGCATTTAAAGGGGGCACATTTCAGTTTTTATTAAGTATCTTGAAAACTATCGCATTTAGAGAAAAAAAATCTCAACTGCAAAATTAATCTACGTGAAATTGCCTAAAAAAATTGTATATTCTATTTTGTTTGTATGATCAATAGTTTAGGAGATATGGGGGAACGAAATAACACATTTTCTTGAAAAATTCTTTTTTTTTTTTTTTTTTTTTTTTTTTTTTTGCAATAGTAAAATCAACTAAATTGTGGAATTAAAAGGGTTCTGATAAAATATTTTCTGATGTACAAAACAAATATATGCATAGGGAATATGTAAGGATAATACAGCATGTTTTGTACGTTTTAAATAATTTTAAGGTTAGTAGGCGCAAGTGGTGTTTAGGTAAAAATCCAGATAACGAAGACCCAAAACCGATCAACATTTAAAAAAATCTTATAGCTTTGAGATTTTTTTTCTCTAAATGCGATAGTTTCCAAGATACTTAATAAAAACTGAAATGTGCCCCCTTTAAATACCCCCCCATGGTTAGGGACTTTTAGTATATTATTCAGGGCACTTAACTTTATAACTGTGCTCAATTTCTAAGCTACATGATTTTTTTTTAATGTTGATCGGTTTTGGGTCTTCGTTATCTAGATTTTTACTCAAACCGCCATTTGCGCCTGCTAGCCTTAAAATTATTTAAAACTTACAAAACATACCGTATTATCCTTGCATATTCTCTATGTATATATTTGTTTTGTACATTAGAAAATATTTTATCAGAACCCTTTTAATTCCACAATTTAGTTGATTTTACTATTGCCAAAAAAAAAAAAAAAAAAAAAAAAAAACATTTTTTCAAGAAAATGTGTTATTTTGTTCCCCTATATCTTCTAAACTATTGATCCTACAAACAAAATAGAATATACAATTTTTTTAGGAAATTTCACGTAGATTAATTTTGCAGTTGAGATTTTTTTTTCTCTAAATGCGATAGTTTTCAAGATACTTAATAAAAACTGAAATGTGCCCCCTTTAAATGCCCCCCCCCCCATGGTTAGGGACTTTTAGTATGTTATTCAGGGCACTTAACTTTATAACTGTGCTCAATTTCTAAGCTACACGATTTTTTTTTTTAACGTTGATCGGTTTTGGGTCTTCGTTATCTAGATTTTTACTCAAACCGCCACTTGCGCCTGCTAGCCTTAAAATTATTTAAAACTTACAAAACATGCTGTATTATCCTTGCATATTCCCTATGTATATATTTGTTTTTTACATTAGAAAATATTTGACAAAAACCCTTTTAGTTGCACACTTTAGTTGATTTTACTATTGCAAAAAAGAATTTTTCAAGAAAATGTGTTATTTCATCTCCCTATATCTTCTAAACTAATGATCGTACAAACAAAATGTAATGTACATTTTTGTAGGAAATTTTACGTAGATTAATTTTGTAATTAACATTGTTTCTCTAAATGCGATAGTTTTTAAGATATGTAATAAAAACTGAAAATTGCCCCCTTAAATGCCCCCCTGCCCCCCGCTCACCCCCCACGGGCGGGGACTTTTAGTATGTTGTTAAGGACACTCTCGACTATGAGTGTGCAAAACTTCAAAACTACACGATTTTTTTTTTTTTCTATTTTTCCTATTTTGATTGGACTTATCCAGATTTTTACTCAAACCGCCACTTGCGCCTACTAGCCTTAAAATTATTTAAAACTTACAAAACATGATGTATTATCCTTGCATATTCCCTATGTATATATTTGTTTTTTACATTAGAAAATATTTGACAAGAACCCTTTTAATTGCACACTTTAGTTGATTTTACTATTGCAAAAAAGAATTTTTTAAGAAAATGTGTTATTTCATCTCCCTATATCTTCTAAACTAATGATCGTACAAACAAAATGTAGCATACAGTTTTGTAGAAAATTTTACGTAGATTAATTTTGTAATTGACATGTTTTCTCTAAATGCAATAGTTTTTAAGATATTTAATAAAAACTGAAAATTGCCCCCCTTAAATGCCCCCCCCCTGCCCCCTGCTCACCCCCCACGGGCGGGGACTTTTAGTATGTTGTTCAGGACCCTCTCGGCTATGAGTATGTAAAATTTCAAAACTACACGATTTTTTTCCTCTATTCGTCAAATTTTGGCCTTCGTTGCCTGGACTAGTAGTCTTCCTCGGCTTCGTTTCTTTGGGCCTTTATATGCTGCACAAGCATCACAGGATTTACAACATTTCTCCAAGTCCTCGCTTGCCTTGCACCAGTAGAAGCGTTCTCCTCGAACTTTCTGTAGAGTCTTCATCACCCCGAAATGGCCACCGGTAGGGCTACTATGCTAGAACAACTGAATCTTCGTTATTGGTAATAAAGTCTGACATCTGAAACTCCTTCCATCGTCAGATTCCCATTTTCTGTATAGTTCGCCATTTCTAATATAAAGTGAGTCCCAGAGTGCCCAATAAGTTTTTGTAATGGGGCTAAATGTGGAAATGTCCTTCCAGGTAGGTCTGTTGCTGGTCGTCTACTTCAATTGTAATATTGTCTTTATGTCAGGATCATCCAACTGCACTTCTCTAAGTTCCTGGTCACTCCAGTGGTCCAGTTTTGATAGTGTTGAGACTGTAGCTTGGCGAGCAACCGGATTTATCTGCTGGTATTTCTCTTCGGCTTGCAGCTTTCGATCAGGGCTTCCGTGACAAGGCATCTGCATTACTATGTAGAATCCCTTTACGATGGCGCATCTTGAAGTCATATTTCTGGAGGCGTATCTACCTGGTAATTTGGCCTTCCTGTTTCTTGAAATTAAGCAACCACTTTAACCCTGCTGCTGTGTTCATTACGAATGAACAAAATGGACATTCACTTTTAAATGTACGAAATGGAATTTAAACGAGACCAAAGGTTGTTAATTTCAATATATAACCGTACTTTTTATTCCTATTTTTGAATTAAATTTATATGACACTTTATATAATCTTTTTACGGAGTGTAGTTTACATAAATACAAAATTTCATGTATGTCAATGCTGGGTCGAAATGGACCCGAACACAGCAGCAGGGTTAAAGATTCGTGGTCTGGTCAGTCCGGAGCAGGAAGCTTCTGCTATAGAGGTAATGATGCAAGCTTTCACTATGGCGTGTAGTTATTTCCTGGTGGTACAGTAGTATCGCTCTGGTTTAGACAGGCATTTACTCCAATAGGCAATGAAGCATTCTTGGCCATCAACTTCTTGCGACAGAATAGCATCGACACTTTCATGGCTTGCATCAGTATCATGTATGAACTGTTTGTCTGGCTGTGGATATGTCAAAATAGGCGATGATGTTAAGGTCTCTTTAAGTCTCTTGAACGCTTTTTCACATTCCTCTGTCCACAGGAACCTCAGTTTATCTTCCGTCAGCTTGTGGTGTGTGGTCTGGCAAAACTCGAGAAACCCTTTATGAACTTCCAGTAGTATGTACATAACCCCAGGAAACTTCGTAGTTGATGGACGTTTTCAAGGTGACTCCAGTCCTTGATTGCATAGATCTTCTCGAAATCAGTTCTCACATCTTTAGCAGAGATGATATGGCCGAAATAACTTACTTCACGACGGAACAAGTTGCACTTGCTAAGAATCAATTTGAGGTTATCCATTTTGAGTTTTTCCAAAACCTTATGGATCTTTCTTAGATGATCTTCAAAGGTATTCCCCACAATGATAATATCATCCAAGTACACCAGACAGACTTCATAGGAAAGTCCTTTTAACACTGTCTCCATCAGGCGCTCGAAAGTTGCAGGAGCATTACATAATCCAAATGGCTTAACTTTGAATTGCCATAATCCTTGTCCCGTAGTGAATGCAGTCTTTTAACGGTCATCAGGATGTAACTCTACTTGCCAGTAACCGCTCTTCAGATCCAACGTCGAGAACCATTCATTGCCAGCAAGTGTGTCCAATGTGTCGTTAATTCTAGGAAGAGAATAACTATATTTCTTCGTGATGTCATCCAAACGACGATAATCCACCCAGAATCTTCTTGTTGAACCATCCTTTTTTCGCACAAGAACTATAGCTCAAGGACTCGTTGCTAGTTCAATGATATCATTATGCTGCATCTCATTTAAAAGCTCAGCCATCTCTTCCTGCTTAGCAAATGGAAGTCTTCTTGGGTATTGCTTAATTGGAGAATGATTTCCTTCGTCAACTCTGTGCTGGGTGATGTTCGTTCTCCTGACGTCTTCAGATGTTCAAACAGTCTCTGAATTCATAGAGTAGCTTCTCCGCAGTACGTCTCTGTTCGATTCCTAACTCTGCATTCTTGAGTAATTCCGTTGTTGAAAACTCAGAAGACTTGGACTCAGTTGATTGCGTGTGCCGGTTAATGCATGTAACAGTAGTGCAAGTTGCTAGCACCTCATCCTTCTTCACGGTCCTTACTTTATCGTTTATGTTGGCGACTCTCACAGGAATAATGTTTTTTGTAAGGTCAAGCAGAGATGAAGCCACCAGAACTCCTCTTGGGCTATCGTTAGGATTCGGGTATTCTTTCCGTCCATAGCAGAAGTATTGCTCTTTAGGTGTCCCGGAAACTATGGTCTCGCTGTGTGAAGGGACGGAGATTTCGGACTTCGTTGTTATCTGGCAGATTTCTTGAATGTCTGGATTTTCATTGTTAAACACAGCTATGTCTTCTGAATGTGAATGGGCCGCGGTAGCACAGTCGGTAGAGCGCCGGACTCGTAATTGGAAGATTGCGGGTTCGGTACTCGAGCTGGCCAAAGACCGTCATTTACACTAATGGTGGCTTGTGCACGTAAGATCTGTCGTGGCCGCAAAATCCTCCATGTTCCCATCAAAATTATACCTCTGGTGATTACCGAAGCGGGGGAGCTATCCTCTCCGTGTAGGATCAAAATTGTGATGGCATCATACCACCTCAAGGGTCGCAGACCGTCGCCAATTGCCCACTGCGCAGCACTAGTGTGACATAAAACCCAATCAACCAACCAACCATCTGAATGTGAATGCAGTTCATTATTTTTAAAATCGAATTAAAAATTATACTTTCTTAGGAAATCAAGTCCAAGGAATAGAGGATCTCCTATGTCAGCTACATAGGCCATATGATGGTAACTGGCATTTCCAAATGTGAATTTCAGAAGATTACAGATCTGGACACCGTGTATCTATTAAGGTTATCATTAATTAATGGGCTAAATAACGAAAAGCTAACATACAAATAAATAATTAGAATGTATTTTCAAAACAAGCAATATAACCGCTATTATTATTGCATACTACAGTCGGGTAATACAATTTAGACAGTGACAGAGTTCAGTTGTAGCTTGTCAATTACAAAAGTTGATTTGTAACTTACCATAACAGTATCAACTTCAGTTTCACCAGAAAATACAGCTTAAATTTCAAATAACAGCTGGCAAGTACAAACAGTAGCATAGCATTAACACACAGCAATTGTCTGCATTCAACAAGACTCAGTTAGGAGCACCTTCCAGTAAGGTAGTTGGCGTGAAATCTGTCTGAAGGCCGAAATCCGAATACTTTATAATATACTCTTCTATTAATCCAGAATTTACCCAATTTACTCGTAGAATATTCAAGTTAGAGTTTGGATAATTGGTATATCGATAGCAAAGATTTAGTCGGCAAAAAAAAAAAAAAAAAAAGCCAAGAGCAAAAAAGGAGGCAAATTTGGCGCCAAAGCAATTATCTGCTTTGGTGAAGATTTTTAGCGTGTTTTTAACGGGAAATGACCATTTTTAATGCGAAAACAAACTAAAAATGCCGAAAATTAATATTTGGTAACATGACTAAGCCTCTTAAAATGAATTTACACAAAAATAACTATTATTACCAGTGTTGCCAGATCTGGTGGATTTTTTATTCAATAATCACGAATAATTTTTAATTGTAACGCTTGCCTAATCACTTCGAAGATTGACAGTCTATTATGTATATCAAATATCACATCTCAAAGTTATAGATGATTATTGAATAAAAAATCTGTCAGATCTGGCAACACTGACTATTATTAACAAATTCGTAACAATATGTGTATGTTGCATGCTCGGGGGTTCATGAGTTGTCTGTGTATGAAAGGCGGATATTGCAGAGATTTAAAAGTTTATTTACAGAAGTTTCCAGAAACTTATGCCTGTAAACCAAGTATCAGTTTCAGTTTCGTCAGAAAGCCTAGCTTAAATAACAGCTGACAACATAAAATTCGCAGTATGAATTATTCTGTAGTGGTAGCGGAGCCATTTTCGGGTAGATTATACTAACTTACAAATGGACAACGGGTTAATCTTTTGTCCAAAGGTACGACGCAGGATTTCTATCACGATAGTCCCATGTTCAAATACAACCTATCGCCACACGCACTTTCTGTATTGGTGACCCGGACGTGCGAATAAACGACACAACTAAGTTTCATCTCGGACAACAGATGGCAGCATCAGACACTGTGAAACGCTCACAGCATAAAGCATGTCACACCGCACATCAACTTTACACGCGGACATCTGACAGCACAATCTGGCCACAGCTACCGTCCAAACGAGTGACATCGCTTGTACGATTTCGTACGCACTAGGGAGGGGAGTACTGTAGCGGCGCCATTCTCGGGTAGATTATCCTAACTTACCGATGGACAACGGGTTAACCTTTTGCCCAAAGGCACGACGCAGGATTTCTATCACGATAGTCCCAGGTTCAGATACAACCTATCGCCACATGCACTTCTGAAGTACCATCGCGTTAACACAAAGCAACAGACTGTAAACAAACAGCAAAAATGGTCTCAGTTAGAAGCTCTTTGAAATAAGCTGAGTCGGGGACGAATTTGGGGACTTTTTTTTAGCGACCTTCACGAGAAAACTTTAATTATCGATTATCTAAGCTGTAACTGGACTATTCTGCTAGATATTGGAGAAGGATATAACTAAATGAAGGGATAAATATATAAAAGGATCACGTTCCGACCATTTAGTCAGTTTTTCGCCAATATATCGCGGTATAAAGATCTCTGCTTTACAAAGCCTCTGCTATCGATTACAGCTCATTTGCTATGTGTTTTGCTTCTGTTACCGTATATGCTATGATTCTTAAGTTGTCAGCTGTTATTTTAGCTGTGTTTTCTAGTAAAATTGAAGCTTATATTTGTTTAACAGTCCTGAAATCTTCTGGAATATTCTGTAAATAAATTTTTAAGCCTGTGGAAAACCTGTTCATTCACCGAAAATTCACGAACCCCGAGTTCGCTACAATTCTGGTGTCAGAAGTGGGATTGTCTGCTGACTGATCAAAACTCGATATATGGAACAAGAAATGAAGAAACTTCTGGAAAGGTAGTTCGCCCAAATGAGCGGATTAAAACCAGATTGACGAAAGAAATGTGTGCAGGACAAGAAAAGATGAAAACTGGATTCCATTCAAGAAAAAGTGGGAGCTGCTCAGGAATAAGTGATATCCGTCAAAGAAGAATAAGAAAATAAATTGTGGAAAAATAAATTGGGAAAGAAGTTAAAGTTATGAAGATAAAAGATAAGAATAGAAGGATGTATTGAAGAGAAAATAGAAGAAAACTTTTATCAAGAGCTGAAAAGAAGATTTTCAAAAACAGATAGCAAACTTTAAAAAACAGATGTAGAATTTTTGAGGAAAATGGAAGAAGAATGCAACAAAGAATTGATAGGAAAACATGATAAGAAATTTCAAGAATGTTTAGGTGATGAAGTGCAAAAGAAGATCCGGAATCTGGAAGGAAAGTTAGCATCCATGACCCAGGAAGATGAAAAGAGATATAAAAGAATACAGAATCAAGAATCAATTAAGCTATCCATCTATGATGGCAGATCAACTTGGCAAGTATATAAGACACAGTCTACCATCGTAGCTGAAGCTAACACCTGGGACACAACTGCCAAGAAAGTTTATTTAGCAGCAGTGTTACGGGACGATGCAGTCGACATACTAGAAACTATTTCGAAGGAAGAACGGTATAACTTCGAGACCCTGTCCAGAGCACTGGAGCTGCGTTTTGGAGGAAAATGTGTGACGTAGACGCAACGTCGAGTTGAGGAAATAAAGGTCGTCGAAGGAAGTCAGTATTGAAGGTGATAGCGTCGATTTCGGATTAAAATGTTGATTGAGGATGCAAAAGTCTAGCTGGATCCAGCATAGTTTGGCGACGTTAAAGGTGAAATTGCTAGATTGAAGGTGTCGAGCAGAGGGAATTTTAGGTAAGCATGGAATGTCTAGTTATTGGAACGTAGTTAGATAAATTGAAATTAGGATCTACGTAGATTGTGAAAGATGATTGAATATGGTTAACTTTAAAGAAGTAGCTGCGGGAAATGAAGTAAATGGTGTTGTATATTTTGCAGAAGTTTAAATAGTGTGATAGTTGCGTCGTGAAATGTGGTGTATGGTGAGTAGAGCTCCTCCAATACAACCTGGATCATCAGGCATTTTGTTTCCCACTCAGTGATTGTTGCCCATCCGAATTCCCGAGTTGCGCGGTCTGAATTTCAAGTGTTATCAAATCACATAAAATGGAGGTTTTGCAGCCGAAAATTGCTCAAATCATACCAGAACTGCTTTAAGAACGTTTAGATTTCCAACAGATGAAGAAAGGCAAAAGAAATGGGCTATTAATTGTCCAAAAGAAAATTGTACGCTTAGCTTTCAATCACAAATATGAAGTGTAATTATGATATGTTTTCTTGCATTTTTTGTATCAATTATTTCTTTTTATTGCTGTTCGATTATCTAAATGTTGTATTTTACAACCTACACTACTTTTCAACGTATATAAATATTTAAAATTAACTAATTTAATTGCAACAGTGATGGCTACTTTTTACAAAGGTTATAAGAAAATTTCGCCAAACTTATCAAGTACAAACAATCATTCGCTCTTCTGTTTAGGCAAACTCGCCATTTTAGGCGATAAAGACGCTGAGTAATCCGTCTGTAACTAAACGTCGCCAAGCTATATTTCCGCTGGGCAACGATGATCAGCTGTGAGTCAGCTCGTATTATAGGAGTCTTAATGATGAGTAGAGTCTCTTTGTAGCGGAAAATCCCTATGGAGCTAAGTGAGTTTGGCGAGAATTCACGCTTGGCGTTATGCGCATAGCAGCCAAAAGCATCTTTTAGAGTTTGCTCTTATTATTTTTGTTATTTCTGTTTATTTTGCTCTTAGTTTAATTTTAATATTTAATTTTGATTATTTAATTTTAAAATGCATTTTTTCATGTACACGAAGCGTACAGACGTGCGTATTACTAATTGCAACAATATGTAATTTCATGCATATTGTTGCATTTTGAGATAGGGGTATTCTGTGATTTTTTTTAGCTTTCACGTACGCGAAGAGTACAGACGTGTGCTAATTGCTGCAATATGTAATTTCATGCATTTTTGAGATAGGGGTATTCCGTGATTTTTTTTTTTCATGTACGCAAAACGTTCATTTACACTAGTTTTCATGCATACTAGTCTAATGCTTTGTCTGACTGGTTCCCTCATCAGATATGTAAAGGACACTGAATGAGGGTTTGGAGGTCAGCTAACGGCAAATTGGATTTTTTTTTTTTTTAATATTGTAAATAATGTACAGGGTCATTATAAAAAAACTACCCCGATATATGAGACCATAGCTACCATACCGTTCCGAAAAACTGAATAAAAATTTGGTAGAAGGTATTTTAGGGTATGCGCTCAAGAATTATATAAAAAACAGCAGTTAAATTCTAACAGTTACGTTTACAGTGACAAAATTTCGAAAATTTAAAATGGCAACACCATTTTTTTTATTGGAATGGGACCTCCATAGCAAAAAACCATAAATAGTGTTGGAACGGTACCTCTAGCATGAAAATCACCACTAAGAAAAAAAGAGAAAACAGCTGTGATGTGCCTACTAGAGCACGACTTTCATTTTCTTAATGACATCAAATTTCACGCTGTGTCTTCGTCTCTCACTAAAGTCTACTGATTCTACTTCGAAACGAGAAGAAGAGACCATGGTGCAGCGTCTAGAATAAACAGTGTGGAAAGCGGCGAATAAAATTGTACTAAAAAAATTAAGCCTGCCACCAGATGTCATTGTAATCGAAGCTAGGGTCACGACAACAAAACCGAGACTCCCTATTGGTTAATTATATGCTTAGATCACGTGATTAAACTGACGAAACTGGGAAAAGCCAATCAGGTCTTCGATTTGAGCAATAGCTTCGATCACAGCGACATCTGGGTAAGCTTAATTTTTGTAGCATCATTTTAACATCACGGTTATAGGCGATTGCCACACTGTTTATTCTAGACGCTGTAACCATGGTATCCTTAATTTAATGTAGGTCTACTGAATTAGGGTTTTAATTTCTTTGTTAGTCGTAAGACACCGTCATAACTGACGTCATTCCACTAAGTGAAAAATAAGGCATTGTGAAATGCGTGATGTTTATCTTGCTTTCTTGCTCTGTGAACAATATGCCGCTTACTGGGAAACATTATTATCATCATCAAAATCGATTTTGATTGCCATTTCACAATGCCTTGTTTTTCACGTACTGCAATGATGTCAGTCATGACGGCGTCTTACAACTAACAACGAAATTAAAGCCTTTATTCAGTCGCCTTACAAGAAATTAAGGATACCGTGATCTCTTCTTTTCGTTTCGAAGCAGAATCAGTAGACTTTAGTCTGATCCAAAGACTCAGTGTGGAATGTGACGTCATTAAAAAAAATGAAAGTCGTGCTCTGGTAGGCACATAACAGTTTTTTTTTTTCCTTAGCCTGCTAGCGCTGACGATTTTCATGTTACAGGTACCGTTCCAACGCTGTTTATGGTTTTTTGCTATGGAGATTCCTTTCAATAAAAAAATGTAGGTGTTGTCATTTGAAATTTTTGAAATTTTGTCACTGTAACCGTAACTGTTAGAGTTTAAATGTTGTTTTTTATATAGTAATTCTTGAGCGCATACCTCAACGTACCTTCCACCAAAATTTTATTCAGTTACTTTGAATGGTATGACAGCTATGGTCTCATATATCGGGGTAGTTTTTTTTTTTATAATCACCCTACCCTGTATATAAGAAAGTACCATGAATTGTATGTGTAATTCTACTTAGTAAATTATATGTTGTTGTTGTTTTTTCCCTTAATTAATATGCACATTTTTCTGTATATTCTTAGCTTTGGTACTGTGTCATTTCATGATACGAACGGAATAATTTGTAAACAAACGCTTTTTCCTAATTTATAAAACTCGCTAAAGGAGCGATAAATAACCAAATAAAGTGACTTTAAGGTAGTTTTCTATAAAAGCGCGAAGGGAGCGTTTCCTCTATCTAGAAGGCAGTGGAATTTCTGGGTGAGTTTTAATCGCTTTTGTCATTTTGCCATGAAAAAAATCTGGTGTAAAACAATCACATGACTTTTTTTTTACCTACTATTAAATGTATTATATTCATTTTTTGGAAATAATGTGACCAGAGGACATAAAATTGACCTAACGAAGTTGACACCAAAAAATTTTCCGGTAAGAGAAACTTTATACACATCTAAAGACATATAAAAAAAAAGTATACATAGTGAGTAAAAAAATAAGAAAGCAAAATTTGTACAGTTATTTTTTGAAACACCAATTTCCGAAATCTAAAACGGATCTACCTAATTAGTATGACTTTTAATTTTGGTGTAATAACCACGTAGTACATGAGTAAGGATATCTAAAATGGATTTTTGTAATAATTTTCAAGAAAATCGTTAGAGCCGGTTTTGAGATACCAACATTTACCAAAATTTGGCATACTTAGTTATTGACAAGAAATCAATAATTACCTACAAAAGGATATTTAAAAGGGAGTTATTATGGCAAGTTTGAGAAAAATTCGTAGAACGGTTTTTAAAGAACGCACTTGCGAGACCAGAATTTGAGCTATTTATACAGAACGGCTATTAATTTTTCTGAATAAACCAACTATATCATTGAAAAAGGCATCTAATAGAGTGTTTATGTAGCAACTTTGAAGAAAATCGTTCGAGCCGTTTTTTAGATACAGACTTGCGATCCCACTTCCGGTTTCCTATGTTCCACTTCCGATTTTCCAATTTCCCCCAAAATTTGGAAAAATCATCTGTACAACAGCCATGCCTCAATTCTGAAGTTTCGTAGTTCTATCTTTATCGGAGATATGATAACCAGAAGACCCCCCCTCCCCTTCACACACACACACACACACACTGACCAGTTTCCAAAAAGTGAATTTTTTGACTCAGAAGATCTTAAAACGTATAAATCAGGTGAAAACTTGATACCGAATTTTTGGACCGAATACAATACTTCCATTATCTACGGTAGATGGGTAATGGAAGTAAAAATATAGCTGTCACGACACTATTGCATAAGCAATGTCATTGGCTAGAAATGTCCCAGCTATTGTTTAAATTTCAAAGTTCGCCAACGAGGTCCTATAGTATCGCTGTTCTCTATTGTAAATGCTTATTTAGATTATTCTAGTAGATTTTTAATAAAACCGTAATAGCGTCTGCCTTTCCCTCTGTCAAATGTCTCCAGAAAAATCTACCGCACGATACCGTCTGCAACGTCTATAAGTGCACTTCGAAACCGAATTTTTATACTTTTAATTAGGAATCAATTTATTAATTCAAAATGGTTAACTATAGACCTTTTCGTAAGACATTTCTTTTCACACTGCGAGGTGAAAAACCGAAGATTCTGCTGTTCATTGAATACGCTATAAGGTGCTATAAAATACCGTTCGTTTGCTAATGGATCTTTTTTTTTTCTTTTGACAGGAAATTAAACTTCATAACATATTGCACCACTACATTTGGAGTGGGATTCCTATCAATTACTCGAAATATTGTGGGTGAAAAAAACGCAACCGAAGGCATCAGGGACCTGAAGCAAGTTTTTGAGCGATTTATATGGATTTGGTTTTTAAAGGTTTCATTTATAAAGTAAATAAAATATAAAATGTAATAATAATAATAATAAAAAGTTTTTCTATTCGCGTGATTTGCACTTAAAAGTATGAAAAGTTAAAAATGGAGTGTTGCCACCTAAATTTCATACTTTACTTAATTAAAAAAAAATTAATTGTCGTGTGGAAAAACTGCTCCTAGATTCAGAAAAAATGCCCCTTTCATTTGGTATCGAATTTGTAACGAGCCACTTACTTTTTAAAGTGACTGAAAGGAATTAAAATGAAGCTTTGTAGCTTACATTTCATAGTTTAGTTAATTTAAAGAAAACTAATTGTCGTGTCAAAAGACTGTTTGCACCCTTGGATTCAGAAAAATCGTTCCTTTCATTTGGTACCGAATTTGTAACGATAGAACTGATATTTCTAATTTATTTTCTACAGACTTGAGCAATTATAACGTAACATCCAATTAATATGTACAAATAAAAATATATTTTATAAGAAAAATCTTAAAAAAAAATGAATTAGATGAGAGCAACATTTTTTATTAACACTTTCTTCATTTTTAACCCGGATTCGGCAGACGTTTTATGGCAGAGAATGTAAGATTAAAAAAAAAGTCTTTAATAATAAAATATAAAAATAAAGTTTTAAATTAAAGACTTTTTTTATTAGCGTGATTCGCACTAGAAATTATGAAAAGATTAAAATGAAGTGTTGTCACTTAAATTTCATACATTAGTAAATTTTAAAAATTCTAATAGTCGTAACGAAAAACTGTTTCCGCCCTTTCATTTGATACTGGATTTCTAACGGTAGGACTGATATTTCTAATTTATTTTCCCCTCTTTCCGTTTTTAACCCGGATTCGGCAGAAGGTTTATGACACAGAATGTAAGCTAAAAAAAAAAAAAAAAAAAAAAAAAGACGAACAAAATTAGTGATTCTTTTTACCATGTTTATATTAACTCGATTTCTTGTTTGTTTGTCCAATACAAATTTTGCAATCGATTTTTAAATAACTTCCCGACTAACTGGACATTTAAAACTTTTAGAATAGCTCAGATCACGATGACAACGCAATGCCTCGAAGCCCGATTTTCGAATTTTTGATTAGTTTTCTTTTCATTAATTAAAATATGAAAATAATATTCTCTTATTTGCTTTAAAATTAGTCATTCAAATATTAACTATAATTTAATTGTTGCCCCCCCCCCCCCCCCCACAAAAAAGAAAAAAAGTTCTTTTTTTTTTTTTATGTAAAAATAAATATGTTTAATTAAACATGAACATTAAAAATTTATAAAAAGTTAAATTAGGCATCTCACAAAAATTGACGTCATTATAACAAAAAATTTTTTTTTTACGCATTGATAAAGTGCTAATGTAGTTTATGATGCTAATATATGTTGTTCTTAAAGGATTATCATTTTATTTTTAAAACCAACTTTTTTTTTTGTATTGCTTTGAACTTGCTTTCTTGTCTGTGCAGCACAAATCTCGCAATCGCTTTTTGGCTAACTTTCCGACTAGCTGAAAATTTGAAACTTTAAGAATAGCTGAGAACACGATGACAATGCATTTGTAATTATTCTGGTAATGTGTCAATTTTATATGATTCAACAGAAAATTTAAAAACATGGTATATAAAAAGTTTTTTTTTCAAATCTTAGAATTATTATTGTATGATTTTTTTTTTCCAAATCACATATTAAATTATTGAATGTAAAAGACAAAAATGTTTAAAATGCAAAAGGATTTGTAATAATGTGCATGTGCAAAGTACATTCCATTTTCCAATTTACCATGCTATAGCTAATGGATTTCAACATGATGCTGTTTCTCAGATTATAAATCATTAGATATTAGATATGGATTTTTTTTTTTTTTTAACTAAATTATGCAGACATTAATCCATATAAAACATTATTGATATTAATAAAATTTCGTATTGTCGGCTTTTTCATTCACCTGATTATTGCATATTTTAAAAGAATTAAAACATTTTAATTTTATTAATTTACAGTTTGCTAAGAGCTAAATTTTGGCATGTTTCAAATTTCCATATTTAAAAATTTGCTTTCCGCCCTTTCCTTAAAATTAAAATATTTTGTTAACATAGCCGGGGCAAATTGTAACATTAGAGAGAAAATTAAGACTAATTAAGAGCTATTAAGACTAATTAAGCCTAAGAGCAAATTAAGACTAATTAAGATAGGGAGTCGGGTGTACTAGCGTTAACTTAGCCCCCCCCCCCCAAAAAAAAAAAACCAAAAATATGATATATCTCGATACCTAACCCAGAGCGAATTCTAATATTAGAGAGCAAATTAGAGCTAATTAAGAGCTAAAATTTGGCATATTTGAAATTTCGAAATCTGTAATTTTGCTTTCCCCCCTTCCTTCCCCCCTTTCCTTTAAATTGAAATATCTCGTTAACGAAGCCGGAGCAAATTCTGATATTAGAGAGCAAATTAGAGCTAATTGAGAGCTAAATATTGGCACTACGGAAATTTTTTTATATGTGATAGGGAGTCGGGTGTACTAGCTTTAACTTAGCCCCCCCACAAAACCAAACATATGATATATCTCGATACCTAACCCAGAGCGAATTCTAATATTAGAGAGCAAATTAGAGCTAATTGAGAGCTAAAATTTGGCATATTTGAAATTCCGATATCTGCAATTTTGCTTTCCCCCCTTCCTCCCCCCTTTCCTTTGAATTGAAATATCTCGTTAACGAAGCCCGAGCAAATTCTGATATTAGACAGCAAATTAGAGCTAATTGAGAGCTAAATATTGGCACTACCAAAAATTTTTTAGTTGTGATAGGGAGTCTGGTGTACTAGCGTTAACTTAGCCCCCCCACCAAACCAAAAATATGATATATCTCGATACCTAACCCAGAGCGAATTCTAATATTAGAGAGCAAATTAGATCTAATTGAGAGCTAAAATTTGGCATATTTGAAATTTCGATATCTGTAATTTTGCTTTCCCCCCTTCCTTCCCCCCTTTCCTTTAAATTGAAATATCTCGCTAACAAAGCCGGAGCAAATTCTGATATTAGAGAGCAAATTAGCGCTAATTGAGAGCTAAGTATTGGCACTACCGAAATTTTTTAATATGTGATAGGGAGTCGGGTGTACTAGCGTTAACTTAGCCCCCCCACCAAACCAAAAATATGATATATCTCGATACCTAACCCAGAGCGAATTCTAATATTACAGAGCAAATTAGAGCTAATTGAGAGCTAAAATTTGGCATATTTGAAATTCCGATATCTGTAATTTTGCTTTCCCCCCTTCCTTCCCCCCTTTCTTTTAAATTGAAATATCTCGTTAACGAAGCCGGAGCAAATTCTGATATTAGAGAGCAAATTAGAGCTAATTGAGAGCTAAATATTGGCACTACCGAAATTTTTTTATATGTGATAGGGAGTCGGGTGTACTAGCTTTAACTTAGCCCCCCCACAAAACCAAACATATGATATATCTCGATACCTAACCCAGAAGGATTTCTAATATTAGAGAGCAAATTAGAGCTAATTGAGAGCTAAAATTTGGCATATTTGAAATTCCGATATCTGCAATTTTGCTTTCCCCCCTTCCTCCCCCCTTTCCTTTAAATTGAAATATCTCGCTAACAAAGCCGGAGCAAATTCTGATATTAGAGAGCAAATTAGAGCTAATTGAGAGCTAAATATTGGCACTACCGAAATTTTTTTATATGTGATAGGGAGTCGGGTGTACCAGCGTTAACTTACCCCCCCCCCCCACCCCACAAACAAACTGATATATCTAGATAACTTACTCAGATAGAATTCTAATATTAGACAGCAAAATAGAGCTAATTGAGAGCTAAAATTTGACGTATTTGAAATTTCGATATCTGCAATTTTGCTTTCCCCCCCTTCCTTCCCCCCTTTCTTTTAAATTGAAATATCTCGTTAACAGAGCCGGAGCAAATTCTAATATTAGAGAGCAAATTAGAGCTAACTGAGAGCTAATTCCTGACGTTCTTGAAATTTAAAATTTTGAATGTGGGGGGGCTAGCGTTAACTTGGCCCCCCCACCTTTAAACTTGTTATATCTTGATTCCATATCCAGAGCAAATTCTAATATTAGAGAGCAAATTAGAGCTAATTGAGAGCTAATTCCTGATGTATTTGAAATTTAAAAACTCGAAAGTGGGGGGGCCAAGTTAACGCATCTGTCAAGAAGCGAATATCAGCAATTCCTATTCAGCGAAAGGCAGAGCGCCGCAGGAGTTAATAAGTGAAGCAAGTCGGAGGGAGGCGAAGCTTTCCTCGGGGGTTGGTGAGCGGAGCGAGCAGGGGGCACAGCCCTCTAGTAAATTAAAAAAGAAAAAATAATAATTTCGCCTTCAAATGAATGAATGAGTTAAATAAATATAAAATGAATAGCGTAATAGCCGTTGTTACGATATGCAGATGAGTAAAACGAAAGAACAAATTTCAGAAAAATGAAACATTGAAACCAATATTTAAATTCGAATATATATATCAAATTCGAAAAAATCTTGATGATCACATGTACATGGTCCCAGGCACTCATCTCCCAAGTTTTGTAGCTCTGGAATTAGTAGTGTAAGCACCAGCGCGCAGACACACACACACACACACACACAGACAGACACTTCTCTTTATTTATAGAGATAAACTTTTTTTTTTTGAGACATTTTCGAATGTTTAAAATTGTTACTTAGCTGTAGATTAGAAATATAAAGAGAGAGACTATTATATACTGCCCTAAAATAACTAAATAATTCAATAGTAAAAAGTGTAAGTATTAGAAAAAATAGGTACTAGATTTTTTTTTTTTTTTTTTTTTTTTTTTTTTTTAAACAAGCAATTGTACTGAAAAATTCATCGCCAAATAGTGACAAAAATTTAGAAGTCGCCAAGGGGGGTCATATACTAAAGCTGTAACGCAAAACGATCTATTACGAATTTCTTTCTATTCTAAAAATATTAATTCTTTTAAGTATAATGTTTCATTAAAAAATACTAAAAATAATAATAAAATAAATAAATAAAATAAAAAATACATGTTAAATATTATGTATTTCAACTTGACATTAAATACGGGAATGTTTATAATTTTTTTCTGTTTTTGCCTTGTGTTATGCCCCATTAATATTCCTATTCAGTGAAAGGCAAAGCAGCAAATAAGCGGGCAAAGCCTCGCAGGAGTTAATGAATGAGGCGAGCTGGGGGAAGGCGAAGCCTCCCCTGAGGGGCTGGCGAGCAGAAGGAGCAGGCGGCAGATCCCCGTATAATAGTAATAATAATAATAATCTGGTTTGCCATTCACGACTTTCTTTTACCCTGCTTTTTAATACTGTAAAGGCATATTGCAGACTAAGTCTTAAGATCTATAAGGTAAGATAATAAAGTTCAAACTACTTTAAAACTAATCTAAAATAAATTTAGGAACAGTTTTATTTCACATATAATTTGACATTTTGTTTGACATATGAGAGGACCCCCCCCCCCCTCCCCTCCTCAATTATAGTGCCTTCACTTAATAAAATAAATAAACAAATACAAATGCTGTTATTAATTTGCTTTGAAATTTGCCAATCTTAATAAAATTTTTTAAGTTCCATCCTAAAACGAATTTGAAAATACCAAAGGTAAATTTTCCTGCAGTTATTTGTTTTTACGTTATGCTGAAAACTGACATACATATCAACTGTTAAAAATTGAACTATGGTATACAGGAAATCTCAAAACGTGATTGTAGAAACTTTACTACAAAACATTATTCTCACGATGGACCTTTTTAATATCATTTAATGTAAACTAGATAAAAATATTTACATATGTACGAATATAAAATACTTAAATGAAGTTTGGATTTAGACATAATTATTGGTAATTATTCATTAACATTCGAAATATTGTGGATTTTTTTTTAATGAGGTTAGTTGTTATCCACATTTTTAGATGGTTATATTTCCAGTAAATTAGTTTGTAATAGAAATTATACAACGCATCTAAGTCAAGTCATAGTCCTATCAACACTCGTACCGTACTACTTAAGAGAGAACATATTTCTACCCCTCTTATGACATGTGATCAACGACAGGTGGCGCGCTTTCATCAACAGTGATATTATACAAAAAAACTCGAATTTGAAATAGAATTTAAAAAATATTTTGCTTACAGAATAAGTAAAAAATATTAAATTTTTTTCTTGATTTCTTCTTCTTCTTTTTTTCTTGTTCGTTGACATAGTAAAATGTAGTAAAACCCTTCCATTAACTACATTTAATAGCAAATAACGTTCATCTTATTTTTAGATAACCCTGTATATTGTCTATAAATTATCCGTACATCACACTGCATAGTTAACTTTATTCTTATATTAAAAACACCTAATAAAAATAAAATACGTTTCCAACAATTTCCAAGAATAGCCTCAATATATCTCAATATTTTTGGTGGTAATTCTGTAAATAAATGATTTAAGCCCCACAATCTACACAAAACATGCTTTTACGCTGGGAAAAAGTATATTCATTCTAATTTACTTGGAGCTGCCTGTTACATTGTACAACTACTTACCAGACATTTTCCTCTTAGGTATAATATAGAGTAACCGCCGATTAATAAATTTACTGATTAATTAAATCAGTCGCTTAATCTGATCAAAATGCACGGACTGGAATCAGATCAATACAAACTACTTTTAAAACCACCACTTAATAAAATCAGCATCGCCGGTTAATAAACTGAAAATAATCTTTTCAGCAGCAGAACACGCTAAAGAATTTTTATTCAATTTTTGTTTTTTTAATTTTTGGAAAAAAAAGAAAGAAAGAAAGAAAAACAGCAATCCCTCAGTTACAGTCGGCAGCATAATTTTTCGAGCACTAGCCAATAATTCCTATATAAAAAAAGTGCACTTAAGACTGTTTTGTTAAATAAATCCTTGTCGAATCATGGTCTTAGACTGACCAAGAACATGACTCGATAAGGATTTATTTAACAAAGCAGTATTAAGTGTACTTTTTTTAGGCAGGGATTATTGCTAGTGGTCGAATAATTTTGCAGCCGACTGTATCTCTCTGTCGAAATATTTACGCTTGCAGCATAACTACAAATTAAACACGCCCATCACTTGTTTCAGTAATAATTTCAAGGAACGTACTCTTGAAAGCTCTTATGTTACAAATTTAATTTGATTCACAAGTTTTTTTTTTTTTTTTTTTCTTTTTTGCTAAAAGACAGTTTTTAATTCTTATTTTTTAAATAACTAAGAAGCAAGAGGTTTAAACGGCAAGATTTTAAATTTAAAAGAAAAAGCGTGAACTTTCAGCAAAGTAAGGATAATTTTTCTCAAAGAAAGTCGCGTCGGAACTTAAAATATGTTTAATTTACTAATTTTGAAAGAACAATTAATCAATTACCTTCAAAAATTATTTTATACTAGCAAACCCGTGCGAAATATTCGCATTTTATTTCTTTTCTTATTTACCTCTAAAATTTGTAACTCATAAATGTTCATATTCTGTATATATCTTTAAAATATTGCTAGGTTTAAAATGACGCTTGCAAAGATTCTGAAGAAACAACTGTTAAAAATACATTTTTTTTCGTAAAATAATCTCATCAGACAAATGTCGTCATTTTTTCTTATTAGTCCATTGAGCTACTTCCTCGTACTGTTCATGTTTAAATATTTTTTTTATTTTTTTTAACCTCGCGTATCGTATCGTTTCGACAAAAAATAATTGAAACTGGTCCACTTTAGCAAAATATTATGTAGGCTAGCAAACCCGTGCGAAAATTTCGCTTTTTATTTCTTTTATTATTTACCTTTAAAATTTGAAACTCATAAATATTATACCAATTTCACCATCTAATTTAAATTTTAATTTATAAGAAGCCAACTTATTATTAGTACCAAATTACTATTGTACAATAATGAAACCAAACATCAAAGAAAGGTTTCAAAATAAAATTCATGGTTCACGACCCAGTTTTTATACTTCCGCAGGCAGTATAGTTAAAGTATAGGACTTTCACGACGCTTTTTAAATTTTTGTCGCCATGTTGGCGATGACTTTTTACTAATTTTGGTATACTTTTTAATAAAAAAAAAAAAAAAAACTAATTCGTATTTTGATTATATTTTATATGATTGTGTTTTTCAGTCAAATTATGATATTAATTCCTATTCTGTATATATCTTTAAAGTATTTTTAGGTTTAAAATGACGCTTGAAAAAATTCTGAAGAGGAAACTTTCAAAAGTACATTTTTCCACAATCTAATGTCATTACTTTTTTTTAATCCATTGAACTGAGTCTACGTGCTTAAATATTGTTCATTTTTAAATATTATTTTTTATCCTCACGTATTTTATTAGTTACACCACTATCGTATCGTTTCGACAAAAAAATAATTGTAACTGGTCCACGTTAGAGAAATACTATATTGATTGTTTATCAATTCCATTATTCGTTACCTTTCGAAATTTCTTCAAATTCAGGAAAGTAATACTTTTTCTTGAGTACTGGATCGTTCGCCGGATATAAAAATCAGCCGTTTAATAAAATCACTTTGTATTAGGACAAATGTGATTTTAATAAGCGGTGGGTACTGTATTACACTTCCATTGGTTGGCCCTGTACACGAACCATTTGCTTGATCGCAACGAAAAGTTTAGCACCCTTGTGTGATACAGATTTTAATACCAAGTTTGGACTTCCTGCTCCTGTTTGTTTTTAATATTCACAAACATCGCACTGTCTCTTTCATATATACATTAAATATATATATATATATATATATATATATATATATATATATTTTTATGAGACAATACAATTTTAATCGAAAAAATATGTATATAAAAACAGTAAAAATAAAATCTGGTGTGAAACAACCACACGACTTCCATTACCCGCTATTACATGTATTATATGCTTTTTTGAGAGATAATGTGATCAGAAAACATAAAAGTGACCTAAAGAAAAAATCGTTAGAGCCGTTTTTGAGATACCAACTTTTACAAAAAATCAATTATTGACCGGAAAAAATAATTACATACAAAAGCATATTTAAAAGTGAGTTAAAATGGCGAGTTTGAAAAAAATCCGTACAACCATTTTTAAAGGAACGCCTTTGCGAGGCCTGAAATTGAGCTATTTATACAGGACTCCTATCAATTTTCTTGAACTAACCAACTATATCATTCGAAAGGACATCTAATAGAGTGTTTATATAGCAAGTTTGAAGAAAATCGTTAGAGCCGTTTTTGAGATATGGACTTACGGTCCCACTTCCGGTTTCCGATGTCCCACTTCCGGTTTTTCAATTTTCACCAAAACTTGGAAATTTCATCTGTACATACGTATTTCAATTCTAAAGTTTCGTAGATCTATCTTTATTAGTTTCTGAGCTATAATAGCCAGAAGGTTCTCCACATACATACATACATACATACATACATACACACACACATACATACACACTGACCAATTGCCAAAAACCACTTTTTTGGACTCAGGGGACCTTAAAACGTGTAAATCAGGTGAAAACCCGATATCGAATTTTCAGACCGAATACAATACTTCCATTACCTACGGTAGTAGGGTAATGGAAGTAATAAATGGACGTTTTGAAATCCGCCCGAGTTTCATCGTCAGTAGTAAAACAAACATTTTTGCAAACTTTCATATTCATTCAAGGAATTTATAGTAGGAAGGAATATTGAAATGCCAAAGTGCCTCATTGAACGCATTTATCGTGAAAAAATTATCTGCTTCCCCTCTTTTTCCTTCCTTTCTACCATAGGTAATAAGACATAGATTGATCATTAAGAGGGGAAAAGTGATACCTTTTTTAACCCTTTAACGTTCACTACTTAATTTATTTTAAAAATTACTAAACTAATATTAAAAATGGCTTTTAGACACATAGCTGATCATAAATATTTAAAAAATAAAAAAATTGCATTGTTCCTTTTCGAGAAATTTTCGGTTTGAAACATCTGTAAGTAAACGTTATTAAATTCAAATAATATTTAATTTAATAAATAAATCACTTTATGAGTAAACATTAATAACAACAAAAACTCGTGAAAGTTGCATAGATCCCAACATTTCAATTTATTCCGGAGTATTTTAACCCTTTGCGGTGCAAGGTAATTCGGATCATTTAAATTACACTGCCACCGGAATTTACGAACATAATTAAAATAGAAGAAATTTTAAATTTTCACTTTAAAAAAAGGGCTTTTTCTGCTATGTTATAAATGTAAATCTTTACTAAAAAATTTCCGGGATGAGTTTTTGCACTTGAGAATTAAAATTAGGTGTTCCATCAGCGGGAACACTGCGACTGAAAGGGTTAATCGGGAAAAGACGGCCATTTTATTCTCTTATGGATGTATTTCCCCGATTGAATATACACGGGAATACACATAGGTAATTTAGCAAATAAAATTTATTCACTAAAAGAGAATGAAAAACTCCAGATACCCCATTTTCTTTCTTTTCGTTTTCCTTTCCTTTTATTTTTCTTTTTTTTTTTACTATACTCTAGTATACTCATGTCTGCACAAAACTGTCTTTCTTTCGGCATTTATTATTATTATACTTCTCTGAGATAAAAATCATCTGCATTCACGATGAAAAATAATTTTAATAAATTATAGTTTAATAAATTATTTGTATTGCGTAAATTTGTATAGGATTACATATGGAAGAAAGTCTTGAGGTGACCACAACATACTAGTTATATATTAAAACTTACGCGGCTGCTAGCAGCATTTAAAAGAATTTTGAGAATTCCATATTACTTACTAATATAAAATATTTAAAAAATATATTAAAATTAAAAAAAGTATTCCACTAAATATGAAAACAGTAATTATCTTATAATAATAACAAAGCAGCTGGTTATAAATATTATATTTTTCATAAATTACTTGAATATAACTTATTTATGGAATCTACCCTTTTTCTTTTCGAATATTTATTAGAACACTTAAAACCCGCGCAATATTTCGGCATTTTCAAAATTCCTTACCATTCTATTCTATTACTGTTTTCGAGTTTTAACTCTCAAATGGCTGATACCAAAAACCTTTTTCGGCATCAAAAATCTTTGCTCGTTAACATGGGGATGATAGATCTATATAAATTACTATAACTATGCTTTCTACAATCCTCCCCTCCCCTCTCTTCCACTGCAGATGAGAAATTCTCTAACTACTAAAAAGACTTTTATTTCTATGCATATTTTGGTTTTTCCTCAGAACGTATTGCTAAATTACATAAACCTCGTAATATTTATAGTGCTTTTCAACCCATTA
Organism: Salticus scenicus; assembly: GCA_963930645.1. Taxonomy (NCBI): domain Eukaryota; kingdom Metazoa; phylum Arthropoda; class Arachnida; order Araneae; family Salticidae; genus Salticus; species Salticus scenicus. The sequence continues at coordinate 66,091,158 of OZ005661.1, read as the reverse complement.
AACAGTTAAAGAACATTCTTTTTAACTTTAAAACTAAAATATCCTTTTTATATGTAAATGATGTACACTGTAAGAAATATGTCTTATTTGCTGCTAGAAATTCTCTGTAATTTGAGAAAATAGGCGTAATTTACGAAAAAATTACGTTGTCGGAATGTATTTTCTCAAATTACAGAGAATTTCTAGCAGCAAATAAGACATATTTCTTACAGTGTAGTATGTCTAATTCTCTGCAGAGATTGTAATTATATTTACATAGGAGAAACTGGCCGTACGGTTAAAATTAGACTGCAAGAACACAAACGATCGTTTAAAAATTGTAACCAACGTTCTAGAATTGCCATTCATTCAATTAAACCCGATTTTGAAAATATAAAAATTTTAAATTCTGGATGTAAAAATTATATCTCTCGTATTTTCCTTGAAAGTTGTCAAACTGCAGTCATCAGTACACGATCAATGAGGCATGCGCTTTAGCACCAAAGCATTTCATCCTACTATAAATTCTGCAAAAATGTTGTTTTAGTACTGATCATGAAACATGGGAGAGTTCCGAAATGTCTATTTATATTTTTAATTGTTTTTTTTTTTTTTTTTTTTTTATGTACATTTTAATTAAAATTTTATTGTCTTATAATATTTTTTTTTTTTTTTTTTTAATTCTCAGTGTGCTACGATGCTGATAACAGACACATAGACCAACCGCAAAAAACATGATTTTCCGATTCGGGGAACCTCAAAACGTGTAAATATAACCAAAACCGAATTTGAAAAATTTTCCTTAAAAAAATACCTTTTTTTTTTTTTTTTTTTTTTTACCATATATGTGTAAGAGAAAGTAAAAATATTGCCATAAAACAAGTACACCCTTTGACTAAATCTATAAATACCGTACGTAATTCTTCTAACGTCTATGAAATTTTTAAATAAGTTATCAAACACATTAATCATTTATAGAAGTTGGACGTTATATTTTAAATGAAGAAAGAAATATAAATATTTTTATTTATACACGACTTCAATTTAATAATTATTCCACGCAAGCTATTTTGAAAAGAGAATAATTATTCTCCTTCATTGAATATTTACATATATCTTAATAAGAAAAAAAAAATGAAGTATGGTTAAATTCTGAAATGTTTCTGAATATTTTTGTTTTTCAAAAGATTTAAGCTTTCGCAACTCACAATACCGAATAATTCATCTAGAAAGAAAACAAAAATCCCAATGCTAATGTGCAGTGTTTTGAAAATATTTTTAAAACTATTCACGGTTTTGCGGAGATTTTGCTTCCATATCGAAACATCGATTTCATATAATAGCAGTTTAAATTTCTAGGTATTATATAAAACAAGAATCCTTCTAAGAAAGATAGGATGTGCTATCAGTCGAACGGTATGAGATTATTTGTAATCTTTCTCTTTTCTACAAACTATTTTTTAATCGATCCATAAAGATCAGCATTCTAGAAAATTCGATAATCTAGCATTAACATACAGGGTAATATAAAAGAGAACGGTTGTGTACATATGTATAAAAAAAAAATGTAATTAGGGAAAATTCTATTATATGAAAAATTAGTATACTGTGGACATCACAAAACTTTCTTCTACATTTTCCTATACAAATTCACTTAGTAGAAATTAATTTATTAAAATTATTTTCTTAATAGAGCTATGCCCGCTTCGCTGGTCACTATTTTTAAATGAATCACTATATTTAATGAATTCTCAAAATTGCATTAATTTTTATCATGAAAAAAAAAATATATTAAAATAAATAAAAAAGAGAGAAAAAAAAATTCTGATTAAAAAAAACGTCGCATTGGGTCACCACTGCCTTGCGTGCATTTATGTTCGACACTCTTAATGAATCACTATATTATCGTAAGGGAAAAACATAAATATAAAATACAAAAAAAAAAAAAAAAAAAAAAAATCTTCTCGCATCGGTGGAATAATCGTTCCTGGCCACCACTGCCTGCGGCAGCTTATACAGGCGCACACGGCGCGCATGTTCCTTCCCCTACCGTCACCGCCCCTCCTAACTATTTTAGACTTTAAAAAATACTCGTAATCGTTCTCTCGGGCTTTTAAACATAATAATACTAATTTCCAACATTTTCCTAATTGCCCCTTGGGAGGCGAATTTGGCAAAATCGCTTCTCAGGGGGTGCTTACACTATATGTTCTATGATCTGACCCAGTTCCGAGTCACTAGCTCCAGTAAATTTTGTTGTGATTTGATGAGTCAGTGAGTGAGTGGAAGTACTCTTTTACATAAATATATGATTAATGGAGACTATTGTTTTTGTTGCAATATACTATATATAATACTGAATGTCAAATGAAAATCGATTTCATGCCCTACTAACGATATCTTGAAAAATGCACTTTCTTGTTAAAAAGGAAAAATCTGTAAATTTACTTTAAAATTATTACAAATCAAGGGTGCGACCATTCGTTTTGAAGGTTTTCACGAGTTCTTTTGAAAGATATTGAAAATTTACCAATTACCTATCCCCCCCCCCCTCCCAAGAGAGGAAGTACTGCTCTCACGTGTGGAAAAATTTCATCTTAGTTGACTCAACAATTAAATATTTATAAACAATAATTAAAAACAATTCATTTCCATTTAATATAGATTCGATAAAAAAAAAATAATAAATAAAAAAAAATCACTGTGCACATTTATAGGAAATTTTGTCCATTACCACCATATTAAAAATTTAGAAAAAGCGGTATTGCAACGCCGACTGTTGGACGATTTTCACCAAAAGTTGACAGGCACTAATTTATGTCAAGATGCAACTACGTATCAATTTGCATGAAATTCTGTATGGTAGTTCCTGAGATACACTTGTCACAAAATGTTTGCTACATACACTCAGAGACAGGCATTTGACAAAAATGGTCAAATCGTGTTCTAAACCACTTAAAACGTGTACCATCGAAAACCCGGAGTCGAAATTTTCTTGCGAAATCAATACTTTCTTCTATTCCATACAGAAGAAAGTAAAAATTAAATGTACTGAAATGTTCTGTTTAATAATCAGTTGAAAAATTGCTGAAAAAAAGTAAAACAATTTAAAAAATAAAATAAAAGAAAACTTTCATTTCCTAATTTTCATGAATAACATACCCATTTTTACTTTCTTATATAAATGACAGGGAGTATTGGAAAACCGATTTACAAATCTGGTTTTTATATCACATAGCAGCTCAAAAACTGCTGGCCGTAGAACATTGCAAATTTATATTTCTGACTATCACGATGTCTAATTGCATACATTCATTTTTGTTTCTCTCGATAAGACCACCTACTTTAAAGATATTAACGTTTTTACAGGAATTTTTGTGACGTCTGTATGTACGTAAGTGTGTGTGTTTGGATAGAAACTTAAAAAAAAAAAAAAAAAAAAAAAAACAGTTAGAAGTAGAACATTGAAAACATGTATGTAAGTTTGTTATAACACAGTATACCTCTCTTTTTGGTCTTTCAGTGACTCACCGCTTTGGAGATTTCTACAAATGTTATATCCTTAATCACCAAAAATACAAAACGTTTGCTTATTATATGACGTATCATCATAGAAATTTCAATAGAAGCTAATGATATTGCACGAAAATTGTCGAATTTATAGAGTGTAAAAGTAATTTTTCAATATATAAGCAGGATATAATCGACGAATGCATTTTATTTAACGAATTCTGGAAATAGTCTGGAAAAAAATTTATTCGTAAAACAAAAGTTAATAATTAACCCTTTGCCCGGAACATGTTTTCATCATCCTTATCGGGAACATCGGTCTCACAGACCGCTATTTTTAGGAAAAGATACTGAATGTATTTAGCGAAATTTCGTGGCGATAAATTGTGAATTCTTGCAGCCATAACTTTACTTTCTCAATCATGACGTATTATAGGGACGACAGGGTATCATATGGTTGATTGGATTTAATGCCGCATTAGTACTGCACAATGGGTAATTGGCGACGATCTGGGACGCACCCCTAAGGATGGTCCGGAGACATGCCATCATAATTTTGATCCTCCTCCGCTTAGGTGACCCCCAGAGCTATAATTTGGTATATTATATGATTGAATTATCTGGTTTCCGAAATTATTCTTTTTTAATATGATTATAGTGACCAGTTTAGAGTAATTTTATAAATAAGAAGCATTAAAATTATTAAAAGAATATAATTAAGGCGTTAATTTTTGAATTCTAAATAACCACACTAATAAAAAGTTATAAATAAACAATTTCTTATTATTTTTCGAACTGCAGGAAATGAGTCTGCGCTCGGATTCGAAGAAAGTTTGTCACCCTGTTTCGACTATTGAGTTACAGTCGGTAAAAAAAGCCTCCGAACACTAGCAAAAATTCCTATGTGAAAAAAGTACACTTAATACAGTTTTGTTAAATAAATCCTGTTTCGAGACTGACTAAGGACATGATTCGATAAGGATTTATTTAACAAAACTGTATTAAGTGTACTTTTTTTACATAGGAATTTTTGATAGTGTTCGGAGACTTTTGTTACCGACTGTGCTAAAGAAAAACAATCAAACTTTTAAAACAAAACTTTTAGAAAGAATTTGCAATTATTAACATTTCTACGTAATGTGTCTGTTAGCGCTCAAATATTGAGATTCCTAATATTCTCATAACATTTTACATGTTTTTTTTTTTTTTTCAACATTAAGGAGATTGCCCATTGCGCAGCACTAGTGCGACGTAAAATCCATCCAGCCAACCAAACAACCGTCAACACTAAGCGGCTACGGGCCCTGCTCACTTTTCCAACCCTAAAGGGTAGCTTCCTTGTTTGAACAGATTATACGTTGTACTAGTGCCACGCTGTGAACAGTTGGCAACGATCCGGGACTCATCCCTAGGGTTGTTCTGAGAAATGCCATCCTCAACAGGTTGAGTGTATTTTACGTCGCACTAGTGTTGCAGTTAGATAGACTTGGCGTCTTCAACATTTATCGACAAACGTGCCGGTACTCTATTCTAGAAATATGCATCCGCAAGTACCTATACTAAGCCTAACCTTTAGCGGTCTCAGAGACCGATGTTCCGGTATAAGGGTTAAGAAACAGTCACAAAAAAATCCAATATAATGTTCATTCCTAACACAAAATCAAGTAAACAGCGTTAAATAAACCACAGAGCGGGAATTTTATTAATACAGGTACAAATATTAACCGCTTAAATCACAGCCCCTCAGTGACTGATTGAGTTTTGAGTGATTTACAGACTTTTCGTAGGTATGTGTGCGTTAGAAGTCAATGGATCATACTGGAGAAATCCAGAACTCGGCTCCTATTCAAGTTATAGCTTCTAGACTTATTCAACCCCACAATACCAATTTTCGCTAAATTTGGTCGCAAAATCGCTTAATTTCACGATAACTACGATTTTCTTGGAAGTGAGAAAACTACTGTATATTTACTGTAATACTGTGTAGAAAGAACGTCGTAGAAAGAAATAGGCAAATTTTAGTCGACAGTCATCATTATGATTTCTATTTTATAATATCGTTAATAATTTACAGAATTTTCCTATATCTGGGCAAGAAAAAATATAATTGTTTATAGCACATAAATAATGAATAATTGCGGAAAATTCCAGAAATAGGCTCCATGCAGTAACTGAAAGAACTGTTCGAAAGTGGTTTGCTAGTTTTAAAGCTGTTCAACTTTTAAGATCAAGAATCCACCACCACAGATGAAGATCAGATTGAAACACTGGTGGAAAATGGCCCACACTATACGATACGTGAATTAGCAGGAACGTTAAAGATATTAAAATCCACTATCCACGAGCATTTAAATGTGTTGTACTTTAATTTTCCTTCAAAATCGGTACGAATTTTCCGGACAGCCAAATAGATCAGTTCTTAAATTATCCCTATATAGTATTAAAACGTACGGTAAGAGAAAGTCGTGACAGTCTGATTTTAAAATACTTAAGAGTTTTATCTTTATTTTCGGTTTTATAAAATCGTTTAATTAAAAATAATAAATACTTTTTATTATTTAAGTTCGATATAAGAAGTTATATTTAGTATACAATGTGTTTTAAGAGCATTTCTATAATATATTCTTCAATAAAGAATTCTTTTTAAGTTTTTAGATTATTGAGCTTCATATAGCAAAAAATGCATTTTAATGACTAAAAAAAAAAACAAAGAAATGCTCAATCGAGCTTTATTTTAGTTTCCGCGTGGGATGCTGTTCAGAAGAAAAACGAATTTTACAAAATTCCACATTCTTACAATTGAAAAAAAATGATTGTTCTCCCAGAAAAGTATACAAATAAACATTTCTATGCATCATGTGAAAAAATGGCAAAATCCTGTATTCTTAGAAAGATATAAATATATATATATATATACATATATATATATGCAATATATATTTTTTTTTTTACTTCACAGGGAATTCCTTTTGAAATATGCAATTATTATTAGCTGTGTAAAATAGGCAAAATTTTATTACTTAATATTATTTTAATGCATTTGTAAAAATAATTTTTAGACATGTATTTTAAGAGTGATCAGAGATCGTCTAGTCATAAAAGATTTACCAAAAGTCATGTTCTTAAGCATGTTATTTTTCACATATTTCATAAAAATTTGATATTGAAAATGACGCTCATTCTGCAAAAGGTTTTTTTTTTATTTATTTCCCACAAGTGAATTTATATTTCTCTAACCACGGTATAATCTTTTTATAAATTTTAATAAACAAGAACGAAAATCATGCCATACGCATAGATTATTAACACTTTCTAACTGTACACACTCGATGTGTCGTATAATTTCAATGTTCTTTGCCTACATTATCACACAATGGATAGGCAGAAGGTTAGACATATAGACTAACTGATTTCAAAATCACTAAAACATTGTTGGAAAGTGATGAAAATGCTTAACACAAACGGAAAAACAGGTCTTAATTTCCAACTGTAGCCCTTAATGCATCTGAATATTTAAGTGTAGCCCTTAAATCTGAAAGTTTAGTGTATCATATGCTGTATAAAAAATTATTTTAGATTATTAACAATAAATGTCAATTTTCTTTATTACTTTTGCAGTAAAAAGTAATTTAAATGTGATTTATAAAATTGTCTCTCTTAAAAAGCAATACATTGAAATTTTTGGGTATCCCTGTACAAAAACCAGTTTTACAGTACCTGGTTTGTGCATAATATTATTTTATGTACTATTATATAGTATGCATTATATTATTATAATAAATAAAATATGATATATTAAGTATATAATATTGTAATTATAGATTATATTATGTTTAGTAATATTATGAGTATATTAATATTTATAATATTAATATTGGAAATAGGGAAGAATTCATAGTGGAATTGAATAACATATATCACAGCATAACATAAAAACAGCGGGTTTAATATCAAGCCGATCTGCAAAAAAGACATTATTAACGAAAAGAATGAAGAAAACAAGACTTCAATGGGCCGAAATATTTTCAAAGAGATCAATTAATTACTAGGCTGAAGTGTTTTTCTCTGGTGAGTCAAGTTTAACTTACGAGGAGCTGACGAGAACAAATTATTAGTCGGGCACGACGAAAAGTTGATCGACTTAACATTCTCCGTACATTATGGTACGGGAGTGGATAACATTTCAATGAGTCGGGCAATTTTTAATTCTCAAGGGATCACTTTACTCTAAATAAAAGACGACCATTATAAAAATGGGTGCATGTGCCCAACTATTTTAGGGTTTTCTCAGATTTTTCCCGCAAGTAATTCATCACAATATTAATGCAACTTGCCACTATAAAAGGGGTGAGGATTTGAAATTTGTAGCCTACAACTTTGGAAGAACAAGAAAAAAAAAAAATATTTACTATATTTGCCACAATGAAATTTCTCAGGTGTATGTTGACAAAACTTTATAATATTATACCGTTAAGGATTAAAGCAGTGATTTCATATGAAAGAGGAATTACCCAATACTGAATATTTTTTTGTTATTCAGTAACTGTTTAGACCTAACAAATAAATTGTTTTGTTTCCTATATTAAAATATAACGTGATTACATTTAATATAATAAACCATAAAAGAATGCAAGTATATGCTTATTGCATTATGTTTAAAAAGAAAGTTTTATGCTGATTTTTATTGAGTACTTCGCAGAATCTAATCTCAATTTCAATGACGTACCAGAACGTCAAGTGAGACTTTGGCCAACAAAATACATGACTTTCTTTTACGTCAAATGCGGTCAAGGTGTTAAGAGCTACCTACCGCTTAACATGAAAAAAATTTTAATTCTAGCTTCTCACCAGAAATATTTTAAATAAGTAGTTTGTTAAAATTTTCATCAAAAAATGTTGAGATATAGCAATATGGAATCTCCCACTCCATAATAGCCACAACGTCTTTCAGCTTATATACAATGCACCCAAATTTAGCCAGCTTTCTTTTTCATAATGGTAATTTCATAAATTATGTTTGGTGCATTCGTAGGCTGTATATGCTGACATTTAGTCTTCAGAAATGGAGAATACTGGCTGTTTGTTAGGTGATGTGCTTCAAAGTACTTCAGTATTTTATTTATTTATTTGCATTCGTCATCTACCACATCAGTTTTGATGCATTTATACGCTATGCAAGATGAAGTATATACTTCCAGTACGTGGAAAAAATTACAACATAGCGCTGAAATATATCATTCGATTAGAGTTCTGTACAAGTAAAGTAAACTTGACCTGTATCCGACGAGCAAAATGACTTTTGACTCGCAATCCGAGCCGCAAATAGTGTTAAATTTATTTTATAATACATCGAATTGAAATTCTGTTCCACAGGATATTATTATATTATCCATTAGATCCTTCAGAAAGTAACATGTTACCAAAAATAAAAATAAAATAAATAAGTATGGTAGGTGCTCCAGAAATTGCCATGTTCCAGTAATTGACATCTATCCCGAAATAATTAGTAAATAAGAAAAATAACAAAATTATATATTTTACATATAAGAATTTTAACATTTTATGTCAAATACTGGAGCATAGGTGCTAATAACTGATAAAATGAAACACTGGCAGTGTCAATTACTGGAACATTGAGTGGGTGTCAAATAAAAATTCCTAAAAAAAAATAATTGTTATCAAATGTATATATTTTAACATATATGTGGTTCTGAATGTCTTTCATATCATATGTACTAACTTAAGATTTCTAAAATTATTTTCTCCGGATTAGAAAATTAAAAACATCAGATACTGCTCTAAAAGTGCCAATCACTGGTACAGTTACCCTACATATATGTGTAATTATAAACGAAACTTCAATGAATAATAAACAAAAATTTCAACTCTAAACATTACTTTTAAGAGATGCATGATGGTTCCGAATATTTTTAGTGTAATAAAATAAAGCAAAGTAAGAAAGCAGACATATGTTAAAAAACAAGTAATTTTCGTATATAAAGTTTCAAACGTTAATTATTTATATTTATGTATTTGTAATGAAACTGATGTTATGAGTCGAGTTGCTTTGAATTACGTCGGAGGGAGACAGTGCCATACAACCTCTGCATTCAAAAAGTTTGATTCGTAAAATAAAAGCATAAAAAAATTCTTCGAAGAAAAACTTTGTGCGGGTCAAAAATTAACGAAAATCTGGCCCGTATCCGAACCGATGCAGGATACTACATCTGATACCAACCCAGATAAAATCAGCACAGTTTTGTTTTATAATGGCTCTCTTAAAAATCACGTTCCATGCAATTAAATCTAATAGAAGCTAAGATATAACCTTTTCTTAAATGGGAGAAGTAGCAGCTTGGAATCGTCACCTTTTGGGAAATTTGCGCAAAAAAGTGATAAACATCCAATTGAAACTAAATGTTGTCAAAGTGAAACTAAATGTAAATTTCTACAAAATTTTGTACATTTTTTGAGCAAAAGCTGCTAAAAAAATTTTGCCACGCACAGACAGACGGACACTTTCTAAAAAATTTCGAATAATCTTTAGGACATCTCAAAATGAGTAAATGCATTAACTGAAAGTCACTTTTTTTTTTTTTTTTTTTTTTTTTTGGGGGGGGGGGGGCGATAAATCTGAAACACTATGTTACGCTTAAACGTATAGTGTTACTTTAAACTTATGGTGTGTTTTTAAAAAACGAAGATTTCTCTTTTTTCCTAAACCTCTATCGAATTTATGGTCATTGATATGATAACGTGTAATCAATATATATATATATATATATATATGTGTGTGTGTGTGTGGGTGTGTGTATAAACGTTTTTTCATAAATATTTTAAAATACTGTTTTTTAAATGCAAAATTTTCTGCTTCAAAACATTTTAGTCGATGTAATTTACAGCAGTAACTTAATCATTTTAAGATATGACATTCATTTATAAGTTAATAAAAGATTATCGATTTTTACAGATATTTTATTTACCTGGAAATGAGATATAAAGTAAAAAAATATATACATATATTAAGAGAGAGTAATTTTTTTAAGAAATATGCTTTTCGAAATAATACTTTAGATTTGATTTTTGTTCAAGCAGTATCTGATATGGTATTAGGGTTAAGGCCAATTAACAATAACACAAGAATCCTAGGCTTAAATCAATTGTCCTTCGTGGGAATCTTTCTAAGGTGTCCGGCCCCATATTTAAGCAAGTTTCTGAGAAAACCCCGGAGAACTCAAAACGGCTAGATGAAAATGCACAACCTGCGATCGAACCCAACACCTTCCGTCTACCAGCTTTATGCTCAGAACCGATCGGCCATATCGGTGGGACAAATTTTCTAAAATAATTTTAATCTCGAAAATATGAGAATGCGTGCAACAACTCGGATAAATATTATTAAAAAAAAAAAAAAAAAAAAAAAAAAAAAAAAAACTTTAAAATTTCACGGAGAACATTATAACAAATGAACTTTTACTTCCTAATTAAAGTATTCCAGTATCATAGGAAAAAATTATATTTTAAATAATTTATTATGTGTGCAAATATGAAATTCTTTGCTGTTATATTTTATTAATTTATTTTTTTCTCTGTCTGTATTTACTACGCAGAAAAACAATCAATATACTTTCTCAACACTCTTTTTCATAACTGAAGTAGTTTATTATGCAGGGATTCGTTATATATTCATAACTCTGTGCATCTTAGGTATGGTATATTTTTAACGAGATGCTTTTCATTGTAGATTAAACAGATATCCTCAAGAGCAATAACTTTGTAAGATAGTATATTCGGTAAGTGAAAATATATGCTAGAAAGTAATCAGATTTAGATTCTTTTCTTTTCTTTTCTTTTTTTTTTTTAGAATCTTTATTTATTATTTTATTTTATTTTGTTAAATGCAATCTATATTTGACATACGAAAAGATTTGTCGAACTTAAAAAAAATGATAATAGAAAGGGATAGCTTAAAATTTTAAAAATGTGCATATATTGTGGAAAAAATAAATAAAATAAATAAATAAATAAAATTTACTCGACTATAATTTTTATATTATGGTTTGTGATTTAAATATTAGTGCATTTGAAAACTCTTATGGTAATTATTCAGCTTAGTTACTTTTATAATTAATAGAAAAATACTTTAACGAATTTTAGAATTTGTTATTTTTATAAATGTGCAATCTTTTAAGTATCTAATATATAAATAACGATTTCTTACATTTTCGGTAAAATATAAGAAATAACCAAAAAAGAAATTTTACTATATATATATATATATATATATATAATAATAATAATAATAATATATATATTAATATATATTAATATTATATTAATATATATATTATATATATAATGATATATATAATAATAATAATAATAATATATATATATATATATATATTATTTTTTTTTTTATTATTATTATTATTTTTTTTTCATACTAATTGTCATACAGAAATACTATTTTTCATATTGGTGCTGGAATAAAGCTAATAAGCCAGATTTTAAAATTGAAGGTTATCAACACAATTTCTTCAAATGTGTACATAGAAACTGATTCATCAAAAATCCATTCAGGCCAACTGGCAACGTTTAAAATATAAAGCTCTAGATGCTGATACAAAATGCTAATTGTAGCTGTGTTTTAAAAATGCCTTATTTAATTATTTTATATTACATTAAATTCAAGTTACTCTAAATATTATGCTATTCATCTTTATCCGAATGTATTAATTTCTTATAGAGGAAAAAAAAAAAAAAAAAAAAAAAAAAACACATACATAACATTTTTCTAATAATGACGTTATCACTTAAACCTAATTGGGCAATTATATCTTTTTCCTGACACGCATCTTATTGAAAGTCAAACATTCTCTAGTAATTCTTGTAAATCATTAAATTGTAAATCGTAAATAATTCATGTAATTTACGTTAATCGTCTAACTCTGAGTAATTAATGTGAATATCTAAATTGTACTTAGTAAGTTATGTGAACCAAGAAATTTTAACTGGTTACGACAATTTCGTATATTAAAGATTTATGTTCAGTTCAATAATATTTTGATATTGCAGTTTAATCAAAAATCGTTTAGGGACGTTTCGTGTGATTTTTATTTTCAAATGTAAATTTCTTGTTCGATTGAACTTTAGACATTTGTTCGTTTTTATTACCTTGGGAGAAAAAAAACAAACCAAAAAAAACTTAAGAATTTTAACAATCTTTTGGTTTTATATACGACTCAAATGAACTTCTATTCTGCATTCAATATAGTCCTTGCAGAATAAGAAGGCATGTGTATACTATCGTTCATATACAAGTTACAGTTTCACATTGCTGTACAAGACTCAGACATATTTCCTTAAACTGTTCTAATTTAAGTAATTTATTTGGTAAAAATAGCAAAGTTCAAATTTTTATTGTCTTTCTCGCTCTGTATATATATATATATATTTATATAGTTACTCATCATACTATAGGAAATTTAGGTAATCGGGAAAATTTTCTTCCCCATTTTGACTTTTTTATACATTTTAAGGTGTGAGGAAACCGGAAGTCACAAACTCTGTATGGTGTCCGCCTATGAGGTCTCAATGTGCCAATCTGTTAGTTTGTTAATCTGTGTACACAATATCTCAAGAACAAATGATCGCAGGGAGATCGGGCCAGTTTTAAAATATCACATGTGACACTGAAAAGAAATTCATTGATTTGCAATATTCAAATATAAAAACTTCGTAAATCACTACAATTTTCTCTACATGGGAAAATAGGGCAAAATAGCACTTAAATGTGTATTTAAAGGAATATTTTTAGTGTAATAAAGTCATACCAGCTTTAAAATATCAGTTATGATTCTTACACTAAAAAAATTAAATGAGAAAATTCAACTTTGAAAATCTCGTAAGTTATTTAAAAGTTATGATATTTTTATCATAGCAGAATAGAGAAAAATTTCGCATAGACGTCCATTTTTAGGTATATTTTTATTGGAAGGATGCCAGACCACTTTTAAAATATCATTTATGATATTGGTCTTCTCATGACGACCGCGATGAGTGTCACCTACAGATTATTTTTTTATAAAGCCGTAAAATCAAGCGTGGCAAAAAGAAAAAAAAAAAAAAAAAAAAAAAAAAAAAAAAAAAGAAAGAAAAGAAAAGAAAGAAAGAAAGAACATTGTGTTGGCACTGTATTAAAGTTTAGATTTATATCGTTATGATTACTATAGCAGGTCTTGCTGGATTAGGTAGACTTCCATTAATGATCGGCAGACATACAATGCACAGGATGACTAACTGTCAGAGGAAAACATAACAGCACATCAATTACATACAGACTACAAATTTGTACTTTTCATTTTATCTGTATAAAACTTATAAAACTTACGTGGATACTTAAAATAAGGACCTTCATTTTGTCTTGCAAATTTCGGCACAAAAAGAAACAACTCCTCAAAATCAAGAAAAAACTGCGGAAAGCACATCTTTGGTAATATTGTCACATACACTTCACTATCACCGCCGGAATGTGCATCCAGTCACCAGTTGGCTTAACGCACTTTATATTACCATACCAAGGCTAAACTAGATCCGACGCTCTTCATCCGCGTCTGATACGCGCTGCGGTTAAGCGTCGGATCTAGTTTAGCCTTGATATTACACTAGCGTCTAACCGCCAACGAGCAACTTCACACTTTTTATGCAGATTTCGCGCATGCGTTGCTGTATGCCGGCTCACCGGCCCTGATTTTATTTCGTAAATTAATAATCTTATAAGGTATTGCCAGCGAATGTTACGCCTAAGATGCACTTCCTTGAAGTAAGGTATCCATCCTTGCTGCATTCATCGCTGTTTGTTGTAGGTTGTAGGTATTCCCTCTCTCACATCTGACTGATTGACAGAGAAACGAGACGATTCTAAAATCTCTCCAGCAAGTCGCCAACCAATCAGACTGCAGCATTGTTATAACCCTATACTTGATATTCTTAGATTTTTTTTTAAACCGAAACCAAAACATATACGCGACATCTTCTTATTTCTGTTTAGTTTAAAATCTTCTTTGATAGTGCTGCCATCTGATGATCAATATGCGCCAACTGTTTGAATTGCTTTGCTGTTCAAATGGAAAAAAATAATAAATAAATAAATAAAAATAAATAAATTTTCAACCTGATTATTTTAGATTTCAACACAAAGAGCAGGAATCATTCATATTAATGATATAATAAGGATATGTTTTCATATCTCTTTGGAATTTTGCGTAATATTTAATAATAATAATAATAAAATCATTCATTGGCTTGAGCAACCTTAAATTTTCCAAATTCTACGAGTACTAGAGACCAACAGCGGTCAAGCGGTTCTGCGCTCAAAACTGGCAGATGGGAAGTGTCGGGTACGATCCCATGTCGCGCTCATGGACCTAGTCGTTAGGAATTTTCTCCGAAACTCATGTAACGGGCAAGGAACCATTAGAAAGTCCCGGAACAGCGGGAATTCCCACATTTCACCTATAAGCCTAGGGCCCTAGCAATGTCAATCAGCCTTAAACCTTATAACAACAACTATCAGGAGTACTACTCTTGATTTTAAAAGAATTTCATAGGTACAAATCTGGAAATTAGAGGGATAAAAAATTACGGCAAAAATTCTATCATTTTTACTGTAACTCCTGATCTCATTGTTATCTCTCCGTATAAATTTTATAAATCATTATAAATAAATTTATTATGGTTAGAATGTTGCAAAAACATACATTTTTTTTTTTTTTTTTTTTTCGTTACATGTCAGTCACTCAACGTAACCATTTTAGATTTCAACACGAATTGCATGATTTGTTTTCTTTACTCATAAACATAATTATAAATAGATTTCAACACGAATTGCATGATTTGTTTCTTTACTCATAAACATAATTATAAAAACATTTGCTTGTTTATATCTGTGTAGGTTTCAGGTAATTATTTTTAAAAGCTTGAAAAATCATTTGCGTAGCATAAGCTACTTCAATCTTAAATTTTTCGCATTCGATAAAACCTAGAAGGCTATTTGAACTCTCATTTTAAGAGATTCTCATTAGGTTTAAATGGATATGTAGTTTGACTATAAATATTGGTAAACTGTTAATTATTATAATTGTAATTATTGCACTACTCAGCATGAAAATTTCCCTCAAGACTATTTTGGCAAATTCTTATGTAAAATGACCTCCTGATTCCGAATATGACGCCCAATTTCGCCCTGTCACCCACAGCCTTTTAGGGACGGCCCTCTATTTTAATCCCTTTTCGGTAATTTTATGGCTATAAATTTGCTTTTTAGGGGGGGGGGGTATTTTTACTGTTATCTTCTGAGGGGCTACAGAGTTGAAAAATTCCAAAACATCAACATTTGTTGTAAGGGGAAATTTTAGGGGGGGTGGTTGCCAATGAAATTATGTATTACATTTTTTATATTTTTTAAATCTATAATATTAAAACACAGAGCATTTTCTGTAAGACCAAAATCGTACGATCTGAGCATGCGCGAGAAAATTTTGAACCAATTCGGAACGGGAATATCCTATCTCTATATGCAGCGCAATACGAATACCGATGATAAAATCGAGCAGACAACATTAATATTTCATATGTCTATTGGTCTATTCTATGGCAGACGCCTAATTAAAAACTCAATCATAAAAATATTTCCCACGATTAATTCATTGATTCATACTTTCCAAGGAAGTATATTAAAAACAATGCAATTCACCAATACTTATCGGTTACATATGCATTCGAAAATTTCTTTATACAAGATGTGGCTCCCTCTGTCGCCATGTAAATATATTATACTTTTTAAAAGAAAAAGAAATAAAATTAATAAATTGTCAGAGTTTATTGTTCTTTAAAATTTAACTTTTATCACTTGAAAACTTTGTTTAGAAAAGATGGAGATAGATATTTAAAATCATTTTTTTTTTTTTTTTTTTTTTTTTACTCTAATGATTATAATCTCTATCTCTGATACTTCATTTCGATACCATATTTCAGTAAAAATAATTTAAAAGAATAATATTAAAATATTGATATTTTATACGAGTAAAAATTTTCATAGTATAATTTATTATTATAAATTTAATGAAAAATTTAATTTACTAAAGTATTAAATTCATTTTTATTTATTTATTTATTTATTTTTAACAGTATGCTTTCGTTGAAATATACTATTTTGATAGAATAAAGTGTTATAATACTATTCCAGTAAAAACAAATTTTAACTTTTTTCCGATTTCCAGTTTATTTTTAGAATGCAATGAATTAATATTTTGGATTATATAAAAGTGGTTTTACAAATATGGGAAGGAAAAATCAGAATCAAAACTATTATTTTACACTTAAAATGTACTTATTATCTTTGCAAATTAGATATAATGATATATTTTACAAGTGAATGAAATCTTTGTCTTTCATGTATGTCTTTTATTAAAAAACTGTGGCCTGTTATCGTTGATAATAAGTTAATATAATTATAATTTGGTAGTAAATCTTTGTATTCATTCATGAGGCGAGCAAACCACACTTTTTCAATCGTAACTCTACTCAAATTTTTCTCAATAAGGTAATTTTTTGGTATGTAAGGTAATTTTTTGGTATATTTTTTTGGTGTGTATGTGCACACAACTTGCATTATAAGCAACGAGATAAATAAAGTGGAATGATAAATGGTAACCCTGGCATCGTCCAATATGAGTCAAGTGACATGAACCCTCTATGCGGTGATTCCTATGGTAACAGCTTATTTTTGATAAATTTCTGTGGCAACGGTTTGGAGATTGTTCATGGAAAAAGTCATAACCGCCAATGTTTTTGTTTACTTATGTAGTTTAATATTCTTTTGTTCTAAATCATTTTGATTTTTATATTACTTCTTTTTTCTTTCGTGTAGTCGAAATTTAACCGAAAAACTGCTTAAAAATACTTGAAAAATTGTTATTTGTTGTTAAATTTAGCTTTTTAGAAGTTTAACATTTCTTTTATAAACACTTTTAAACTTTGTTGGGAAACGATGAAAAAAGGGTATTTTATTACTTATTAAAATGTGAAAAATGTGAAAAATTATTTAAAAAACAATTTGTTTCGGTGATACGACTGTCATGTTACCTAATATTAATGATAATTTGTCAAACTAAAATTTTAAATGACAAAACAGCGATAAAGGGCCAAACATAGCAACCTATTAGTTCATGTCACGTGATTTATCTTGAACCACTGAAAGCTAATCCTTCATCCACTGAATCAGCACTCTAATTTATTTATGTCGGTGATTATAAGATAATTTTGCGAAATGTCCCCCTTCCGCCTTTTGGGGACGGATGGGGGGGGGAGGATTTTCAATTATAACTATCTTCTAATTGATCTCAGAAAGACGATTTTTGGTGTTTGGATTTGTTATGTATACTTAAAACCCTAGTTTTGACAAAACCAGATAACTGTTATGGACTGGCCAGCCCTAAGTCTTGACCTGAACCCAAAGGATAATCATTGGGGAATATTAGCTAGAGACGTATATGCTAATGGTGTCAATTTGCATCAGCTCAAGATTAAATACTGGAAATTGAAAGAAGTTGGTTTTCTCTAAAGCCAGAAATTCTTCAAATTATTGTTTTCAGTACGCCTGATCGAGTTTTTGAAGTGATTAGGAAAAATGGCTCCAAAATTGTAATGTTAAAGAAAAAATAATCGGTTGTCTATAAACTTTTGGGACAGTAAATTTTCAGTTTTAGTTTCTGTTCTTACAATGTCTGTGATTGTAAGATATTATTTTTGTATAATATTATTATTGTCTTGATATTGTTTATAATTAAAAAGGATTTTGAAATATTTATTCATTTTTTTTTCAATGGTAAAATAATAATAATAATAATAATAATAATAAGGTTGTCTATAAACTTTTGGGACGCACTGTATAAAAGAATTTTACGAAGTTCTCCCATTCTCCATTTTGCGGAAGGGAAGGTCAAAAAACATGTTTCCATGCAGAGCTGTACTCAAATTTATCTCAGGAAGGAAACTTAAGCCAGAAATTCTTCAAATTATTGTTTTCAGTATGCCTGATCGAGTTTTTGAAGTGATTAGGAAAAATGGCTCCAAAATTGTAATGTTAAAGAAAAAATAATCGGTTGTCTATAAACTTTTGGGACAGTAAATTTTCAGTTTTAGTTTCTGTTCTTACAATGTCTGTGATTGTAAGATATTATTTTTGTATAATATTATTATTGTCTTGATATTATTTATAATTAAAAAGGATTTTGAAATATTTATTCATTTTTTTTTTTCAATGGTAAAATAATAATAATAATAATAATAATAATAATAATAATAAGGTTGTCTATAAACTTTTGGGACGCACTGTATAAAAGAATTTTACGAAGTTCTCCCATTCTCCATTTTGCGGGAGGGAAGGTCAAAAAACATGTGTCCATGCAGAGCTGTACTCAAATTTATCTCAGGAAGGAAACTTTTTGGCCTGTTGGAGTGCTATATGTACAAACACGCATTTTAAAGGGATTTTGCTAAAAATCTTTTTTCCCCTTTGAGGACTGGGGGGAGGTAAAAAACACGTTTCCAATTCTAACTCAAAATTAACTCAGGAATTCGTTTTTTTAGTGTGTGGGTTAGTTATATGTACCCAACACCACTATCAATGATTTTATAAAATTTCTTATTCCCCTTTCCCAAGGGGGGGGGGCAAAACCGAGTTTTTGATCGAATTCGTTGATATATATATATATATACATACATACATATAGACGTTCCAAGTTACTACATCAGTTTCATACCACAATAAAGGAAAAGTAAAACTTGGCCTATTAAACTGCAGATAATTATTACAAAATAATACGTTAAAAAATTTCCTGTATTAAGGTTACGGACAATCCGTTATAACTTGGCACCTGTATATATATATATTGATATTATGAGATTTTTATTTCAATGCGTTCTATTTAATTTTGAAAATTCATTTAAATATAGTGACCATCGACACGGGTAATACCTGCTGGTATGTTGTATAAAGAGTAAAAATCTCTGATTAATGTAGGTTTATAGGATATATATATTTGTTTTTACAGAGTAAAGAAATAAAATGTATCAAAAAAATTTTTCTAAATAAAACACCAAAATAATTCATTCATAGAAACACATAATTTATTTAATGTATATACTACTATAAATATTTACTTTATAATAAAAACAAGAATAGATGCCTGGCTTTTTTTTTTTTTTTTTTTAACCACTATAAAATATTTCAGATTCCGCATTTGCGTAATATTGAAACCCGATAGGTAAGCGACTGAAGGGAAAATATCGCATTTCCTCTTACAAACTAGTCGTCCATGTGAAAGAAGTATGCATACATATAGCAATTGTTATACTGAATACGCTTCTATGCAATCGGTTTGCTTGATTATATTTGAGCTAAAGATACGCTGGTTTGAAATTTCCTATTTCTAAACAATAGACGAAGCAGAATTTTTTGAAATTTGATTCGGAGATGTTTTCTAATAATTTGAAAATAGTTTTAGAAAATTTGTCTCAAACTTGACATAAAAGGCAAATTAAGGGATTAATTAGTAAATTTAAATTTGTTGCTTATTTGAAGAAAAAATTTGAAAAAAAAAATGGGCGTTTTTGAAATGGTATGGTCAACATATTAATTTTAGCCACAGTTTCAAATAAAATATTTTCACATTTTGATACATATGCAAAATGCGATAAGTCTTCATTAAGGGTCAATTTTATGAAGCACACAGAAGTAAAAATTGATTAAAAGGTTTTACTTGATTTGCTTATAATTTTATAATTTATATTTGCTTCAAAAATCATTATCATATAAAAATTAACATTAGATTTGTTTAGATTGCTTTAAATAGTTACTTAATCTGCATACTTCAACAGTATTTTAGGTTGATTGCTTTAAAAATCGACCTATTGCAATCACTTCGTTTATCTATATATATATCTATCTATATAGATAGATATATATATACACTAAGCGACAAAAAAAAAAAAGCCGCACTGCAGAAAAAATGACTTATACCTTTTTTATTTGTAATAGCTTTAAAATTAATGTTTGAAACAAATAAAACTGTCTTGTTTGCATAATACCAAAGGTATGAAATGATACCTATGTATATTTTCGATTTAATAATTCGCTTTATTGCACTTTACGAAGTACTTTTTAAAAATATGTATAAAACTTTCTTTTTGAACATAATGCAATAACTATACACTTTGCATTCTATTATGATTTATTATATGAAATAAACAAGTTATATTTTAATATATGAAATAAAACTATTTATTTGTTAGACCTAAACAATTTTTTGTTAAAAATATGTATTCTGCATTGGGTTAATTCCACCTTTATATGGAATTACTGCATTAATGCGCAATAACATAGTTTTATACAGTGTTTTAATATAAATCTCAGAAATTTCAATGTGCCAAATATCACAAATAACTTTTTCTAGTTCTGGCAGAGTTATAGGCTGCAAATTTCGAATCCTCCCCCCTCTCCCCCGCCTTTTTATAGACGAAACATTTTCGAGTGGATCGCGATTTTGACCATTTCCATGTCTGGTAAAGAAGAAATTCTACTATATCCTTTGTGGTATTTAACTTAAAGTGAAAAAAAGTATGATTACTTACAGAATTATAGGTTCTCATGGGAATTTATAAGAAATTTTGACAATTTGAAGTGAATAAACTTACCACAGACGCCGTGTAGTAAGGTGCCTTATTATCTTCAAATGCTGTTTACGGAAATGTCTAAGATACCTCCAAAATAGTCGGTCAGGCACCACTTTTATGCAGATTGTGTTTTATTTCGAGTTAATTGATCACTTGAGCATAAAAATTTCCCCGAGTGTTTGAAAATTTATGCACTTCCGTACCATAATGTACGGAGAATGTGTCACTGTTTTAAAAGTGCGATTTTCATTAAGTCGGTCACATTTTCGTCTTCATTCTAGCTTTTTTCAACTAAACGAAATAAAGAAAACTTGATTCATCAGAGAAAACCAGATCAGCCTAATAATTAACTGATAATGTTTTTAAATTTTGGTCAACTAAAGTATTGTTTTTTCTAATTCTTTTCCTTAATAATGGCTTTTTTCGCAGATCTTCCGTTCTTTAACCCGCTTTGTTTAATTGTTCCCGCATTGTTTTTGAAGAAAGTAATTTACTATACACTTTTTTAAAATCTTTTTTAAGTTCTGAACATGATACAAATCGATTTTTTAAATATTCGCATTTTAACTTGCGGTTATCTTGCTTGGATGAGCAACATGACCGCCTAAAGCCAAATTCCCCGTTTGAACGGCCAAAAAAATTTATATTTTGCTAAAATTCATTTTACCAATATTTCGTTAGCATTTAATTATTTTGCCATCTCACGTATTAAAATATTTTTTGATTTTCATTTAAAAATTAATACTTTTTGTGGCATCGTTAACTGCCTTATTCTTACCATTTTTGAAATAAATTCTAAAACTACAATTTTCCTGACAATTGCATTTTGTTTTTAACACTAGACTCAAAGCTAAAGTGTTTGTGGAGGACAACATAGTAAAATCTGTTCGAAAATTTGCTTTTTAAACGATAAAATTGGCGGTTGTAGAAGGCGAAAAGGAAAACATCCAAGTGCGGCTTTTTTTTTGTCGCTTAGTGTATATATCTATAATGAAAATTTTGTCATCACGATAACTCCCGAAATAATACTCCAAATGGAACCAAATTTGGACAGTGAACTGATCTTATAAATATCTTGGATGAGATCGTTAACCAAGTTGCTCCGACTTTTTGTTTTCAAGTGGCAGCCACTTGAAAATTTCAAACCGACATTGTAAAAAGCATATTTAAAGCAAGATTTGCTTGAAATTTGTTGTAAAAACAGACCACATAAGGGTCTTAATGAAGTTTATTAATGAAGTTTATTAATGAATTTTATCTGCTATTTATAATAAAGTGACAGATATCTTAAGTTAAGGGGACCACTTGAAATCAGGCTACCACTTGAAAATTTAAAATTACTATAACTTCCGAAATAATACTCAAAATCGAACCAACGTTAGACAGTGTCTTAACTTATCTTATAAATATCTTAGATGAGTTTATTAACCAAGTTGCTCCGCCATTTTGTTTTCAAGAGGAGACCACTTGAAAATTTCAAATTCAAATTGTAAAAAGCGTGTTCCGAATTTGTTTGAAATTTGACGCAAATATAGACCACATAAGGGTCTCAATGAAGTTTATTAATAAAATTTATCCGTCATTTTTAATAAAGTGATAGATATCTTAAGTTAAGCGGGCCACTTGAAATCACGCTACCACTTGAAAATTTAAAATCACAATAACTTCTGAAATAATACTCCAAATCAAACCAAATTTGGACAGTGTCTTAACTTATCTTATAAATAACTTAGATGAATTTGTTAACCAAGTTGCTCCGCCATTTTGTTTTCAAGTGGAGACCACTTGAAAATTTCAAATTCAAATTGTAAAAAGTGTATTCCGAATTTCTTTTAATTTTGATGCATACATAAATTATACAAGTGTCTCAAATAACTTTATTAATGAACTTTATCCGCCATTTTTAATAAAGTGATAGATATCTTAAGTTAAGAGGGCCACTTGAAATCAGGCTACCACTTGAAAATTTAAAATCACTATAACTTCCGAAATAATACTCCAAATCGAACCAAATTTGGACAGTGTCTTAACTTATCTTATAAATATCTTAGATGAGTTTGTTAACCAAGTTGCTCCACCATTTTGTTTTCAAGTAGAGACCACTTGAAAATTTCAAATTTAAATTGTAAAAAGCGTATTCTGAAATCGTTTGAATTTCTATGTAAATACAGATCACATATGGATCTCAATGAAGTTTATTAGTAAACTATACCCGCCATTTTTAATAAAGTGGCAGATATCTTAAGTTAAGCGGGACCACTTGAAATCAGGCTCCCACTTGAAAATTTAAAATCACGATAACTTCTGAAATAATACTCCAAATCGAACCAAATTTGGGTTGTGATATTATCATATAATTATCTTGAATGTTTTCACTGGGCAACTTATCCCGACACCATGTTTCTAAGTTCCAGCCACTTGAAATCACACTGCCACTTGAAAATATGCCATCACGAAAACTTTTAAATACTAAACTGATTCAAATAAAAGTTGGATAGTGAACTTATGGTTTAAATATGAAGGATAAGTTCACTGGGTAACTTGATCCGCAATTTTATTTCCACGTGGCGGCCACTTGAAAATTTGTCATTAAAGTAACTTTAGTAATACAGAATCAATTTGCATCAAATTTGGGTAGCGGATTTATCCTTCAAATATCTCAAATAAGTTCGCATCTCACTCCGCTTTTTTTTTCCAAGTGGTGTGCCACCTGAAAATTTCTTATGACGATACTTTTTGAAATACTGATTTAATTCGAACTAGAACTGGACAAGGAACTTATCGTACAAGTATACTGGATGATTTCGCTGGGCAAGTTGTTTTGACATTTTGTTAACAAGTTGCAATTACTTAGACTGCCACTTGAAAATTTGCCATAAAATGAACTTTTGAAAGACGGCAATGATTTAAACCACAGTTGGACAGTGAACCTATGCTTCAAATATCTTGGATATTTTTGCTGGGCAACTTGTTCCACTGTATTGTTTCCAACTGGCAGCCACTTGAAACTTTTTTATCACGGTAACTTTAGAAATACTTAATCAATTCAAATCAAAGTTGAAAAATGGATTTATCATTCAAACAACAAAAATCTAGAAAATTCACGTAACTCGTGAACCAATTACGTTATTGCGTCCATCTTTGTTATATCGATAATAAGTATTTCCTCGCCAAAAGTCGCCATAGGGGAAAAGTCGC
This sequence comes from Salticus scenicus, assembly GCA_963930645.1. Lineage (NCBI taxonomy): Eukaryota > Metazoa > Arthropoda > Arachnida > Araneae > Salticidae > Salticus > Salticus scenicus. The sequence continues at coordinate 66,066,732 of OZ005661.1, read as the reverse complement.
CAAATTTGGCGCCAAATCCCTTACCTGTGTTACTGGATCTTTTTAATGCGTTTTTAAGAAAAAATTAGGCTATTTTAATGCTAAAACAAACTAGAAATGCAGAAAACTAACATTTTATCAACTTACAAAGCCTCTTTGAAAGAATTTCTACAAAAAAAATTATTTTCAAATGTGCAATGATATCTTAGATGAGCAACTTTCTCTGCCATTTTGATCGAAGGGCCAGCCACTTAATTTTTCAACACGATGACTTTTGAGATTTTGAATTAATTCGAACTATATGTGTAAAGTAGACTTATCTCACAAATACATTTCATATATTTGTCAACTTAACTCACCATTTTGTTTCCAAGCGCTGGCCACTTGAAAATTTTAAATTCACATAAAAAGGTATTTATGAACCGATTTGCTTAAAACTCCATATGTACATAGCCTACATCAATATTTCTACCAAGTGCATTAATAATTTGTAGCCGCCATTTTGAAACAAAATGACGGCTACTTGATAAGGAAAAAGAAATCAACCTACCCTTCCGAATAAGCCGGAAGGACTTGTTTATTACTTAAATTTTGGATTAACATGGATCTTAAATTTGCGTTTAAAATTTATTAAAAACAGACTGACATTTTTTCGTCTCTTCAAATAAACAGACTGGTGATGGTGGGTTAACAGACTGGTGATGGTCTAGGGTAAGACCTATTAGCTACGGTAGAATTCTAGCCCTGAATAGTGTGCCCTCCATTGGGGGGAGGGGTTTGGAAGGATCCTAGCCCGTATTTAGTTTAAAGATTTAAAGAAACTTCATAAAAAATACGACCGATAGGTCAATCAACGTGACCTGGAATTGAGCCTGGTACTCTCCGTGAATCAGTTTCGAAAGCAAATTCGATCACTGGTAGGGAAGAAAGAGTAATGGAATTGTCATTAAATAGTACTAAATCATATTATTACAGTTTTACTTAAAACAGTTTTCAACTTAACAAAAATATTAAGGAAATATACATATGCCATAAACTGCAATGCAGTATACTTAAAGGCATCGGCAAACATGTGTATGTGTGTGTGACCTAAACTTTTAAACTTAAAAAATAAATAAATAATCTAAAATCAACTTTGTTCGTTAAAAAAGAAAAAAAGTAATAAATAAAAACTACGTGTGCACTTTTTGTAAATGTTATAGGTTGTAAAGAATAAATAAATAAATAAAATGATAACAATATTAAAATATGAAATGATCAGTGTTTCACGGGGGATCTTTTTTTGGAATGTTTAAAAGGTGTATGCCTTAACCCATTACTCGCTGGTGTTGCGTTCATGCAACACTAGAAATAATTGCGTTTAAATAACAGTTAACTGAAGAAGATATTTTATATTAAGTATTTTTTTTTAAGTATTGTTTTTAAGTAACGGAATAGTAGACGTTTATTTATTACAAAACAATTGATCTGAAAAATAATTTTATGTTTAAAAATGAATTTCAACTTAAGCACTTTTGAAATCAACATTTTTGAAATTTTTGATCTTTGGATGAGTTTACATAACTTGTAAAAGAAATGCTTCATGATAAAATAATTACTTTTAAAGCCATCTGTAGTTTTTGCTGTTTTATGCTCCCTCAAGGAAATTTCTGTAAAAATCTATTTGTATTCACTTTATATTGTTATTCCGCTGAAGTTGTACAAACACAACACTTTATTTTCAGTAAGGTAAGACCAATTTTCATAATTTTATTTTAAATTATTGTTATATATGATCAAAATAATGAGTGATACAGTTTGCATTTAGAAAAAAATCATTATTTCTAGTATTGGCGGTTAATGGGTTAATTGACAACCACAGATTCAAGTATATGTATGTCTGCATTTATGTTTCTATAACCATAATAAGATTGGCATGCGTTCTTAATTTTTTCTTACACACTTTGACCTTAACATAATCTACGGACAAGAAATTCTACAGATGGAGATCTAGTGGGTGAGGTTTACAATTAAGGCTCACACTATAAATATTTCTGCGATGCAGAATAATAATGAGGTAAAAATAAATGAATAAGTAATATTATTTATGGTTATTTTAATAGCTTGCAAGTAAAAAAGAAAAGAAAAGACTTAAAGCTCTAAGACTGAATTTTGATGATTACTTACAACCATAGATATAGTAATAACATATAGATTGATGATTAAGGAGAAAAATGCGATTCCCTTTAGCTTGGGGAAAGACGGCCATTTCACCTAATAATAGTCGTTTTTCACCGAGTGAATACATACGAATAATTTAGTAAATAAAATTTTTGAATAATTTATGTACTAAAGTTTAATGAAAAACACCAGATACAATTTCAAATTCATTTTATTTTATTTTTTACAATACTTTCTAATGGCTAATGCCAAAAAATTTTTCGGCGTCAAAAATTTTTACTCATCTGTAAATTTATTTAAGTAATCGCTTTGCGAACTTCTTTTTCTTCTCCATTTTTTTTTTTTTTTTTTTAAGTCCTACCCTCCTCCCCTTCCCCCAAAAAAGGGGGGATTTTTAGATTTTTATCGATTATAAATATTATAATATAGTTTGTAAAATAGTAAAACTTCTATAAGATTATATTTCCATCACATAAATATGTAATGCAAATATTTTAATTGTAAATTTGTATCGCCGGTTTTAAACTGCATGCCTCCTGCAAATTATACGAAAATTTTAAATTAGATCAATGTGAAAGAAGGAGAAAAAAAATAATGAAAGTAATTTAAACAATCCTTTTGTGTTTTTTGTTTTGTAAAAAAAAAAAAAAAAAAAAAAAAAAACGGAAAAATTTTCCTTATTTTTTATCTTCTTTAAAACACAATCTATAAAATTAAAAGCTTCTTTACGATAGATTTTATTTTAGGCATATAAAAATAATTTCAGAAATTAATTTAATTGCAAATTTATTTCGCTTGTTTTAAACTGTATACACTCGCATGTAAATCATATGAAAGATTTAATTAAGATCTTTCATTACTTTTATCTATTTTAAATATTAGTGACATGAATTTTCTCATTTAAAAATCTTTTAATTAAAACTTGTTTAAATTTTAGTTTATACCATTTAAAGTATAAAGTAACTATATGACGAAGATCACTCAATCTCATTTTGAAAATGGTTTATTGTACTGAAAATACCGGTATTAAGTTTATGTAATATTTCTTATTAATTTTCCCTAAGTGGAGCGAAGGTTATCAGTGAAAGTTATTTTTCCTGGAAATAAGGAAAATTCATATCGAATTATGAACTCAATCTACTAATTATAAAAATTTACCAAATTTGTTCAAGCAGTTTTCTATAAAACCTCTTTCTGCTATATTTTTTCCCAAGCAAACCACGAGCTATCAGCGACAGACAATTTACCTAAAGAAGAAGATAAGTTAGATCAATTTTTCCTTAAAACATTTTTTTTTTTTTTTTTCCGAAACCGTTCTAGTGATTTCCGAGAACACCAATTTTTAGCCTATTTTTCTCGTGTGGAATACGTGTTACCAGTGAACGTTAATTATTCTGAAAATGAGAATATTTCATCTGTAAATGCCAGCTCAAAAATGCACGAAATCTAAATTTTTATAAAAATCATGAAAATACTATCGAAGAAAACGAAGTTACTGTCATTTTTTTTTTCTAGGGCGAAGCGCGGATTAGAAGTGAACGCTAATTTGTCTGAAGAGAAGTTTTATTCATACTGAATTGTAAACTGAAAAAGTAGCTAAAACTACTTTTATAATAGAATCAGTGATGCAGCTTCTAAGAAAACCATGTCTGTGTCCCATTTTGCCACTGATGGATGGAAGGTTCACAGAAAGCTCTAATTTTTGTGACGATAAGTGTAAGTCAGATGGATTTTATTATCTCAAAACCTTTATCGCTAATTTTTTATCAAAATTATTAATTCATTTCTGAGAAAACCAATTTTCAGCTATAGTTTTCCACGGGAGACGTCGGGAATAACAGTGAAAGCCTATTTTTTTGGGTATAAGTAAGATAGATTTGTTATCTGACATAACCTTATAACTTAAATATTTATGAAAATTATCAGAGAAAGTTTACAAAAATAACCAAGTTTCTCCCATACTTTGCGTCGGTGGAGTGAGGGTTAACACAGTAGGGAATGATAATTTTCGAGAAGATGTGAATAAGTCGGATGTGTTTCTCATTTCAAAAAACTGAACTCTAAATTTTAATCAAAATCGATAGATCCATATTCGTGAAAACCTAATTTGTACTGAATTTTGCAACCAGCGAACTAAGAATTAACAGTCACCGCTGATTTCCCTGAGGACGACGATAAGTCACGAGTTTGTCGTCTCAAAATACCCTTATTGGTAAGTTTGAAACAAAATCATTTAAACAATTTTGGAGAAAACAATGTTCCTGCCCTATTTTCCAACGGATGGATGGAGTGTTAACCATAAACGTTAATTTTCCTAATTATGAGAATAAGTCATGCGGAGTTTATGACATCTGAAGAGATTTTTATATCTTAGCCCTTTGGGTTCACCAAAATTGTTAAAACCATTTTTAAACAAGTATGTTGTGGCCACCACAAGACTTTCTCCTATATACATGTTCAATCAGTAACAATATTAAAAATAATAATAATAATAATAATAATCTGGTGTGTCACTCACGACTTTCTCTTACCCTGAAATTTAATACTATAAATACAGGTTGCAGATTAATAAGTAAGATAACGAGTACTGTTATGTAAGCCTATGTTAAAAAATTCATATTAGGCTTCTGAAGAGTTTTATATCGTAATTAGTTCTGTGTGAGGGGGGCTACCGCCCCCCTCAAACCCCGTTTCATTAATGCCCCTACATTTATATAGAATTTAATTCGGTTATTAAAAAATAGTTCCCTTTTTAAAAAATAATTTATTCAAATTATTATTTAAAAAAATTATCTTTTATGACAAAGCAGACGATTTCCATATTAAAGAAGTAGTATAACACCAATATAAAAAAAGTCCATTTTATTCTCAAAAAAAAAAAAAAAAAAAAAAAAAGTACGTTTTTTTAAAAACAATACTTTCTCTACCTTATGGGTAAGAGAAAGTAAAAATTACGATTTTTTTTTTCAAAGTTTTTTTTTTTTTTTTTTTTTTTGTTAAAAGTAATACATATTCAATCAGTAACAATATTTAAGAAAAAAAAATTACGATTTTTTTTTTCTAATTTTTTTTTTTTTTTTTGTTAAAAGTATTACTTTTAACAAAAAAAAAAAAAAAAAAAAAAAAAAAAAAAATCGTATTTTTTTGTTTTATAATTTTTGTTACTGATTGAATATGTATTACTTTCAATCAGTAACAATATTAAAAAAAAAAAAAAAGACTCTTTTCTTTTTTTTTTTTTTTTTTTTTTTTTGTTAAAAGTAAAAAAAATCGATAACTTTGTTTTAAATTATCACAGATTTATAGTTCAACCATTCGTTTTAAAGGTATTGACGAGATCTTTCGAAAGATACCCACCTTGAAAATTTACTCCCCCCGGGGGGAGTATTTCCCCCCAGGGGGAAGCGATGCCCCCACATGCACAGAAATTTTTTCCTAGTTAACTATTACTATTATCAATAACTCATATTAATTTTACAATGACAAGTTAAAAATAACTCTCATTATGTACATTTATACGAAATTTTGTCCTATACTGCCATGTTAAAAATTTAGAAAAAATGCGATCACAGTGCCACCTGTTGAGCCATTTATCCCTAAATGTAATCAGCACCAGTTTATGTCGGGAACCAACTAAATAACAAATTTGGTTAAATTTCGAAAAAAAAAAAAAAATCTTTTTTTTTTTTTTTTGTTGTTGTTAAAAGTAAAAAAAATAGATAACTTTGTTTTAAATTACCACAGATTTATGGTTGAACCATTCGTTTTAAAGGTATTGACGAGAACTTTCGAAAGATACCCATCTTGAAAATTTACTTCCCCGGGAGGGTACTTCCCCCGTAGGGGGGGAACCGGTGCCCCCCACGTGCACAATTTTTTTTCCTAGTTAACTACTACTAGTAGCAATAATTCATATTAATTTTACAATCACAAGTTTAAAATAACGCTCATTATGTACATTTATACGAAATTTTGTTCTATACTGCCATGTTAAAAGTTTACTTCAAATGCGATCACATCGCCACTTGCTGCGCGATTGATCCCAAAATCTAATCAGCACCATTCCATGTGAGAGTCCAACTATATACCAAGTTTGGTTCAATTTCATTCATCGGTTCGTGAGATACGGTAAAAAATACGAAATTTTGCGATCACAGCGCCACCTGCCGAGCGATTGATCCCCAAATCTAATCAGCACCATGCCCCGTCAGGTTCCAACTATATACCAAGTTTGGTTGAATTTCATTCATTGGTTCGTGAGATACGGTGAAAAATACCAAATTTTGTCCTAAACTGCCATGTTAAAAGTTTACATAAAATGCGATCACAGCGCCACCTGTAGGGCGATTGATCCCCAAATCTAATCAGCACAATGCCCTGCCAGGATCCAACTATATACTAAGTTTGGTTGAATTTGATTCATTGGTTCGTGAAATACGGTGAAAACAAGAAACCACAGACACACAGACAGACTGACAGACAGATAGACTGACAGACAGACAGACATTTTTTAAAAACTATCAATTCGTGTTCAGGACATCCCAAAACGTGTAGATCCGTCAAAAAACGGAGGTCGAAAATTTTCGCGAATCCAATACTTTCTCAATATTACATATAGAAGAAAGTAAAAGTTCAGGTATTTTTCTCTTTTTGCAGCGGATAGAGTAAAGATTCACAGTGAATAGTAATATTACTAAAATGAAAATGAGACCGATGGGTTTTTCTTTTCAAAGAACCTTCAACCCTACGTTTTTATTAAAAATCGCTATGTTCCGTTCCGGGTAAACCCAATGTCTGCCATATTTTGCAACCGTTAGATAAAAAGTAGATATAGAGAGAAAAAAAAACATACACTAAGCGACAAAAGAAAAAAAAAAAAAAGCAGCACTTGGATTTTTTTCCTTTTTCCTTTTTGCATCCGCCAATTTTATCATTTAAAAAGCAAATTTTCGAAGAAATTTCATTACGTCGCCATCCATGTACACGTTAGGATTGAGCCCAGTGTTAAAAATAAAATGTAACTGTCAGGAAAATTATAATTTTAGAAAGTATTTCAAAAATGGCAAGTATAAGGCATTTAACGATGCCACAAAAAGTATTAGTTTTAGAATGAAAGTCAAAAAATATTTTAATACTTGAGATGGCAAATTAATTAAATGTTAACGAAATATTCCTCAGATGATTTTTAGGAAGATATAAAATTTTTTGGCTGTTTAAACGAAAAATTTGTCTTTAGGCGGCCATGTTGCCAATCCAAGCGAGATGATGGCAAGTTAAGAAACAAAAATTAAAAAAAAAACTGATTTGTACATGCTCATAACTTAGAAAAGATCTTTTAAAAAATGCATAGCAAAACAATTTCTTCAAAAACAGTGCGGGAACAATTAAACAAAGTATGTTAAAAACCAGAAGATCTGCGAAAAAGAAGCCATTACTAAGGAAAAGATTTAAAAAAACAAGACTTTAGTTGACCAAAAATTGGTTAATTATTAGACCGAACTGGTTTTCTCTGATCAGTCAAGTTTATTTTATTTCGGGCTGATTTTAAAAAAAAAAAAAAAAAAAAAAAAAAAAAACTAGTAAGCTGATAAAAATGTGATCGAGTTATTAAAAATTGCATTCATAAAACAGTGACACATTCTCCGTACATTGCGGTACGGAGGTCCATAAATTTTCAGTAAGTCGGGCAAATTTTTATGCTAAAATGATCAATTAACTCGAAATAAAACGCGGCATTATAAAAACGGCGCCTGACCGACTATTTTGAAGGTATCTGACTTTCCCGCAAATAGAATTTCAAGATCATATTGCATCTTACTACACGGCGTCTGTGGTATGTTTATTCAGTTCAAATTGTCAAAATTTCCTGTCCTGTCCCATGAGCACTTATAATTCTGTAAGCAATCATATCTTTTTTAACTTTAAGTTAAATTCCACAAAAAATATCGTAGAATTTCTTTTTCATCAGACTTAGAAACAGTCCTTATCTCAATCCGCTCGAAAATGTTTAGTCTATAAAACAGCACGGGAAAGGGGCAAAGATTAAAAAATTGAAGCCTACAACTCTACAAGAACTAGAAAAAATTATTTATGATATTTGGCACAGATAAATTTCTGAAATTTATATTAAAACACTGCATAATACTATACCATTGCACATTAAAGCGATAATTCCATAAAAAGGTGGAATAACTGAATGCAGAATACATATTTTTATTAAAAAATTGCTTAGATCTAACAAATAAATAGATTTAATTCATGTATGAAAATATAACTTGTTTATATCATATAATAAATCATAATGCAGTACAAATATGTTTATTATATTACGTTTAAAAAGAATGTTTGATGTAGATTTTTAATAATTACTTCGTAGAGTGTAATGAAAATGTACATAGGTATCATTTCATCCCTTTGTTATTATGCAAACATGACAGTTTTTTTTTGCTTCAACCATTAGTTTTGAAGTTGTTACAAATAAAAAAGGTATAAGTCAATTTTTCTGCAGTGTTTTTTTTTTTTTTTTTTTTTTTTGGCGCTTAGTGTATATAGACACACATATACATATGTATAAATTTCAACAAAAGATTTATTTGAATTAAATTCTTTATTTTTAAAAGATATAGTACTTTATTAGTATAATATAGGAGGAAGCATCACAATTATTCGTTTGATCAAATCCTTAAATATTTTAATTAAATATTATAATTAATTAAAATGATCTTGTGTGGCACTCAAGTGACTTTCTCTTTCCCTGCGTTTTAATATTAAAAAGAAAGATTAGAGATTAAGGAGTTAGCTTACAAGTACTGCGCTTTTCTTTCATTTGTGCTTTTTAACGTTGTTTTTACTTTTGATTTTGATTTAAACTACTTTTAGGAACATCTTTATTTAACAAATAATTCTGTGTGAGAGGAGGTGGGTGCTTTCGTCCCCTAAACACCCCGTTCGAATATAGTAAAAAATATTTATCGAAATCAAAGCTGTTATCAAACTTATAAACTGATTTCAAATTATTCAGGCAACATTCAACCGCAACACTCCTTCAAATTTATCAATCTGAAAATTTTCAGTCTGAAAATTGATATGAACTTCAAAGTAGAACATTTGTTTTAAGTTACGCTAATAAGAGGCACAGACGAAGATGAAGCGTTAAAAAGTTCACTTCAATATTCAGAGAACCTCAAAAAACGTAATTATACAAGAAACAAGCACAAAATATTTCAAAGAACAATAATAATAATAATAGTAAAACTATATTTGCTGTATGGGTATGAGGAATTAAGTTTAGTTCCTGAGCAGTTTTCCTGGACAAGGTAAAATATTATAGCCATGTACTTCCAACAATTACATTAAATAAAATGTATCAGTACGTTTTCACTTAATTTTTAGTAACCCTGTATGTCTTCTAAAAATTATGTACACACCGCATTGGGTACTTAAATACAGTTTTATATTAATAACACACATCACAACTTCAAATGTACTTCCATCAATTTTCAAATATAGTCCCACTATATTCTAGTTCTTTTGGATATCCCTGTAAAAATATGGTAATTGACTTTCATATCATATTCTACGCAATACATGCCTTTATGTGTATAAAAATTACATAATCATTTAATTTGGTTTCGTGCAGCATGTAGATGTTAAACTGTACCTACTGGCAATTTCACCCATGTACATATTTTATTTCTCTTGAGTGCTCCTGTACACGAAAAATTTGCTTGATGTCTACGAAAAGTTTAGCGTATCATACTATATGATGCAGATTTAAAATAACGAGTTTGAACTTCAGCTGCTGTTTATTTTTGATATATGCTGATAACAGACATACACACGGGGGGGGGGGAGAAGTGTTTAGGAAGAGATATCAACCGCTAAAAACCGTTTCTTCGGATTTAGAGGACCTCAAAACGTGTAAATACAACAAAAACTTGGTTTCGAAAATTCGACCCAGAAAACAATACTTTCTCTATTATACGGGGTGTTCCAAAGTCCCCCCCCTCCCTCCCTCCTAACTCGAAAATGAGTCGGAATTGGGAAAAATAGTAAAACACGTGTTCAATGAATTCAAGAGGAAGCTATTTTGGTGAAAAAAGTTTCGGCCCAGGGGGCTAGAGGGGCCCTAGGAAGAGCAACTTTAAAATTTAAAGTAGGAAGGTATATCTTGCGATACACCCCTGGAAACGTCTCATGAAAACAATGAATTTGATACAAATAGTTTTGCCCTAACCCCAGTAGCACAGCGATGGAAACCAATATTAGGCGATATGGGGGCAATATTGGCCAATGTTCGTCAATATTGCCCCCATATCGCCCAATATTGGTTTCCATCGCTGTGCTACTGGGGAAGATGATTATTAATGGAGATACATGAGATTTAGACTTTTCAAATGTGGATTTTATACTTATGTATCCCCTTTAATAATGATTGCAGGACTAAACTATATATATAAAATTCATTGTCTTGAAGAGACGTTTCCAGGGATGTATCACAAGACATACTTTGTCCAAAAATATTTGGGCCCGGGTAAGGGGGTGTTAGGAGTGCCGCTAAGGAGTGCAACTTTAAGATACATCCCTGGAAACGTGTCTTCAAGGCAATGAATTTGTTAGAAATAGTTTTGTCTGCAATTATTATTAAAGGGGATACATAAGTATAAAATACACATTTCAAAGGTATAAAAACTCACGTATTTCCTTTGACAGGTTCAACGCCAATTCAACCATCCGTGGCTACCACTGAACTTTCCGTTTAGGCCACGTTAGCCACTGGTGGCTGACAGTGTGAAATATGATATAAAACTAAAAAAAAACATTTAGTTTTAAGTGATTACTGACAATTTATTTAAAATTTACTTATTTTTTATTTATTATAGGATTATATATTAAGGCATGTCAATGGATTTTATAGACATGGTAAACATAACAATCTTCTAATCAGCGCGCGTGGCCTGAATGGGATTTCCTTAAGAATTCGCGGGAGCTCAACGTGTTAATAATCTTCGTAAAGTGAAACTATTTATATCAAATTCATTGTTTTGAAGAGATGTTTCCAGGGATGTGTCACAAGACATACCTTCCTATATGAAATTTTAAAGTTGCTCTCTCAAACGGTCCCCTCAAGCCCCCCGGCCAAATTTTTTTTTACCAAAAGATGTCCTTCTCGAATTCATTGAACACATGTTCCGCCATTTTTCACAATTCCAACTCATTTTCGAGTTGGTAGGAGGGGGGGGGGTGCGACTTTAGGAACACCCTGTATATATGTGTATGAGAAAGTAAAATATTTATCATATTAAATAAATTTCATGTATAATCTTTTATTATATATTATTAAAAAATAATAAGATGAAGAAAAGTAAAGAAACACATAATATTTCTTGATAAGTAACAGTTATAATAATAGCATGCTTCTATTTCTATCTACTGTCTTTATATTACATAGCTTTTGTAGGTTAGAAAGTTAATTGTAAATTGTATTAGTTTCTAACTGTACTCACCTGTTCTATTCATTCAGTTGGGTCATTTCGTTTTTTCTATTTCTTTCATTTTTAACATTTTTAACATTTTTTCTCATTGTAATTTGGGTATTTGAAGTTAAAAATCATTAGCAGTATGCACTTAACAATGCAGAAAAACACAACTTCCATGCGCTATTCGCGTACAATGCTACGAATTTGGCATGCTTACCAATCGTTCGATTTCTTGTAATTTTGATTTTTTCAATCAGGTCTTTTTTTTTTTTTTTTTTTTTTTACCTTTTTAGATGTGTTTGTATTTTGGTAATTTCCTATAATTTTCCATATATGTTTCCAATCTAAAATTAGTAATAAACACAAAATTTTTATCATTTAATTGTTTTAAAGTTATATTTTCTCAAATTACAATATACATTATGGTGTTTGCAATACAATCTATGGATATACAAGTTTCAAAGGTGAAGTGCTTTTCGTGGATGTCTTTTTTAAGGGATCTTAGATCATAATAAGTTTTTTTTTTCTTTAATACCACGAAATACTCTGAAAAATTAAGCAGTCGAGTTTTGTCTCAGTGTAAACCACATACTTTAGGCACCCCTCGATTTTTTTTTTTTTTTTTTTTTTTATGAGAACCTCTCCGTGATAGGAAGGACCCATATGCATTATTTATTTTAAATGATTTATTTATTATACTGTTATTAAGAAATTTTATAATTAAATTAAATAAATTTAAAATAGAAAAACATCATTGTATACTTTAAATTGAATTTAGAAGTCAAATTTACTTTATTTGTTAATTAATACTTTTGACTTTTAATCATGCAAAAATTGGTATGTTGGCTAATTAACTGCACAAAGGTCATAGAGACCTGAGGGGGGAGTACCCACCTTTGGAAATTTTTCATACGAAATTGGAAATTTGACAATGAAATCAATTACAGCATTATATTGAAAATAATACTGTTTATATTAAAATTTATCTTTAAAAACTTGTTAAAATCTTCTTCTTCTTCTTCTTCTTATAATAATATTAATGATAATAATAATATATAAGATATTATAATATATCTTTTCTGTTTGTATCTTAAAAGTTAGAAAAAAATTAAAATGTTATATTTATTTATACTGACCCACCAAGATATTTTAATTTTATAAATACGCATGCATCATAAAACTGAAAAAAATCATTAATTTGAGCTATTTTTATACAGCAATAGTTCGTAAATAATAAATAAATAAATAGGTAAAACAGTAATTATAATAATCGTTGTATTAAATGTGTATAAAAGAAAATATTCTTTTAAATTAAAAGTCGTTGCAATTACTTATTATAATTGATTTGTAAATTTAAAATTACTTTAAAATTTAACTTATGCAAAGTATAATTGAATTTTCGTCCCAACTGAAAAAAAAATCGATGGCGTTATTCTATCCATTTATTATTTATTCTACTTAAAAGTTTTCAAAAATTTTTAAAGTAATATTAGTTAGATTTATTTCATTGGGTTTGAATGATATTCATGAAACCAAAATATTTTTAATTTTGTGTACCTACTAAAATTATTTTCAATTTTAAACGTTTTTTATAATTACTGATTTAACGACGATTTTCACTTATCAACATAAAATATTTTTTTTTTCTTTATAATAATCCAATTGAATATTATAAGAATGTTATTTTAGAAAATTTGATTTAGAAATACGTCGTATTACTTGCGGCTTGACAAAAAATACAAATAATAAAAGATAAAACATATTTTTTAAATAATCGGCTAAATATTTAAATTTGAAAAATATTTGTAATATGAAGTTATTCTAAAATAAATAAAATAAAGATTTGTATAATAATATTATTTTTTTACATTCACCTAGAATATATATATATATATATATATATATATATATATATATATATATATATATATTACGGGGGGGGGGATTTTTGACATGTATAAATATAACAAATATTTTGCTATATTTATACGTTTTGATGTTTACTGAATATGAAAATCAGGTTTTTAACGGTTGGTCTGTGTGTGAGTCTGTTTGTGCGTGTGTCCGTATGCGCGTGAGAAAGAAAGAGACTTCTCAGCATAACTCAAATTAAGGTACTAGTAGGAAGTCCGAACTTTGTATTATAAATCTGCTTCATATGGGTTGTTACTTGAAATTTTTTATTCATATTTGGCAAATCGTTTTTATACAGGATTATACAAAAATATTTAAACACTATGTCTATATAAAAAAAATTCTCTTTGGCACAGTTTATCATTAACAAAATAAAAGTTATTTTGTTCGTATACATACACACACACACATATATATATGCACAGTTTATATATATATATATATATATATATATGAAGAGTATTTATTATTCGTTAACAGGGCAATAAAAAATAAATAAAAATAAAAATTATATGTCAGTGCTATAATTGGAAATTGCCTGAAGTTCTCTCTTTCTCTGTCTTTTTATATATTTATCTATATATGGATGCGTGTGCCTGTATGTGTATTTGAACTAGGCTTATTTTATGGACATAGTTCGGTACTTATATAATTTTTAGACAATATATAAGGCTATTCAAAATTTGTCAAATAAGTAATTTTCAAAAAATACTCTAGATGACAACTCTGTGAATAATTTTAAATGAATGCTACTTAATAAACAGCATACATACTTTTAATATATAACTACAATATTCAAAACTAGGGATTAGGAAGTTTTTTCCTGTCACATAGAAATTAATGTCGAATTAAACTCTTCCTAAACTTTTTATTCAAAATACTTTGGAAATTTGCAAAGACTGCCCCTCTTATATACCTTTTAACTGTTTGTCTTACAGTCTGGGACACTGTGCAAAAACTTGTGTATAAAGATATAGAGTAATTGAAATTAGTCTGAATGCAACTCTATATTATTTAAAACCAAATATAAACCCTTTTGAATGTATATGAAATCAAGATTTATACATAGAAAAATACATATCAATTATTTTTATTAAAGTATTTTTATGCATTATTTAGATTTTTATGCATTTATTAATTGGAGAAAGGGAGACAAAAAATTTTTTCAGTAAAACATCTGTCACAATTTATTCCTTCCTGAAACTAAGAATTTTGACCTTTAATTATTTTAAGCTATTATTATTATTATTATTATTATTATTATTATTATTATTATTATACTCTAATGTGTATTTACTAAAAAAAAAAAAAAAAAAAAAGAACATTTTACATCACACCGATAGTACAAGAGAGATTCAAGCCATATAAAAAGATTCCAGTTGCATTATAGAATTGAGTTGGTATCCATAGATATCCAAGAATTGAATTAAAAATGCATATTTTTTAGTTCACTTTCTTCAAAATTATAAATAAAACCATACGTACGATTTATTAAATAAATTGTAATTTTTTTGAAAATCTGATAATTGGATATTCACAATTAAAATCACGAAAATGAACAAAAATTTTTAAGAAATAGGAAAAATCTCTTTACCTTACAAATGCTGATTATTAATTCTTCAAACGTAGGTAGTAATTGAGAACTTTATTTTAAGGTAACGTTTTTAAAATTTCGTAGGGCATATAGCTTGTTATATTTTGACACATAAACGCATGTGTCAAAAAACATATATATGTGTGTTTGAAAATCTAATAATGTGCACACATGTACACAATGTTTATATGCTTGTATATGTGCACATATAAACATATGTGTGTTTAAAAATATTATAATTGAATATTCAGTATTAAAAATACGAAAATACACAAGAAATTTAAGAAATATGAAAGATCTATTTACCTTACAAATGCTGCTAATTAATTCTTCAGACATAGGTAATAATCGAGGACTTTGTATTAAAGTAATGTTTCTAAAATTTCTTAGGCCATATAACTTGTTATATTTTGACACATATAAACACATTTCCTTTCCAAAACGTGATGCTTATTTTTTTTAACACCAGTTATGTTATTTTTTTATATATATAGATGCATTTAAACCGGTGATTAATCACTTCTATAGTCGAATTAATAGTTAAATGCGTAGTATGGAATTTAGCAGCAGAAAGACTATACTTAAAACTACGCAATCCAAATAGAAACAAACTTACTGAAGCAGTCTACTCGTAACTCAAGTTACAGGTTGGATATAAGACGAAAACAAGGCGGTTGTTACATAAAACCTCTCTAACAGATACGTTCGTGAAAAGAATGGATGGTATAAAAATTTCAATAATAAAACAAACAAAATAAAGATATTCTTGATACAGGATTCGTTTAGGTTATTTTTAGAGTAAAAAGCATTTTTTTCTTATAATTTTTTTCTCTCTTTTGAAATATGCTTTTTAACTTTTTTTTTTTTAAATGATTTTTAAAAAAGTTAGAAATTTTGTATCACTTTTTAATGCTTAAAAACAGTAAAAGTTATTTCAATTTAATAAATTAAAATGCTTTTATAAACTAAATGCTGCGATATAAATAGCAACTGTACTCTAGATAAATTTCAAAATTCTGCTACTTCAGATTTGCACAAACTGAATACTGAAATCTTAGTTAATTTTGAAATTTATCAAGGATATGAAAATTATATTTATTTTACAAAAATCCACGATAAAAATTACAACTAGCTTTTTAAATAAATTTAGAAGGTTTTTTTTTTTTTTTTTTTCATTTTTTTTTTTTTTTTTTAATCCTAATAAACTTCCCTTTTTATATTCTTTAAAGAAACCTATAAGTAATTACTTTTAGATAAATGACCGGATACTTTTGATTTCAGACGTTTTTTCAGATCTCGGGACAAATAAAATGTTACATCTCATATATTTCAGAAAAAGTTTCGCTCCAAAAATATGAAGGGGACCAGTAAGAAATTAAATAAAAATGAAAATGTTTGGGTAAAAAGTAATGCCTAAAGTTCATTCTGGCTGTCTTATGCGATTATGAGGCTCCTTATTATGAATTTGTGTGAGACTACCACATATATTCATGGAGATATAACGGTTTCTTTAAAAAATTGAAAAAAAAAAACACTTTATTAACTGTAATATGCAAGTGGATGAATTTGTGTTAATTCGTGGATGAATTTGTGTGACGAAAGCATGTTAAATAACGGGGATATAAGTATTTATTTTAAAACTAAAAAAAAAAAAAAAAAAAAGCATGTTTTTTATTTATAATATACAGGGTTTTTAAAAGAAAATTATTCCCCCATTGAGATAAGTTTTAAAACCAGTTTTAAAACAATATACTGCAATCTGAATACAAATATCTCATGAAATATGAACATTTTAATGAAAAACGTTTTTACTGCACAAGTGCGAAAGGTAGAAAAAAAATTGTATTGCATAGTGCTTTGTCAAAAGTGCTTTTGAATAGAGTAAAAATTAAATGAATTATCCGAAAATGAACAAGCTAGATTTTGGATATTTTCCAAGACTTGAAAATTTTTAAGGGTTTTTTTACATGCCGCGTAATTAATTTAAAGATCCAATTATTTTAACCACTTAGCAAAATTTCTTTTCTGTAAAAAACCCCTTTTTTTTTACAAATCTTAGTAAATAAACAAAAATATGTTAGAGTTACAAGCTTATAAGGGATTTTTCAAAAAAAAAGTATATTTGGAGCCTGAGAATAAAAAACCTATTCTAACAATAGAGATTCATAAAAATACATTACTGCAGAGTATGTAATTTAAAAACTTTAATTGATAAAAACTCATGCAAGGGGGCTCAGTTTTCAATAAGATGGATATTTTTATAATCAGTACAGTGAGACCTTTAAGAAGATATGATATATAACATGTGTCTTTTGAATAGTTGGTGACCCTCTCTTATTAGCAGCACATTTAAAAGGCATGTTCAATCAGCGGATTAACATTCAAAAATTGCAAGCTTTCATGATTATTATTATTATTTTTTTTAATATCACATAATTATTAATCACAAAAAATTGTAATTAACTATTTTCCTTTTAGAGAATTTCTATACATGCTAATTTTGCCCATCCACAAGAAATCATAATAAAATTACAGTTTTAAAAAATTAAAGAAAACTCTTTTATTGAAATGTGAACTAAAAAGCACAAAATATCTATCTTTATAGTATTAAAATGCAGGGTAAGAGAAATTAGTGTGAGTGACACACCATAATATTTACATACTTTTAAATCTTTAATTAAAATGATAATTTAGAATTAAACAAAAATCATTTTTAATAAATTTCCCCTGACTGGGCTCGAACGTTAGACCTTTAGGTTCGTAGCCCGGAGCTTTACCTCACAGCCACAGCGTTCACGTAGGGAAAGTCTTTTTTTACAATATAGATTTTTTGTTTGCTCCCAGAGCGGTTACAAACATACATACAAACATGCATACAAGTGAAGCTAATAAAAGCGTGTTAAAATATTCCATATACAATTTCATTACGAAAATACTGATGAAGTGCTGCATTTTAATTTATAAATCAGAATCCCATAGAACATCCAATGTTGAAACTCACATTATAGACAATAATCGTAAGAATAACATAATTTTTAAAAGAAAATTAAACATGTACTTTTTAAGATATTAAAGGTCAAAGATCAAAATACTTGAGCTTAAAAAAAAAAAAAAAAAAATGTGCATGCGATAGATTATTTGAAAGTCTGTATTACAAGCTTTTTAATGATCCAGTTTTAGATCTCTAATTTTTTTAAAAAAACAAAATATAGGTACAAAATATGGGTAGGAGAATTTAAAAACCTTGTATCTTTTACTCATTTTTGCAGCCCTATCTATACAAACTGAAAGAGATAGGAACTTGTTTATTGGTATACATACATTTCTCTATAGATCAAATTAATGAGCCCAATTTCATAAAAATCCAAGGGGATCAGGTTTTTAACTGTGTTGATTTGACATAGAATACCCCCCCCCCCCTACCCTCACTATAATTTTCACATAGCTTTAAAACCAATTCCCATATACTCTTAACGTTGTTTTAATTTTGACATGAAACCAAGCATTTCATTTTATTATTTTTTTTTCTGGGCAACAGTGTTTTTTAATGTTTTTTTTTCCTTGTTTTAATCGATGTTTAAACTTTTATCCTTTCCTGTTTGGAAGATCTACTTTGAAATTAAACAAATGACATTTCACAAGAAGCCAAATAGAGAAGTCATATGAATTTTTACTTTCCGAGCATACACATATAAGAGGAGTACCGTATTCATGAAAAAACTCGACTCTGAGATTTGTCATATTTATTTATTTTGATGTATCCTGAGTTCATTTTAGCTATTTTCACGGTGATGTACATGTGTACGTATGTGAATGAACACAATAACGTCTAAATGCTTTTTGATATATTGAGCTGAAAGATAGTTAAGTACGTTATAGATCGCCGTAGTACGAACCCTATTGGATTTAATGAATCTAATTTTTCACAGAGACACACACACAAAAAAAAAACTCTTTATATAATTTTAGTCCATAGGCCATACTGATAGAGTAAGATAGCGTCTAAATGCTTTATTCGAATGAACTGAAAATATATATACATGTTATAGATTACTGTCACATGAACTGTATATATTTTGGTGAATCTAAGCACTTTTTTTTCTAACAGGGAAAAAAAAAATGAAAAAATCTTTACCATTAACTCAGATTTCAAAAAGTGCAATAGCATTTAAACGCCTTATTCGATTGAACTAATAAAGTCTTTTTGTAAAAAAATACAACCGACTCAAAAAAGCAACTACTATTCAAACAACTAAAAAAAAAAAAAAAAAAAAAAAAAAAAAAAAATGGTACGAAATGAAACTGTAAATTGCGCCTAAAAGTATAAAATAATTTCCTTCGCCAAACAAACTATAACACTACAATTAATCATAACTTTTGAAGTCGGCGCAAAATTAAATAAAATTTAATTAGTTTTTAAAGGTTTGTTTTTAGATCGGTAACAACAAATGCTGTTGTTTCGAATGATCCATTTTCACGTTTCCTTCATTATTTTATCACTGTATACAATTGGCCCATTAGTTGCATCTACATAGAACCGCATTGTGAACATTCTTCACAATGCGGTATTTATGTTTCTACGAAGTTAGAGTTTCCTTTGCAAATTTGGTATAACTTTGATAACTATCATGTAAGATGTGTATTTTGGATAGGATTTGATTTTTCTATTGAATAAAGGTATAAATTATTATTTAATTTTTGCGCCGACTTCAAAATTTAGGATTAATTGTAGTGTTATAGGTTGTTTGGTGAAGGAAATTATTTTACACTTTTAGGCGCAATTTACAGTTTCATTTCGTATCATTTTTATTTATTTATTTATTTTAGTTCTTTGAATAGTAGTTGCTTTTCGGAGTCGGTTGTATTTTTTTTACAAAAATATTTTATTTTTCTCTTTTCAATGAAAACTTATTCATATAGCAGAAGATTAGAAGACGTTCGACGACCGTTTCACAAATCACAACTTCCAAGAAAAGTGACATAACTCAAAAAAATAGTTTATGTCACTGAAAAGTACATGAAATGCACCCAATGTGAACAAAAAAGTTACATCTCCACCTACAAAGTTATCCACTCGAGGGTCAGTTATGCCAGTTTTATTCTAGTCAATTTATTTTTTAAGTTGATTTTTCTTAAATGCTGTATTTTCAAGCTGTGCCACTTTTCTTGCCTTTATCGAATATGAGCAAAAAATTATCTATTGAATGAACATACGTTAAATTAAAATGTCTTTAGAAATGTAAAGAACGGATACGCTGTATTCGTAACCAAAAATTCTGTCAGGCATATACATTGAACTTTACAGTGAATACGTGTTACCCGCTGCGCTGGAAATTGCGAAGCGTATAGTTCAAACAAAAAGCAAAATATGCATTGCAGCTGACGGACAGAAGTTTCAACATCGAGTCTTATATACTGCTTTTACCAGAGTAGCTGCATGCGAACTATATATCGTATGTCTCACCAGCTACGCTACATAGCGTGCAATATAGCTCAAGTTTGCATAGTGTAAGAAATTGCGAACAAACAAATGCACGTTCTTAGCATTGTATTTTTAGCATCAATGCCTAAACTATCTTTTAGTACTAAAACGATGATGCTCTGCAATTTTATAATTCACTTTTTTCCCTGTCTTGAGCCGTTTCCGAGATAGGAACGCTAGCATGAATGTCTAAACAATCTTTTTGTACTAAGTCGATGATACTCTTCAACTTTTTAATTCACTTTTTTCTCTAGAACCGTTTTCGAGATAGGAACACTAAATGTTCTATTTTCCACCAGGTGGCGCTGCAAACGGTTTAACCTTGTACTGCATGGCCACTTTGCTATACTAACATACCATTTTTATCACTGTAGCTGCAGCCGTTTAGCAGTTAAAAGAGTTACGACTGATTTTTTGGGGCACCCTGTAGTTTCTTTAGATCGTAAAGATATTACAATGGGACCTATTTCAGACCAAGACCTTTTCAACAAAACAAAAAGTATCAAAATCGGAGTATCCGTTTAGAAGTTATGAGCTAACAAACATTTAAAAAAAAAAAAAAAAAAAAAAAAACATACGGTTTGAATTGAGAACCTTCCATCTTTTTTGAAGTCGGTTAAAAATGATAAAGGTTTACCACCACAAGTACAGTACAGATTCTGGTTAATCTAGCGTTTATAGATTTTTACAGGGACACAACGAAATTTTTTTTATCAATATAACCTATGGGCTCAAATTGTTTGAAGGAAAATAGCGTTAAATTAAACAATATACTATAAGGAGAAAAATACTCAAAAATCTTTTTATAATTTTCTCTTTTGTTTATTTAACGACTTCTCTTACTTTAATTTATTAAAAAGTTAATTTATAAAAAGTTAATTTATAAAAAGTTAATTACTTAATGCTCGGAAAAATCGAGTGGAGACACTGTAATTTATTATTATTAATTAGGTACGAATGCATCTTGTTGCTTTGATGAAGTACTCGTGTCTAGTTTTCTTACCTGATGAAGGATCGTGTTATTAATTTGATATAGAACAACTGTTGCGAGTTTTTGCAATTTACAATGTTTACTTAAATTTATTTATTTACTAAACTAGTAGGCTACGCCCGTTTCCCTGGTCACTACATTTAGATGAATTTTCAAAATAATTATATCACTATATATTTTTTATATCGCATTATAAATAAAAACTAAAAAAATTACATTGAAATCCTTTCAAACCTCGCCTTGGGTCCCCGCTGACTACGGCAGCTTCTTACCGCCAGCATTGCTTCGGGTGCAGGTTCCCACTGCCTAAAGAAAGGGCTTACCCTGGCACTTCAGTCTGGATATTTATCGACGACAGGTGGATCTGCTATTATTTAAGAGATACGAATTTAAAGATGACTGTACATCAGCATCTATTAAATATTTTAGTTTTTTAACCATGTGCCCTCACTCTTTACGTTATATTACCATATGATTCCGACCAATATAATAAAATAAAAAGCAGATTTTTCTTTAAAAAAAAACAGAAATTTTAATTAAACTTAAATTTTAATAAGTTTAATTCTTTCTAATATATTTTACTATTATTTCCAATAAATATTTTATATATATATATATATATATATATATATATATATATTCCATTCTAAGAAATTACTTAATTAAAAAAATTAAAAATTAAAAGTTGTTATACTATTAAAATTATACGTCAACATTACTGTTATAAAAAAGTTTTTTTTTTTTTTTTAATTTAACATACTTAATTTTTTCTACTGCGTTACCACTTGATTTTCAATAAATATAATAAATTAAATGAAAGAAAATATATTTCGCCTTTAGAAGAATAAATTAAACAGCGTAATAGCCGTTGCTAAGATACGCAGACGATTGAAACGAAAGAATATATTTTAGAAAAATAAAACAGCTTGTTTGAATGAAACCAAAGTTTAAAACTAAAAAAAGACTAAAACAAAAAAATCAAATTCGAAAAAATCTCGTTGAGGTGCCCACCTGCAGGCTCTCACATCTACCCATCTGCCAAGTTTTGAAGCTCTGAGGTCTGTAGTGTGAGCACCAGAGCCAGAGCACAAAAAACACAGACGCACAGATACTTCTTTTTATTTATATGGATATATTAGATATTATTTGAATTTTATCAGTTAAAAATATATAAAGGTTTTAAGCCAAACATTTCTCAAAAAATAAATAAATAAATAAATAAAATAATAATAATAATAATAATAATAATAATAAATAAATAAATAATAATAATAATAATAATTTCCCTTACCCATATATATGGTAAAGATAGTATTGTTTTTGGGTCAAAATTTCGAAATCGAGATTTTTTTTATATTTATGCGTTTTGAGGCCCCTCAATCCGAAAATCATGTTTTTAGCGGTAAGTCTACGCGTCTGTCTGTTATCAGCATATCTCAAGAAAAAATAGTAGCAGAAAATCCAAACCCGGTATACTAAATATGAATCATATAAGGATGTTATTTTAAAAAACTTCGTTGAAATCAAACAAATGATTCGTGTACAGGGACACCCGAAAAATTCAAATACATTACGTCTATGAGAGAAATCGCAGTTAAGTATTTAACATTTATAGGCTGCACTAAACCAAAAGAAATATATATATATTATATGCGTAAAAACATGTATTGCGTATATTGTGCTATGGAAATCCTTTATCATTCGTTTACAAGGCTACCCAACGTATTTGGATATATTAAGGCTATACTTGGAAATTGTTGGAATTGTAATTCATTTTGTGTTAGCTGTTTATTATGTATGGCTCAATTTAAATTCTCAATATTGTTTATAGTGCATACTGTTTATAGACAATTTATAGGACTATTCAAATTTGAGCTAAACTTTCTTTTCTATTGAATGTAATTGATGGAAGTATTTTGATGCATTTTACTATGTCGACAAACATTGCTCAGAAAGGAAAATTAATTTTTCATAACATGCTGTAAAGAAAGTATTTTTTTATTTTCTATTTTTTTTTATTTTTTTTTTTTTTTTGTATAATATCACCTTTTGAGTTTGCCTGAATTTGAAATTCCAATATTTAGCGATTGTCCTGTTTGTATGTCTGTTATCAGCATAGCTTAAAAATAAATAACGGCAGAAAATTCAAATTTTGTATTTTGAAGGTTGCCATTTAAAAATTTGATCGAGATTGGCAAGTTTGAATGCAGATTAATAACAGCCTTGACTTTTCTTTTTAAATAAATGTAGGCACTATGATTGAACGGGTGGTTGAGCGGGACTGTAGCCCTCCCCGAACACAGAATTTTATTTCAAATGTGTTCCAAAACCTATTTTAGATTATTTTAAAAGTACATTGAACTTTATTATCTTACTTTATTAATCTTAAGATTTAATATGCAATGTAGAATTGACACATTATATGTTTTTATAGTATAAAAATGCAGGGCAAGAGAATGTCGTGTGAGGGACACACCATTTCACTTTTTTATGATATGGGTCTTATTTATAAGATTTTTCTTTCTAATTATGATATTTATTTTATTCATCAAATAAATCACATTGGCTCCAGAATAACCACAGCATGCAAATGTTTTAGTGATACAATCAACATTTCTTCAAATTGGTTCAAATTTGCCTGGCTATGTTTCATATTCCAATAACATTGTTACCCCCTGATTTAATGCATTTTCATTTAAGCCTTTCAGCGTCATTGGCAAGACTGACATTTTACACTAGGCTTTATAACATATATTTTACTAGAGAGTGCACCTTTAATTGAAGGTTTTAATTAATATAAGAATAAACTGATGAGAATTTTTTACAAATCATGGTAACTTGTCATTCCCCTCAACCTACTTTCGGATAAGGAATGTTAAGATTTTCCGCTGTGTCATCCAGTTGCAGATGAATATTGTTGGAGAGAAATTGTTAGCCTACGACATTCTCCAAACTGTATCGTACACTTACGTTATTATTCTTCGAAATTACACCCAAGTTCTTTAAGTATTTTTAATGGGTCATAAAATTTATTTAGTTATTAAGGAGATAATTTCAAATTAAAATAAGTTTTCCCAAATAAATTATTTTTTAATTAATAGACAAAGAATTTCGTTAATTATCTGTTTTATTAAAAAAAATTTTGTCTCAAAACTAATATTTTATTTAGTTCAAGTTTAATTTCATTCAAAACCACTTTAGGTAGCACTCAGACTAAATTGAAGGATAGAGAAAAAGGGGGTAGTTACAAAATATTTTTCATTTTTTTTTTAGACTATAAATTTTTGACTCACCCAGAGACGAATTATAGATGTTAGGCAATCGTAAACGGTAGTGTAAGATTTCTCAATCTTTGCTCTTTATAATAACTCTCAAGCAAACTATAGAGGACGTAGATTTCATAATTCTAGGTCACTTCGGGATCCAGGAATAGAGAGAAAACTTGGAGGCTTCATACGATAAATTCTTTCCAGAGACGAATCATAGGTGTTTTGCCAGCTCTTCTGGTCACTCATATCTTTCATATTTTGAGATTAAAAATTAAAAGGCAGTTGACGCGGGATGAAGCAGGAACAGCGGGGAATTTCATCACTGTCGCCGCAGCCGATACGTTGCTCCCGAAACATTTCTTGCACTTAGATACCCGTCGAAAAGTAGATAGGCTGGAGAGAGTGTGTGTGGGTCGCTTATCTTATAGTTCCCCTAACATGGAGTGTTTCTTCGGATTCTCCATTCAAATTTTATGACTGCTATAAACTAACGTCTTGATTTTTTGTTCTATAATGTCAACTGTGTAGTCAGTGAGTCTAAGTGATCCCCATCTCATTTCTTTCCCTTCTCCTTCAATTTTACAAGCAGCATTTTTAAATCTATCTTATTCTTATTTAAAAGAAACAAACTTTTTTTTATCCAAATATTTACATACAGATTAATAATTACTTTCTATTATTCTACCACAAAAAATATTTATACATAAATATATATCTATACATTTAAACGACACATTTTTTTTTTTTTAAATCTATATAAATAAATGTGTAATTTTAATTGCAACATTTATATCCCCCCTTTCTACTAAAAAAAAATATCAATCCTATCATATAAATCATATACCTAAATCCTCTATTACACTAGGTCTATTTTCTGTGCATTTGTTATATCATCTTGACCTATAAAATAGAGCTACAAAAAATACACACAAACAAAACAATAGTACTCATAATACTAAGATATGAAGAAAACAGAATAAATACTGTCCATTCTTTCAGTTTATCGTTTATAACCTCCTAGTATTAGTTTCTTAAAGTTTTCGAGTTTTTTTTTTTTTTTTTTTTTTTTTTTTTCTAAATAGTCCATTGAAATTTTTTTATCTTAACTTAAAAAATTTAGAACATACACAAAATATTGTCCATTCTGCTAGTGTATAGTTCATAGCACTTTTAGTGTTCGTTCCTATTGGTTTTAGAATAATTTTTAATTAAAGAGTTCGCTTCATTTTTTCTTTTGTTTATGTCTCTTTGTTTACTACCATCGTATATTCTGTGAGTCTCATTTTTAACTCTAGTTCATTTTTCAGCACTCTGATTCTGAAAAGACTGCGCATATTTTTGTAATTTTTATACATTTATATATATGTGTCTGCTTCTGTTCAGCACATCTATTACTGATTATTGTTGGGTGAGTATACTCAAAAAAAAAAATAAATAAATAAATAAATAAATAAATAATATATATATATATATATATATTATTTTACAAACGTTTTTCTTAAAAGTATTTCATCTTCCAAAAAAATTCAAAATCCAAAACAATTATATATCTTCTATAATAATAAAAGAAGATGTCTGTCTGTCTGTCTGTCTGAGCATCTATACGTTCAGCCCCTACTGAACGCAGAAGTATAAAATTTGACATACGTGTGCTCAGAAGCCTTCCCGAGTTGATAGTGAAAACAGAATTTAAAAATTTTAATTAGTTGCGGAGATATTAATTAAAATGTTGACCCATGTCGATGGAAAAATGACCGAGAAAAAGAAACTTTCTATCAGCAGACGATTTTCTAAGCTGTCTCGATCGGAAACAAAACACATGGAGACAACGGTCTGCGATAAAAAAGGAAATGAATGCAACCAATTAAGATATCACGTGCTTCATAGTGGGGATAAAAATTGCAATTTTCAACCTTTTTCAAATTTTCATTCACGTTACATTTGAATTAATATTTGGCCTAGACAGCATATTATAAAGCTACTGTTCAATTTTCATGAAAATATATAAATAAATAAAAAAATGACGTATTTATTGGAAAAATATTAAGTTTTCTTTTATAATCGAATGCGAATATTTTCGAGTGTAAAATTATTATTATCGGCGGAAAGGGGGGGGGGGGAGAGCGAAGGGGCAAAGATGTAGAAAAGGAACGGGAGTTTTGGAGAAAACGACGGAATACTCAGAACACCTTTATTATTTAATATTTTTCAGAGTTTCGAATTCGAATTTCTGCTCACATACCGTACTAAGGATTTTAACGTTATATAGCCCGGAATTATGCAAGTTTCGGGGATTACTGAAAGAAATTTCGCAGAATAAAAGAAAAAAAAAAATACATTTTAATTTACATTTAATTGCAAATAAAATTTTATTCTAATATTCTAATACGTGTATTTCAAATTCTAATTATGATTAAATTATTTTTAATACTTCATTCGAAAGACATTTTGAAATGCTTTTATATTATCAAATCGAAAGTGGAATTCGAGATTTCACCTGATTTATACGTTTTAAGGTGTCCTGATTAGGTTTTCTTTTGTATCTCAGCTACTAATTAAAATAATTTCATAAGTAATACATCATTTGAAAGCTTTGTTGATTTGGAATTGAACAATATATTACAGAAATTTATACCGCCAGATGGCGCTGTAATATTTTAAAAGTTCAATATTTCAAATTCTAATGAGCGAGGAAGGTGTTGTAAGTTCTAAAACGGGGATAAGGCGCCGCAGGCGCCACCGAGCGGGATTTAGCTAAAGTCAGAAATTTGAAAGATCATAACATGGTGAGCGAACATGCTGTTTCAGATATTGAAAAGGGAAGAGGGCGCCGAAGGCGCTACCGAGCGGGAATTTACTGCGATTTCAATAAGCTATTTTCACGATATATCAATAAGCTGTTATTAGACCTGAAACGGGAAAAGGGCGCCGCAGGCGCCAACGAGCGGGAGTTTAGTAAAGTCGGATTTTTTAGTGATCGCGAACCAGCTGGTCACCGAAGGCGGCTAGTATATATATATATATTTATACATAAGTATAAATAAGCAAAATCATACCATTTCACACGCAGTTTATATATATATATACTATTATGTTATTTTCTGGATTATTTGGATATTTAAACATTCTATACACAACTTCTATTTATTTATTTATTTATTTATTTATTATTATCTTTTTTTTTTTTTTTTTCGTTATAAATAAATGTGTAATTTTAATTGCAACAAATATGGCCGTTTCACTCGTCACGTGATTGATGGAAATAACTCCCAATCTTGATTACTCTTTGGATAGGAATTTTAATATTAACTGCGCTCTCTAGTCATACATATGTTCTAAGTACTAAGCTAGTTAAGATTGAAATAGCGTTGAAATGAAATGATTGATGTATCAGATATGTGTACTAGATCACCAAAAACTGATTATTTTTCTTCCATTTTCGGAGAGCGAATGCAACTTAAGTGATTATTATTTTGTACAAATTTTGTTTTATTTGTGAGTTATTTCTGGGAAAATATTTGACGCCGAAGGGGTTAAACAACATGTATTTTTAGAGGTTGAACAAATAAATGTTTAAATAGATTTATGTACGCCTCCTGCTAAGTAAAAAAAAAAATTATGTGTTGTAATACAGTTTATAATACAGTTTTTATTACAGATAAACTTATTGCATCCTTATTTAATCATTGTGTATACTAGATATATGCGAAACGAACGTATGTTTACTTTGTAGGAATCTATTTAAATGTGATTTCAACAGAAACAAGTTCGTCTAAAAGTTTAACCAATTCCGTATAAATATTCATTAGAAAATTTACCTCATATATTAAAAGTTTTACTTTAAATTTTAGTAAATAATATTTAATAGTTTCTATTTAAAATAATTTATTAGTCCTGAAACTCTCACAATTTTTAATTTCAAATCCCAAGATTAATAACCAAATGCAATCTTAAAATATTAATCGCTAATTAAAATATATATTTCAAATTAATTACTTCATTTATAATTCATTAATTTTCTTTGAAATGACTGTATTGTGTAAGAAATATTTTTCCTTTTTTTTTTTTTTTTTTTTTTTTTTTTGTTAAAAGATCATTTATATTAAAAATAATTAAAGGCTACATACAAAAGGAAGAAATAAAAAAAAAAAAAAAAAAAAAAAAAGGAAGAGATTGATTTGCTGAAAATTTATTCTCAAAGGAAAAGTTTGAAACTCACAAACCTAAATAATTAAAGATTGAAATTGGGAAAACTGCGTTTATTCTTTCTGATGAAATAACTACTAGAAAGTTTCTATTTTTGGAAAAAGCAATCAGACTTCAATTTAGGAACTGGGACAGATTTTAGAACATCTTGTTTAAATCGAGGTTCGGAAGAATTATTTTGGCTTTCACGAAGACGTTGAATTCATTTAAATGAGTAACAATGTAAAATTAAAATGAAGGGGAAACAACTTTTCCAACAAAATATCAAATTTACACCAACTTCATCGTAAAAAAAAAAGATATAAAATATCCTTCAATAATTTCTTTAAAAAAAAAAAAAAAAAAAAAAAAAAAAAAACTAACTTTTACGAATAATTTTTTATGCCTGACATGCTAAAATAATTTACTTTTAGTCTTTTCTCTTACCACCATTTTATGCAAATAATTACTCAAGCATATAAATTTACTCTCAAAGTTCTTTTTAGCCAAACCATAG
Source organism: Salticus scenicus (assembly GCA_963930645.1). Classification (NCBI taxonomy): domain Eukaryota; kingdom Metazoa; phylum Arthropoda; class Arachnida; order Araneae; family Salticidae; genus Salticus; species Salticus scenicus. The sequence continues at coordinate 66,037,162 of OZ005661.1, read as the reverse complement.
AGTAATTTAGTGCAGTTTATAGTTTTGATGTTCAGGCATAAGTATGATTAACATTTATAAATTTTAAATCGTCATCAAGGAATAATTAAGTCGAAAAGAAAAATATACACCTAAACATATACCTCTCCTAAAAGTATATATATATATATATTATACACACAAATTACAAGTACAAAATTAAGGTGTAACAATTAACCAAAGCTAACTGAATCTCCTACAAGCTTTACACATGAAAAAATCCAGTTGAGACGTCACTCTCGGAGGCTAATGCATACGCTCGTTCGCTTTTATTTAAAGATGCTTTTAAAGTTTTTAGATCTGTTTTGGGGGAAATAAAGATTAATATATGTGTTTGAATTAAATAGTTCTACTAAATCTTTATATTAATCTACATATTCTTTTAATTCTATTATTTAACTTTTTTTTTAAATAAAATAATACAATTTAATTTAAATCCACTTATTTATGTAAATAAATTTTGGTGCAAATTCTTCAAAACCTTCCACAATTTATTTTAATTTAAGATATTATTTAAAATATAACTGCGTCTGTTGTTAAAATAATGAAATTCAAGAAATGAAATACAATTTAAATTTTCCCCCAAATTCGTCAAAATCTTCCTTAACTTATTTAAATTTGTAATTCCCCCCCCCCTTCTCTTTTTGTTAAAATAATGAAACTGTTTTAATACAGAGATAAATAAATAAATTTTATGTTTTCAATAGGGGATATTCGATATGGGTTTACAATGGGCGCCTTTTAGTTATATATCATTTGACTATATGGAGTATTGACATTCACAATCTTTCATCACTTTGATATTATTTTTAAAATTTCAGAAAAAATAATTACATCAATTCAACAATAAATAATAAGAACAAAGATTTGGTGTCCCAGACACCCTTAAGATTGTCAGTAAAAGAATTCTGTCATGTTTATGGGTTATCACATTTAAGCACATTGACCTTTTATCAGAACATGTGTCATGCATTTTCTAAGATGTTTTTAAAGCTTTTTATTTCCAAAATGAAAAAAAATTTGTAAACAGTAATAAAACGAATGAATTGTTCATATTTACTTGAAATGTTAAATAGGTTTGCTTTAATGACCATCATACTTTGCAATACTTTTTTACTTCCATTACCCTACTACCGTAGGTAGTATTTTAGGTAATGAAAGTATTGTATTCGGTCCAAAAAATCGATATCTAGTTTTCACCTGATTTACACGTTTTTAGGCTTCCCGAGAAAAAAAAAAAAAAAAGTAGATTTTAGCAATTGATCAGTGTGTGTATATGTATGTATATATGTGTGGAATCTTCTGGCTATCATATCTCCGAAACTAATAAAGATAGCACTACGAAACTTCAGAATTGATACAGGTCTGGTGTACAGATAAATTTTCCAAATTTTTGTGAAAATTAGAAAACCGGAAGCTGGTCATTGGAAACTGAAAGTGGGATCGTAAGTTCGTATCTCAAAAACGGCTCTAATGATTTTCTTCAAAGTTGCTATTTTTGCACTTTCGAAAGATATGGTTGGTTAAATCAAGAAAATTTATAGGCATCTTTAATAAATAGCTCAATTTCAGGACTCGCAAGTGCGTTCCTTTAAAAACGGCTGAACGGATTTTTGTTCAAACTAGCCATATTAACTCTTTTTTAACCGACTTCAAAAAAGAAGGAAGGTTCTCAATTCAAACCGTATGTTTTTTTTATGTTTGTTAGCTCATAACTTCTGAACGGAAGCTCCGATTTTGATACTTTTTGTTTTTTTGAAAAGGTCTTGGTCTGCAATAGGTCCCATTGTAATATCTTTACGATCTAAACAAAATACAGGGTGCCCAAAAAAATCAGTCCCAACATTTTTAACTGCTAAACGGCTTCAGCTATAGTGATAAAAATGGTATGTAAGTATAAAAAAATGGCCATGCAGTGCAAGGTTAAACCGCTTGCAGCGCCACCTGGTGGAAAATAGCGGAGTTAGTGTTCCTATCTCAAAAACGGTTCTAGAGAAAAAAGTTAATTACAAAGGCGAAGAGTATAATCGATTTAGTACAAAAAGACAGTTTAGACATTCATGCTAGCGTTCCTATCTCGGAAACTGTTCAAATCAGGGGAAAAAGTGAATTATAAAACTACAGAGCATCATCGATTTAGTGCGAAAGGTAGTTTAGACATGGTGCTAAAAATACAATGCTAAAAACGTGTATTTGTTTGTTCGCAATTTCTTACACTATGCACACTTGAGGTACATTGCGCACATTGTAGCGTAGCTGATGAGACATACGCTATATAGTTCAAAATACGGTTACTTGATACTTTTTGTTTAGATCTTGGTCTGAAGTATGTCCCATTGAAATATCTTTACAATCTAAAGAAAATAAAACGCCATCTGGTAAAAAACAGCGGTATTAGCGCTCCTATCTCAAAAACATCTCAAGATGGAAGAAAAGTTAATTACGAAGTTGTAGAGCATCATCAATTTACTTCGAAAAGACAGTTTTTAGACATTATTGCTAAAAATAGAACGCTTAAAACATGCAGTTGTTTGTTCGCCAATTTTCTACACTGTGCATACTTGAACTACGTTGCACAATTTGCAGCGTAACTGATGACACGTATACTCTGTGGTTCAAAGTACTGTTACTGTAAGCGGTCACATCGATTAGCGCAAAGTCGTTTTCAACCAACTTCAGAAAAGAGGGTGTTCTTAATTCGAGCTATGCGTTGTTGGTGTTTGTAAGCTTATAACTTCGTAAGAGATGCTCTAATTAACCGACTTTAAAAAGGAGGAGGTTCTCAATTCAAAGCGAATGTTTTTTTGTTTTTGTTTGTTAGCTCGTAACTTCTGAATGGATGATCCGATTTTGATCCTTTTTGTTTTATTGTAAAGGTATTGGTCTGTAAAAGGTCCCATTGTAATATCTTTACGATCAAAAGAAAATACAGGGTGCCCAAAACAGTCAGTACCGACTCTTTTAACTGCTGAACAGCTGCAGCTATATTCATAAAAGTGGTATGTAGGTATAATAAAGTGGACATGTGCTACGGGATTCAACCGCCTACAGTGCCAGCTGGTGGAAAACAGTGGAGTTAGCGTTCCTATCTCGGAAACGGTTCAAGACAGGGGGAAAAAGTGAATTATAAAATTGCAGAGCATAGTCGATTTAGTACGAAATCCTAATGAAAAGATAGTTTAGACATTAATGCTAAAAACAGAACGCTTAAAACGTACTTTTGTTTGTTCACAATTTCCTATTTTGCGCACACTTGAACGACATTGCATATGTTCTAGCGTAGTGGGTGACATTTATGCTATGTAAAATTCAAAGTATGGTTATTTTAGACGGTCACATCGATTAACGCATAAACTTTTTAAACCGACTTCATAAAGGAAGAGGTTCTCAATACAAACCATGTTTCTCATTGTTGTTTTGTTGTTGAAATTTGTTAGTTTTTAACATCGTAAGAGATGATTTAATTTTAATACATTTTTTGTTGTAATGATCTTTGCCTGAAATAGGTTTCATTATGATTTCATTAAGATATAAACAAATTACAGGATACTCACAAAAGTCTGTTCTCATTCTAACTGCTGAACGCATGCATCTACACTGGTAAAAGCAGTATGTAAGTATCGATGTTGAAACTCCTGTCCGTCAGCTGCAATGCATATTTTGCTCTTTGTTTGAACTTTACGCTGTGCAATTTCTAGTGCAGCGGGTGACACATATTCACTGTAAAGTTCAATATATATGCCCAACAGAATTTGTTATTATGAATACAGCGTATCCGTTCTTTATATTTCTAAAGACTTTTTAACTTAACGTATGTTCATTCAATAGATAGTTTTTTGCTCATATCCGATAAAGGCAAGAAAAGTGACACAACTTAAAAATGCAGCATTTGAGAAAAATCAACTTCAATATAACTTGACTACAATAAAACTGGCACAACTGTCTCTCGAGTGGATAACTTTCTAGATGGAGATGTAACTTTTTGTCCACATTCGGTGCATTTCATGTATTTTAAAGTGACATAAACCATTTTTTGAGTTATGTCACTTTTCTTGGAAGTTTTGATTTGTGAAACTGCCGTCGAACGTCTTTTGATGTTCTGCTATATGAATAAGTTTTCACTGAAAAGAGAAAAATAAAATATTTTTGTTAAAAAATAGAACCGACTCCAAAAAGCAACTACTATTCAAACAACTAAAAAAAAAAGTATGAAATGAAACTGTAAATTGCGCCAAAAAGTATAAAATAATTTCCTTCGCCAAACAACCTATAACACTACAATTAATCATAACTTTTGAAGTCGGCGCAAAATTAAATAAAAATTGATAACTTCATTTAATACAAAAATCAAATCCTATTCAATATACACATCTCACATTGTCACCTACAAAACGCAGCCGAAAACTACTTTGATTCAAGAAAACAAATAAGATTTCGTAAGCAGCAAATGTTGGCGAAGATGCTGGTATCTGACATCCTTGGTGAAAGCAAAATCGCAAAATTATCTGTCAAACATATTTAAGTTCTTTGGGATATTATGATTGTTTTGATAAGGTATATTAAGAGAGTAATCTAGAATATGAAACAATACATTATACAATATATATTATGAAAATATACATATTGCGTGTATATTTTTGCATTACATTTTGATCGCCAAATCCAAAAGCCACCAAGGATGATAGGTATCAAAGTTATACCAAATTTGCAAAGGAAACTCTAAATTCGTAGAAACATAAATACCGCATTGTGAAGAATGTTCACTGTTCCGTGTAGATGCTACCAATGGACCAATTGTATACAGTGATAAAATAATAAAGGAAACATGAAAATGGATCATTCGAGACGACAACATTTGTGGCTACCGATCTAAAAACAAACCTTTAAAAACTAATTAAATTTTATTTAATTTTGCGCCGACTTCAAAAGTTATGATTAATTGTAGTGTTATAGGTTGTTTGGCGAAGGAAATTATTTTATACTTTTTGGCGCAATTTACAGTTTCATTTCATACTTTTTTTTTTAGTTGTTTGAATAGTAGTTGCTTTTTGGAGTCGGTTCTATTTTTTAACAAAAATATTTTATTAAATATCTTTTTGTATGTAATTGTTGTTTTCCTGCCAATAATTGAGTATTTCAAGTTTTCGTAAAAGTTGGTATCCCAAAAATGGCTCTAACGATTTCCTTGAAAATTGTTACATAAATCCATTTTAGATACTCGTTCTCATGTCCTATTATGTGGTTATTACAGGAAAATTAACGGTCCTCCTGATTAGGTAGTTCAGTTCTTATTTTTTAACTTTCTATGTAAACTCTGTTTTATATGTATTTACACGTGTATCAAGTTTCTATTACTGGAAAAGTAAAAAGAAAAAAAAATGCATAAAATATGTGTAATGGTGGTAATGGATATCGTGTGGTTGTTTCACACCAGATTTTTAACTCTATGACAGCCTTTGAAAAGGGTAAAATTTTAATGTTGTTTTCGTCAAACAGTTTTTGCAATGCACTAAAACAATGCTTATTTAAACTTGAAAATAAAAATAAAACAAGGTGCCTGAAGATTGAACTCGTGACTATTGTTTATTGTCTTTAAATTTCAAAAACACATCAAAAATACAAAATTATTTAATTTTGAATCATAGGTGTATTGTTAAAAGACAACACCTATAAGTGAATGGGTATATCCATCAGCGACGATCGGAGTGTCAAAACTATAAAACAACACTTTTTTTTCCTTGATAAATATTGCATAAATCCTTAGAGTGTTAAATTTTACAGGTATATTGTTTTGAATTCCCGCTTCACACTTATACCAACATTATACCATGCCCGAAGAAGGGTCGTGCTTAATTCTACCCATCTAAAACAAGTGTTGATTGTTTTCGTAATTTTGAAGTTTCTTTATCGAATTCTTATTTTTAAACACCAGTTTTCGTGGTTTTTATTACAAGCTGTCGTTATTTTATGTAGTATATATACATATACTACAGTGTCTATATACATATAGTAATATATATACATATATTAGTATATATACATATATAGTTGTGTATATGCATATATTATAGTGTTTTTAGGAGAAGAACAGTCGATTAGTATAAAGATCATAAATCGAATGATTGAGACTATGCTAAAATTCGATAACAATCAATATTTCAAAAATATACTTTTAAACATTTATGTAAAATGAAAGGTAGCTGACGAAACTAACTTTAAAAAAAACTTATTTTTCTTCATCAGTATTATTTTATTTAAAATAATTTGCTTTTCATTACATTTACATAGTTTTTTTTTTTTTTTTTTTTTTTTTTTTTTTAAGCACAGTTTTTTAAATTAATACTAAATTTTTGTATGCTAATACCTGTAGTTGTAAACATTTGTCTTTTACCTTAACATTTGTTTTTCACTTATTGACACTTTTAGCAGACACATGTAAAATATTAATTATCTTAAATTGCCTAAAGGAAGCTTAATAATCATATGTAACAAAATGTATCATAATTAGTGCAAAATTAATCACTGAGATGAAAAAAATCATTTTTTAACACTGTTCAGTATTCAATTAATTACAAATACGTTAAGGCTATAAAATAAAGTACTTTTTGCCTACGCTGTTACAATATTATTTTTGAAATAATGTGTTTGTATAAAACATTAAACGTTATCGCTAATGGGGTTTCTCTTAATTAGACTTTTTCTGCTGTATATTTTTTATATAAGTTTCAAAGAAAAAATATGCATACTAATATGCAATAATGATCTAGGCTTTTTACGCTTTTCAACTATAATAGCGACTTCTTTTTATGAGTAATGTGAAAGGTCAATTTTAGTTTATAAAAAATGTTTAGATGTTTTATTTTTCGTAATCGATTAAAATCATTTATTTTCTTTTTTTATAATTGGCAAATAAATTCGTTATAACAAATATTATTATGTATAAAATTCTTTATATGTAAATTTGTTCATATAACTGCTATTTTTCTTGTGTTATATTTAAAGGTATTTTTATTATTAATGTAGACATTTTTAAAATTTTAAGAAATTTTTCAGAAAAGTCATTCTTAATATAATTTTACAACAGTGTTATTAATTATTAAATCCACATATTTTATGATCTTTTTAAAGAGTTTAAAACTAGACGAGAGAAAATAAATATTTTGAATAAAATAATTATAAAAATTTTAAACAAAATACAGGGACGCAGTACTCTGCCTTTTTAGGATATATATATTAATTTTTTTTCCCTCTGTATAAAAAAAAAAAAAAAAAAAAAAAAAAAAACGGTTGAAGAAAATTTTATTATAACAAAAATAGTGGTTTTCCAACTATAGACGCAGTGTTCTCATAATAATATTGTAATTTTAATATATTTTTTGTTAATTAAAGACTGTAAGATGTATTAATATTATAAAAAAAAAAAAAAATGCTATTGTATGAACAATTTTGAACAATTTGATTTTCATTCATGATTCGACGAACTTCGATTAAAACGCTATGAGAGCAATTGTAGCTGATGTTAGAATTGAACTTCGTTGCATTTCTAAACTATAACGCTTCACTGAGGAAAAAAAAGTATACCATCTCCATCTAGAACGAATAAGTAGTCATTTTCTGAATCCCTAAACTTGAAATATAGATTTACGAACTATGTGTATAAGGTAAGCAAATAATCTAGATAAACGAAATGATCTAGAATTTCTAGTCTACATTTTTCTAGATGGTGAAACAATATTCTAAATCCTTTATATTGCGACAAATTATTGGTTGATTTCCTAGAATTGGGATAGTTGGATAGTTTGGTTTTACGTCGCACTAATGCTGCGCAGATGGGCAATTGGCAACGGTCTGGGACACGCCCCTAGAGGTGGTCCGGAGACATGCCATCACAATTTTGATCTTCCACGGAAGGGATGGCTCTTCCGCTTCGGTGACCCCCAGAGATATAATTTTTGATGGGAACATGGAGGACATTGCGCCCACGACAGATTTAACGTGCACCAGCCTCCTAGAATTGAGTCATAAATCTAGATTATATTTCTTATAACTCGCCTCTTTAGTTCATATTTATTTGGAGAGATTTTTAATCAAACTTGATCACGATAATATAGGAAAACGATCTAGAATTCTAATGGGGGCTTTTAAAACTCGCTAGCAATGGGAACTAAATTTAAAAAGAATGACAATTATTTTAATAAAGACACAACTTAGTTTCTAGATATTCCTCACAGAATTTTTTCTGTGTGTTCTTTTCTCAAAAATGGTTTTTGGTTGCCATCCAGAAGGTTTAAAAAATAGTTTTTCACTTATTGCTATATTGCTTTTTACGCGTATTTATAAAAAAAGATATCTACAAAATAAATTAATATTTAGGAAAATTAACTTTATGTAGTCAAATGAAAGAAAAAATAATTGAAAATGCAAAGAAACAAAGTAAATTAAAAGAAAATTAAGCAACAATTTTGGATCGAATACATGCAAATTTACAAAGCTTAAATAATAACACACGCACACACACAAAAAAAGAAAAAAGTTGCAAGCTGGTAAATTAGGGTGCCATTGCAGCCCTTCTAGTAATCAGAAACAAAATAAAATAAATAAATAAATAATAATAATATCGTTATAGTTCATATCTAAGAGAAAAATATCACAAAAAGAAAGGCCTTTTTTATTTTAATAATTTTTCTATATATTAAGAAAAAAAAATACTGTCGTTGGCATTAAATTTTTTTTGTCTGCGACCGCATCAGTTCTTCGCATCATGAGAGGTATCAATGTGTTCTGAATCCTCCAAGGAAGACATTTTAGTGAGTTAGAAGTTTCTATCATCTTAATTAACAAAGTTATTAATAAAAAACTCAAGTTCATAAAGGTACTCTATTTGCCACCAATGAAAAAAATTCTCTTATGACACTTTTTTCTGTCATGATGTCATTTTCCACGGGAAAATTATAATATGGCATATGGTGTAAAAAATAATAAAATAAATATCCATGTTAATATTAAAAAAATTAACTTTCTTACTGGTAAATTCTTATATTGTTTATCAATTTTCTTATACGTTCTTTTCTGGAGAATAATGATCCAAATTATCCATTATAGGTAAGCATTTAATTTGGTGATAATTTTTATATTTACATTTGTATTATAATCAGTTTAGGTATCCAAATCCATCACCATTCAAAAATTGGAGGGCTTCTGCAAGTTTGTTGGCAATATCTTTTGAATAAGCATATGGGATGGCTTTTGAATATTTGTGGGCGACATAAGTATTGGTATTAAACTCTGGATAATTGTTGGAGATACCTCCTTGATATATATTGGTGATGACATTTTAAGTTTTTGTTTGCGATATCTTTTGAATATATATTAATGTTGGCTTCTGAATATTTGTAGGCTATTTCTTCTGGATATGTATTGAAGATTGCTTCGGAATATTTGTTGGCTGTATATTCTGGATATAACCAATAAATAATCGAAATTTGAAATTTGCTCCAAAATAGCTCTATCGTTTCTCGTTAAGATGTTTACTTACGCAATTGCGATACTCATTGTAATTCATCGCAAAAAATGACAAAATAAATAAATAAATAAATATAAATGTAAAATATATAAAATCCTTCAAGGGTCTACTATGTTAAAGCTATACCAAAGTAATTTTAAGAAACAAACATAGTAACCGATGCTAGGGAGGGAAATACAGTTATTCCATGTCTTTATATGTAAGAATAGATTAAAATAAGGCCTGTCGTACGAAATTAAATTCTGTTCACAAAGAAAGTAATCAGAATTTTAATCTTTATTCCTTTTTTTTTTTTTTTTTTTTAACAAGTAATTATACGAAAAAAAATTCATCGCTAAATAATGTCAAAAGTTTAAAATCGCCAATGGGATCATATACTAAAGCTGTAACACAAAATGGTCTGGATATTACAAATTTCTTTCAGTTCTTTAATCTAAAAAATACTGATGTTAAGCTTAATATTTTATTTAAGAATAATGTATTTTCATATAGTATGTATTTCAATTTGACATTAATTATGGGGATTTCTGTAAAAAAATTTCTACTTTTATCTTTTGCACTATTGATATTCCTATTCAAAGAAAAGCAAAGAAGCGAATAGGCAGGCAGAGCCTCATAGGTTAATTGAAGCAAGTCGGGGGTTATTGAGTGGAGCAAGCAGGGAACAGAGCCCCCTAGTTTTTTAAATAGTAAAAAAATAATTTTGATACAAAAGTGGTAGGTTGATAGATGGTTATATACTGAAGGTTGTCACAAAATGTGTAGTAAATTTGTTGATACAATTAGAGATATCATGTCAACGATATTGGAAAAAATATTTTTGAGAAAAACACGTTTAAAGCTTTGAGCAAATGCATCAGGCAGCCGTAGCAATCTAAATTATAAAAGGTACGTTATATTTACATTTTGTCAATCATCGATTCCTAAAGGCCTAAATTTTAAGAATATACAAAAGAAAATTGAATTTTTAAAAATTCTATACCTGAATGCCTCTCTAAAAAGAAAAGAAACTAATTTTTAAATACTTAGCAGAAAAACGCATCCCCGATAACAATGAAAGAATGCTGCAACTACCTTTATTTAAAATTTATAATCTTCTTAAAAGATTTTAAATTATATTTTCCTAGTAGCAACGTATGTTTCACTCACCGTAAAGTAGTTTTACTTATTTATTTTTACTGTACCAATCAGAAAATTTTAATTAAGGATTTACTGATCTGTAGTTACAAAATCTTCTTATTTACAAAAATGTATTTCTACAGGAAGCGTTTTTTTTTATCGATGAAGATTTTAAATATAAACACATGCAGATAAAACTTCGCGCTTCGTCTAACAAGGTAGATCGATACAATTTATTCAATATTTATAGAGAAAGATAATTCTATTTTGGTGCTTCTTATCTATTGAGTAATTTAATTGAGTACTTTCAACAATGAAGTAATTGTAGTAAAAGCTTATTATTTCATTTAGTTATGCAAAATATTTAAGAAGTGCAAAGAAAATAAATATCTCATGTATTTTTCAAAATATTTTCGCTTCGTATAATTTTTTTTTTTTTTTTTTTTTTTTTTTTTTGTGTGTGTGTGTGTGTGTGTGTGTGTATTTATCATGATATTTTTAAATTGCATTGTATGGTATTAGTAATCAATAGTTAATCTTCAGTCGAAAACAAAGAAATAATAATAAGGTAAAGCATTATTAGGAAGCTTAATTTATCATTTAAATGCAATTTAATCAATTAATTATCAATTTAATTTATTTAGAAAATTAATTTACTTAATCTTCAATTATATATATATATATATATATAATTACATATATGTAAATAAATACAAATATTTAGACACTCAATATTAAAACACTCTTATTTTGCTACCGCCATGGGGTAAGTAGTGCCAGTAAAATTTATTTACAGACAAATTTTATTATGTTGAAAGCAATTGGTATCGCATCTCTGAAAATTTCATGACGCTTTGATGACTTTTTATAAGATTTTATTAAAATTGGTAGCGACATATCTAGCAGTAAATTTTTAACCTGCGTATATTGAACAAATTTTGCTCAAAGTTTGCACAATCTCACTGTCGATGACAATGCATTATGCATTCGCATTGATGTATCTCACGAAAAGTTTAGGTTCCAGGTGCAAATATTCTTCTGTCTGTGTCAAATGTTTCGTTTCATTTGAATGCACTCCTACCGAAATAATAATTGCCCATTGCGCAGCACTAGAGCTACGTAAAACCCAATCAACCAACCTATTGAAACAATTTTACTCAAATTTTTGACATGAGTCCGTACCGATGAAATATAATATGGAATATTTTTTATCTCTCTCATCAGGGGAAGTTTAACACGTTAATCGCCATGTCAGTCATATGTGCCTGACGCATTTTTAACTAAATTATCTAATAAAGTTACCACGGCCCATGTGAAAATTTTTCTGATATTATCGTGGCGATTAACGTGTTAAGAAACGTAATTTGTCGGCCAATGACAAATTTCGCAATTCATTTTTTATATTTTTAACTGAAACGATTTTGGGGCCGCGGTAGCCCAGTCGGTAGAGCGCAGGCCTCGTAATTGGAAGATTGCGGGTTCGGTACTCGAGCTGGCCAAAGACAGTCGCGTACACTAATGGTGGCTGGTGCACGAAAAATCTGCCGTGGCCGCAATGTCCTCCATGTTTCCATAAAAAATTATACCTCTGTGGGTCACCGAAACGGGAGAGCCTTCCGTGGAGATCAAAATTGTGATGGCATGTCTCCGGACCACCTCTAGGGCTGTGTCCCAGACCGTCGCCAATTGCCCATCTACGCAGCACTAGTGTGACGTTAAACCCAACCATCCAACCATCCATCCGAAACGATTTTGCTCAAATTTTCCACTTTACTTGACGTCAATCCATTACGCCAGTACTTTTTGGAATGTATCTGGCTGAAGGCAAGTTCAATGAGCTATCATCTGTCAGCTGGGAGAAAATATTGCTATTTATTTTTTAAGCAATTCTTCTAAACTTGCTTTTAAAAATATAAACATGAGTCTATGAGAATAGAATAAGCAAGCATTTTGGGAGATTTATTTCTCCAGGAGCAAAAATATGTCTGTTTGTGTCAAATCTTGCGAATCATTTTTAATGCACTTTTTCATAATTGTACCTTGGACATAACTGTACCTTGGACCTATGCCATTTCTAGGTCTATTTATTTAGAAATAGAAACAATATCAATTGCAATTAAAACGTTTACTGTTAGGAGTCTCAGTGAAGTAATCTATGTTTGCTTGGAAGCTCAACTTTTTGAAGAGTTCTTCAAAAAGTAAATTAACCATGCAAAATTAAATTTTTCTCAGATATGTTTATGTATTTATATACCCACACATACATAGTATATTCTGAAGTGAGTGTTATGCATCATGAAGAAGCTTTCTAGCTGTAACCCCATATGCTTGTAATCAAGTTAAGTCCAACCTGAACATCATGATTGGCAATTTCGTTTTTAGTAACATAGTGGTGTACCTTGAACCCAATACAAGTAGTGTGCCTTGGACTGGTCATATTGTGTGGTAGATTAAAAATGCAGCTCCAAAAGTGAATTGACCTATCCAATTACAATCTTGATTATAAATAGGGGTGAGGATTTTTACCAATAATCACAATTTGACTTAATGTAGACTTTTTTAATTTAACATTTAATATTTTCCACTTTTTTGACCTAAATTAGAATTAATACGATTGTGACAGATTAATGATTTTGAAAAAAAAAAAAAAAAAAAAGTTTATTTGAATTCATATGTGTGTGATTGATTATACATTTTCTCACTTAAAATTGAGTTTTTCTGTAACTTTTAATAAATTGTCCAAGGTACACTACCAGTGGTGTACCATGGACCTAACTAAACATTTTTTTATTTATTTAATAAAAATATAATAAATATAGTTTTAATAAAACTTTAAAATAAATATATGTTGCATATAACACCATACAGTATTTAAAAAAGCTAATTGTATTTAGTTTTGGTTATAATTACAAAATTAAAATTGGATAAAATCTTTTTGTAAAAAAATAGAACCGACTCCAAAAAGCAACTACTATTCAAACAACTAAACAAAAAAAAAAAAAAAAAAAAATTGGTATGAAATGAAACTTTAAATTGCGTCTAAAAGTATAAAATAATTTTTCTTCGCCAAACTACCTATAACACTACAATTAATCATAACTTTTGAAGTCGGCGCAAAATTAAATAAAATTTAATTAGTTTTTAAATGTTTGATTTTAGATCAGTAGCAACAAATGCTGTTGTCTCGAATGATCCATTTTCATGTTTCCTTTATTATTTTATCACCGTATACAATTGGTCCATTAGTAGCATCTACATAGAACAGTGAACATTCTTCACAATGCGGTATTTATGTTTCTACAAAGTTAGAGTTTCCTTTGCAAATTTAGTTTAACTCTGATAACTATCATCCTTGGTGGCATTTGGATTTGGCGATCAAAACGTAATGCAAAAATATACACGCAATGTGTATTTTATGTATTTTTTTCAAGATGTATATTTTCATAATATATATTGTACGAAGTATTGTTTCATATTCTTGATTACACTCTTAATATATCTTACCAAAATTATCATGATATCCCAAAGAAATTAAATATGTTTGCCAGATAATTTTGCGATTTTTCTTTCACCAAGGACGTCGGATACCATCATCTTCGCTAACTTTTGCTGCTTACGAAATCTTATTTGTTTTCTTGAATAAAAGTAGTTTTCGGCTGCGTTTTGCAGATGACAATGTGAGATGTGTATTTTGAATAAGATTTGATTTTTGTATTGAATAAAAGTATCAATTTTTATTTAATTTTGCGCCGACTTCAAAAGTTATGATTAATTGTAGTGTTATAGGTAGTTTGGCGAAGGAAATTATTTTATACTTTTAGACGCAATTTAAAGTTTTATTTCATACCAATTTTTTTTTTTTTTTTTTTTTTTGGTTGTTCGAATAGTAGTTGCTTTTTGGAGTCGGTTCTATTTTTTTACAAAAAGATTTTATTTTTCTCTTTTCGGTGAAAACTTATTCATATAGCAGAACATCAGAAGACGTTCGACGGCAGTTTCAAAAATCACAAATTCCAAGAAAAGAGACATAACTCAAAAAATGGCTTATGTCACTGAAAAATACATGAAATGCACCCAGTGTGAACAAAAAAGTCACATCTCCATCTAGAAAGTTATCCACTGGATAGACAGTTTTGCCAGTTTTATTCTAGTCAAGTTATTTTTAAGTTGATTTTTCTCAAATGCTGTATTTTTAAGTTGTGTCACTTTTCTTGCCTTTATCGGATATGAGCAAAAAACTGTCTATTGAATGAACATACGAAAAATAAAAAGGCTTTAGAAATCTAAACAACGGATACGCTGTATTCGTAATCCAAAATTCTGTTAGGCATATATATTCTAAGATTCTAAGACGGAAGGTGGCCGCTCACCACTATGCAGCGGTTTTGAGCGATTTCAACCTTTAGAGAGGGGCTCCGATGGCACTGTGGTGATTCAAAAGAGCCCGTGTCTAAAGGTTAAACCTCCTCCGTTGTTTATTGCATAAACAGAAAAAAAAAAAAAAAAAGGTTACAGAGGTCGCCAAAGCGGAGCTTTCACACGACAGAGGGCGACAAGGAACAAGAATATGAAAAGAAGAACGGAGCCTTGAGCCCTCGCATGGAAAAGCTTGTGAAGAAAAACTGTATGGTCCTCTATGAGAAAAGTTGGTAACTGCCTTGGAAGATTGAAACATTAGTCGGTCAAATTGGAAAGATGCATTAAGAAGTTATAGATTCTGGTTAGTTTCTGACGTAGGGGAAGCCGGGTAACGATATTAAAAAGCCAGTCGTTAGGTTTATTAGGTGGGTTAAGGATACGCCAATCAAGAGTTAGTGGGCATGAGAAAAAGTAATGATTTGCATTACCCTCAGCGCCGCACTCACATTGTGGAGTGCGCGAGCAATGAAACTTGAAGAGATGTGATTTGAACGGGCCATGGCCCGTTAAGAAGGCTGTTATGGCTGGGGAAAGGTCAAAGTTATAATATGACACTTTTGGGAGGAGGTTAAACGTAAATCTACCTTTAGGAGATGTATCCCAGTATAGCTGCCATTCTTTCTTTAGTCGTGCTTTAAGACATCTTTTGATATAAGAGGAGGGGAGGGCCAGAACGAAATCCACTGCTTCCTTTTTAGTGGCAGTTTTTGCTAAGAGATCTGCCATTTCATTGCCCGCAACACCCCTGTGAGCGGAGACATGAGCTAAAGAGAAAGTCTCGGGCTTAGACAGGAGATCTAATTTGATTTTCTGAATAATAGGATGGTTACTCCTGTGGCGAGCCAGAGCCTGAAGACCTGAGAGACTGTCACTGTAGATAGAAATTTTCGAATTGGTAAAATAAGAAATTGACCAAGATATTGCTTGGCTGATAGAAAAAATCTCAGCCTGGAAAACAGTGTTACAGTCCCCAAGCCTACAGGACCACTGATGAACCAAGACCCCGTCAACAAAGGCGCAAAATGCGGCACCCACACCATGGTCTGTCTTAGATCCATCTGTATATATCGCCACAGAGGCTGTAGGAGAGAAGGAGTTAATATTAGTATTAATTAATGCATGCGTAAAGTCCTCTGCTGGGTGTATGAACCAGCTGCCCATTTTGAGTTGAATTTCTTCATTTGGAAATAGGATTTTCTGTAGGTCTTTGTTTCTTAGTTGTAGTACGTTTATTCTGTTGTATTCGTAATTCAGAGTGAGGTGTAAAGGAGGAACACCGGTGATGACGTGGAGGGCATCAGTGGAGATGGTTTTATAACCCCGTGACAGTTGCAAGAAGAACATCCTTTGCAATGAATTTAATTTTCCTATAGCTGTTTTTGAAAGATTACCTCCCCAGATTCCCGCCCCATAAGTAACGATTTTTTCCACTATTGTTAGATACCATGTTTTTAACATTTTGGTGCTTATACCCCATTGTTTACCCATTAATTTGCACGAGTTATGATAATGTATAAGAAGTTTAATTTTAAGTGAGTTTAAATGTTCAATCCAGTTAAGGTTTTTGTCTATTGTTAGTCCTAAAATTTTCAAGTGATCGACATGTTTTACACTTTTGCCCTCATACCTCATCGTCGGCTTTCTCTTCAGTATACGTGGTTTGGAGAAAGTTAAAGATTGAGTTTTATTGGGTGAAAGTTGAAGGTTTAGGTCTTTGAGCAGCTGGGAAAAAGCAGTGAAGGCATCCTGAGCTAAGGTCTCCAGATCTTTTCTGCGTTTGCCCGAGAGAATTAACGTGAAGCCATCCGCAAATGCAAATAATTCAAAGCCTTGTGAGCTCATAGAATTCAGTATGTTATTAGCAATGAGTGTCCACAGGACCGGGCCGAGACACGAGCCCTGTGGACAACCTTTCTGTTGACTGTGCACACTAGAGCCTGAACCCCAGTCGATTAAGATGGAACGCTCAGATAAGTAAGATCGGATGACTCCCGCCAAGTTTCTCGGACATTCAATTTTTGATAGGGAGTTAAGAATGTGGGGCCATTTGATATTGTCGAATGCCCCTTGGATATCCAGGGAAACTAAAGTTGTATATTGATCAGTATTGTAACTGAGGGCACTAGAAGACAAAATTTTTTCTAAGGCCTGTTCGCAAGATCTGCCCTCTCTGAACCCAAATTGCCGTTCATTTAAGAGCTGGTTAGATTCCAAAAAGTAATTAAGTCGGACAACAATTAATTTTTCCAACAATTTTCCTAGGGTTGGAAGAAGGCAGATCGGGCGATATGATTTTGACTCAGAAGGTGACTTCCCTTGTTTCAGGAAAAATACAACTTGGCCCTGGCGAAGAACTTTAGGAAAGTGATTATAGTCTAGACAGAGATTTATCCAGATGTGTAAGATATTAGGGATGCATTTGTTAACTTGTTTTAAAATTTTAAAATCTATGCCATCTGGACCTGGTGCTTTTTTGTCATTAAAATTTTTAAGCGCGGTGTGGATTTCCGCCTTCGTAAAGGCTTTGTCCTCCTGCGCGGAGAAAACAATGGGAACGCTCGCAGAATTTGGAAATGTTGACGGGCCGAAAATTTTCTGCGTAAGAAAAACAAGGTTGTTTTGTTTAGAGGAATGACCAGGAGACCTTTGTAACATTATTTCATGAGGAGTAAAGTACTTTTGCGAATACAATTTTTGTGCTGTGCCAAAGATATTCGTCTGCGAAGAGCAGAAGGTCTTCCACGCAGCATGTTTGGCTAAGTTAATTTGTTTTTTATATTGCGCTGCAAGTCTCTTAATTAATTCTTTATGTGCTTGTGATTCTGATATTGGTATATGTTTAGTTTTCCGTCTTAAAGCCGTGAGTCTGTTGCGTAGCGTTTTAAGTTGGGGGGACCAGAAAGAAGGGACGTGGTGACGTCGTACTGATCTCAACCGGAGTGAAGCGCTAGCTGCTTCTTTTATTGTTGAAATGAAATGCTCTGTGAAAGTGTCCAGTTGTGTTATCGATTCTATGTCATTTAGTTGATGTAGTAATGAGTGTTCGTTAAATTTTATGAGTCTATTGAATTTGGTAAAGTTGGCTCTTTGTGTTGAGAAGCGAGTGCGGGTTTTTAATTGTGGAGTTGTGTTTATTGAATATGTTATGTAATTGTGATCAGAGTTATTGAAGACATCTAGCACTGACCAGTCGTTAATCTTACTGAAGGTTTCTGGGTTGACTAGAGTAAAGTCTGGCCAGCCCAAAGCTCCGTGTTTTTGGAATGTCGGTGATGAATTTTCGATGTTTGCTAGACATAAGTTGTGTGTAATAATATGTTCTATTAAGCGGCTTCCCCTAGTGTCCTCACGAGGCGAGCACCAAAGAGGGGAGTTTGCATTTAAGTCACAGCCGCAGAGGAAGAGTGCCTTGTGTGTAATAAGATGTTGCCATTCTTCCAGACAAAGATCAAAGTCAGACGACGGGGCTGCGTATGCGCTGCCTAAGAATACCTCGCCTTCACTTGACGTCAGTGTAATGAATATGCAATTGTCTCCGGTGAAAAGGTGAGTGTAAATAAAATGTGATGACCTTAAGACAATGTGTGCATTTTTGTTGCGTGAAGAGAAAACTGCCCAGGATGCTGGAAAATCATACAGACGACCATCTGCAGTGCTATAAGCGTCCTGCAGCAGCCCAATATCAAAGGAGTTTTTCTCCAAAAAATCTTTTGCTGCTGAGTTAGCCGCTTTGCAATTGTTCAGGTTGATCTGCATGATTTTGATGTTTGATGGAGGAACTAGGTTAGTATTGTTAGAAAATTTATTTTCATGCATTTTTTAAATATTTTATGAGAGTTAATGTTTTAGTTATGGAAGATATTTGGATTGGCAGTTACCTTAATGGTATGAGGGCTGATGGGGAGACCAACCTTCCTGTACGTTAGGTTCTTGAGGAGAAAAGTTACTGAGATTTGGTGGCAGGAAATGTTCATTCTGGTACCACTGCGGAAATGGTGGAAACTGCCAAGGTGCACACGGTGGGAGAAAAGGAGGGGTCAGGTGCGGTAGCTGCTCTCCCAAGGGGGAACTGTGCTTGTCGAACAGTGGAGGAAGACCTTGAAACGTAAAGGGAGGTGGGAATCTTTCTTCAAGATATTTCCTTTCTTTTTCATAGTGCTTTTGATATGTGGGGCAGGCCGAAGAGTACGCCGGATGATCTGTTTTGAGGCGTCTGTTGTTGCTCTCAAAATTTACCCGCATGCAATTGACACAACCAGGAGAATTGGTGCACTGAGAACTCGAAGAGTGATTGCCTCCGCAGTGGGCACAATAAGAACTGTTGTTACAGGTGCCTGAAGTGTGCCAGAATTCCTGGCAATGGGTACATCTGGGAATTGATGTAAAGGGTCTAACCCTGGATTTTATAATGCCGAAGTTAATAAAGCCTTCCCGAAGTAGAATTTCGGCGATTGGTTCCTGTATGAGTAGAATTTTGTTGAATTGTCCTGAATTTCTTGATTTTTTTGTTTTGAGTACTTTGAAACTTGTTGCATGTTTTTTTTGAGATGTTCAGTACCGTGGAAATATTGGATAATAACTGAGCGTCTTGAATACCTTCAGGAACTCCTAGAACTATAATTTTTAAATTGCGTGGCCTTTTCGATACCACGTTTAAATTCATGATAAATTTTTGATTCTTCTGGAGTTCTTCTTTCAATATTTTTGAAGCAGAGGGTGTATTACAAATGAGTTCTATGTGCTTCCTCCCTATTTTAGTCTCTATCTCTGTTAAGGGAGCGGCAATAGAGCATTCTTTGAGTTGTTTTAATATGTCGACTCCTCTGTGTGTTTCTTTGCGTGATGTTAAGACTAAAGTTCTTTCTTGCCATTGCAAGATAGCCTCCGCCTGTGAGTGTAGAGGGGTGAGTGAAGCTGTATGAACCTTGTTGACTTCGCTCTGCGTTGCTGAGATTGGGATGGCACTGTTTTTTCTTGATGTTGAGTCTGAACATCCTTCTGCTTCTGTATTAATAGGGGCTGCGTTTTTCTCCAATATTGTTAGAATGGTGCCCTGCGATGTCTGTATTTCTTTTAGTATAGAGTCTGTTTTTTCAAATTTGTCGTTGATGCTGGTGCTTAGATTTTGTAGTTCTTTGGAGTTGTTACAAGAGTCCTCTCTTGATGGTTGCATTTTTACTGGAAATGGTGAAGAGATTTTGCTGTCTGAGAGGGCACGTATTTGAAGAAAGGCGTTTTTAAGCAGCTTGAAGGGGGCCTTGTTGTTCCCCTTACCTGACAGTTTGATGATGTCTAAGGCTACAGAGGCAATTTCAGAGATCGAGGTGTATCCTCTGAAGCTTTCATTACGTTTTAAGAGAGCCTGGGAAGCTCTTGGATTCCGAGGGGACGGGGACTTTCGTTCGATGTTTGCTTTGTTGGCTGATCTTAGTGATCTGGTTGAGACCGGTGATCTGTTTGATATGTGGGACTGACAGGATTCATCGCTTGATGATTGGACGTCGAGCGTCTCTTGAGATTTTTCAGTTTGTGGCATTTTGCTTGAGTAGCTTTTGTTAATCTTTTTCTTTTCTTTGTTATGATTAATTGGAAATTCACTAAAAGGGTTAGATTAGAGTAACACTTTAAAAAGGAAAAATCCCTTTTAGCTATGTGAGAATCACTATTTGCACTGAAAATATTAATATACACTTTTTGAAAATTTATACAGTGTCGCCCAGAGAGAGTGGATGGGGCTTTCCCAGCCGCACAAAGTCTCATTAAAGAAAATAAATAAATAAATAAAAATAAATAGACAATCAAAAAATAAATAAATAAATAAGTAAACAATAGATAAAGTAAGATAAAAAATAAATAAAATATAAGATAAAATTTGTTTTTTGGTTGGTTATTTAAAGTAGATTGTACTTTACAGTGATTACGTGTCACCCGCTAAGCTGGAAATTGCGCAGTGTAAAGTTCAAACAAAGAGCAAAATATAAATTACAGCTGACGGACAGACGTTTCAGCATCGATACTTACATACTGCTCTTACCAGTGCAGCTGCATCCCGACTACCGTGGTATATATAGGTTTTGGGGAAATAAAAAATATTTATTTTTCTTTTTACTTCCATTAATAAAACTACCGTAGATAATGGAATTAGAGATTTCACGTGATTTACATGTTTTAGAATGTTCTGATTAGGTTTTCTTTTGTATCTCAGCTACTAATTAAAATAATTTCATAAATAACACATTATTTGAAACCTTTGTTGATTTGGAATTGAACAGTAGATTACAGAAATTTCTACCGCCAGATATTTTAAAATTTCGATATTTCAAATTCCAATTAAAATTTTTTTAATACATCTTTCGAAAGATATTTTAAAGTTCTTTTAAATTATCGAAAGTTTTCACCAGATTTACACGTTTTGAGGTCTCCTGAATTAGTTTTCTTTTGTATCTCAGCTACTAATTAAAATAATTTCATAAGTAATATATCATTAGAAAGCTTTTTTGATTTGGAATCGAACAGTGGAATACAGATATTTGTACCTCCAGATGGCGCTGTAATATTTTAAAATTTCAATATTTCAATTTCTAATTATGATTAAATTATTTTTAATACATCATTCGAAAGATATTTTAAGGTTCTTTTAAATTATCGAAAGTTTTCACCAGATTTACACGTTTTGAGGTCTCCTGAATCAGTTTTCTTTTATATCTCAGTTATTAATTAAAAAAATTTCATAAGTAATACATCATTTGAAAGCTTTGTTGACTTTATACACATTTTACAGTACTTTTACATTATCGAAAATGGAATTCGAGATTTCACGCGATTTACACGTTTTGAGGTGTCCTGATTAGGTTTTCTTTTGTATCTCAGCTACTAATTAAAATAATTTCATAACTAGTACATCATTAGAAAGCTTTTTTGATTTGGTATCGAACAGTGGAATACAGAAATTTGTACCGCCAGATGAAGCTGTAATATTTTAAAATTTCAAAATTTCAATTTCTAATTATGATTAAATTATTTTTAATACATCAATTGGAAAATATTTTAAAGTTCTTTTCAATTATCGAAAGTTTTCACCAGATTTACGCGTTTTGAGGTGTCCTGAATCAGTTTTCTTTTGTATCTCAGATAATAATTAAAATAATTTCATAAGTAATACATCATTAGAAAGCTTTTTTGATTTGGAATCGAACAGTGGAATACAGAAATTTCTACCGCCAGATGGCGCTGTTATATTTTAAAATTTCAATTTCTATTTATGATGAAATTATTTTTAATACATTATTCGAAAGATATTTTAATGTTCTTTTAAATTATCGAAAATTTTCACCAGATTAACACGTTTTCAGGTGTCCTGAATTAGCTTTTTTTTCTGTATCTCAGTTATTAATTAAAAAAAGTTCGTAAGTAATACATCATTTGAAAACTTATTTGAGTTGATACACATTTTAAAGTACTTTTACATCATCGAAAATGGAATTCGAGATTTCACCCGATTTACGCGTTTTGAGGTGTCCTGATTAGGTTTTCTTTTGTATCTCATCTACTAATTAAAATAATTTCATGAGTAATACATCATTTGAAAGCTTTTTTGATCTGGAATGGAACAATAGATTACAGAAATTTCTACCGCCAGATGGCGCTGTAATATTTTTAAATTTCAATATTTCAAATTATAATTATGATTAAATTATTTTTAATACATCATTCGAAAGATATTTTAAAGTTCTTTTATATTATCGAAAGTGGAATTCGAGATTTCAACTGATTTACAATTTTAAGGTGTCCTGATCAGGTTTTCTTTTGCATCTCAGCTAATTGAGTAAGACCGTTCAAAATTGGTATATGTAAGTTAATTAGGGGGGGGGCTGGAAGGGGGGGAAGGAATAGGCGCGCAGTGCGCACGAGACTACGCTGCCGAAGGCAGTGAGGAACCGGTCCGACAATTTACCTGATGAGAAAGGATTTTTTTAATTTTCTTTTCTTAAGAATAAGAGTTTGATTTCAGAAGGAATATGTGCGCTCACCGCACGTATACCTTAAAATGTGCGCGCGCAGCGCGCATGGGTTTGGGACCCGGTGCGAGTTTTTACCCGATGATAAAAGATTTTTTTAATTCTTATTTTCTTAATAATAAAAGTTTGAGTTGAGAAGGAATATGCGTGTACAGCGCACGTATATCCTAATACGTGCGCGCTGCGCGCGCACGGGTCTGCGCTGCCGAAGGCAGTGGGGTCCCGGTGTGAGTTTTTATCCTATGCTAAATAATATATTTTTTAATTCCTTTCCTGAAGAATAAAAGTTTATAAGTAATAACATGGAATTTTGAGAAGTCATAAGGATGCTGAAGGAATTGGTGCGCGTAGCGCACGGTCTACGCTGACGAAGGCAGTGGGGAGCCGGTGCGACATTTTTCCCGATCAGAAATTTTTTTTCTCTTTTTTTATCACATGATAAAAATTAATGCAATTTTGAGAATTCATTAATTATTGTGATTCATTTAAAAATAGTGACCAGCGAAGCGGGCGTAGCCTGCTAATAAGTTAATAAATTTCAACAACAACAACAATGAGAAACATGGTTTGTATTGAGAACCTCTTCCTTTATGAAGTCGGTTTAAAACGTCTATGCGTTAATCGATGTGACCGCTTACAATAACCATACTTTGAATTTTACATAGCATAAATGTCACCCGCTACGCTACAACCTATGTAATGTCGTTCAAGTGTGCACAAAATAGGAAATTGTAAAGAAACAAATGCACATTTTAAGCGTTCTGTTTTTAGTATTAATGTCTAAACTATCTTTTCGTACTAAATCGATGATGCTCTGCAATTTTATTATTCACTTTTTTCCCCTGTCTTGAACGTTTCCGAGATAGGAACACTAACTTCGCTGTTTTCCACCAGGTGGGACTGTAGGCGGTTGAATCGCGTAGCACATGCCCACATTACTATACCTACATACCACTTTTATGACTATAGCTGCAGCTGTTCAGCAGTTAAAAGAGTCCGGACTAACTTTTTTGGGCACCCTGTATTTTCTTATGATCGTAAAGATATTACAATGGGACCTATTTCAGACCAAGACCTTTAGAATAAAACAAAAAGTATCAAAATCGGATCATCCGTTCAGAGGTTATGAGCTAACAGCAAAAACAAAAACAAAAAAACATACTCTTTGAATTGAAAACTTCCTCCTTTTTAGAAGTCGGTTAATTAAAGCATGTCTTACGAAGTTATAAGCTTACAAACACCACCACCAACACATAGCTCGAATTAAGAACACCCTCCTTTCTGAAGTTCGTTGAAAACGACTTTGCGCTAATCGATGTGACCGCTTACAGTAACAGCACTCTGAACCACAGAGTATACGTGTCATCCGCTACGCTGCAAAGTGTGCAACGTAGTTCAAGTGTGCACAGTGTAGTAAATTACGAACAAATAACTGCACGTTTCAAGCGTTCTATTTTTAGCAATAATGTCTAAAAACTGTCTTTTCGTAGTAAATGAATGGTGCTCTACAACTTCGTAATTAACTTTTCTCACATCGTGAACCGTTTTTGAGATAGTAGCGTTAATTCCGCTGTTTTTCACCAGAAGGCGCTTTATTTTCTTTAGATATTAGAGATATTACAATGGAACCTACTACAGACCAAGATCTTTACAACAAAACAAAAAGTATCAAGTAGCCGTATTTTGAACTATATAGCGTATGTCACTTCAGCTACGCTACAACGTGTGCAATGTAGCTCAAGTGAGCATAGTGTAAGAAATTGCGAACAAACAAATGCAAGTTTTAAGCGTTCTGTTTTTAGCATTAATGTCTAAACTGTCTTTTCGTACTAAATCGATGATGTTCTGCAATTTTATAATGCACTTTTTCTTCCTGTCTTGAACCGTTTCCGAGATAGGAACGCTAGCATGAATATCTAAACTATCTTTTTTGTACTACTCTTCAACTTTGTAATTCACTTTTTTCTCTAGAACCGTTTTCGAGATAGGAACACTAACTCCGCTATTTTCCACCAGGTGGCGCTGCAAGCGGTTTAACCTTGTACTGCATGGCCATTTCGCTATACTTACATACCATTTTTATCACTATAGCTGCAGCCGTTTAGCAGTTAAAAGAGTTGGGACTGATTTTTTTGGGCACCCTGTATTTTCTTCAGATCGTAAAGATATTATAAAGGGACCTATTTCAGACCAAGACGTTTTCAACAAAACAAAAAGTATCAAAATCGGAGCATCCGTTCAGAAGTTATGAGCTAACAAACATAAAAAAAACATACGGTTTGAATTGAGAACCTTCCTTCTTTTTTGAAGTCGGTTAAAAAGTCAAATTAGGTCCGAGGTACCTCATCTTCCCGTACAATATAAAATTATTGTCAGGAATTTCTTTCATCAAATTTATGCTAGATGGAAAAATATCTTTTTGTCTGTGTTAAACCTTGTGATTATTAAATAATACACTTCTGCTGAGTCTGAGATTTCAGTACACTTCTGAATAAAAGAGATTTCTTTTTCTTTTTTATGTATATGGGATTTTTTTACGTATTTTATAACAAATTAATAGTTCCAGGAAAATCTGCTTTAAAGCTTCATAACTGTTAAATAAATGTTAGACTGAAATTTTCCAGAATGTAGGTTCCAACACCATTATCACATTACCAAATTACTATTGAATAATTACATGATAAGAAAAAGTTTTTATATACCATGTTTTGAAATTTTCTGTTGAATCATATAAACGCTACCGAAGGCAGCGGGAACCCGAAACAATTGGCTAAAAGTATTAAAAAAATTCATTGCTGTCGTGTTTTGAGTTATTATAAAAGTTTCGAACAGGAAGATAGCCGGGAAGTTAGTTAAAAATTGATTGCAAGCTTTGTATTGGTAACGCTGCCAAAGGCAGCAGGGTCCCAAAGCAGTTGGTTAAAAGTATTTACAAAATGCATTTTCACCGTGTTCTGAACTATTCTGAAAGTTTCAAATTTGTAGCTAGTCGGGAAGTTAGTTAAAAATCGATTGCAAGATTTTTACTGGACAAACAAACAAACAAGGATCGAAGTTAATAAAAATATGGTAAAAAAAAAAAAAAATGGGAAGAGATTATTAATATCGTGAGAAAGAAAGAAGTTTATACCAGATGATCTAAAATTCAAAGAAAGGAAAAAATTATATTAATTAAAAAATATTGTCTATACCAGGACTGTCCAACCCAAAACACTCGGTGGGCCGCATTAGAAATGTATTTTATTCGTTCTGGCCGCACCGTATGTACAGTCATAACTAAGCCCCCCCCCCCCTCTTTTCCCGGCAAATTTCGTCGTAAATTAGCTGATAATTTACGGTGAAATAAGTCGTTGAAGAAAATTATTATTATTATTATTTTATGACTGTACATATGCATATGTGTATATATGTTTGTGAGTATATAATTCATGTATGTATATACATTTTTCAAGGGAGGGTAGAGTGAAAATTTGGAGCAGAATACATTAATGTAAATTATTTTCATTCATAAATTAACAATGGTATGAAAAATTTATGAATGTATATTAAAACTATAATAAAAGAATGAATAATGGATTTAATAATATTCCATTACAGCAGTTCTTTAACTATCATAATCGTTTAAAGGTATTTTCACTTCGAAAAGTCAGACCGTATTTATTAATTTTTGATTCGTTAACCAAAGCTGTCAAACTTTAAATATCGTTAGTCTCCTCGCGGGCCGCAAGAAACCACGCGGTGGGCCGCATGCGGCCCGCGGCCGCTGGTTGGCCACCCCTGGTCTATACTATAGCACTTTGCGGTTTTCCCTGAAATGCATAAAAAGACATGAGATTTTTTTTCCCCTAACAAAATATCTATTGTCAAATTTGTTTAACATTTCTCCATCGGATGGCACTTTAATTGTGAAATTACTTTTTTTTTCAGTGGCACAGTACATTCAACAACGGAACCAGGACTATGAATGTTCAATCTGATGTCCTCTATACATGAGAATGTTTGTCAAACGTTGTGCATTGGGAATTCTCATGATAAAGCTTAACTAATAAAGCATTATTATTTTTTAACAATATCATAGTTTCCTTTTTGTAGAATGATTAATAGCAGTAATAAGCAATAAAAATTTAAGTAAAATATTCACTAACTTACGAAATCATTGCAACACGACGAAGTCAGATTAATATATATTCGCAATATATCATTTGAGAGGGCGTACCTGATTAAAATTTGAGAGGATACTGTGTAAACAGCGACATTTGAAAAATGTAACTAATATTGTTCAATGTAACTGATATTGTTTTTTCTGTGATTTTTGTATCACTCGGTTTTTTAGAATAATCCATTAACCTAGTTTGAATCGAACTGAATGAAAAAAATCATTACTTTAGGAATAAACCGTTAAAGGACTTTGAACCGAATTGGTTGAGCCGTTTTGGTCTTGCGTTTAGAAATTTCTTAGAGGAAAAAATATTTTATTCTATAATTTGCTACAAAATAGTGATTTCAAGATTTAATGGAAATAATTTTGTCATATGTGGGCACATTATCATGAAAATGTTTCAGAATAATTTTTCAAGGTTAGAAGTTTAGTGAAATTGTAATAATACTAGTTGATACCAGTCAAAACTTGACGGCTTAATAACATTTAAAAGTGCAACTGAAATCCCCATATAGCAGACCAGCTGAGAGCCACTGTTTTTAACCAACTCTTTCAAATGAAAAGTAAAATGGGTGTGTTAGTTTTTTATTGAGTTCTCGCTCTATGACAGAATTCGACACAGTCACTCTTTTGAATGTAATTATAGCATACATTGTATTATTCAGTCGAAGAAAAATATGTTGAACATTTATGAAATATTTATTTTAAAAAATTTGATATATAACAACCAAATGAATTCCATTACGCTCTATTAAGCATACTGTATACCAGGGGTGAAACTAACAAATACATAAAAACCCTAAAAACTGTTACTTGCATGCAGATTTAATGGCGAGCGGAGACTTTATAATGATATATCATATAGTTATTATTAAAAATGTTTATTTATCTGAGTTCGTAAAAATTAATGCTCCGCCATCTGCACCGTCTCAAGTGGTGCGTAATCAGAGGGATCCGGACATAATATCGCGGGACAAAATATCGCGTCAAAAAAAATAGTATGATCTATTCGAAAATTTGATTTTTGGTCACGTGTGATCTCTGGAGAAGGCCACAGGGCCTTATAAATATTAATTAATTAATTAAAATAAATAATTAAATAAATAAATCATAGAGTTGAATTTCATTATTTTATCTATGTTTATTTTTAAGTTACTTTATCTTTTGTTTTTCACTATTCAAAATACATTTTAAAAATCGTGTACATCACTGCTGACATTAAAGTTGAACACTGTTCACAAGCTTGAATTAAAAATTTTAAAATTAATAAGTACGATTGAATTCATTATGACTTATCTTGACAAAAGTTAATAAATATAGTTAAACTATTTTAAGTAAAATTTATAAAAAATTTTGTTGTAGGTTTGTCAGAATGTCAGTGCTCTGACTAAGGTATGTGTTGTCATGAAATTTTATACAACATTACTAATAATTACCAACTCATTTTTGCTTTGTACTCATTTACATCGGCGATATTTTGTCCTCGCGAGATTTTGTCCCCAACCCGTAATCAGAGTTATTGTATAATTTGCAATTTTTCTAGTTTCATTAAATTTAATATCAATATTATTGTTGTCTTGGTATGTTTTATTTAGAGAGTTGGTGATTTTTCCGTATTTTATATCGTTTTAATGCTTATTAAGACTAGTGTTCATCTTTTACTGGGACATTCGAATGTAGCAACTTTCTTAATTTTTAGAATATGTAAACGGGATTTTGTAGATACCTGTTGTCTTGTGGGAGGGATCATTATCGGTACAAATTATTTGATAGATATTGGGATTGGGTTTATCAGGTATATTTACATTGTATTTTCTATAGCTTATTTACACTTATTACTTTCTTCTATTCGATTAAATTACACATTTGTGAGTTCAAAAATAAGATTTCATTATTTAAAAAGAAATGCCTGCCTGTTCTATTTTTTTTTTTTTTTTTTTTTTTTTGTGTGTGTGTGTGTGTGTGTGTGTATGTGTGTGTAACAAAAATATTGTTACAACTGTATTTCAAGAACTACTGCTCGAAATTTTATATAATTTCATTTGTAGTTTCCCCATGACATAAATTAGTGCATATCAACCTTTGGTAAAAATCGCCCAACTCGGGCATTGCCTTTTTTTTTTTTTTTTTTTTTTTTTAATTTTTACATGACAGTACAGAACAAATTTTTGTATAATTATGTACAATTAGAATCTTTTCAATGCATCATTATGAAATTAATATATATACACATATATATTTATTTATTTATAAGAGTAATTCTCAACCAATAGAAATTTTTTCTATAAATAGGAATATCGTTGCTCTGCCTGTGAAGAATTTTTTATCAGATAGTGTTTAAATATACAAAATGGTACTTATTAAATGAGCTGTGTGGTACCTTTAAAACGAATGGTTCAACCATACACTGTAAAAAAAATTGTGTAACTTTACTCAACAATGTTGAGGTAGCTTACTTGCCACAGCCATGCTGAGAAACTTTACTAACCGTAGTTATGCAGCCTTAGCAGACCAGGAAGAAAGTTTACACTGCTACAATCGGTAAAATTACACTAATTTGTTATGTAGTATGCAGAACAGTAGGTTAGGTTCCCCTTTCGCAAACAATAAGTTTACACAACGTTGTGTAACATATGCAGATCAGTAGGTAAGTTTCCTCTCTCGCAAACAGTAATTTTACACAACATTGTTGTGTAACGTATGCAGATCAGCAGGTAGGTTTCCACACACGCAACATTGTTGTGTAACATATGCAGATCAGTAGGTAAGGATCCACTCTGGCAAACGGTAACTTTACACAACATTGTTGTGCAACGTATGCACTTTAGTAGGAAATATTCCAATTTGGTAAACGGAAACTTCACACAATATCGTTGTGTAACGTATGGAGATCAGTAGATAAGATTCCATTCTGGCAAACGGAAACTTTACGCAACATTGTTGTGTAACATATGCAAATCAACAGGTAAAATTCCTTTCTCGCAAACGGTAACTTTACACAGCATTGTTGTGTAGCGTATGGAGTTCAGTAGGTAAGGTTCCACTTTGGCAAATGGTAACTTTACACAACAGTGTTGTGTAACGTTTACAGATTAATAGGCAAGATTCCATTTTGGCAAACGGTAACTTTAAACAACATTATTGTGTAACATATGCAGATCATTAGGTATGGTACCTCTCTCGCAAATATTAACTTTACACAGCATTGTAGTGTAACGTAGGAAGATCAGTTGGTAAGACATGACTTTCAAAAACGGTAACTTCATGCAACGATGTTGTGAGACCTAAGCATATCAATGTGATTGGGGGCTTAATACAAGTTTGTTGTATAATATATAAAGATCATTAGAATTCCACACTTATGTTCGTTAATTTTACAAAACTTTGTTATATAAAGTATGAGGGCGAATAGGAAACATTTTAATCTCGTTGTCTATTACTGTACATAAATTTGCTCCGAAAGTTATACAAATCAGTAGTTAAAGTCTCACTTTTCATTCAGTGACTTTGTGTAATTTTATTGTGCTCTGTAAGTAGACCAGTAAGTAAAGTTTCATTTTGAAAATTTTGAAAATTTATCTTTTACAAAAAGATTTTATTATTTTGAGATGATGGTGAAGATCATAAATGCTTAGTAAATTACCGTGTTAGACTTATAAATATCTGCATACATTTACATTAAATGTATCAATATATTAAAAATTTTAAAGCAAAAATAGTGTCAATTTTCACTTCAATTTTACATTATTATAGTTTAATTATGTATTTCAAACATATTTTTATTATGTATTATGTTGTTAATTCATTGATAAGATTTTTTATTTTTTTATTTTTTAATATTTTTGTTTCAATAAAGAAATTTCATACAAATTTTGGCATTCAAACAAAATAATTAAAATTCTTATCAATCAATCGACAAAATCCAGTCGGTAACAAAAGTGTCCGAACACTAGCAAAAATTCCTATGTAAAAAAAAGTACACTTCATACGGTTCTGTTAAATAAATCCTTGACGAATCCTCTTCTTAGTTAGTCTAAGAACATGATTCGATAAGGATTTATTTAACAGAACCGTATGAAGTGTACTTTTTTTTACATAGGAATTTTTGCTAGTGCTCGAACACTTATGTTACCGACTGTAATACCCAAATTTGTTTAAATGTCCTGTTTAACTATAATAAGGAAAATCGAGGGGAAAATTTTAAAACTAGTTTGCAGCACCTTTTTTTTTTTTTTTTTGAGAAGTTTTTATTTATTTTTGATAATTGCATATGCATATTTAATTTCTTAATTGTGAAAACCAGTAATTAAAAAAAAAAAAAAATCTATAATGTGTATCATCTCGTAAAAAATAGAGATATTGCCAAATTCATTATTTTATGGTCATTTTAAAAAATACACAAGTAGTTAAAAAATCTGAAAAAAATTCAATTTTTTATGCAATAACTTAATGATGTTTAATTATAATTAGGGTTCCTGCTGGCATGGTGACAAAGCGCCAGTTGTTACCCAGTTACTAACAAATGTCGCCCAAATGACTCATATGGACTACAAATTTGTCCGCTAAAATATTTTTATTAATCCATTTCAATATTCATAAGCTTCTAACAGTACTTTTCGATGGTTGTCTGATACACATCATTAATTTCTTTATAGTCGATTTGAAGATTTTTTCTACATTCACAATTCTGTTACTAGATATGACTGATTGCTGTTAAATTAAATTCTTATAATGCTTCTGAATTATATATTCATTGCATCACAATGTTTATTTAATTTCTGTAAATTTCTTTTATATTAGAGTTTCATGTTACTACCAAAAGGATTTTTTGCTTTGTTTTTAAGAGAGAAAAGATACTATATGCTTTACAGGGTTATGCAATTCGTATTAACGATAAGTTCACTTCATTACGCTTTTTTTCGTACTGCATATAGCGACTACATTTTTCCCTCATGAAGGGTCATGCTTAATTTTTACGATGCACTTTATAGCAAATAGTAAAAAATCTGTATTGCATAATTTAAATGAATTTTTAAAATTAAAGTTTTAATTTTTAATTTAAAAAATTTAAAAGAATTAGTATTAATAAAATAGAAACGCATAAAAGTCTTTATTCTACAATTAATTTAAAGCAATTTCAGAAGCACAAAAATGATAATGGTTAATTCAGCTTATTAAAATACAGAAGAAACAATTCTGTATAAATTATATAAAGCATGCTTTTGGGGAAAATGTTTAATTGTCAGTTTCATGAAACCTGTATCTTATTTACTTTTTCTTAGAAATTTTAGATAAAGAAATGTGAAACTGGTGATGCGATTCAGAGATTGTAAAAGATAAAACGTTCACAGGTTACTTCTGAAAAACGTAATTTCCTGTAACTGAAGTAACTGAAAGTTACAGTAGAGTATTATCAGACAAAAAAAAAAAAAAAAAGCTGCAAATAAACTAAACTAAGAAGACTATATTTTGTTTTCAATATTTATTAAATAATTCATAAAAATTAAATATGTAAAATAAAAATGTATACTTTCAAAGTCAATATTAAGCTCACCAGACTCTAGAAATTTCTAAGTTTTTATTGAATAAAGATGCAGTAACATTTTATATTAACAAAATACTTTTCTTCTGGATTAAAATTAAAATTACGCTATGAAGCTTTCTCAGATTATTTAACTGTAAACAAATAATAATAATAATAATAATAATAATAATAAATAAACAAAAGTAACAAAACTATTAATAAATAGATGAGTAATTAGTTATGTCATGAATTATTGCTTGAAAATAACTTTTACGCTTATCTCTGTCAACCAAATCGTCAGAAATTTGGTTATGTTGTGGAAGTGTAGAGTTGTGCGTATTGAAAAACTTAACTGATTGACTAATTCATTTATATTAAAGTTTTGATCCCACATCAGTGTTTCGTGCCCATTGCAATTTTCACTCGGTTTTCCTATCACCTGAAAATGAAAAATATGTAATTAAAGGTAGTATTAACAATTTCTCTTAATAATTAAGAAAAAGCCATTATTTTTAGTGTTTTGCGAGTTTTTTTAGGGGAGGGAGGGTTAATACTGACGGACTTCCCAAAGATCATAGGCCTGAGGTGATGTGGTCACCATGAGGGTCTTTCTAAGGACGTGCCTTTACGCGAGTTTCGGAGAAAACCACGGACAACTCCGAACTACTACGTCGATAAGCGCGAACCCGGGGTTGAACCAGACATTTCCCGTCTACAAGGTTTTAGCACAGAATCGCTCAGCCACTGGTGGGGGCATGAATTTTTAAGAAGTTTTAACTCTGTACTACAGATTTGAAAATATCTACTCAACATTTGGTTACTGAATAAAATATTATGGAAACTTAAGCCATTACCCTCTGGTGTTCACGCAACACCAGAAATGATCGCGTTTAACAGTTAACTAAAAAAGGTTTTTTATATTAAGTATTGTTTTTAAGTTAAAAAAAAAAAAAAAAAAAAAAAAAAGGATAGATGTTTATTTTATTACAAAAAAATTTGATCTGAAAAACAGTTTTAAGTTTAAAAATGGATTTCAAACTTGAAACACATTTCAAGTGAAAAGTTTTGAAAATCTTCATATTTGAATCAGTTTACATAAAATAATTACTTTTGCAGTTATCTGTAGTTTATTCTGTTTTATGCTCCATCAAGAAAATTTCCGTAAATCTTTATTTGTATTAATTCTATACTCTTATTCCACTGAAATTGTACGAATACAACACCCTGTATTTAGTACGATAAGACTGATTTTAATAACTTTATTTTAAATTATTGTTATATATGATCAAAATAATGAGTATTACTGTTTGTATTTAGAAAAAATTCCTTATTTCGAGTTTTGGCGGTTAATGGAATAAAACAATTCACCACATTTTTTATTCCCCTATAATCTTCCAAAGTAAAAACTTTACTAATTAAATGTGATAACTGCAGATTTTAGCAAGTGAAAATAATGTAAATTAAACTTCATCCAAATGACCCCATATTTCAGAAAAGCAGGCTAAAAAAATATTACTTCAAAATTCGATACCGATACAGCAGTAATTTTGTTGATTTGTGGAGAAATAATTAGGTATCTCGAGAATCAGCGTTGAGAAAAATCATATCTGTCTATTAGCGACAGAAAAGGACTTCTGCATATACCTGGAATTAAAATAAAAAAAAAAAAATAAGTTAAACTGTGTATAAATGATTCTGCATTTTGGAAATGTGAAACACACAAAAACAGAAAAAATAAAAAGTTTAATTCATTGCGAAATTACCGTATATTTCATGAATTAGTTATAGATTTTTTTTTTTTTTTTCCGAAAGTGGAGAAATTGTTTGATGAAGAAAATGATGTATTTCAGGGGTTTGCAAAAGTTATTATTTATTTATTTATTTATTTTTTATTTATTTATTTATTTATTTATTTTTTAATTAAAGGTGAAATAGTTCCACATTTCAGCAATTGAAAATAAATGTAAATCAGCACTAAATTTTTACCATAGTCTATTTAAAATCTGTCTATCTGTCTATCTATCTATATAGATATGTAGATTAAAAAAAAGTGATTTATTTTTATTTTTATTTTATTTATTTATTATTTATTTATTTATTTATTTATTTACTTTGGAGGGGGGGGGGGAGGACATACAGAGTAATTACTTAGAGTACCTAAGGAATATTTGTAAATTCGGGGGATAAGGTAATTCCTGGAAAGTACCATACATGTACATTTTGTGAGTTAAAAATTATATTTATAATTTACTTTACATTTAAATTTTTATTACAATTAACAATAGTTCAATTTTTTAAATAAGTGAAAATTTTAAAAACATGACAGTGATTTTTGTTTTTATTTTTATTTTATTTTTTTTTTTTAAGGGAGGGGAATGGATGGAATTAGTAAAAGTACCATGCATTTTTTCACTGGATATGCTAAAGTATTTATTTACGATCATTTTAAAAAATAAAGCAAGATTTTTTTAAAGTTAGATCTTCATACAATGTACCAGCTCGTACATCATAACTTTTATGCTGCACTTGTGTTTGACAGTAGATTTCTCATAAAAAAAAAAAAAAAAAAAAAAAAAAAAAAACATTTCATATTTTGTAACTTTTTTGCATGAAAGCAGATTATTCTTTATATATATATATATATATATAATATATATATACATATATAATCAGTTTTAAGTAGTTTAATATTGTTGTCTCTGTCATTTTGAAAAGAGAAATTTTTAACAGATTGTGCCCGTTTTTCTTTCCATATTTATAAAATTATATTTCTAAAAAGTAATTTTTCTGCATTTGTAAACCTTCTTTTTTAATGCTGGTGACTTTGAAATAATAGAAAAATAATTTGTTTTACTAATTTCACTATATAATTTCTTTTTATATAAATTTAATATTTTCAAAGCTTTGATTTTTTATCTGTCTAAAAGTTAAAATTTAACTAAAAGTTTAATATTGATGGATTTATTAAAGAAAAAAGAAATTATATTATCAATTTAAATGTTTATTAATATTGATGTAATTTTATTTTACGAAAGTATTTCTCTGTATATGAATATTATACATACACACTTTAATGCACAACTACATACTTTGAGCAGTAAGGTTGAATGCAGCTTGAAAATGGCGTTTGATATGTTTTGTTTTTGGTACTTTCAACGACTGCTTATAAAATAACATTTTGTAAAGATTCTCGATATATATATATATACATATATCTACTATCCTTTTGATAGTTGAAGCAAAGAATGAGAATGAAGAATAGTTAAGGCCGGTTTCCACTGCGAGTTCTAGACCAAGGTTCAAAAAGTCATTAATCACGCTTTCGACACAAAGAGCCAAATGTCTTGTCATCAGTTGTAGCCCTTTTTTATCAGATTGCGCAGTTACTTCAAAGGAAAGCATGCAGAATTGACAAAGATATATACCTCCGGCCCCTCAATTATCTCAGCTGGGGGTTAGAACCAGACACTTTCCCCTTCGAAACAACCTCGTTGAACCAGGTCTAACTGCTTGACCACATCAAAGGAATCTGAATAGCGCCGCTCGAAACGACTTCGAACCTGCCTCAGTGGAAACTGCACTTTAAGGCCAGTTTCGACTTGGGCTCAAGATCAACGCTCAAAACGTCATTAATCACGCTTCCGACACAAAGAGCCAAATGTCTTGTCATCAGTTGTAGCCCTTTCTTATCAGATCGCGCAGTTAACTCAAAGGAAAGCATGCAAAATTGACAAAGATATCTGCCTCCCGGCCCCTCAATTATCTCAGCAGGGGGTTAGAAACAGCCCGTCCGAAGGCTTTGAGCTCCTGTGAGCTAGGCTCATCAGATCAAAGGATTCTGAATAGATGCCGCGGAATGAGCGCAAATGGAAACCGGACTTTAGTCAAGCAATTCACCAAAGAGACATACACACGCCTAAGGCTCCTATATATACGAGCTGGCGTATCAGGCATTTTGTTGCCTTAGGGTTGCCACATGTACCCAGCGCGTTTCTCTGATAAACAAACGACAAATTTTTTTTTTTTTTTTAATCGTCTTACATTACTTTAGAGTAACTTGTTTTATTATATTCCATAATTTTAGCTAAGCAAACTATGATATGGAAATTTGTTTAGCGATAAGCTGCTATAATCATTCAAGAATTGAATATAAAGTGTTCACTGACCTTCTATTACTGTGTATTTGAGTTTTGGCGACATTTTGTAAAAGAAACAGAAACCGCCCTAGCAACACATCTTACCCCAGTACATCCATAGGATATCCTCAGAATAAAATGACATCCTGTGAATGTACTGTGAAAAAAGTGTGTTTTTAGGAATATTATTGTTGCTTATTGCTCTTATCTTGACCGGATTAGCTTCAGATCAAGATTTCTTAAAATCATTAGGGAAGCGATAAGGACGCCAATCGGGAATGCTGTCCTCTTCGGAGGCAAAAAAATGGCGGTGATGCGCCAGCCTATTATTTTATTTAGGGGCTCTACACACGCCAAACAAAGCAACAAGATTTCCCAAACTGATTCAATTATCAAGTTCAACAATAGCACTGACGCTAATCCACTGTATATATATATATATATATATATATATATATATATATATACAAATAATTTCCTTTGATTATGAAATCAATAAATATTTCATGTTTTTTGAAAAGTTCGTTAAAACGAATTAACAGTCTGAATTTCATTGCTTTTTTTTTTTTTTTTTTTTTTTTTTTTTGTAATTAAAATTTACTTTCATATGATTATATAACAATGTGCATCATATAAATTAATTTGTTATGTTTTACGTCAGAACTGTATCCGAAAACATCTTAGAAAATTTATTGTAGTGTTACTAGTACTATTTTCAAAATTATTATATACGTATCTATTTCTTTAAAGCTTAAATGCATTTTCTTGAAAGACTCTATTCATATTTATTTTCATTATGTAGTTAGCAGTTGGAGAAATAATCCTTAGAAAATCTTTAGAAAATATAAATGATTTAAATAAGGATGGGTTAAGATCTCATTCACACTTACCTATAGTTAAATCATTTCCAATTTCTAATATGCGTACTTCAATTTTCGTCATCACCGCCACAAAAGGTGTGCTAGCTGTTACTAGCAGAGATGGGTCGATCTCGATTTCGCTCACTTTCGCTTCCGCTAGGAATGGCGTCAGGTGAGAAATAATGCAACCCGGTTGGTCAGCTTTCTAGCAGATGTCATCCTCTGCAAGTCCTATAATTAGTTTCTCCCGATTTCTCCTTATCTTGCAATATTTCTCAAACATGATATGTAAAGTTGCTCAAAAGAACAGTGTATTCTAAAATCTAAACTCTTTCCACACGCATATTGAAGGAATTTACACAACGTTCTTGAGAAACGTTAGTAAAATTTTTTACAGTGTAGATTTACAATAATTTAAAATAAAAGTACAATTATAATTTTCAATTTTAACAAGCAAATATGCTATCAAAGAAAAATAAAGTGCAGTTTTAAACTTTGTTGTCTGTGAAGCCTACTGTTTGCTTTCTTGGAACATTTAGAGTTATACTTCTTTGAGAAATATTTGTTTGCAATCTCCCCGAAAAGTAATTTTAAGAAATGTCCTGTTCTGCGATTTATAAATGAAAATATACAACAAAGTTTTGTTGTGGTCAGAACATACTAGTTTTTTACTAATGTGGTAATAATTAGACCTAGTTTACATAGTTTATATACCGCTGATGATAAAAATCTTCTGCTCTTCTTCTTTGAAAATTTTTCTTTCGTTATAAAAATTACAATGGTACTAGAATATAACTGTTATGAATCAGTAAAACATTACCGTCTTGATCGTTTATTTCACAAACAAAAATAAATTTCTCTTTTTTATTTCGAAGTAACCACAAAAGTTACCCAGCTCAGTTTTTATTAAAATGACTACATGAAGTTAACGAACATTGTTCTTTTAGTACTATTTTAAAGTAGTGGGTGATAAGTAGAATCAAAATTTAGTTCAACATTAGTTGCAACAATGCGATAATGAAATCTTTTACTGTGATTTCGTGCTTCTTGTTGAAAAATTCTAGAACAACTTTACTCAATTTTCCGAACATTAAGTAATTAACGTCTGTAAAAATACATTAAATCAAGATGAGTCTGAAACCAATCAGATCAATTGTATGAAGCGTTGAGCACGATTGCAATTTAAACAAGTTTAGCCCATTGAGCATACAATTTTACATAAATTTAAAGCTCATTTGTAAAAAGCGTTGAGTACTATTGCAATTTAAATATTTTCAGCCCATAAGACATATAATTTGTACATAAAATTAATGCTCAATTGGATAAAGCGTTTAGACCCTATCGTACTTCAAATACTTTCAGACCATAGGCCATAATGATAAAGAATTATTTGTTGTGTCCCTGTAAAAAAAAAAAAAAAAAAACTATGAGAGCTAGATTAATCTAAATTTATACAGTTCGTGCAACCGTGTCCTATAACATGTACATAGGTTTTCAACTAAATCAACTAAGATAATTAGACGCTATCGCAATTTAAATAATTTGAGCCGATGGCCCATAATGATAAAGAATTTTCCTTTGTGTCCCTGTAAAAAAACTTTTAGTGCTAGATTCACCAAAATCTATGCAGTTTGGGCAATGATGACCTACATGTATATAAATTTTCACTTTAAAAAAGTCTTCCACTTAAAAAATTGGCATCCCGATAATGTTTGAAATACTGGATTAATTCGCATCTAAGTCGAAAAGGTGACTTATTTATAAGTATCCTGGATGAATTCACTGAAGAACTTGCGCCATCCAAGTTGTGGCATCTTAATATAAGATTGACACTTGAAAAGTTGTGATCCCGATAACTATTAAATAAACTAATTCGAACCAGATTTGGACAGTGGACTTATATTACGAATATGTTGGATGACTTCGCTGGGCAATTAGCTCCACCACTTTGTTTCAAAGTGGCGGCTACTTAAAAATTTGTCATCATGGTAACTTTTCAAATATACTGAATTAATTCGCACCAGAGTTGTATAGTGGACTTACCTGTCCAATATGTTGGAGAAGTTCACAGGGTATCTTACTCCGCCATTTTGTTTCCAAGTGGAGGCTACATGAAATTATGATACCACTTGAAAAAATGCATTCACGTTAACTTTTAAAATACTTAATTAATGCAGACCAAAGTTGGTCAGCGGATTTATCTTACAAATGTCGTGGATGGGTTTCCTAATCAACTTCCTCCGCTATTTTTTTTTTCTTTAATTCCGAGTGGTGACCACTTGAAAATTTGTACGATGATTTTGCACGATAACTTTTGAAATATTGAATAAATTAGATATAAAGTTGAACAATGGACTTTCCTTACAAATATCTTGGATGAGTTCACTGAGCAACTTGTACCGCTATTTCGTTTCCCAATGACAGCCACTTAAAAACTTATTTGTACGATAACTTTAAAAATACTGAAATAATTCAAACCAAATTTGTACAGTAGGCTTACCATAGAAATACCTTTCATATGTTCGTTGACCAGCTTGATCCACCATCTTGTTTCCAACTGTTTACCACATGAAAATTTCAAATACACATAAAATATATATATATTTAAGAATCGATTTTGCTTAAATCTCCATGCGTACATAGCCCACACCAATGTCTCCAAGGTTCTTAATAAATTTTGTCTGCCATCTTCACTCCAAATGGTGACCACCTGATCGGAAAAAGAAATAAAACAAGTCTTCTCCTGAGCCAAAAGGACTTTTTTTTTTTTCTCCCATTTAAATAACAAACACTATAAATTGTATTGGAAAATATTAAGATAATATCAGACAATTTGCATTAAAACATTTAACTATTCACATTTAGATTTAGATTATTGAAATAAGTTAAATTTTAATTAATAAGATTTGTAATTAAACTTTTGGTTTTACATAATTTCGATTTATTTCAGATAATTTTAGTATTAAGTACTCACTTATGGTTAATATTGAACTTTTCTTCAGCTTAATTTAAAAATATTTATTTTAGTGTTTCAAATAATGCTTAAGATTTATTCTGATCCTTTCTTTCTTTTGTTAAATACAAAAGGGAATTAAAAGATTTGTAAGAACAGTAAAATTTTAATCACTGATGTTACAGGCTGAAACATTTACCGATAGATGATAAAAGAGTTCAACGTTAAACAGGATTAAATCTGGAGGAAATTAGATATTGATTTCTCAAACCAAAATGAAATTACTGTCACTTTTCTTTTTCTGGCTATTATCAGAAATTCTGTTTAACTTGAATCAGATGAAGAAATTAAAATGTTCTCCATAGAAAAAATTCAATTTTCAAAAAAGCTGATTTCATGTAATTGGAACAGCTGGATATGGCTCATTTTCAAATTTAGTTTAAAAAAAATAATTTGAGTTTCCTAAAGAAATTATTTCTTTTATTCTTTCTTTCTTTATTTTTTTTTTCTCTTGCAAGAAATTGCATTTCTAAATATAAATTTTTACTACTACACTCAATAGAAGAAAGTATTGGTTTCATAAAAGTTTTCGACCTTGAGTTTTTGTTGAATTTACACGTTTTGAGAGTTCTAGAACACGATTTGTTCTTTATTACAAAATGTCTGTTTCTGTGTGACAAAATATTGTTGCAACTGTATTACAGGGACTACTGGTAAAATTTCATACAAATTGATTTATTGTTGCACCTTTGTATAAATTAATGTCTGTCAACTTTTGATGAAAATCATCCAATAGGTTGCGTTGCATCCTGCTTTTTCTAAATTTTTAACACGACGGTATAGGACAAAATTTCATATAAATGTCCATAAAGATAATTATTTTTTAAGAATCATTATGAAATTAAAATATTAAAAAGAAATATTTAAATAGTGATAGTCATCTGGACAAATTTTTTTGTATATGTGGGAGCCATCGCTTCTCTCTCCCCTCCCCCCGCCCTTGACGGAAAAATTTCATTATGGGTATCTTTCAAAAGAGCTTGTTAATAGCTTTAAAACGAAAAGCTGAACCATCATCGGTCTGTGATAATTTAAAATACATTTATCGATTTTTTATTTTTAAAAAAAATTAAATAAATAAACCGCATTTTTTGAAGATGACATATAGATAATGAAATTGGTTTTCTTCGAATATTCAGTTTTATACTTCTTTAGAAAGAAAATCGTCTGCATTCATCATGAAATAGCCCAAAGGCTAATCGGCACCATGTCAAACCAAGGCACAATCAAATATCAAATTCAGTTAAATTAATTCCATTGGTTCATAAAGTACTGTGTTTAAATTCAAAAAGACAAATATTTTCTAAAAATGGTCGATTTAAGTTCAGGAAATCTCAAAACGTGTAACTTCCTCGAAAACAGAAAATCTAAATTTTTTCTGAATCTTATACTTTCTTATTATATATGCAGAGGAAATAACAAAATGTCCACTTTTTTTAAAAAATAAGTAGTCAGTTTCAGTTAATCGAAATGAAAGGAAATTTCAAAACGTTTAAATTCAACGAAAACCATAAATCAAACATTTTTTTTTTTTTTTTTTTTTTGTATCTTCAACTTTCTTGTTATGTACGCAGAAGCTAGTCATAAATCTTTTTTTTTAAAAATAAATAGCCAATTTCAATTAATTGAAATGCAAGGAAATCTCAAAACGTGTAAATTCACCGAAAACCAGAAATCAAAAGTTTTTCCAAATCATATACTTTCTTCTTGTATATGCAGAGGATAGAATAATAAAACCTTAAAAAAAATATATATAATAATAATAAGTAGTCAATTTCAGTTAATTGAAATGCAAGAAAATCACAAAAAGTGTAAATTCATCGAAAACTGGAAATCGAATTTTTTTCTGTATCGTCTACTTTCTTCTTATGCATGCAGAAGCTAGTACCTTTTTTAAAAATAAGTAGTCACTTTCAGTTAATTGAAATGCAAGGAATTCTCAAAACATGTAAATTAATCGAAAACCAGAAATCAAAAGTTATTGCAAATTTTATACTTTCTGCTTATTTTTGCAGAAGGTATGGTAATAAATCCATTAAAAATGAATAAATAAATAAGTAGACAATTTCAGTTAATTGGTATGAATTATGTTTTAGTTTAAAAATGTGTCTTTAAATTAGGTCAGGTGAGAAGTAATGCAACCCAATTGGTCAGCTTTTTAGCAGATGTCATCCTCTGCAAGTCCTATATTTAGTTTCTCCCGATTTCTCCTTATCTTGTAATGTTTCTCATACATGATATGTAAAGTTGTTCAAAAGAACAGTGTATTCTAAAATCTTAACTCTTTCCACAACATATTGAGGGAATTTACAGAACGTTCTTGAGGAACGTTAGTAAAATTTTTTTCAGTGAAGATTTACAATAATTTAAAATAAAAGTACAATTATAATTTTCAATTTTAACAAACAAATATGCAATCAAAGAAAAATAAAATGCACTTTTAAACTTTGTTGTCTGTGAAACATACTGTTGGCTTTCTTGGAACATTTAGAGTTATACTCCTTTGAGAAAAAAATTGTTTGCAATCTCCCT
Source organism: Salticus scenicus (assembly GCA_963930645.1). Lineage (NCBI taxonomy): Eukaryota > Metazoa > Arthropoda > Arachnida > Araneae > Salticidae > Salticus > Salticus scenicus. The sequence continues at coordinate 65,993,841 of OZ005661.1, read as the reverse complement.
GAAAAGTAATTTTAATAAATGTTCTGTTCTGCGATTTATATATGAAAATATACAGCAAAGTTTTGTTGTGGTCAGAACATACTAGTTTTTTACTAATGTGGTAATAATTAGACCTAGTTTACATAGTTTATATACCGCTGATGATAAAAATCTTCTGCTCTTCTTCTTTGAAAATTTTTCTTTCGTTATAAAAATTACAATGGTACTAGAATATAACTGTTATGAATCAGTAAAACATTACCGTCTTGATCGTTTATTTCACAAACAAAAATAAATTTCTCTTTTTTATTTCGAAGTAACCACAAAAGTTACCCAGCTCAGTTTTTATTAAAATGACTACAGTCGGTACCAAAAGTGTCCGAACACTAGCAAAAATTGCTATGTAAAAAAAGTACACTGCATGCGGTTTTGTTAAATAAATCCTTATCGAATCTTGTTCTTACACTGACTAAGAACAGAATTCGACAAGGATTTATTTAACAACAACCGTATGAAGTGTTGTTTTTTTACATAGGAATTTTTGCTAGTGTTCGGACACTTTTGTTACCGACTGTACATAATATGAAGTTAACGAACATTGTTCTTTTAGTACTATTTTAAAGTAGTGGGTGATAAGTAGAATCAAAATTTAGTTCAACGTTATTTGCAACAATGCGATAATGAAATCTTCTACTGTGATTTCGTGCTTCTTGTTGAAACATTCTAGAACAACTTTACTCAATTTTCCGAACAATGAGTAATTAACGTCTGTTAAAATATATTAAATCAAGATGAGTCTGAAACCAATCAGATCAATTGTATGAAGCGTTGAGAACTATTGCAATTTAAATAAGTTTAGCCCATTGAACATACAACTTTACATAAATTTAAAGCTCATTTGTTTAAAGCGTTGAGTACTATTGCAATTTAAATATTTTCTGCCCATAAGACATATAAATTGTACATAAAATTAAAGCTCAATTGGATAAAGCGTTTAGACGCTATCGTACTTCAAATACTTTCAGACCATAGGTCATAATGATAAAGAATTATTTGATGTGTCCCTGTAAAAAAAAAAAAAAAAAAAGAAAGAAAGAAAAACTATGAGAGCTAGATTATCTAAATTTATACAGTTCCTGCAACCTTGTCCTATAACATGTACGTAAGTTTTAAACTGAATCAACTAAGATAATTAGACGCTATCGCAATTTAAATAATTTGAGCCGATGGCCCATAATGATAAAGAATTTTCCTTTGTGTCCCTGTAAAAATCTTTTAGTGCTAGATTCACCAAAATCTATGCAGTTTGGGCAATGATGACCTACATGTATATAAATTTTTACTTTAAAAAAGGCTTCCACTTAAAAAATTGTCATCCCGATAATGTTTGAAATACTGGATTAATTCGCAACTAAGTCGAAAAAGTGACTTATTTATAAGTATCCTGGATGAATTCACTGAAGAACTTGCGCCATCCAAGTTGTGGCATCTTAATATAAGATTGACACTTGAAAACTTGTGATCCCGATAACTATTTAAATACATTAATTCGAACCAGATTTGGGCAGTGGACTTATATTACGAATATCTTGGATGACTTCGCTGGGCAATTAGCTCCACCACTTTGTTTCAAAGTGGCGGCTACTTAAAAATTTGTCATTATGATAACTTTTCAAATACTGAATTAATTCGCAACAGAATGGGATAGTGGACTTACCTGTCCAATATGTTGAAGAAGTTCACAGAGTAACTTGCTCCGCCATTTTGTTTCCCAGTGGAGTCTACATGAAATTATGATACCACTTGAAAAAAATGCAATCACGTTAAGTTTTAAAATACTTAATTAATACAGACCAAAGTTGGTCAGTGTATTTATCTTACAAATGTCGTGAACGAGTTTGCCGATCAAACACCTCCGCTAATTTTTTTTTTTTTTTTTCTTTCGAGTGGTGGCTACTTGAAAATTTGTCAGCTCGATAACTTTTGAAATGTTGAATAAATTTGATATAAAGTTGAACAATGGACTCCTTACAAATATCTTGGATGAGTTCACTGAGCAACTTGCACCGCCATTTTGTTTCCCAAAGACAGCCACTTAAAAATTTATTTGTACGATAACTTTAAAAATACTGAAATAATTCAAACCAAATTTGTACAGTAGGCTTACCATAGAAATACCTTTCATATGTTCGTTGACCAACTTGATCCACCATCTTGTTTCCAACTGTTTACCACATGAAATTTCCAAATACACATAAAAAAATGTATATTTAGGAATCGATTTTGCTTAAATCTCCATGCGTACATAGCCCACACCATTGTCTCCAAGGTTCTTAAAAAACTTTGTCTGCCATCTTCATTCCAAATGGTGGCCACTTGGCCGGAAATAGAAATAAAACATCTCTTCCACTGAGCCAAAAGGACTTTTTTTTTCTCCCATTTAAATAACAAATACTATAAATTTTATTGGAAAATATTATAATAATATCAGATAATTTGCATTGAAACATTTAACAATTCACATTCAGATTATTGAAATAAGTTAAATTTTAATTAATAAGATTTGTAAATAAACTTTTGGTTTTACATAATTATGATTTATTTCAGAGAATTTTAGTATTAAGTACTCACTTATAGTTAATATTGAACTTTCCTTCAGTTTAATTTAAAAACATTTACTTTACTGTTTCAAATAATGCTAAAGATTTATTTTGATACTTTCTTTCTTTTGTTAAATACAAAAAGGGAATTAAAAGATTTGTAAGAACAGTAAAATTTTAATCACTGATGTTATATGCTGCAACATTTACCGATAGATGTTTAAAGAGTTCAGCGTTAAACAGGATTAAATCTGGAGGAAATTAGATATTGATTTCTCAAACCAAAATGAAATTACTGTCAATTTTCTTTTTCTGGCTATTATCAGAAATTCTGTTTAACTTGAATCAGATGAAGAAATTAAAATGTTCTCCATAGAAAAAATTCTATTTTCAAAAAAGCTGCTTTCATGTAATTGGAACAGCTGAATATGGCTCATTTTCAAATTTAGTTTTAAAAAAATAAATTTATTTTCCTAAAGAAATTATTTCTTTATTTCTTTTTTTTTTCTCTTGCAAGAAATTGCATTTCTAAATATAATTTTTACTACTACACTCAATAGAAGAATGTATTGGTTTCATAAAAGTTTTCGACCAGGAGTTTTTGTTGAATTTAACATGACTGTGTAGAACAAAATTTCATATAAATGTCCATAAAGAGAATTATTTTTTAAGAATCATTATGACATTATAAAATTAAAAAAAAAAATTTAAATAGTGATAGTCATCTGGACAAATTTTTTTGTATATGTGGGGCATCGCTTCTCTCCCCCCCCCCCTACCCCCACCCTTGAGGGAAAAATTTCATTATGGGTATCTTTCAAAAGAGCTTGTTAATAGCTTTAAAACGAAAAGCTGAACCATCATCGGTCTGTGATAATTTAAAATAAATTTATCGATTTTTTATTTTTAACAAATAATTAAATAAATAAATAAATAAATCGCATTTTTTGAAGATGATAATGAAATATAAAAGATAGATAATAAATTGATAGATAATGAATGATATAAATGATAAATGATAGATAATGAAATTAGTTTTCTTTGAATATTCAGTTTTATACTTCTTTAGAATTAATATCGTCTGAAATACATGACATCCATTTTATGAAAATAAAATCGCGTTCCAGATTTTTTTTTTTTTTTTTTTTTTTTGAGTGGTCATACCTGACACCGTTTGAAAGGCCTCTTGCTTATTATTACATTTAATAAATTAATAAATTATTTGTACTAAATGAATTTGTATAAGAAAATATGGAATAAACTTATGTGATACCCCCAACATACTACTTTATAATATTTATAGTGAACTGGGAAAAAAATTTTCGTAGGGGCATTGGCTTCCCTCCGTGAGGAGATGTCCACACCTCCGCCGAGGGGAACAAATTTCCATCATGTGTATTTTTCGAAAGAGTTCATCCATACCTTTACGACGAATGTTTGAACGATCTGTGCTATGTTAAAATAAAATTACCGATTTTTTTTTCATTTTTAACAAAAAAAAAAAAAAAAAAGTCGTTTTTTCAAAATGATATATAGAGAACAAAATTGACATTCATTTCATATTTAGTGTTATAGTGTTCACAATAAGGAAAATCGTCTGCATTCATTACGGAAGATAATTCTGATAAATAACAATTTTAATAAGTTATTTGTACAGGAAAGTATAGAGTGAATTTGTATAGGAAAATCTAGAAGAAAGTCATGTGGTGGCTACAGCACACCAGTTTGTTACTTATTTTCCAAATATCATACTTTTATAGATATGCCTAAGATTAAATAATCTGATCTGACACTCACACAACTTTCTATTACCTAGAATTTGAGTATTATAAAATCATATTCTACACTAAGAATAAAATCAGAAGTACTGTGCATGGGTACATTAAAAACATTTCATTTAAAATAGATTTAGAAATAGTTTTATTTTGCATATATATCTGAATAAGGAACCCCAACCCCCATCCCTCTCAAACGATTATAACTGAAATTTGTCAAATTATCGTTCACCTGTCCTTTGAAAACAAAATTTTAATTTTATGCAGATTTTTTTAAGTCATGCTGATACACAGCTACCAACCTTTAAAAAACTTGTTTTTCGTATTCAGTGGACCTCAAAGAGCGTGATTGTAGGGAAAAAAAAAAAAAAAAAGCTTAAATCTTTTGAACATGAAACAGCTAACGTTAATCTAACATAACAATATGAGAATGTAATTATTATTTCTTGCGAATTTTTCTGGTCTTGGTAAAATTTAATTAAGCATTTCCATCAATTACTTTCAGAAAAAGAGAAAGTTTTCGCTTAATTTTGGTCAACCTGTATTTTATCTATTAATTATGTGCACATCACGCAGTAAACTTAAATTTTGTACATTATGAAAGCAAGATTTATAAAACAAGATTTATAAAACATTATAAAACAAGATTATATGCCTCTCTAGCAATTTCCTACTAATTCATTTTTGTGGCCCTGTTAACGAATGATGAATGATTTTCCATACCACATTCTACACGAAACATGCTTTTATAAATATAAAAAGAATGTGGTGTGTCACTCATACGACTTTCTCTTACCCTGAAATTTAATACTACAGTTATAGATATAGATTAAGGGGTAAGATAACGAGTACTGTTATTTAAACCTATGTCAAAACAATTCAAAGTAGGCTTCGGAACAGCTTTATATGACAATTATTTCTATGTGAGGGGGGCTACCGCTCCCCTCAACCTCCCGTTTCATTATTGTACCTACATTTATATATTGAATTCAAATCTGTTATTCAATTCGAAAGTTTATTTAAAATTATTCAGGCAACTTTCAGACGCAATATTCTTTGACACTTACCAAACTTGATCAAACTTTCCTACAAGCAAACGTATTAACTTCAAAATATAATATTTGGATCGCCTGAAATTATTATTTTTTTAATTTATTCTAAGAGATACAGACAAAGATTAAACGTTAAAAACTTGACTTCGGTATTCAGAAGAACCTCAAATCGTGTAAATATACAAAAAAACCAAGTGATGAATATTTAGATTTAAAAAATACATTATTTACCATATGGCTATGAGGAATTAATTTGAACTTCTGAGCGGCTTTCCAGGACATGGTAAAATATTACAGTAATGCTCTTCCATTAACAATAAAAATAAAACGTTATGGCTTAAATGTTGGTAGCTCTGTATATTTCCTGAAGTTTATTTACACACCAGATGGTGAAAATAAATATAATCCTATATTAATAACACACGACATAACCTGAAGAACACTTCTATCTATTTTCAAGTATTGTCGCACTATAATCTTTTTCGTTTGTGTAACCCTTTAAACGAACAGTGAATTATTTCCATACCATATTATACGAGAAACGTGTTTTTTATTTTCATTTGGTTCAGTGCAGTCTATAGCTGTTAGCCTCTACTTACCTGCAATTTCCCCCATTGACATAATGTATCTGAATTTTCTTGGGTGTCCCTCTACACGAACCATTTGCTTAATCTCAACGAAATGTTTAGTGTAGCATTCCTATATGATACAAAGTTTGGAATTTCTGCTACTATTTGTTCTTGAGACATGCTGATATATACACACATACAGACAGACACGCACACTGTCCAACCGCTAAAAACATGATTTTTAGATTCGGGGGATCTGAAAACGTGTAAATACAGCAAAAAACTTAATTTCGAAAATTTGACTCAAATACAATACTTTCTCTACCATATATATGGGTAAGAGAAAATAATATGTGGGTTTATTTAATTTTGTTTAGTGTAACTTATAGATGTCATTTTGCACTTACCATAAATTTTCCCCATAGACGACAGTATTTGATTTTCCTTTAATGTCACTGAAGATGAGCTGCTTGTTTCGTTTCAACAAAATATTAATTTAGCATATTCATTTGATACAGATTTAAAGTATCTAGTTTGGGATTCCTCATATTTCTCTTCATTTATACAGTCCGTTAAGAAATTATAAGACCACTTTAATTTTGTAAATTATAAGAAAAGTAAAGATTCTAATCTTAATTTAAATACATAAAATAACATATTGCTCTATATTTTTTTATAATTAGTTTGAAATAACTTGGTATAATGCAATAAATATTTAATTAAAATATATATTAGAAATAAGCGAAAAATAACCTGTTAAGAAAATATAAGACCACTTGTGAAAAAACAAAATTGTATAAAAAATTATTATGATATTGGTCCTCCATTTTTCACGATGACTTCAAACACTCAATTTTTCATTGAAGTAACCCGGTGATTAAGTTCAGTTCTAGAAATATTGTACAATTCTTTAACAATGGCTACTTCCAGTTCATTCGCAGATGAAAATTGTTTTTTATTAGCATAAACATTGCGAGATAATATACCCCATAGGTTTTCCATGGGGTTCAAGTCTGGACTTCGACTTGGCCACGGCAAAACATTATTTTTTTCTTTTTTAAACCACTCCGGTGTGGATTTAGATGTATGACAAGCAGCATTGTCCTGTTGAAACATCCAAATAGCACTACCTAATAAAGGTCCAAACGGTATCATATGATCATATACCATAGATTGATATTGTGTAGATAGTTCATATGAACCGAAATCCCCTGTATATCACACAACCCCTCATAACTGAAAGCTACCCAAATCATTACTGATCCCCCACCCATTTGTCGACTGAAGCATTCTTTTGGTTCCTTCTTCAAGTCATGCCAATAGTGTTTGTAACCGTCGGGACCATCAAGGTTAAATTTCTTTTCATCAGAAAATATAATTTTTTCCACTCATCATTCCACAACATGACATTTTTAGCCCATTTTAATCTTTCTTCTCGGTGGCATTTCAATAACTATGTTTTATTCTTCAGTTTCATAAATTTCGTATTAATATTTAATTTAAGACTCTTCCAGACTGTTACATGTGAAGTTTTCTTGCAGAAACGTTTCGAAATTTCACGAGTGGAAAGACCTTTTTTAGTTGACAGTCGAAAAATTTGTCTATTATCACGTGCTGTCAAAATATTTTTTCTACCAGATCGTTTTATTTTGTTTGAATAGTATTTTCTAATTATGGCATTATGAATGGCAGTTATAGAACGGTTCATTAACCTCGTAATATCTCTTTGAGATTTACCAGAATCTTTATACAATAAAATTTTTCTCACTTCGCGCTCCGATAATTCTTTACCTCGAGGCATCGTTAAATTAATCGTAGATAACACATTCAAAACCTAAGCCTTTGCTTCATAGGTAATGCTTTTACGAAATACTGACGCATGCGCTTTATATTGAGTTTGGCGTCATGTATAATATGCTAATTTTCTCAGGTGGTCTTATAATTTCTTAACAGTCACAGTCTTTAATTTTTAGAAAAATTAATGAGGTTTCATGAAATTTATTTTAATTTTAAAAGTTGGAATTAGTATAGGATGCGTTTTCTTATCAATTTTAAATACGCAACTAAAAATTTGCATATTATGCTCTCTTCTTCAGAAATGAACCAATACGCTTGTGGTCTTATAATTTCTTAACGCACTGTAGTGCTAACAGCCACTCAGAAACACAGACAGACTAACGCACACAAACAGGCACACACAGACCAAAAGCTATAAATCTGATTTTCGCAGTCAGGGATCCTCAAATCAACTAAATATTTCCAAAAATCAATTTCGACTAAATGTTATCAATATTTGCTTCACGAATTATATTTTCTCCACCATAAATGTATAAGAGGAAGTAAAGCATTAGTACTAGAATATAAACTATAAAAAGTATTAATCTGAATGTAATATTGCTAATGCTACAAATCGATATTACTCTGAACAGAGCACTTAATTCTTTGCTGTAGAAAAGTCGTTTATTATTATTATTATTATTATTATTATTATATTTAAAAATTAAGACAGAAAAGGAAAATAATTATCGATAAATTTTTTTTGGAGCCTGCATTTAAAATAACATTCACAAATCGTTTACGATAAATGTAGATAGTTTATCCTGAACAATCTGATGACGACACAAATTTAATAGACCTGAATGGAACGGCCTCTGTGGAATTATTTCGAAAGTATCCGGCCCGTATTTACCACAAAATATGTATTATTTTCAATTTTTGTAAAAATATCTCACGATTTTAGATATTTTATTTTTATTTTAAATACTTGTGTATAACATTTTAAAATGCAATAAAAATTACACATTATACAGTGTTTGAATTTAAGGAAGCACTTGTCATAGATCGCACATACACACAAAAACTAGTTGGCATAGGTGGACTCTGCTCAGTTCCCCATCATATTTATGTTCTCATAAATTTCTAGTGGGAGACATATTATAATCATGTTAAAAAAAATGAATTTGACCAAAGCTTGATATAGTAACAGAATGAAATCCCCGCCTAATAGGCTATCCACCGTTCACTTCAATATATTTATGTTATTCTAATCTATTAATTTATTTTATCAGGATCAATTTCGTTGTTTAGTTTTCATGCTACTATTTCCAAAGCAATAATCATCAAAATTCATATTTATATAAAAAATTTACAATTTCGCTATGTTAAAAAATCGTAAATTACGAATAATTTACGAAATTTTCCTATTAGAATATTTGTATTCAATCATGTTCAGACAAATACCATAAATGTAATTTTGAAGTTGTCTAATATATTTATGATCCTCAAAATGGAAGTTTATGCTCATTTTTGCCTTATTCTGACATGTTAAGTAAATCGTAAATTCCAAATAACTTACGAATTTTTACTTCCTTATACAAAGTATAAGGAAGTATAGTAATCCCGATTTGCGAAAGGGATTTTCTATTTCATATTGCTCAAAAACGAATGATCACTGAATGTTCCCAATTTGTACGTGTGACTGTCATGATGTCTAGTTGTACACATGCAAGTGTAGTCTTAACACGAGCTCTCGTTTTAGAGATATAAGCGACTTTACACGTTTTTTCGTGACATCTGTATGTTTGTATGTGTGTGTGTGTGTGTGTGTGTGTCGCATAACTCAAAAACGGTTGGACGTAGAAAGTTGCGAATTGGTACATAGGTTTGTTTTAACATCTAGTTGTGCACCTCCCTTTTTGGACTTTGTATGATTTTCCGTTTTGGAGATATTTAGGAAAATTAGGTTCATAATGGCCAAAATGTATCAAAAAACGGCAATACAACAATAACTCAACTAACAGGTAACCTAGGTAACAATAACTCAAAAACGGTTTGGACAAATCTTGCAATTTAACTAACTTTCCGACTAGCTAGACATTTGAAACTTTCAGAAAAGCTCAGAACACGTTGACAATGCATTTTAAAAATATTTTTAGCCAACTGTTTCGGATACCTGCTGCCTTCAGCAGCGTTTATATGATTCCACAGAAAAATTATTGAACTAACTTATCGACTAGCTAGACATTTGAAACTTTCAGAATATTTCAAAACACGGTGAAAATGCATTTTTGAAATGCTTTTAGCGATCTGTTTCGGGTTCCTGCTGCCTCCGGCAGCGTTACTTGGACAAATCTTGCAATCGATTTTTAACTAACTTCCGACTATCTAGACATTTGAAACTTTCAGTAAAGCTCAGAACATGGTGACAATGCGTTTTTTAAATATTTTTAGCAAATTGTTTCGGGTCACTGCTGCCTTCGGCAGCGTTTATATGGTTCAACAGAAAATTTATTTAACTAACTTTCCGACTAGCTAGACATTTGAAACTTTCAAAATAGTTCAAAACATGGTGAAAATGCATTTCTTTTAATATTTTTAGCCAACTGTTTCGGATCTCTGCTGCCTTCGGCAGCGTTACCTGGACGAATCTTGCAATCGATTTTTAACTCACTTCTGGACTAGCTAGACATTTGAAGCTTTCAGTAAAGCTCAGAACATGGTGACAATCCATTTTTTAAATATTTTTAGCAAATTGTTACGAGTCACTGCTGCCTTTGACAGCGTTTATATGGTTCAACAGAAAATTTATTTAACTAACTTCCCGACTAGCTAGACATTTGAAACTTTCAGAATAGTTCAGAACACGGTGAAAATCCTTTTTTTAAATACCTTTAGCCAACTGCTTCGGATCCCTGCTGCCTTCGGAAACGTTACCTTTACAAATCTTGCAATCGATTTTTAATTAACTTCCCGACTAGCTAGACATTTGAAACTTTCAGAAAAGCCAGAACACGGTGGTAATGCATTTTTAAAATATTTTTAACCATTTGTCTTGGGTCCGATGACAATGCTTTTTAACATTATATATTTCTAAAGATGTATAAGGAAGTCATGTGGTGCCCACATCAGATTTTTTAAATTGGGAAAAACCATAGTCTACGATATTCATGCCAGTATCCTAAATAATATTTAGAAAGTGGTTTGACACCTTTACGATGAAAATATCTCTCAAGATTGACGTTTATGGGAAATTTTGCTCTATTCTGCCATGTTAAGAAATTCGTAAATTTTCGATAACTTAACGAAATTTTTATATTGGAAAATTCATAGTCATTAATATTCATGCTAGTGTCCTATATAATATTTCAAAAGTAGTCTGACATCTTTACGATGGAAATATCTCTGAAAATTGATATTTATGTGAAATTTTGCTCTATTCTGCCAAGTTAAAAAATTCGTAAATTTCCAATAACTTGCGAAATTTTCAAAGTAGCAGATTTGTAGTTACTGATGTTCATTCCGGCATCAAAACTGATATTTTAAAACTGGTCTGACATTTTTGCAGTAAACAGTTTCCATTAATTGAACGTTTAAGTGAATTTTGTCCTATTCTCCCATGTTAAGAAAATCGTAAATTTCTAATAACTTACGAAGTTTTTAAATTCGAATGTTGCAAATGAACAGGGTTCTTGCCATTGTCGAAAGTAATATTTTAAAACTGATTTGACCTCTCTGTGACAATTTGTTCTTGAGATATCGTGTGCAGAGACTAATAAACTAACGGAGTAACACACTAACAAACTAACACACTAACAGACACCCGACAGACAGACACCATACAAATTTTGTCATTTTCGGATTCCTCATACCTGAAAACGTGCAAAAAAGTCAAAAACCGAGGTCGAAAATTTTCATGATTACCTAAGTTCCCCATACCTATCGTATGATGGGGAACTAAAAAAAAAGGGGGGGGGGTGAAGAAAAGAAAAGAAAAAGAAGAAAGAAAAAAGAAAAAAAACGATTCGACAAGCAATGAGTAAAATCCGGTAGATCGTGCGACTGATTCCCACTTACGTAGAATAAATATGCGATAGAAATAATGTGATAAAACATCACACTACAACTAAATGTTTATTTTATTTTCAAAATCTGTGGCATAAATATATATTTTTTTTTTATACTGTATCGAAAAATATCCTAACAGCTTGGAGCACGTTAATGGCTGTTCATATTTTGCACATATACTTTTTTTAATCAATAATTTAGATTTTTTAAAAGTATTTCCAATGTAAATAATTTGGTGTATCACTCACACGACTTTCTCTTGTTCTGAAATTTAATACTATAAATACTCTGAAATTTAATACTGGAAATTAAGAAGTAAGATAACGAGTACTGTTATGTAAACCTATGTTAAACAATTCAAATTAGAACCGGAATAAACTACTACGTCAGAAACGCCAAAGAAAAATATTTTTCTTTGGCGTTTCTGACGTAGTAGTTTATTTGGGTTTTAGTATTCCAACGCCAAGCCGCCTGTTATTAATTCAAATTAGGCTTCGGAAGAGTTTTATATGATAATTTGTTCTGTGTGTGGGGGCTGCCGCCCCCCTCACCCCCCCCCCCCCGTTTCATTAATGCACCTACATTTATATAGAATTTAATTCTGTTATTAAAATTAAAAGTTTACTTAAAATTATACAGACAATTTTCACACACAACATTCATTGAAACATATCAAACTTGGTCAAACTTTTCCAGCAAGGAACTTATATTAACTTCAAAATACAACATTTGGATCTCCTAAAATTAATCGTTTTTAAGTTACTCTAAGTTACACAGACAAAGATCAAACGTTAAAAAACTTGACTACGGTAATCAGGTAGCCTCAAAACGTGTTAATATACAAAAACAAGCGATGAATATTTAGCTTAAAGCATACATTATTTACCATATCTCTATGAGGAATTTATTTCAATTACCGAACAGCTTTCCTGGAAATGGTAAAATATTATTATTGAAGCACATCCACTAACAACAAATAACTAGTGTGTTGTAGCCACCACACGACTTTCTTCTATATTTTCCTATACAAATTCACTCAGTAAAAATAATTTATTAAATTTATTATTTTAAAAAATTATCTTCCATGATAATGCAGACGATTTCCGTATTAGAGAAGTAGTATAACACTAAATATCCAAAAAAAAAAAGTTTAATTTATTCTCAATATTACATTAAAATATATATATATATATATATATTGTTAAAAATGAAAAAATCGATAACTTTATTTTAAATTATCGCAGACCGATGGTTCAACCATTCGTTTTAAAGAAATTGGCGAGCTGAAGATACCCATCATGATTTGAAAGATACCCATCATGAAAATTTACTCCCCTTGAGGGGGACTCCCCCCATAGGGGGGAGGCGAGGCTCCTACATACACAATTATTTTTCCCAGTTGACTATCTCTATTACAAAAAATATATATTCGTTTTATTTGGTTTAGTGCAGTCCAGAGATTTTAACCTCTACTTACCTGCAATTTTCCCCATAGATGTAATGTATTTGAATACTTTTGTGTGACCCTGTACACGAACCATTTGCTTCATCTCAACGAAAAGCTTAGTGTGGCATCTCTATATGATACACATTTAGAATACCGAGTTTGGAATTTCTGCTGATATTTGTTCTTGAGATATGCTGATAACAGAAAGACACACACACACACACACACACACACACACACGCACACACACACATACACACACACAGGCCAACCTTTAAAAACATGATTTTCGTATTCAGGGGACCTCAAAGCGTGTAAATATAACAAAAATTTATTTTCCAAAATTTGACCTTAAAACAATACTTTCTCTACCTTATGGGTAAGAGAAAGTGGAAAGCAAAGCTTTATCTTAAGATATATAAAAGTTGTTGTATGTACTCTATGGTTATGTTGGTATGTCTTATGTTTCCTATCATATTTTGCCATTATAGAGAGGTACAAGAAAGCTTTTCCACGTTACTGATAAATGTTTTAGTCGTCTGAATAGCAAAGGGTCATTCCATGTCAAATCAACACAGTTAATATCTTGACCCCTCCCCCTCAGATTTTTATGAAATTGAGCTCATTTATTTGTGCTATTGAGAAATGAATATATACCAACTAATATGTCTAATGTTTGTCTGTGTTTTTGGTATGTTTTAATCATTTGAACACTGCTAAAGCAAACTTTAAATGGATGAAACTCATAGACTGTAGTGTATAAAGGTTTTACTTTGTACCTCGATGAAAAATTTTTTATAAGACCTCGACTCATGTAAAGTCACAGTTCTACACTCTGTATGGCTATTACGATGATAACCTAAACATTTATCTGTTGCTTGAATGTAGAATTTAAACGCTCGTGCACTAATGATTAAAACTTTTTGCTTGTGACACTGTAAAAGAACTTTAAGTCTTATACTTCTCAAAATCCATACAAATCATGCGATGGTAACTTATAACATACCTACCAACTTTCGGCCGAATTGCATAAGTAGTTTAAACGCTATCTTATTTAAATTATTTCAGTTCATAGGCAATAATGATAACGAATTTTTCTTTGTGTCCCAGTGAGAAACTATTAATCGTAAACGTATACAGTCCTACAGAGATCATACGACGGTGACTTATGACGTATCGATAAACTTTCAGCTCTTTTAAACAAAGCCTATAGACATTATGTTTTTCAATTACACGCATTCACTGAAATACATATGCACACAAATTTACATGCATATATCAAAGTAAAAATAGAAAAATGAATTCAGGAATCCTTAAAACGTATAAATACAATTAAATTTCATATTCAAATTTTTATAATTACAATATTTTATGATTACAATATAATAAATGGTTTAGGTTTTTGCTGGCTATTTTAAGATTTAAAAGGAATTTTCAAGAGTCAATAAGTGAAGATACCTGTAACCCAGTGTATTTTAATATTCACAGATCTGTGAGAGCAATGACATTTTTAAATTCATGTAACTTCGATTTTATGTGCCACATAATATATTTATTTATTAAATTCCGTTTTTCAGATCTTAATAATATGCATTTATTGTTTCTTGTTCATAGACTATGCTATAAATTTGGCTTTTATAAATTGGTTTGGTATTTTTACTATGTTTCAGTAGAAAGAATGTTATTTTTCTCTTTTAAATTGGTATGACATTAAATATGTAACAGTAAAAAGGAAAATACATAAATGCATAAGTTATGCACTTTTAAGCAGAATAATATGCCGCCTCCACCATCGTACCTTGATTAAATACTAGGACGTACATAGTGCATTTCATATTAGTCCGAAATGCAATCATCTCCTTTTTTTATATAACTTTCTTCCATATACAATTGTATTCAATTCGTGAAATTTTTCGAGTTCTTTTGTTTTTAGATGGATTTACACGTTTTGAGATGATTTAAACACGATTTGCCCATTTCTGTGAAAGCCTATCTGTCTGCTTATGTGTGTGTGTATCACAAATGTCATGGACACTGGATCTCACGAGCCAATGAACGTGTGACTTAAAATTACTTTGTATTTAGTTGATCTCTGACCTAAACTAGTGCTTATTTCATTTGGGGATCAAACGTTGTACAGTTGGCTTTTTATCCCATTTTTCTTAAATTTAATATGGCAGTATAGAGCAAAATTTTGTTTAAATGTATATAATGAGAATTATTTTTAAGTTTTCAATATGAAATATTAAAAAAATATTTATAATAGTAGCATTCAACCAGTAATTGTTTTTGTATATGCTGGGGCACAGCTTCTTGCTTGGATTAAGTATCCCGCACAGGTTAAACAATTTTCAATGTGGATAACTTTAAAAAAAACTCATTAATACCTTTAAAACGAATGGTTGAATCATACATATGTGATAATTGGAAAGAAAGTTATCGATTTTTTTTAACAAAAAAAAAAAAAAAAAAAAAAGAAGGATTTTTTAAGATGTTTTCTGTGTAGCATAAAATCGATTTTTTTTTTTTTTAATTTAGTTTTAAACTTCTCTGTGATGAAAATTAGCTGCATTCATCGTGGAAAATATTTTTGATAAATAATAATTTCTATATATACTGTATGAATTTGTATAAGAAAATATAGAAAAATGTCTTGTGGTGGTCACAGCATATTAATTTATATTATTTGCAATTTGCTATATTTACACATTTTCTGGAGATCTTAATCCAAAATTTAGGTTTTCATTCTTTAAACACGTTCCTTGCGACTATGGGAACCTCTTCGCTTGTGCTGATTCAACGAGTCCAGTTTTAAAATAGAGGTGATAACTCTTGCGTTTGAGAGGAAAATAAGCGATAAGGGAACATCGAATGACTGAATGTTTACCAAATCCCAAATTTCTTGCAATTTGACATCCCATCAAACTTCTAGAATCGTCCTCAATGTTTCATTTTATTTTGTTTTGCCAACAGATGTAGTGTTTTTGTTTAACTTTGTATGTCCCTATACACTAATTGTCCCATTTCAATAAAAATTCTGAAGTAACATCTTCATCTGATAAAAAATTAGAATACCCAATTTGGAATACCGGCTGATATTTTTTCATGAATTGATAACAGACTTACAGACACACACACAGACACATACACATACAGACACAATGGAAACCCCTTAAAAACCTGATTTTTGAATCCAGGGGATTTCACAACACGTAAACATGTATCAAAACAATACTTTCTCTACCATACATGGATTAGAGAAAGTAAAAAATGAAATATTTATGTAAAATATATTTACATTTTCAGGTAAAATTAATAAATTTAAAAAAAATCTGATGATCAGTTTTCCTATATTATTTTAATAAAACGTAGAAACTACATTACTTACAGTATTTAGATTTTTAAAATTAAATAATTTTATATTTTATATTATCTAAATTTTTGTTACCAAGGTTGATTTTTTTAAAGATTTTTTTTTTCCTTTTTGCATCATAATTGAATAGAAATTGATTGAATCGTTTTCATATTTTAAAACCTTTTCACTTGCATATTCGGTATTAATAACTAATAGCAAAATGTTGCATCATGTTTTATTTTTACACCAGAAAAAAAATATGCATAGCAGTTCTAAATGCTAAAATTTAACTTTTCGTTAGAATTCCTTTTTTAATTTTGATGTGAAGCAAGTTAAGAGTTTAAGGTAGGGGGAAAAACTGTGTTTTTGTCATTTACCATAAATTTCATATAAAATTTTATATAAAAAATGTCAAAATTTTCAAAGTAATCTATTTAAACATGTTCAAAAAACATTTTAGGATGAGTATATTTTAAGAGATTTAATTTTGTAAACATAAGTTTGTATATTTGAATTTTTAGATTTATGAAACTTTTAAATTATGAACATTTCATCTTATGAAATTATAATCAATATATTTCAAATAAAATGAGAAAAATTCAAAAATAAAAATAAATAAAAATAAATAAACATTTAGTAAATGGTTGCTTAGAAATTTTCCATAATTAATATTTACTTTAGTAACATCAACTGGATCCCAAACACTCTTTTAGCTGCCCTTCCATTGCTGGTGCCCTCTTCAAGATAGACAATGACCGCAGCATGGATGTTTTATACTCAGAAAGAGCCATACCCATTGCCAAGGCTGTGATCCACGCTTTTGACAAAATTAAATTTTTATCTCACTTTTTTGTTACTATTTTATTTCTATTTTTATCACTTCTACACTTTTTAATACACGATAACAACAACAACAACTTTAATAACATATTTACTGAAAATTACTTATATCATAATTTATGAAATAGCTTAATTGCTTTTTGTGAATTTGCTTAGAGTATTAATAACAATTTAATTGGAAAAATTGTATAGGAGTTCCTGTACGTCTTTTACTTTACATTAAAATTTAAACATTTTGTATAAGATTCTCGAATAACATGTTTTACAATGTTTAAGTTGCAAGGTCGTATATACGCACACTGTCCAATAAATTGGAAACCTGCGAGCCTTTCTACAAATGCTCGCTAAGGGCGTAAGTATGTAAAAACAGTTATCATGGTGCAAGGAATATTCTACTGGTATGGAAGTGGTCCCCTGGTATTTCTCGAGCGTAAACAAAACATGGCAGATTAAGTACATCCAACAATGCTAAATTTTTACCTCTTAGGCGAAGGATGCTGTTTCACGAAAATTCAACTATAAATTGCACCAGAGTCGTTCGAATTTGGTTCAATGAACATAAGTCTGACTTCTATTGTTTAACCACATTTCTTGAGACTATGGAAGCTTTAGCGCATGGGCGGACTGAAGGAGTCCAGTTTTAAAATAGGGGTGATAATTTTTGTCGGAGAGAAAATAAGCGATACGGGAACACCGAATGACTGGATGTTCATAAAGTCCCAACCTGTCGGTCAATTTGTCAACCCTCCAAGCCATTGAACTCGTCCTTTTTTCTTAGGATACGGGGTTATACTATAACTGCTTCCCTCTCCGCTGTAAAGTTCGGATATCAATTCAACAAAAAATGTTTGGGAAATAATGTAAAGGCGTGTCCGTCATCAATCTCCATTTTATAGAATCTTAAAGTCTGAGTAGCCAATGCATGGTATCCTCTAGGCTAAATGCACCCCAGTAGCTTCTAGAATCGACGCCCTCATGAAGACGTGCTGATATTTGCGAAAAAGGCGGTCCAATAAAATATTGGTAAAATCTGTCGTGGCCGCAATGTACTCTATGTTCCCATGAAAAATTATACCTCTGGGGATCACCGAAGCGGGTGAGCCATCCCTTTCGTGGAGGATCAAAATTGTGATGGCATGTCTCCGGACCACCTCTAGGGGTGTGTCCCAGACCTTCGCCAACTGCCCAACTGAACAGCACTAGTGCGACGTAAAAAACCCATCCATCCATCCAATAAAATATTGAATTAAAAATTCTAATTCATTGCTAGTGTGTATACATCAATAATGCGGATTTAAGATGTGGATTAGGAAGATATAAATAAATGTAAGATTTGTATGTTTGTACCTAATCGAATTTGATTCAGACATAATTGCTGTGTATTAGCATAACAGAATTTTAAATGCAAAATCGTTAGCAAAACGGAATTTTCATTTGAAACATAAGAAGTAAAGTATAGGAATAGCATAGACAACAATGTAGGTAATACCTGCTGTTTTCAGTACTTAATTACAATTTAAAAATATAATTTAATGCATTTCAATCAGCTAGTATATGGTTATGTTTATCTCAGTTTTCATAAATATAAATGTAGATAATAAAATATGCAGATAATGGCACATTATTTAGAAATACGCATCTAATCAATACGCATCAGAATATTTTTTCAAATTATGTTCGAAAACCATTAAAAAATGTTTCATAACTGTTTTTACTTGTTGTATTACAATATTATGTTAATGATGCTACTGGTATAATTTTCATTTATTTGATACACGGCAGAAGGGAAATGAGTTTATAAAAGATTGTACTATAGGTTTTGTAAATGAATTAAAATACAATTTAATAAATCAGATACAAGCGATTTAGACAGTTTACAAAACTACAAACTATTTCATTAAAAGAAGCATAAATAGTAAAATCCTGAATTAGTAACAACACATAAGAGGAAAGCATGCCTTTTAAATATTTCAGGAATGCTTCATTTTATTTATTCTAAAATATGGATTATTTTAAGGATAAAAAATAAGAATAAATGTCTAATTATTTTTTCTTACTCATAGAAAAAGTATTGTTTTGGGGTAAATTTTTTGAATATGAGATTTTGTTATAGTTTAAATTTGCAGTTTTGTTATAGTTTTTGTGATATATTTGTTTTAAATAATTTGAATCCGAAAATCAGGTTTTTAGCGGTTTGACTCTGTTTATAGGCATAATAGGCGACATAGGCATAATAGACACATAATAGGCGAGACGTAATAATCCTGGACGTTATATTTAACGCCCCAGCCCTCCCCGTTCCCGCTCTTCGATGTATTTCTCTAGTCAATTTTGTCCTTTTATTACTTCCGGTGTGAGCCTTTTTTTTTTTTTTTTTTTTTTTTTTTTTTTTTTTTTTTTTTTAACACACTTGACATTGTGAGTTTTTTTGGTTTTCGTCCCATGCTATTTCTATGGAGTTTCAGCTTCCCTCCCCCCTCTTTTTCTACATTCTAAAGTGCGGTGACACCGCACTCTAAAATGTAGAAAACGAGAGGAAAAAGAGCTAAAAACCCATAGAAATAGCATGGGACGAAAAGCAAAAAAACTACCACCGCACTCTAGAATGTAGAAAACGAGAGGAAAAAGAGCTAAAAACCCATAGAAACAGCATGGGACGAAAAGCAAAGAAACTCACAATGTCAAGTGTGTTAAAAAAAGGGGGGGGTTCACACCGGAAGTTATAAAAGGAAAAAATTGACAAGAAAAAGACATCGAAGAGTGGGAACGGGCGGGCTGGGGCGTTAAATATATCGTCCATGGTTTATACGACTCGCCTAGTATGTCACAGTATGTCTGTTATTATTATAACTCAAGAGCAAACATTTAAAGAAATTTAAACTCATTATTCCAAATTTGTGTCATATGGGGATGATATTTAATTTTTTTTTAATTAAAGTCAGACACACAGTTCCAGTCCAGAGTCATCCAACAGAATTCAAATACATTATGTCACTTTAAGAGCTTTTTCGTAAGTGTATTTTAACGTTTTTAAAATACACAAAAAAAAAAATTAAATTAACACTTTTTTTTTTTTGAAAATCATGTTTTGATCGGTTGGTCTGTGTGCATGTCTGTAAGTCTGCACTCAGCATATTGAAAGAACAATTATTAGCAGCAAGTGTAATCTCGGTATTGCAGATCTTTATCATAGGATAATGATGATTCATTTTTTTTTTTTTTTTTTTTTTTTCAATTGAAATGGAACAGATAGATCGTGTACAGAGGCATATAAAACTATTCAAGCATTCTACGGTTATTGCCAAACATTTTTGTTGATTCATTTTAACACCTTTGGATTGCATGAAATAAAATAAAATGAACTCATTTCTTTCGGTTATCCACATAATTCATAATTCGAAAGTAGCAGCAAGTATAAACTCGATATTGTAGATATTCATCATATAGGAATAATGGTTGAAATTTTTCATTAATATCAGACAAACAGCTCGTGTACAGCGATACATAAAACTATTCATGCACTCTACGACTATAACCAAAGTCTATTTTGATACATTTTAACATCCTTAAACTGCGTGAAACAAAATTAAATGAACACATTTCTTTTTTTTTTTTTTTTTTTTTTATTGTCAAAATTCATGTTCTGTAAACCTTAGAGTTTGTTATCAGCATAATTAGTAATTCAAAAATAATTATTGGCAGCAAATATAAACTTGGTATTGTAGACCTTTATCAGATCTGAATGATGATTCAAGTTTTCTTTGACACATTTTAACATCTTCGGACTGTATTTTTTGAAAAAAATATTTTTACCGGTTGTGTGTGTGTTTGAGAGTCTGTTATCAGTATAATTGAAAAACAGTTATTAGCAGCAATTCTAAACTCGACATTGCAATATTTTAACACATGGAAATCATGATTCAAAATTTTTATTGAAATCGGACAAATAATCCGTGTACAGAGATATATACAATTACCTAAGTGCAATACTACTATGACAAAAAAATTTTTTTGATATATTTTGACGTCTGTAGACTATAGCGCGTAGAATACATAGTGCGGAAAGCGACCAGTAAAACATTGCCTTAAAAATTAATCCTCTAACCAGAGGTCAGTGCAATCGAGTCAACTGCTTGAAAAACTCCCTATTGGTTAATTATGTGCTTAGATCAGGTGATTGAGAAGACGAAGCTGGGAAAAGCCAACCGACTCTTCGATTTGAGCAAAAAATTCGATCGCAGTGCCATCAGGGAAGCTGAATTTTTTAGCATTATTTTAAATATTCGATCGCAAGCTCTTGCCACACGATACATTCTAGGCGGTATATTGTAGACTGCAATAAACAAAAGAAAATGAACTTATATTTTTATATGCATAAAAACGTGTTTTGAATAGCTATGAAAATCCTTCAATATTTCTTTACAATTATCCACACCGGAATTCGTATATATTAAGGCTTTAAACTGAAAATACTAGAAGTGCATTTAAAGTACTTTTATGTGTTTTTTATATTGCATTTTATTAAAGTACACTATGTGGTGTGTATATTGTTTATAGAAGATATACAGGACATCTAAAATTTAAGCAAATACATTCTGTTCTATTAAACGTATTCTGTGGAAGTGTTTTACGGGATTGTTAGTCCAGGAAAATTGCCTATTAATGATAATTACTTTCTCATACTCATAATGTTGATAAATGCTTTTTGAAGTCATAATTGAAGATATGAGTTTTAATAATGATTACGTATTTTGAGATCCACTGGACATGAAAATTAAGTTTTCACCTGTGTTTTTGTTACTAATAAAACTTAAAAACAAATTACTGAAGAAAAATTATATTTGGTATTTTGAAAATGTTGTGTAATTTCCAATTCAAATATTTTACTAGGATTGGTTAACTTTTAAACAGTGGTATGAGAAATTTTTTTTCTCATAATTTGGAATAAACTTTTAAATTTAATAACAGACTTGATTTTTTAAAGAATATGCGTATTAAATTCAAACGGGGGTTTGGGGGAAAGGTAGCATTCCTTACACAGAAGTGTACACTGTAAAAAAGAATTTCAGTATTTTACAACAAAAGGTGCTGGCACCGCGGCTGCCAACACAGTTGCTGTAAAATTTACAAGCTGCTGTTTTTTATGGTGCTGTAAAATTTACTGCGCTTTGCTGTAAATTTTACAAGATGCTGTTTTTAGTGGTGCTGTAAAATTAACAGCATTTTGCTGTGAATTTTACAAGATGCTGTTTTAAAAAGTGTTGTAAAATTTACAGCAAAGTGTAGTTAATTTTACAACACTTTTTAAAACAGCATCTTGTGAAATTCACAGCAAAGTGCAGTTAATTTTATAGCACTACTAAAAACAACATCTTGTAAAATTCACAGCAAAGTGCAGTAAATTTTACAGCACCATAAAAAGCAGACGCTTGTAAATTTTACAGCAAATGTGTTGGCAGCCGCGGTGCCAGCACCTTTTGTTGTAAAATACTGATTCTTTTTTACCTTTTTTTATTCTTTTTACTGATTCTTTTTTAAAATACTGATTCTTTTTTTACTGGCAGTGATGCCAGATTGGGCATTTTGTCCCCATTTTGGGGATTTTCGAGGCTTCTGAGGACAATTTTGGGGACCAAATGTTTGTGGGAACTTTTTCGGGGAATTCTAAAATTTTTGGGGACAAATTTGGGGAGTTCTTCAACTTTTTGCCAATGATGGCAACGTAATGATTTATCCCTACGACTAGAGACTTTCAATAGCTTTATTGTTATTTGGGGATTTTTTTCAAAAATTGCCTTCATTTCGGGAAAAATCTGAGCTTAAATCATACAAAAATCTGCTTGATTTTTTTTCCCTTTTTAGTAGAAATCAAGCTGGGGATTTTTTTCGAAAAAAAAAAAAAAAAAAACCTGATTTGGGAAATTTTGAAGAGTTGTTTGGGAAAGTAATTTTCAACCATCTGGCATCACTCACGCCGCACGCCATCAAACACAGAAATATCAAAAGAGTGAAAGGACGTTTGTTTGTTCCTTCAAAGAAAACATGATGCTGCTAGTTGGATTAGAGTCCTGCATCGAGTCTGGTATCCCGATTTTTCCCGAACCCGACCCGACCCGCCAGTCGGGTTCGGGTCGGGTTCGGATTGGGTTGACTGAATTTTTTTTCTTGCGGGTCGGGTTCGGGTCGGGTTTGGTTTTCAGCAAGTAGGGTCGACTTGAGAGCAAATTTCCAAATATTTTTTACAATTATAAACATAAATTTATAGTAAAAGCAAAAACTGTTTAATTAAGAGACAAAAATTTTAAGTTAAAATACATTTATAAAAACAAAAAAATACATATAAAAAAATTAAAATCAGACGTTTCGAAACCCGTCCGGGTTTCCTCATCAGTAATTACAACACAATATGCAAACATTAAATGAACACTCAAGGAATTTAAAGGAGTACCGAATATTGAGGAGCCAGTGCGCATGCTTCATTGATAGTGTGGAGATGCTTGGCAGTGTGCCAGATCTCAAGGAAAACACGCGATTTATATTTATGAAAACCAGAATTTAGAATTTTTATGTTCCCATGAAAAATTATACCTCTGGGGATCACCGAAGCGGGTGAGCCATCCCTTTCGTGGAGGATCAAAATTGTGATGGCATGTCTCCGGACCACCTCTAGGGGTGTGTCCCAGACCTTCGCCAACTGCCCAATTGCACAGCACTAGTGCGACGTAAAAAACCCATCCATCCATCCAATAAAATATTGAATTAAAAATTCTAATTCATTGCTAATGTGTATACATCAATAATGCGGATTTAAGATGTGGATTAGGAAGATATAAATAAATGTAAGATTTGTATGCTTGTACCTAATCGAATTTGATTCAGATATAATTGCTGTGTAATAGCATAACAGAATTTCAAATGCAAAATCGTTAGCAAAACGGAATTTTCATTTGAATCATAAGAAGTAAAGTATATGAATAGCATAGACTACAATGCAGGTAATACCTGCTGTTTTCAGTACTTAATTACAAGTTACAAATATAATTTAATGCATTTCAATCAGCTAGTACATGCTTATGTTTATCTCAGTTTTCATAAATATAAATGTAGATAATAAAATATGCAGATAATGGCACATTATTTAGGAATATGCACCTAATCAATACGCATAAGAATAGTTTTTCAAATTATGTTCGAAAACAATTAAAAAATGTTTCATAACTGTGTTTACTTGATGTTACTGGTGTAATTTTTATTTATTTGATACACGACAAAAGGGAAATGAGTTTATAATAGATTGTACTATAGGTTTTGTAAATGAATTAAAATATAATTTAATAAATCAGATACAAGCGATTTAGACAGCTTACAGAACTTCGCAAAATATTTCATTAAAAGAAGCATAAATAGTAAAAATCTGAATTAGTAACAACATATAAGAGGAAAGCATGCCTTTTAAATATTTCTGGAATGCTTTATTTTATTTATTTTAAAATATGGATTATTTTAAGGATAAAAAATAAGAATAAATGTCTAATTATTTTTTCTTACTCGTATTATAGAAAATATATCGTTTTGGGGTAAAATTTTTGAATATGAGATTTTGTTATAGTTTAAAAGTTATAGTTTTGTTATAGTTTTTATGTTATATTTGTTTTAAATAATTCGAATCCGAAAATCAGGTTTTTAGCGGTTTGACTCTGTTTATAGGCATAATAGGTGACATAGGCATAACAGACACATAATAAGCGAGACATAATAATCCTGGACGTTATATTTAACGCCCCAGCCCGCCCGTTCAAGCTCTTCGATGTATTTTTTCTAGTCAACTTTGTCCTTTTATTACTTCCGGTGTGAGCCGTTTTTTTTTTTTTTTTTTTTTTTTTTAAACACACTTGACATTGTGAGTTTTTTTTGGTTTCGTCCCATGCTATTTCTACGGAGTTTTAGCCTCCCCCCCCTTTTTTTTTTCTACATTCTAAAGTGCGGTGGCACCGCACTCTAAAATGTAGAAAACGAGAGGAAAAAGAGCTAAAACCCCATAGAAATAGCATGGGACGAAAAGCAAAAAAACTACCACCGCACTCTAAAATGTAGAAAACGAGAGAAAAAAGAGCTAAAACTCCATAGAAATAGCATTGGACGAAACGCAAAAAAACTACTACGCACTTTAAATGTAGAAAACGAGAGGAAAAAGAACTAAAAACCCATAGAAATAGCATGGGACGAAAAGCAAAAAAACTCACAATGTCAAGTGTGTTAAAAAAAAAAAAAAAAAAAAGGCTCACACCGGAAGTGATAAAAGGACAAAATTGACAAGAAAAAGACATGGAAGAGCGGGAACGGGCGGGCTGGGGTGTTAAATATATCGTCCAGGGTTTATACGACTCGCCTTGTATGTCACAGTATGTCTGTTATTATTATAACTCAAAAACAAACATTTAAAGAAATTTAAACTCATTATTCCAAATTTGTGTCATATGGGGATGATATTTAATTTTTTTTTTTTTTTTTTTTGAAGTCAGACACACACTTCCAGTCCAGAGTCATCCAACAAAATTCAAATACATTATGTCACTTTAAAACTTTTTCGTAGGTGTATTTTAATATTTTTAAAATACACAAAAAAAAAAATTAAATTAACAAATATTTTTTTTTATGAAAATCATGTTTTGGTCTGTGTGCATGTCTGTAAGTCTGCAATCAGCATATTTAAAGAACAATTATTAGCAGCAAGTGTAATCTCGGTATTGCAGATCTTTACCATAATGTAATAATGATTCAATTTTTTTTTTTTTTTTTTTTTTTTTTTTTTTTTTTAAATCGAACAGATAGTTCGTGTACAGTGACTTATAAAAATATTCAAGCATTCTACGGTTATTGCCAAACATTTTTGTTGATTCATTTTAACACCTTTGGATTGCATGAATCGAAATGAAATGAACTCATTTCTTTCGGTTATCCACATAATTCATAATTTGAAATTAGCAGCAAATATAAACTCGGTATTGTAGATATTCATCAGACAGAAATAATGATTGAAATTTTTTATTAAAGTCAGACAAACAGTCGGAGCTTGATTAAGGTGAAGCACACATTATCTCCGCTCTCACCGGAATATTTTTACAATTATTTTTTACTTCATGTCATAGAAATTCCACGCTTTGACGAGGAAATATTTTTTATAAAAAATGAACGGTGTAAAACAATACAATTTACTCACCGTTATTAGACACCAGAATTCTTTTAAAATAATTTTAATGAGAATTTTCTGTTTATTATAGGAGGAAAGTATTTGTTAAAAAATAACGGTGTAAGTACAAATAATGTGTGCTTCCCCCTTAATCAGGCTCTGGAAACAGTTCGTGTACAGCGATATATAAAACTATTCATGCACTCTGTGACTATAAACAAAAGTCTGTTTTGATACATTTTAACATCCTTAAACTGCGTGAAACAAAATTAAATGAACACATTTCCTTCTTTTTTTTTTTTCAAAAATCATGTTCTGTCAAACTTAGAGTCTGTTATCAACATAATTAGTAATTCAAAAATAATTATTGGCAGCAAATATAAACTTGGTATTGCAGACCTTTATCAGATGGGAATGATGATTCAAACTTTTTATTGAAATTGGACAAATAGTTCATGTATAGAGACATATATTTACGTTTACTAATCAATAATATTAGTGGTCCACGAGATTTTAAATTATGATGTGGTGGTATGTAGGATTTTAACCCGATCAGGTTATCGCTTTTTTCGGCACCTTGTCAGTTTATCATGGGTCTTCTATTCATAACTTTTGAACAAATTGAGATATTTGAAAAATTCAGATTGCATAATAAAATTTAAAAATGGTATTTTTACGGAAAAAATCTTGGACAAGATGGATAGATATTTCTTCTATATATGGATTCATAGGTTTAAGACAGAAGAAAAATGGTTCGGGTCTCCAACGACCCACGCTAACTTGATCGGGTTAAACTTTGAATAAAGTGGTACGTGAAGTCAAAAAAGTTGGCGACCACTGTTTTAGAGGATCGCTTTACGGTCGTTTTTTGCACTTTACAGCTCATTAGACCAGAACCTGCAGCATAAAGGGAATTTCGAAATGTCTAAACTGGGATACGAAAAGCGTTGCCAGACTTTGCGAGTTTTTTATTCAATAGACACCAATAATTTTGAGAAGTGACATTTGATACACATAATAGACGAATGAAATCGAAGAATTTTCAAATATACATATCAAATAACACTTCTCAAAGTTATTGGTGACTATTGAATAAAAAATTGCAAAATTTTGCAAAACTGGATACGAAAATAATATTTGGCAACTGAAGTCAGATCGATAAATATATATTAGAACAGTGGAAAGTAGATAGAACTAGCTGTTTATTACTAAAAATCATACCTAATCTGTATGCGTGGGATTTAGTATTTTCCCCCTGATTTTTATCTGTAGAAATATTTTTTCCCCAAAACTGATGGTCCTCTTTTACTGTCACGTCTCAATAATTTCAAAAAGGTGATATGACAAGATCTTTTTCCTTTGTAAAGCATTTATCACTGTTCACTTAAAAAGAAAAAAAAACACCAGATATAGTATGTTTTTTAGAGCTTTTTAGAGATATTTTCAGTTATTTCTTCATTTTTTGGAAATATATACTGCGACTTCTCTTTTTCCGTCACGTACCAAGAACGAGCAAAAAATTTTACTGTAAAAAGTAATTTTTCTCCGAAGAATATAAACAAATCTTCAATTTTTAGGTACGCTAGCAAACTATAAGGTCATTTTGCCTAATTGAAACGTGATCGCTGATAAGTTTAGGGAATTTCGATATATTTGATATTTTTGTTATTAAATAAAAGAAAAGAAAAATGATTGACTATTATTCTCTTAGTTCTAAACCTGTTTACTGGTTCTTTTCAATAATAATAATAACAATCTATATAATATTTCTCTAACGTGGACCAATTTTCGTCGAAACGATACGATAGTGGTTAAATTAATAAAAAATATGCAAGGATAAAAAATAACATTTTAAAACAAGCAATATTTAAGCACGTGGACTCAGCTCAATGAACTAATAAGAAAAAATGACGACATTTGTATGATGACATTATTTTTATAGAAAAATGTATTTTTGAGAGTTGGTTCTTCAGAACCTTTGCAAGCGTCATTTTAAACCTAGCAATATTTAAAAAATATATAAAGAATATGAATTATTACCTAAATTGATTAAAAAACGCAATTATAAAAAGTATAATCAAAATAGGATTATTGTTATTATTATTATTATTTAAACAAAAAATTATGCCAAAATAGGTAAAATCTCATCGCATTCTTGGCGATAAAAATTTAAAAGGCGTCATGGGGGTTCTTTACTAAAACTGTACTGCCTTAAAACTGGGTCGTCAATAAATTTTATTTTGAATGAATTTTATTTGAATGATTCTGGTTTCACTATTGCACAATATTTATATGGTTCTAATAATAATTTGGCTTCTGGTAAATTAGAATTTGAATTAGGTGGTGAAATTGGTATAATATTTATGAGTTTCAAGTTTTAAAGGTAAATAAGAAAAGAAATAAAGTGCGAAAATTTTACACGGGTTTTCTTGTGATAAATAAATAAATAAATAAATAATTGTCTTTTGTAATACAAAATATTATATATACTTGTGTCTTATTTAAGACATTTTTGTCACATTTACTATAACTGAAATCTAAATATGATGTTTAAAGAGCCTAAATACAATAATTGAATCAGACACTTCAGTTAAGCATTTTTCAAAGCTTTTTATGCGATATTTACGTGTCTTGTATGAATTATCATTTGAAAATGCGCCTATTAACAAATAAGGCCCATGACAAAATAAAGGTTAATAAGCAGTTTAACACGATTAAGTTGGATTTGTTGTAGAAAAGGGTCAAAATTCTGTTTGAGATGTAGCTTGTTCTTGAACGCTACACTTATCGATAACAGGAAGGTTTTAAAAACTAATTATTGGTTTCTACAAATGTGAAATTTTCATCACCGTAAATTTTGTCTAATATTAGGTTTATTTAAACAGTCGCATTACATATTATTGGAATTATTTTTTTCGACTGAGTGAAAATAATGCCTGGACCGGGAGTCGAACCCCGGATCTTTGACTTACAAGGTCAAGGCTTTACCAATTGAATTATCCAGGCCGACACCCCGGTCAGCATTACTCACTCAGACAACCTTAAGGCAGAACATCTCTGGTCTATCATACAGATAGCTCGACAGAAATAAGCCGCAGGAAATGGAAAACACCATTAGATAATGGGAGAAAGAAACACAATTTTTATTGAAATCACACAATCAACTGAAATTTTATTTTTCCGACTGAGTGAAAATATTGATTGTGTGATTTTAATAAAAATTGTATTTCTTTCTCCCATTATCTAATGGTGTTTTCCATTTCCTGCGGCTTATTTCTGTCGAGCTATCTGCATGATAGACCAGAGATGTTCTGTCTTAAGGTTGTCTGAGTGAGTAATGCTGACCGGGGTGTCGGCCTAGATAGCTCAATTGGTAGAGCCTTGACCTTGTAAGTCAAAGATCCGGGGTTCGACTCCCGGTTCAGGCATTATTTTCACTCAGTCGGAAAAATAAAATTTCAATAAATATGATTTTCTTCCACAGTTGATTGTGTGATTTTAATAAAAATTATATTATTGGACATTGCATATTTCAACCATTATTATACTCACTTTTGCTTTTGTGCTTAACAGAACAATTAGCATCAGTAGATAAGTCCTCGTAAGTCATCATTATATACCATTAGCAGAATTATCAGGATTGATAAGTATGTCTTCATTAATCATTACAATATCTTTAGTTTGACCATCATTAGTCATTATAAAATATTGAATTACAAATTAAGAGATATATCTTCTCCATTCATTGGATGATAATTTTTAATTGCCATGCTCTCAGATAAAATTATACCTATGTAGCTCATCGTCAGTATCAATATTCTTATTAGCAGTTATTTTGGTGTTATTATCATTGATGGATACCTGCGAACCATAAACATTTGTCGCCTTTTCATGATCCGACTCCTTCTTCTTGGCTTGAAACATTTTATAGAGCTAAAGAGAAGATATTTACCTGGTACTGACTTAATTACTGTTTGGTGTTATTGTATTGAATCAGTCTATTATTACAATCCACCGAGATATCTTTTTAATGAGCCATATAAGTTTTCAGTCTCTAGCATTAACAAAAGAACTTTTTAAACATAATAATTACTTCAAATATAAGGGTAATCTTTCTTAATTTATTTTAATTACAAATTCAGTTATTTAAAACGCTTATTTAATTGCATACATAAGAATATTAAGATCTGACGCATTAAAATTTTGAATAATTCTTAATCATATTTCTTCATGCCGTTATTCTGATATTAGAACCGAACATTCCTAATACAAAAATCTCAGTTGATGTGCCAACACGCTCCTTCGAAAAAAGTATCTGCATGGAATGTCCCTAAAAAAAAAAAAAAAAAAAAAAAAAAAAAAGAAATTCAAATCCTTATTTATTTATTTTATTATTTTTCTATTAAATTTGAATAAAAATTAATTTTTTTGTTTTTGTTTTAGTAGTTAAAAATACAAACATATTCAGTTAATTACCATCTAGTACTTCAATTTAAAATACGAGTATATCACATGAAATTTTTATTAGTTTGTAAGTATAAATAATCATATGTATTTAATAAGCTTCATAATATAAACGATACATGCTGTAATAATTAAAAATCCTGATATTTTGATATGTGTGCGCAAGCACATCATTACACCTTCTGAATAATTACTGGCAGGGGTGATCTATCAATTTAATTAAATTCAGTTACCCTAAGATTCTACTTTAAAACATTTTTTGTCTTTAAACAATTTTTGCCTTTAATTAAAAAAAAAGAAAAAAATGCTGAACCTTACTGCTACATACCTATTAAATGCCTCTCTAAATTTAAGGAAAGTAATTTGTCGCAATTAAGTCCATGAAGTTAAGGAACGCTTAAATGAGATAAATAACACCAATAACACTAGTCGACAAAAAAACTTTTATTGGGGGTAACAGAAATAAAATTAGCTATTTTCAACTAATTCTGTAGTGCAGAATTAAAAAAATTATAGTGAAAAATCTGTAACACGAACAATTTCTTTGTTATGATTATTTAATCTGTACTGGAAGCAATGTACAAAAGTCTTTAGAAGGCATGCATTATTACTATCAATATTATTAATTTAGCATGGAAAACTTTTAATATGGAGATAATATACATATTGTAGACTAAGTAGAACATAAAAAACAGGAAAAATAAACTAAATGATTGAATTATTATTATTTGTTATTTTAAAACCAAAATACAAAATATAGGCTTTTTTACGTCTTGTGTTAAATGTCTACCTTATGATTTTAATATAAATGGGTCAAATATACAGCAAAACTTATCGGGTACGGTTTTACAAGTTCTACCCTGAAAACTTACTATTTTGAACATGAAAATTTAACTATAAAACAGCACAATCATACTTAACAAAGAATATCTGTTAACTAGAATACCAGGAAAAAAAAAAAAAAAAAGGAACAGATAAGGTATGAATACAGGGTTGCCAGCAGAGAAGATGGCCAGGAGGCTGGGTTGATAGCACGAAAGGTTACAATGTGTGATACAGTCGGCAACAGAAGTATCTGAGCACTAGCAATAATCCCTGTCTAAAAAAAGAACACTTAATACTGCTTTGTTAAATAAATACTTGTCCAATCATGTTCTTAGTCAGTCTAAGAACATGATTCGACAAGGATTTATTTAACAAAATAGTATTAAATGTACTTTTTTGACATCGGAATTATTGGCTAGTGCTCGGATACTTTTGCTGTCGACTGTATTGTAAAAATCATAAAAAAATAGTGAAATTTGCCATTTTCTAAAACTTTAACAAAAACAAAATGGAACAAACATGGTTGCCGGGACTTTGAGTTGCCAGGACTGTGGTTTGCCAGCAGGAAGGGTTACCACTTGTGATACTGTGAAAATGATACAAAATCGTAAAAATTGCCATTTTCTGATACTCTAACAGAAAAATGTGACGTGGTGGGACATTTTTACTTGCAGATATTTAAATAAAAATTGGAATTAATAATAAAAATAATAATTTGACGTTGCTACCGAACCACTGTAGACCAGTGTAATTTAAAATGTGTTGGCTTTTCCATCTTATGCTTCGAACAGTATAAAATGTAATCAAGACCATGGCGGCGTAGAAGTGGTTACATGACTTTAAAAGATGATTGAAAAAATTTGGCGTAGTTATTTCAGGTTTTTTGCCGTATTTACGGAGAATTATGGGAGAAATATAATGAACAATGTGCATCAAAATAGAAAATTCCACTTGAAAGAACTTTCAAACTGTGGTGAAAAGTTTCGCGGCTAATTCTCAAAATGAAAATAATTCATCATGCATTTTAATTAGATTCTTCCATTAAGATTGGCAGTAAAAACATTTTCTTGTATTTACGTACCTTGACTTTGTATGAAATAAATAAATAAATAAATAACTTAATAAACTTATATGTAATATGTTAAAAAATTGGTAATGTTTGACAAAAGTAAACTGCAGTTGTTGAATTATACACTTATATATGATGTCTAACTTAGGTCACACGTAAACTGCACATTTTTTGCATGAAGGCTAAAGGAATAATAAGAGCCTGAAAGTGAAAGGTATGGAATCAAAAAGTAATGCATTAGCATTACGTAAAAATCATGTGATTACCTAAAAGAAACGTAATTTGAAGTTGAAGGAATTTACCGTTTAGATCAGTGGTCGCCAACTGGTGGTCAGTCGACAACAAGTGGTCCGCGACAAAATATTGGTGGTGCGCAGAAAAATCTGGACATTATTTTCTTTTAATGTTTATAAGAAATTATTCTAACGATAATTTTAAATTCCGATTTTTCCGAGTCATTCATGTTCACAACATTAGATTTCAAAATTTTTTGGTTGAGAAAGAGGATAAATTGAAAAATCTTTTATCACAAAAAATTTATTTGTAAATATCAGTTATAAATATTGCTTTAATTTCTGACCAGCATTTGATACTTGGGTAGAAATTTAATTAGAATATTTAATTCTTCAAAGGTATAAAATATATGTCAAAAATATAATATTGAATTTTAATTTTAATATAATCTAACAAAAGGATATACATACTACTAGATTAAGTAAATGTAGATTTATGTATTGAAATATCAATTTATCTCTGTAGTTAAATGTTTCATCTGAGTTTCTTATAATATGAAAGCAACAAAAAAGATGTTCAAGTTCTTCCCTTATAATTGTTTTATTACAGTCAACCCTTGAGAATCATTTTTATGATTAAATAAGCATTTACGTTTTCTCCATAATGAAATAAGCATTTGCAATTTGCAATGTTTTATATTAAACTAGCAGGCTACGCCCTGCTTCGCTGGTTACTAAATTTAGATGCATTTTCAAAAGAATTGAATGACTATTTATTTTTTATTTCACATTTTGGTCTTTGTAACTTAATTAAAAATCCCTTTTAAGGTCAAATAATCAAAACAGTATATTACAAATGAAACTAAATAAAATATTTCTTCCGATTTGCACTCGTTTTGCAACAATTCTGTATGGTCTTATGTGAATGATTCTCAAGAATGAATCAACAACTGTTTACAAATTTAATGGATTATGTAGGGGAAATAAGTAAGCTTTAATTTAAAAATTACAGCTCTTAAAACTTCAAAACTGATAATTTTTAAAAAGTTATTCCTTATTCTTTAATATTAGAATGTTTTTTGTTTAATATTAGACTCTTATTTTAAGATAAAAGCAATCGAATGGTATCGCGTTGTGAAACTTTCAACGTAATATCTTTAAATCTAATAACTTGATGTATATAGTGTCCTCACAAAAAATGAACTGTTTTTAAAGCTCTTTTAAAAAAGTATAACATCTATGCAGTATCTTTTAAAAAAATTTCATCAGTTTTTACAAAAAAAAA
This sequence comes from Salticus scenicus, assembly GCA_963930645.1. Lineage (NCBI taxonomy): Eukaryota > Metazoa > Arthropoda > Arachnida > Araneae > Salticidae > Salticus > Salticus scenicus. The sequence goes on along the minus strand of OZ005661.1, from coordinate 65,959,314 downwards.
AAAAAAAAAAAAATGGCCGACTTCCACCACCAAAGTAGTTAAATTCAGGCCAATCAAAAATAGGAGTGGTCCGCTCGTATGTGTTCCACCGATAATCTCTTTGCTTTCTTTATATAGATACTTTATTTTATACAGTAAAGCACCGTTTATACGTCTTTCAAGGGACTGACGTAAAAAAGAAAAGACGTATAATCGAAATTTTAATAATAACACTTTGATTATTCAAATTTAATGACATTTAAGCAAAATTTATAAAAAAAAATTCTAACTAATGAATTTTCTCAAGTCAGTAAATGCATATTATACTTTTATAAACACAATAATTAATTAAAAAATATATTATAAAAAGGGAGAAAAATCACACTATTAATGCATGACTGAGTACTAATTACGTGTACCATATATTGAGTACTATATTACATTTCTTAAGAACTATATGAGCACGTTTTGAATATTAATTATATATATTGCGTATCTTTAATAATAAGCATACGATTTATGTTCATATAGATAATTATTTAATAACATTAAATATCTTTAATATTCGTCTGCTTTGCTGTTTGTCTATAAAGATTAAAAATTCTACTGTGAATCAATGTTTTGATAAAGGTCAATCTTTTTCAATGTTTTAATCTTTCGTGTGTTCCTCCATTTAAGATGCTTTTTAGGAAAAATCCTTCTTATTTAGAATGGAAAATAATGAAACGTCGAGAAATTTTGCAAATTTTAGTAAAGTGGAAAACACGTGTAGCCGATATTAGAGGCGTATAAGCGAAGAATTTTTGTATTAAAATGAATAGGAATGAATCACTAAAAGGAGTATAAATGTAAAAGACGTATAAAAGAGAGACGTATAAACGGTGCTTTACTGTATTTTTATAATTACACAGGTCTATATTTAAAATTTTGATTTGATGAGTTTTACTCATCCTTATGATTTTTTTTTTTGTGTGTGTGTGTGTGTGTGTAGGCGTGCTGAAACGGAAGCCAGCTTTTTTCTATCATGTATAGATTTTTGTAAATACAGAGTGTTTACCGATATAATTTTTTTCGTGATTTTTCCACCAAAATATTATGTGCTAACTTTTATAGTATATTTCCATGACTAATTGCTGTTAATCATGGAAACATACTAGAAACTAATCAAAATAACGAAACTATGTCGATAGACACCCTGTATTAACAAAAATCTATATGTGATAGAGAAAAACTAGCTTCATTTTCGATTTCAGCAAAGAAAGAAACATATGTATCAGCTAAAAGCCTTAATTAAATTTTGCCAATATCAATTTTATAGACCTGTGTTATTCTTCTTGAAATATAGCTACGCTTCGTAATCAATAATATTGGTGTCCCGGAGAATTTTAAATTATCAAATTAGTATTCTGTTTAATTTTCAATTTTTAATTTAGTGGTCAATAAAGTGAAGTCTAAAAGACTGGCGACCGCTGGTTTAGATGTCCATCAGGTCAGCTCAGTTGTAAAAGCACTGAGCTGAAAGTTATTTAAAGAATATCGTATCAGTTCCTGTTTATATAACTTTTTGCTCTGGTTAAAATTAATTTAATTTTTCAATCGAAAATGTATAATTTATATATGATCTTACATTTTACAATATTTATTGCAATCTTGAATTATTGAGATTCATAAATAATGCAATCATCTTTAAGACTGCGTCATTTTTTTTTTTTTATAACAGATGAAATTAATATTTTTGAAAACATGTGTAATTTTTGTTAGATCGTCAGTATTTATCTCACTTGTTAAAATACACTGCTCTGCAAAAAAAAAAAAAAAAAAAAAAAAAAAATAGATACCATTCTTGCTGATTCATATGTAAAATGACCTCCTGAATCCGAATATGACTCCCATTTTGCCCACTCAACCACCGTTTTCTAGATACATCACTCCCTTCCTCAATTTCTTTCCCTCTTCGATAATTTTATGACCATGAATTTGATTTCAAGAATGAAAAATAATTAATTTAACACCTAAAAACAAAAAAATATAAAGTTTAAAAAATAACATTAGTAACAGAATAAAAAAAATATAAGATATGTAATGCATAATTTCACTGGCAAATTTTTCCCTTGTCGCAAATGTCCATGTTTTAGAATTTTCCGACTCTGTTGCCCCTAAGAAGATATTTAACGGTTAAAATAAATCTCATCCTCCTAAAAATCAAATTTATAGCCATAAAATCACCGAAAAATGATAAAAATAGGGACCATACCTGAAACACGGTGGGTGATAGGGCAAAATGGGCGTCATATTCGAATTCAGAAGGGCATTTTACATAAGAATACACTGAAATGGTGTCAGAGGCAATTTTCATGCCGAGCAGTGATATTAGCGTAATATTTTTAACCCTTAAATCCATAGCTATGTATATTTGTATCGTATGTTTAAAACCTCGTATCTTTTTATGTAGCAACCTTTGTAGTGTTTTTTTTTTTTTTTCTTAATTTTCAAATTTAGCAAAACTGTTTTATCGTTTCCGAACGTAACTAGAATCTTTGACAGTTTAATTCTTTATCTTTGACAATTTTACACTCATATTTGTGAAAATTGCAACACCATGGAAGAATTGTCAGAAATTAATGAAATTTATTCTACATATTGCTGATGGCAGTTCAAATAAACGATCAAATGCTCCAGACAAAAAAAACAAAAAGAACGTCTAAAATCAGTATTTTTTCTGTCCGCCACGCTGAGCGATGAGAGCCTGTACACGCCGTGGCATTGAATCACACAGGTTCTGATAGTAATGGCGGCATATGCGGGGAATAAGCAGGCCATGAAAGAAGCGAAACCTGTTGTGCACTGAAGAAGGCTTGTGCAGTCTGAGAAACAAGTGCACGGGCATTATCCTGCTCACAGCATCCGGAATGCGTCAAACAATGGGAAGGACCTCTGGCTCCAAAATTTCCTTTATGTAGCGATCGCTGTTGAGGTTGCCCGCAATGTGCACTATATGGAATCGACAATTATACCCAATAGCTCCTCAAACCATGATGCTAGGAGTTTGCGCAGTATGATGCTGGATAACACACAGGGGGAGCAGACGTTGAACCCTGTAACGTCTGACATGTACTCTTCCATCACTGTACTCCAGATTATAGCGAGATTCATCGGAGAAAATAATTTGTTACTACTGGGCACGCCACGTGCCGTGTTTCTGAGCCCATCGAAGTCGGAGGCGTCTGTGATTCAGTGAGAGGGGAATCCTGCGTAGAGGAACCCTTGCATGCAGCTCATGCTGCAAACGACGACGAACCGTGGAACTAGACAGCAAAACACCTGTAACCGTGATCCAACATTGTGCTAACACACGAGAGGACGCTGTACGGTCGGTCACAGCCGTGCGGATGAGGTGTCTGTCGTATCGTGCCGTTGTTCTATTGCGTGCCTCACTGCCACGTTTTCGGCTTGTTTGATTCTCTTCTGTCCATTTCTTCCAAACGGCATTACACTCCGTGCGGGCTGCGATTTCTCGATACGAAAATCCACCCTCTCGCATGCCAACGACGCAGCCTCGTACGAACTCCGTTATTTGTTAGTATCACACCCTTCGCTTTTGACGAGACATATTGACCACCAATGAAAGGTTTACATCAGACATCAGACGGTTAACAGATTTCAACGAGCTTTTACAGTCCTTTATATACCTAGAACAAGCGACTGATAAGGAGCCGGTTCTCGTTCCACGCATGCGCAATCGCTTTGTAATTCTAATCATTTGCATGCCTTCCCTCACTTTATATTTCCTGTAAGTTCGATTTAATTTGCAAAATCATGGTACTGTAATTTTCACAAACATGAGTGTAATTTGTTGGTGAGTATTTCGGCGTACAATTTCATTTCAGCTGGGGATACGAATTATGATTATTTATATAAAAAGTAATAAAAACATACAGAATTTTTTTTTTTGGATAGAAACAAAGTAAGAGTAAGGAATAATATTTATATTTGTGCATATACTGATAAATTTATGCAAGAAAAATGTAGCTTTTTTTTTCCATGATGTAGAAATACATCAGTATGTGTATATATATATATATATATATATATATATATATATTAAATCTTATGTGGATTTTTTTTTCTATTAACTACTTTTATTTCCCGGTTGATTTCAAATGTTATTTATTAAAAATAAAAATTCTTGCATTTAAGTGTTAAGAACCTAAGTTAGATAACAAGTATGGTAATTTTTTATTTTGTTAAAATGAATTCAAATTGTCAATCATAAATGTATAATTTATGCACAATCATTAAAAATATAATAATTTTGCTTTGAAACTTTCAAAAATTAACATACAAAATTTCCTTAGAATGCGTCAAAAAATAATCATTTTAAGTATAAGGACAACATTAATCAAAGCATTCTTCTAAGCATTTATTAACTGAAATCAGTCTTTTTATTCATTTGAAATTTACAACAATGGGCATTTACTAAATCTAGAAATTTTCTCTTTTAAATACACCTGTATATTAAAGATTATAGATTACTTTCGAAAAAGAAAACAAGGAACTAAAGCTAAACAAATTCGCTCAAAAATAACTTAGAATGGTAATATGGTAACAATATTTTTAATGCATTAAGAAAGCGTAATTGCATATACTTTATAAACTCTTGTATATTCAAAGAAATGTAATACTACTTTAATGTAGATAAAATAGAGAAAGTAATTAATTTTGTACTAACTTAAATGACAAGGGATTACACTTTTGTTTGAAGTGAAAATAATTAATATTTAAGCTTTTCACTCTTTGGCATTAGTATACGGGTGTACCAACTTTAAGTAAAATAATTATGTTTTTAGACTTGATAATGCGCTGCTATTAAGCAAGATTTCGTGTATGCGAAAAGTCCATTTAGTAAAGTAAATTGGAAGTTTTAAGTACATTCTCTTTAAAAAAGTTGTTAGACTATTTTGGTATGAGTTAACAGATATAAATTTACTTACTCGTTATGCGTTGAAATCAATAAATATAAAATACACAAATAAAAAAACAGAAAACTTTTAATAAAATATTTGATAATAAAATTAATACTAATTGAAAAAAAAAAATTACATATATATATATTGCATCATATGTTTATGTGAAGTGTATAACACATTGTTGCCAGACTGGGGAATTTTTTTTTTTATCGAACACTAAATATTAATTGTGACGTTTGCCTAATCACTTCGAAGATTAATTATCTGTTATGTATATCAAATATCTCTTCTCAGATTTATCGGTGACTATTGAATAAAAAATGTCCTCAATCTGGCAAGACATTCAAATTTTCTACACTTTTTTATAACTCATTAACATTATAACCCGAATAAACTACTACGTCAGAAACGCTAAAGAAAAATATTTGAGATGCATACAGCTGTTTCAGTAGCCTTAAGCGTACCGTCTTCAAGACAGTACGCTTAAGGCCTAAGTCGGTACGCTTAAAGCTACCAAAACAGCTGTATGCATCTCAAATATTTTACTTTGGCGCTTCTGACGTAGTAGTTTATTCGGAATTTAATATTCCAACGCCAAGTCTCCTGTTACTATTCATTAACATTATGATTAATTACATTTAGGGAGTATTCAATTTATATTTATATAAACTAGGGGGTCTGCCCCCTGCTCGCTCCGCTCACCATCCCCCGAGGAAAGCTTCGCCTCCCCCCGACTCGCTTCGCTCATTAATCCCTGCGGGATTCTACCCAACTATTCGCAACTTTGCCTTTCATTGAATTGGAATATTAATAATACATGACACAAGAGAAAAAAGTTGAACAATATTATAGAAATCCACCATATTTGGTATCGCATTGAAATGCACAATATTTAATATTATATCGTTTATAATATGTAAATAATCTGTTATAACGTTCGACAATTTAATAGCAATTTGCCATTATTTTGAGAGAAAACATATGCTAAACAGCTAGACTCGCAAAATAAGCAACCATAGCACTAATTATTTAGAACAGAGAGAAATTCTTAACATCTAAACCATTTAGCGTTAAACCTTTAGTATATGATCGACTTGTTAAATTTTTGTCACGGTTTGACGATGAATTTTTGGGGTGTTATTGCTTGATTATCGAAATTATGAACTTATTTTTTCTAATGCCTATATTTTTTTTCTATTGAATTTTTTTAGTTAATTTAGGTCAATATGTAATACTCTGCATATATTTCCATTCGCCTAATGTTAAAATTAAAACTAATAATATAAACTAAACAAGTTGTAGAAACTTAACTAATAATATAAAATAACAACATAAACTAATAATATAAAATAAAATAAAAATAAAAACTAATTTTCGTTTCATCTTTATTAAATTTTTACTTAATATTTTTAAAATATCGGTTATTTATAAATGTTTCGCTATTCTAAATAAATTTTTTTCTTCTCTCGAGCATCTCATAGTTATCAATTATTAAATTTTTCTTATTTACATCATTGATCACATTTTAATTTTCCTGAGGAAAGTGACGTCAGAGACACAGAAAAAAACGTGATAAGAGAAACTTTTTCTCCGGTGGCAAATAGAGTACCTTTATAAATCTGACGTTTTTAGCTAAAACTTCGTTAATTAAAATGATAGAAATTTCTAATCAGCTGAAATGCCTTCCTTGAAGCAGTCGGAATACACTGATATATCTTATGACGCGTAGAACCCTGCCCACCGCGAGAAGTTGCTGTCGCAGACAAAAAAAAAAATTGACACCAGCAACAGTTACTTTTTCTTAATATATAGAGACATGAAAATTTTTTATTAATCATCAGGGACAATTGGTGGATGACGTTCTGGTCCTTCTCCATACGGCGACTAGAAACAGTCCATTATCATAAAAGCTCATTCATCTGATTGTTAATAACTTGGATATGACGACATTTCAGCTGTCAATCAGATGAATGAGCTTTTCATGATAACATACTGTTTCTAGTCACTCGAATGGAGATTGCCGAAAACGTCAAACAGGAGACGGCACTGCAATAAATCAAATGTATACATTTTTTAATGAAGTCTTACTTTTGTAAACTATATTCATATGTTTTCTAAATTTATATTATACATTTGAAATTTTGTTTTTAATTCAGAATATAGTTTTTTTTTTTTTTTTTTTTTTTTAATTGGTGGCGTTTTTGAGGGGATTTATGTATTTTTTTGTTTTTGTTTTTTTGTTTGTTTGTTTTTTATACGGCAAGAGAAGACGCAATAATAATGTATAATTAAAACTGTTTTCCTTTAAATCACTATTAATACACATCTACATTTGAAAACTATTTCTAATGCATAATTTGGTAATAATTCGACAGGAAATTTATCATTCAAATTAAAAAATTTATGATTATCCTAATAGCTTTTTAATTACGAGGTTTGATTAAAAAAAAAAAAAAAAAGAAAGAAAGAAAAGAAAAAACAAAATGCATTCAGTAGCATTTGAAAAGTAGCAATTGTGAATAAAATATTCTTGCCTAGAGTGAAGATAGATGATGCTAATTGTCTTACAAGAGTTGTGAGGGTAGTGTATTATTTCTCGAAAAACACACTATCTTGTGCAAACAATGGAGAAATAAAATTCCCGAAACGTTACGGAATGTCGCCTGGCTGACGATTTTTGAAAGATAGACATCACATCCAACTAGATCCTCTCAGCTGGGATTACAATCACCCACGCGAATTCTACCGGGTGTTCGATGAGTTTCGCAAGAGACGGAAGAAAAGCCTGACAAATAGATTTTGTTTAACTGTAAAAATTAATATATATATATATATATATTATCAAATTGTCCTATCCATTTTATCAAGAATGGTTTACTTTTTATTTGACATACAGTTAGAAATTATAAAAATCTGCAAATTGGAAAGAAACAAAAACATAATGCATAATATACAACATCATCGAAGATATTTGATAACAATAGACTACTACATGACTCTCTGGCGTTATTTGACGTCTTGATATACAGATATTCTTGCATTTTACCTATACGAGTCTTAATTTAACCCACAAAGAATGGAATATAGTCAATCAACCACATCCTTTTCCTACAAACATCGAAAGCTCCGCCTTATTCTAGTCGTCTATTATACCGTTCTGAATATATGAAAGGTCTGATTTTTTAACTGTACAAATCAACAAAACACATACAAATTTATATCTGTTATTTGAGAATAAAATATTATACCATTTATTTGATGTTTAAAAATATATTAATCAAGCTATACTTTCTTCCACACGAAATCCTTAAGCAATAGTTCTAATTATAAAGCCTGCATTAATCATTTTCTTCAGTACACCTATTTAAATATCTGTATGAATATTTTTATCTTTTTACACATATAATTTTATTTATTTTGTATAAAACTGTACAGTGAAATTGTTGTTTGTTTGTCTATTCTAGCTGTTGTAGCAGTTCTTCTTAGATGAATGACTAAAAAAATTTGCTTTTCACGCAGGGTAATTTAGATTAAAATCCGTACATACAAGTTGGAGTAAACTGAAAGCGATAGATAGATAGATAAAGTAACAAATAGAAGAAGAATGCAAAAATAAATAAATGATTAAATGTATGTGTGTGTTTGAATCGGAATGCCTTTAACCTATAAAAATAACCAACAAAATGTCGAAATTCGTACGTTTCCAGATATTTCGGCCTTAAAATTCAGATATATTGTCAAAACTTTCACCTTTTCTAAAAATGTAATTTACCACTTGTACAAAATTAAGGAACAAACGCCAAAGTTTATATAGCATGCCTTTTATTTTCTTCGTCATTTGTAACCTGGCCATTTAAACATTTCTAATATCTGAAACATGTAACATTTTTATAAATATTATTTCATTCGAAAAAAAAAATAAATAAATAAATAAAAATTTAAATCTCATTATTTAAAAAAGGGAAAAATCTTCAGAATTCTTTTTAATTAAAAATGAAAAGAAATGTTGAATTTTTCCCATTATTCATTGTAACAAACTGCTTCAAAAAATTAAAGCAATGAATAAATTGAATTCTAATTGCATTTCTCTACAAAGTAGAAGTAAGTTGCAGCTAATTTTCTCAAAGTAATCAATTCATTTTCTTTTTTTCCTCTAGTGTTGAAATTTTTTAACATCATAAAGAGTTTTTGTTGATGAAACAAATTCTATAAAAGAGTATTTTTTATATTAATATATGTGTAGGTTTTAATTCAACATTCTCCTTTTCTTTGCATTTAAAAGTGTGAAACAAATTAAAAACTATTTAAAATGAAAGATATCCATAGAAAATGTTTTATTATTATACAGAAAAAAAGAATTTTATTTTAAATGCATACAGAAGTTTCTTTTTAATTTATAATTGGTACCAAAACAGAAAAAAAAAAAATCCTTTATTTTCATGATTGCGTGAACAGATTTATATATCTATTTTTTTTTTTTTTTTTTTTTTTTTAATATAAAAATAAAAAAAGTGTCCAAAAAGCAATTTTATCTCCCCATGTTAAAGTTAGATAATTTGAGAGCCTATCTAATCATACGAGGTGAAAGATTTTTCCCAGTTGTTAAACGAGTTAAGGCCACATGATCGGTAATGACTGTTACTGGGAGATGTGTAAAGTATAATCGAAATTTATGAAGTCCCCAGAGCACTGCTAGACATAATTTCATTCAGCAGTATTAAGCGTTCTGGACGAACATGCTATAGGAGGGCATCCTTGACGAATCATGTTCTTACGCTGAGTAAGAACAGGATTCGACAAGGATTTATTTAACAAAACCGTATGAAGTGTACTTTTTTTTCATAGGAATTTTTGCTAGTGTTCGGACACTTTTGTTACCGACTGTACTTCCTCTGTTGCAGCGCTATGTTGACGCAAAACTACTCCAACCTAAAACCTCGCCGATCACTGGCTCGAAGAATTATAACTCTCCCATCTCTTGCGTCGCTGGATCCAGCTTAATAAAAAAAAAAAAAAAAAAAAAAAACCTGTGGTGACCTACGACAGTCTCAACCTTATAAGTGTTTATAAAATTAATTCAAGTATATTTTGTAAAGTCAGCAACCTGTTTCAGGTCCCAGTTATCTTCTATGCTACTAGTCAAAGATTTGCGGCGTTTTCTTTTGTGTTTTCCTAGGGTAGGTTTTTATAGGGGGTAGCAGCCTGCGTCGATGATTTTTTGCGGACCGCAAATACATATGTATGCAAATTTTTATAAATCTAATTAAATAAATTTAAAAATGATTTTTAATGAGTAATATTTTTTTTAAACATTTTTGTAAATTACGGTGTTAGACTTATAAAATTTTGCATACATATGAATAAAAATATAATAATATCATGGCTATTAAATTTTCTAGGAAGTAATTTAAAATTAGATAGTAAAATAAAAATGTTTATTATATAAGAAAATGTTTAAAATGCTTTCCTGATAACTAATTTTTATTTTTTCTTTAAATTTTAAATCATTAAATTTTAGCAATATATTCAAACTATATTTGAGAATTATTTAAAATATTCATTCATAAGTATCTTATTATTATCATTTCTGTTTAAATGCGAAAAATTCCAATTTTCAGAATAAGTTAATTTTTTTAAATTATTTTGAAAACTGTTATTTATTGCAATTTTTAACAATCAGCTAAAAATATTTTTGAAACATTTTCTTATAAATATATATATTTTTTAATGATACACAAATATATTAAATAATACATTATATAATAAACAAAATTCATTAAATACTACATAAATCTACTCTTAAGTGTAATGAAGGAAAGTGGAAGGGGAAAAAAATTAAAAATAGTAATCCGGCATCATTTTTTTTTTAAATTTTCTAAAATTTAAAATTTTACTTTCTAAGTTTAAATAGTTTACAAGAAATTTTATTATACTTGATATTGGTGTGTATTTGAGTGCATGTGTATACAAAATTTTATAATTCTAATTGAGTAATTTAAAATATATATGTATATATATATAACGTCCCAAATGCACTAAACAATACACATTTTTACAACGTTCAAAGCGCGTTCATTAGAACGTTATGAGATTTTACTATAAAACTTTCTCAGAACTTTTCTGTAGAACTGTCACTGAATGTTACATGAGTATTCAAAATTTCGTTGGACGTACTAGTGAACTTCATGATGGACACGTAGACATTTGTGAAATGTGCAAGTGGAACTTTCTTGATCGTTCTTGCAATACTATTTTCGAATGTTCAAAGAACATTTCGGTGTTCTTTGGGTATGCACGAAATGTTCATACACAGCAATATAAATTAAAGGGAAATTAAATTTAATTTCTAAAAAAATTGTTTATAAGATCTTGATCTAGTTCTGTAACAAAATTTATGTCTCATACGTTCAGAATGATTGAAGGACATTTTCTAAAAACACTCAAATCCTGAAATACAATTTTTTATTAAAATCACAATCAACTGATTGGAAGAAAATCATATTTAATGAAATTTTATTTTTCCGACTGAGTGAAAATAATGCCTGGACCGGGAGCATAAAAAATTGTATTTCTTTCTCCCATTGTTTAATAGTGCTTTCCTTTACCTGCGGCTTATTTCTGTTGAGCTATCTAAATGATAGACCAGATGATTTCTGCCTAAAGGTTGTCTGAGTGAGTAATGCTGACCGGTTGTCGGCCTGGATAGCTCAACTGGTAGTGCCTTGACCTTGTAAGTCAAAGATCCGTGGTTCGACTCCCGGTCCAGGCATTATTTTCACTCAGTCGGAAAAATAAAATTTCACTCAAATCCTGTTTAGGATAATTCAAAATATATAAATTCATGAAAAACCAGAAGTCGAAAATTTTTACGAATCCAATACTTTCTTCTGTTCAATACGGGAGAAAGTTAAAACAAAGCGATTTGATTTTTTTTTTTTTTTTTTTTTTTTTTTTGAATACTTATATTTAAAATACTTTTAGAGAAAATGTTCTAAAAAAGAGAATATACGGTGTGTTTTACAATCGTTATTATCAGGATTTAAATCACATGATTTGTTGAAATACTTCGAGATGATTCCAAAATCTCTAAAGCGGATTGCATTTCTTTTAAGCTACTTTTAAAATTTTATGTGTTGTTTCTGCAGGAATAAAAAGAAATATATTTTGCTAGGTTCTGAATAATAAATTATAACAATAAGCCGGCTTTAAAAAATTTATTGAAAATACAAGTTGAGCATAAACAGAAAAGATTAACTTTCACCCTGTGGTATATAGATTTCTGTGTAATTTATACTTACACAAAACTAAAGAATTAAATAAATTATTTACAAGCTAAGAGAAAAAGCAGAAATATTTCGAAATAAAGTTTTAGTATAATAAAACATTTCATGTTTAATAGAATTTTTACCTTTTGCTCGCCAAAGAATTTTGTAATACACACGCACTCACACATATATACATATTTTTTAAAAGAACCTCAGTAACACAAAAATTATGTCAAATTCTTTTCTTGCTTCACCTTAGGTCACTGTTGATATGGATAAATTAGAAACGGTACGTATTTATACTTATCTGTGACAAGTTATTACGATAAACGGCAACATCATGAAAAAAATTAACAATACAGTTAAACTTGCATGGAAAGCACTCGGGAAAAAATAGCGCTATAATCAAAAGCGACCTCCCAATTTTTTCAAGAGAAAAGTTTTTGATCAGTGCATTTTGTCTATATTAACTTTTGCTTGAAAAACATGGACATTAACGTGTAAAACTATACAAAAGCTTCAACCACCCCAGAGAACATGGAGAGGTACATGTCAGCATTCACCAGAAGAGACAGAAATCGAAATGCATGGATTTGGAAGAAAATCAAAATTACTGATGGTAAAACAGGCTGGGCACCTTGATCGAAGAAATTATTATAGATTGACCAATAAAGTCCTATTTTGGATACCGAGAGATCAGAAAGAACTAGGAAAAGACCACAGTGTCAATGGCAAGATGAGATCTTCAAGTTTAGAGATGAAGAAGGGATACGAATTGCCGAAAACTGGCCATATTGCAATCATATAGGAGAGGCTTTCATCCTGCAGTGGATTGGTAAAGGCTGAAATTCATGATGATGATAATTATATATATATATATATATATATATATATATATATATAAGGCCAAACTGCTTTATAGTACTAAAACTTTATTCTGAAATTCTTCTGAGAAAATATAAAAATATTCACAAGACAATTATTATTTCCTTTATGGTAATTTTAAAAATTGTTTGCTTTAAAAAAATTATTTTTGAAGATAAAACTAAAAATTTTAAGCTCAAATATTTTTTTTTTTTTTTAACTTATAAAAATAAAAGAAAGTAATAATATTAATAACATCGGCGTAATGTGATTTTTATAACAATTATTTATAACAACATACTTAGCTCATCACTTTAATTTGCAAAATTTTATCACATTAATATTATCCTGCTTTTAAATGCTATAAAGACATATTACAGATTTAATTGTAAAATAACAAGCACTATTTGTAAACTTACTTAAAAAATATTGAAAATAATTTTAGAAACATTTTTTTTTACATGTATTTTTGTGCTACAGTCGGTAACAAAAGTATCCGAACACTAGCAAAAATTCCTATGTTAAAAAAGTAGAGTTAATACTGTTCTGTTAAATAAATCCTTGCCGAAGTCAGTTTAAGAACATGATTTAACAAGAATTTATTTAACAAAACAGTATTAACTCTATTTTTTCATATAGGAATTTTTGCTAGTACATGTTCGGATACTTTTGTTACCGATTGTACGATCAAATACTAGATTGAATATCCTGTATACAATCATACATAAAGTAAGAATGTTATTAAATTAAATGTTTATTTCAAAATTAGACAATTTTCACCCACGCGGCTTCTTGATACTTACCGCATTTAGCCAATTTTTCTAGCTTGCAATTTCCTATAATCAACAAAATCCCCAATTTGAATTTTCTGCAGATATTTTTTCTTAAGTTGGTACACTGATAACAAGTAATAAGACATAGATTGATCAGCGAGAGGGAAAATGTGATACCTTTTTTTTCGGGAAAGGTCACTCTAATGGCTGCCTTTCCCCGAGTAAATTACACACAAGTATACATACGGATAATTTAGTAAATAAAATTTATGAATAATTTATTTACTAAAGGTGAATGAAAAACTCCAAATACAGTTTCAAATTCATTTTTCTTTTTTTCAATACTCTCTAATGACTGATTTTAGAACTTTTTTTCGGCATCAAAATTTTTCGCTCGATAACATGGGGATGATAGATCTATATATATTACTATAGCTGTGTAACATATACAAAACAATCGCTAAAAGCTTAACTTTTGTAATTAAAGAACTCCAGAACTTACAATTATAAAAAGAAAAGAAAAAAATGAAATTTGAAATTTGAAATCTAAACTAGCGCTCTGTTTATCAAATGGGTATGAAAAAGTATCGTTTACAAGCAATTTTCCTGAACATGGTCAAATTTCGTAAAGAACCTCCATTAATTACATTAAATTGAGAAGAATGGATTAACTTACTTTTGGGTAGCCCTTTATATTATCTATATAGTATACCACACACCAAATCTATCACAGTATAAAAGTCACAAAACAATATTTGAAATCTACTTCTAGCCATTTTCAAGTATAGTCGTATTACATCCGAATTATTATTATTATTATTATTATCATTATTATTATTATTATTATTATTTTATCCTGAAAAAATTATGAATGATTATCATACTGTATCCCATATTATATGTGCTTTCATGCATATAAAACCATATGTGCATTTCATTTTATTTGGTGCAATTCAAAGGTGTTAAATTGTATTTACCAGAAATTTTGCTCATATACGCAATGTATTTTAATTTCCTTGAATATATCTGTACATGAACTATTTCTCCGATTTTAATTTTAAAAAAAATATTAATTAACACCCACATATAATGCAGATTTAAAACACATAGTTTGCTTACCCTGCTAATACAGGTGTCGCCCAACTGCGACCTGACATACCAGGTGTTTCAATTTCTTCTTCCCCCACCTATACCAACTGCGGACAGCCTTTTTTAATCTCTTATGTCAACTGCGTCCGCTGAAAATTTCGCCAAGTGCGATGAATCGCCAAATAAGAATAATAAAATTGTATTAGTAATATTTCAGCATAAAAGAACTTGATAAATCTCGTACTTTAATAACTTTTATGTCAAATTTATAGAGATTTGAAATCTTTAATGCATGTCTATGTAAAAATGTGCAAAAAATATTATTTTTGTTACATTTTTATTCTTTTTTAACTTTAACACTAAAAATAGCTAATGTCACCAAAAACTGCAGGTTAAAAAATTAATATACTTAATAATTTCTTCTACTGTACACGGGTGTACAAAATTAAAGCAATAATTTGTTTTCTTTTTTTGCGCGTAATTTTTAAACAAATGAACACGGTGAAGATTCATATACATGCATGTGTTAGAATTAAACCAGATTTTTCTTCCTGATTTTCCTTCTTTTTTTCGCATGTGATCATGTGAATAACTTTTTCAAAAATATACATACAAACAGGAAAACTGGTTCGTTAATATATATATATATATATTTATCGACATTTTATTATCATGATGAAGTTCATAGTTTACAAATTAGTAATTATATACATATATATTTTTTTAAGTGAAAGAAAGAGAAAGAAAAATCAGGATTAAGTTTGACATTTGAAGGCATGTGCGTCTTCGCCTATCTGTAATGCATCCTTACCACCATTCTTTCTTTTCTTTTTTAAAACTGTTAAAATTTTTAATTTTTTCCAAAGCTTACGTTTGAGAAAAATTAAATAATTAGTTTAAAAATTATTACTTATGCTAAAGTTATATAAAATTCGATTAATGATATGATAACTAACATGCCATTCAAATTTTATGCTCATATGTTGACTTGTTTAAAATTTATGCGCAAAAGAAGAAAATGGGAAAGGAGGTTGTTCCTTTAATTTTGAACACCAGTGTGTATAGCACATTAAAACCTATCACTTAAGTTTTAATGGTGGACGTTAAAAATCAAAATTTTATTTATCATATTTGAATTGTGAAAGTTTATATATATATATATTGAAAAGAATCAGCATTAAGTATATTAAAATTTCTCTAAAACGTTTACTTTAAAAAAAACTAGTATGTTGTGGCCACCACATGACTTTCTTCTATATTTTCCTGTACAAATTCACCATTATTTTAAAAAACTACCTTCCATGATAATGCAGACGATTTCCAATTTTAGAGAAGTTGTATAACACTAAATATTAAAAAAAAGTCAATTTTATTCTCAATATTGCATAAGAAAAAAAATGATAACTTTATTTTAAATTATCGCAGATCGATGGTTCAACCATTCGTTTTAAAGGTATTGCGAGCTCTTTTGAAAGATACCCATCATGGAAATTTACTCCCCTCGAGGGGGGATTCCTACATACACATTTTTTTTTTTCCCAGTTGACTATCTCTATTACACAAAATATATATTCGTTTCATTTTGTTTAGTGCAGTTTATAGATGTTAAACTCTACTTACCTGCAATTTCCCCCAATAGACGTGATGTACTTGAATACTTTTGAATGTCTCTGTACACGAACCATTTGCTTCAGCTTAACGAAAAGCTTAGTGTAGCATCCCTATATGATACAAGGTGTCACTACATACTAATTTGTATGAAATTCTGTGCAGTAGTTCCTCAGATACAGTTGCACAAAATTTTGTCTCACACACACACACAGAGAGACAGACAGACATTTTCTAAAAATGGTCAAATCGTGTTCTACAGTTCTCAAAACGTGTAAATCCATCAAAAACCCGAAGTCGAAATTTTTTACGAATCCAATACATTGAATATATTGAATATATTGAATATTAAAGAAAGTAAAAAGATAAAATTCGCAATTTTAATTTATTATTACTATTATCATTTGAAAAATTTTAAAAACGTTTATGTCAACTATTTTTTTAATTTTTTGCTAAATTTGAAATTATTATAGTTTAACAATATATTCTAAACACATTTGGTATTAGTCTGCAGATTAATTGCTAAATTAATTTTTTTTTTTTTTTTGTTGTTGTTTGTTTGTTTTTCTTTCTGTTTAAATGCTGAAATTTTACGCAAATATTTAATATTTAAGCCAAAAAATATTGTAAAAAAATTTTTCTTATGAATCAGTACACAAAGTATTATCCATTTAAGTTTAGCATATATTAATAAAATTTAAACTGTAATATCGAAAGCAAAATTTGAAAACTAATTAGCATGGAACAATTAGAAATGTTCAAAATGTTTAAATTTTTCAATTTATTTTTTATTTAAATATTTTTCGATAAGTTTTAATATAGTTAACACATTTCAATATATACATATATATATATATATATATATATATATATATATATATATATACTAACTTTCAGAACTGTAAGTAATATAAAGAGCTAGTTATATCGTCCACCATCTTTTTAATGCAGCAGTTTTCGCTTATGGATTACTTAAAAAACAGCCTTGAATTTTAATTATACAGATAAATTGTTTTTTAATCATGATGCCATTTTCCACTGATTTCGTACAAATATGAGATAAAATATGTCAATTTCTTTATTCATTTTCTTATTTACGATTAAATAAAAGTAATTTTGGTCACAGAAACTAAATTTGGCACAACTGCATACACACACGCACGCACATACACGCATACATACATACGCACACACGCACACACACACACACACAAAAAAAAAAAAAATACAATAATGAAATAAATTAATGTAGTAGTTTTCTCTCATGGTTTGTTGAAAAATTATTTTCCATAGAAAAATAAAATAAATAAATGTGTGATTTAGTTGTTCAGTATTAATAATCTGTGAGTTTTGCCTTTATTAAAACATCGCATTATTAAAGGAAAAGCAAATGTCATTATTATTATTATTTTTTTTTTTTTTTTAATCACCATCCATAAAATTTGCATACACATGCATCGAAATATAATAACATTAAAATTTATCGAAAGCAACTTACGCTATAAATTAAAATTTATTACGTAATAAATTAAAAAATACTAGTCACATACTAAATTATAACCATGTGCAAAATTCTTTGGCGATTTTGGCGAAAAACGTTCTTTGGCGGAAAACTTCAGGGGAACATTACTGGGTCGCACTTGGTATAGGTGAGGAGATTTCCTGGGTCGCAGTTGACCTATGGGGGAGATAAAAGTGTCATTTTGGGACGCAGTTAACCTAGCCCCGCTAATACTTGTACTTAAGTTATGCGGTAAAGGGTTCACACAGAGACCAGCAGCTAAAAATCTATTTTTTAGAATTCAGGAGACTTCAAAACGCGTAAAAGTAGGAAAATAAAAAAAACATCTTTCGAAAATTTAGCCCATACATTCATACTTCGGTTTTTTTTTTAAGTAAAAATATATTACAAAAAAATTATTTTCTAATGGCTGCGATCATTTGAATAAATTTGATTGCATAAATCTAAAACTGTTTGATGTTTTATGAGTATTCTAATTTCCGGCATATAATTTGCAATTCAGTTAAATGCGTTTTACGAAGGAAATTTTTAATTAACAGACAAAAATATATTTGTTCTTAGTTATGATGTACATTATGTTTTAAGAAATAATGTCTTGTATGAAATAGATGTATCTCAATTGTAAATTACAGGCAGGAAATTATGGTAATTTAATTATTTTGGTTTATTAATTTTTCAATTAAGTAGCATTAAAAAAATATCCATTTCAATGTCCTCGCCTTTGTTTTTATTCAATTAAAATGCTTTTAAGTTATAACTGTTTTTAATGTAAACATACTTAAAAATACAACATTTAACGAGAGTACGGTTATTCGCTATATTAGGTTATTCGCTATTAGAAAATATTGAGTTTTTAATATGTTTAATAAGACTTTTATTTATTACCATCTGCTGTTATTATTTGCTTATTATTTGCTGGGAAAAAATGTGAAATACCTACAGATTGTAAAACAGCGAAAATCATCTCTATCTTCAAAACGGAGATAGAAACAGCTCAGGAAATTATAGAGAAATTAGCTTGCTTACTAGCACATATAAACTATACAGTAAAATTATTACTAATAGATTAATGATGATTATGAATTCACTACTTCTAGAGGAACAATCTGGTTTCAGACGAGGTAGATCCTGTATTGATGATGTTTTTTGTTGTGAAAAATATAATTGAGAAACGCCGAAAATTCAACCTTCAATTTCGTAGATTATGAAAAAGCTTTTGATTGTGTCGATAGAGAAAGATTATGGATTATAATGAAAAATAGAAGAATCCCAGGACATTTAATTTAAGCACGCCAACTCATATACCAAAATACAAAAATATTAATTGATACGGAGGAAGTAGGAACTAACGGAGTTGGATAATGCTGTGGTCTATCCCCAGCTATCTTCAATATTTATATTGATGACATACGAACGTGGAAATTGTCAATAAATGCTGGCATCCATTTGAATATGTCAATTTGTGTAAATATTATATTGTTTACAGATGACCAGATCATAATTTAGTCAAATGAAGATGACCTACAAAGATCTATCTATATACTTCAGAAAATATGCCGGGACTACAATATGAAAATATCCATTTTAAAAACGAAAACAGTGGTATTTAAGGGCAAAGAAACAGTAAGGATGAAAATCGTTATTTATAATAAAATTATTAAGCAGATACAACACTCCACCTGTCTGGGATGTGATATCACCTTCCGCTATGATAACGATTCCCCAAAAAAGCGACATAAATTCCGACATACTTGTGGCACTCTCATAAGAACACCGAAAAGAAACACAGCTTAAATTTTATAGGGTTATGGCGGTGCCCACTTTACTGTATGGCTCTGAGACATGGACACTGAGTGCCCAAGTGAAAAGCAGGTTCCAGACATCAGAGGTGCGGTACCTACGATCTCTAAAAGGCTGCACAATTATGAACAAAATCCGAAATGAAGATATTAGAAGAGAATTAACATTTTTTAGCCTCTTAGAAAAGATCAGTGAATACCGCACTAATTATTGTGATATAGTAGGTACGTAGCGTGGAACACATGATAGTAGTCAAAAATTGGTTGTAAATCCCACACAAGGAATAATAATCTTAAGTGCAAAACTTAACATGATTTTAATTAAAACAACTTTTAACATTTTAGACATACATCACAGATACCTGTGAAACATAGCGGGTCTAACAGTTTAAAAGATGCAAGAGAACGTCCGTTCTCTTTCCAGACGTAAATCCAAGTCCTCGATTTAATAATCTGGAATTCTTAGTCCTTCCAAAAATCTTAGTGATCTGAAAAGGGGGAACAATTTTTCCCACTCGACAAACACCAATCAAACAGTCTTTGGTCAGGAGGAGTATCCTCAGGTCAACAGTTCATTGGAGTTTCAACTGGCGACAAAACGGCGGGGTACCACCCTAGCGTGGGGTGCCCATGCGGCACATCAAAGCCATCTGTGAAATCGCGGTTACTTTGTAGCCATGAGGATGAAAAAACCCCTGGTATGCCCGGTTTCTCGAGACTGCAAATTATAAAAATCATGCCCAACGTATGAAACGAGGAAGACTAGCGAGAATTGCCTTTTACTACATTGCAAAGGGCAAGCGAGACCGTGGAATACCCAGGAAACGGTGGTTAGACCAAGAAGCCGGCACAGGCTCCAAGCCTAATCCTTGAAGAAAAAGATGATGATGATGATAACAGTTTTCTTTAAACAATAAACGTTGTTTTCTTATGAAAAGGAACGTAGAGTTAATCGATAAAGTATGCCTTCAATAAAATAACTTTCAAAATTTGAAAATACAAATAGTAAAAACAACTGCAATTGGAATTTTTTGTCTCTGGAAAAACCTGTTAAATCTATATGTATACGTACACTCTCAAAAATAATATACTCAAGTTTGACGATTCATACATCCTCGGGCGTAATTTCATTGTTTTTGACAACCTTTTCGTCAAGCGATCACGTGATTTTTCACGAAACGCGAACTCTCAAATATTTGATGAAACTGTTTACTCACAATAGCATATACTAGCTTTCATTACCTCCATATTGGTTTTTTTTTCCTGTGTTGTTTCGACATCATGTTACAATTACTTTTATTTGTTTGCTCTGTTTTATTTATATTTTCATCAAATATAAATATGATTTAATCGTCCAAAGCAATGAAGTTGCAGGTAATTTTATAATTCTATAATTTGTATTTTATTCTGTATAAAGAAAACTAGGATTCAAAAATTTTTCTTTACTTTTGACGAAATTTGTATGTTTAAACAAGTGACGAAAGAAATTTTCTCAATTTGACGAAATATTCGCTCGGAGTATTTCCCTGGAAACGGTTTCGTGAAAATTAAAGAAAATTTCGTTAAATTTGAGTATCCATTTCTAAGAGTGTGAAACCCAATAGAGAATACATCATACAGAATACGCCCACAGAATACGTGATACGTATTCTATGAAACCTGAAAATGCTCTACAAAATTTTCTTATTGAAAACGTACTTCAATAGTGTTCCGGGGAACAAATAAATTTTGCTAAAAAGATTCAAGGAGTGTGACTTTACCATAGAAACCTTATGTCTCATCGGTAAACAATTAATTCAAAATAAATGCCCGCGCATGCTGATTTCTGATATATTGTTTGTTCAAGATAATTCTCGAGCGCACGTGCTTTTCCTAATCAGAGACTTTTTCAGAGATTTTTATTCTGATTTTACTTATTTTCTCATTTTTTCTTTGTCCAAGTTTTGCACTATTGATTTTGACCTATTTCTTGTTTAACCATGTGTGACACAATTGATTCTGGCCTCTTCTGGCACACGAGGAAGTGGCTTGTATTGTACCGCTTTGACTATGAAGATTAAGATCACGGTTTCATTCCCAGACGGCTTAAATATTTCTATGGACTTCTTTCAAAATGTGTTAAAAGTTATGAAGCATACCTCACTTAACGCGCTTTTAGTCAGTCGAAGAATTTAGGCATAGGGAACAGTACTCGTGATTATTCGGCCGACGAAGCCTTTTTTTTTTTTCCAGAAATTTTTTTTAATATAAGGCTTTTTTAAATCGTGTAACTTTAGAAAAAGAAAAATCAAATTTTGCACCTAAAAACAATACTTTCTCTACCCTGTGTGACTAAGAGAAATTAAAAGATTCTGGATGTATTTTTTTTTCTTTTTATTAAATCTTATAAAGGCAAAAATGTAAACATTACAAAGCGTTTTAATAATTGGTGCGTTTTAAATTTCTAATTCTGAATACTATTCTCCAAAAATGGAATATTACTATTAGAAAAATGATAGTTGTGTTATTTAAATGCGCAAAAATAAATAAACAAATGCATTGTGCTATGCCTATGGTTTTAATCTTGTCGGTTTCTGTACATTGTATAATAACAAATTGGCTTTGCAGCCAACATAGAATTTCGACTAAATCAATTTATGCATTTCGAATTAGGGTTGATTAAATTTATAATCTCGGATTAAGGATTTCGAACGAGTTTATTTAAATTCAAATTTGCAACTTTTACTTAAAGACAAATCAGCATAATTAAATGAGAATAAGTTTAAATCTACTTACCCCTCTGCCAGAAGTCCGGGATTAGTAAAACTAGAACTGCCAATACATAGACTCTGAAACCTACGATATCCTTGAAACTACACTTTATTTGATACATGACTGATTTAATATTGATTATTAATATTTAAGAATGATGAATGGAAATATTATGAATACGATTATAAGATTTTTAATAGTTCAGATTCTATTGTTCCGAGATACCTTGTACCTCGTCCGGATTCGAAAACCGACTGAAACAACACAACTGCTCAGCGCCGTTCTAAATCAGTTCCGATGTGCGCACCTTCTCCTTCTCCTTCTCCCCGACATCCTCCGGGGGGGGGGGGGCTGAGCATGGCAGACTGGCGACTCTATTCACCGGTCGTTTGAGGACTCCAGATGGTGTCTTCAGAGTGACGATTCTTACGATGCCATCATCTCCAGGATGGACTTCCAGAATTCGGGCAAGGGTCCAGTGAGCTGGCTGAATTGAGGGTTCTAAGACCAGGACTAGCTGACCAGGTTGCAGATGTGTATTGCCGCTCGTCCACTTTTCTCTTGATTGGAGTGACGTCAAATAAGACTTGGCCCATGTACTCCAAAATTGCTTCTTGATCTGCTGGACGAGTTTCCACCTGGAAGAAAAACTGGTACACAATGGATTAGTTTGGTTAAAAGAGTGTTCAGGAAGCTGGAGAAGCGGAGCCCCAATTAAGAAATGTCCCGGTGTAAGCACTAAGAAATTATTGGGCTCGGTGGAAAGTGGGACTAAGGGGCGAGAATTTAAGCAGGCTTCAATGTTAGTTAGAATCGTAGCACACTCCTCAAACGATAGGCAACTGCCTTTACATGTTTTAAGTAAATGGCGTTTAGCCAATTTAACGGAAGATTCCCATAGGCCGCCAAAGTTAGGCCCGTAAGGTGGCATAAAATGCCAATGAATTTGTCTATTTGCTACAAATTCCTGAATAGTGTTGGTTTTTGAAAGTGTCACGAGTTTCTTCAAATGGGCATGGGCACCAACAAAGTTGCGTCCGTTGTCAGAATAAATGTCAGTAGGATAGCCTCGACGCGCTATGAATCTTTGTAGGGCATATAAAAAATGTTCAGTTGCTAAGTTCGTGACTAATTCGAGATGAATTGCCTTGGTGCTCATGCAGATGAATAGACAAATATAGGACTTAAATTTTGTTTTTGTTCGTTTATGTTCACACTTGGTTTGAATAGGGCCTGCATAATCAAGGCCAACATGTTGAAATGGTCTACAAGGGTTGACTCTTGCACTGGGAAGGTCACCCATCATTTGTTGAATTGGGGTCGGTTGGACTTTGGCACATGTGACACATTTACGAAGCTCCTTTTTCACAGTGGATCTACCATCAGGAATCCAGTAAGACTGGCGAATGAGATTTAATACAAGGTCGACACCTCCATGAAGACTATACGTGTGAAAATGTCTTATTAATGTCGATGTAAAAGGGTGATTTTTAGGTATGAGTATTGGATGTTTAGTATCATAGGGCAGAGTGATGTTTTTATCAATTCGACCTCCCACTCTCAATAGATTTTCGGAATCAAGAAATACATGGAGATTTTTTAATTTACTGCTGTTTGCCACGGGTTGGCCGCGCTGCAAAAGGGCGATTTCTGAAGCAAAGGACCTTTGTTGGACGAATTTAATAACAAATTTTCTAGCTTCTGAAATTTCTTGTACTGAGACTGGTCCTTTCAATTTTGTAGCATTTCTAATATTATTTATAAATCGCTTCATAAATGCAATTACACGAAAAAGTTTATTACTTGATGAAAATTTTGAAACCAAATCCTCTATAACGGATTCTTGCTTTGGAATTGACTCTATTAGTCCAGGAATTCCCACAATTGTACATGGGACTGAGGTAGCAATCTTGGACTCATGATCTGAGACCGGAATCTTTGACCAATCAGGTCCAGACCACCACAAGTTAAAGTGGTGTAATTTGTCGGGTAACAGCCCACGGGTTGCACAGTCTGCTGAGTTAAGTTTGCTTGGTAAGTGATGCCATGATGTGGGGTCTGTGAGAGCCCTAATTTTGGTTACTCGGTGTAGGACATATGTGTTGCCCTTTAAGGGTGGATTTAAGATCCAACTACGGGCGATTGTTGAGTCTGTCCATAGGAGAATGTCCTCAACCTGATAATCCAGCGAGCTCTGGATGACTGCCAAAAGTTCCGAGAGTAATACAGCCGCGCATAGCTCCAACCTAGGCAAGGTAATGGGTTTTAAAGGAGCTACACGGGTTTTAGCTGCAATCAATTTTAAAGATGAGTTCTGACTTGGGCGTATATAAATTACGGCAGCATATGCCTTTGTTGACGCATCACAAAATCCCAGAATCTGGAAAATAGGTTCAGACTTCAGGTCTAAAAATCTGGGTACTGACATGGCCTTAAAGGAAGCAATTTTTTCATAAAATTCGTTCCACCTGGTTTGAATGTCTGGTGGTAAAGGATCATCCCAACCAAGTTTTAGCTTCCAAACATCTTGTAGAAGCAATTTTAAAAGAATAGTGGCAGGGGATAACAGACCCAAAGGGTCGAAGATGCGTGCAATTACGGACAATAATTGTCGTTTAGTTTTAACGTTTTCTTCTGTGTTGACGCCAACCTGCAGTGTATCCGATGTTAAATTCCAGTTTAGTCCTAAAATACGTTGGGATTGATCGGGGTTTAAGGATAATTCCTGATTTGTTGATTTTAAAGGTTCTGGGACCTGAACTAGAGCTTCCACATAATTTGAAGCCCATTTTCGCAGCTTGAAGCCCCCAGCATTAAATAATGCCTGAAGGTCTGTGACCAATGATTGAGCGGCTTCGATTGTTTCAGCACCTCCAAGGAAATCGTCCATATACAGGTTGTTGCGGGCAGCCTGCACAGCTACGGGAAAATTGGGTTCTTCATCGTTTAATAGCTGTAATATGGTACGCAGGGCTAAAAATGGAGCACAGGCTGTGCCATAAGTAACAGTGTTCAATTTATACACTCTGAGTGGATCTGAAACATTGGCCCTCCAAAATATTCTTTGAAAGTCTGTATCAGGCTCTGCGACTAGAACTTGCCTAAACATTTTCTCGATATCACTCGAGAGGGCGACTTTATTTAAACGAAATCTAATTAGATTGCTAAAAATACTGGATTGGAGTTTTGGCCCTTTGTACAAATAGGAGTTCAGGGATTTGCCATTTGTAGTTAAGGCCGACGCATTGAACACTACCCGTAGTTTTGTAGTGCTACTATTTTCATTTATAACTCCATGATGGGGCATATAATAATTGGGTTGGCGATTAAGCTCTTCAGCCCTTAGTAAAGTCATATGACCTAGATCGGAGTACTCACACATAAACTGAGCATACTCCTTTTTTAGTTTGGGATTCTGCGCAAATCGATTTTCCAGTTTCTTAAACATTTTTAGTGCACAGTTGGCACTTTCCCCCAAATCTATCTCATCATGGAGGGGTAATTTTACAACATAGCGACCTTCGGGGTTGCGCTTGGTGGAAGATTTATATAGTTCCTCTGCCGGATCGGCTTCGGTGTCACTCTTAGAAGATATTATGGGCTGATTGTCAAAAAAATCGTTCAAGTTAAGGCAGTGTAACGATGAGCTATATGTTGATTCTGGTTCCATTCCATCCCTTGAGAGGGGGCCACTGAGTAAATACCCAAGTGAACTGGGAATGGCAGATGGTTCTCCTGGCCTTCCCGATATCGGTGTGCCACAAATTAGTGACGCAAAAATATCTGCACCTAATAAAACTTCGATGGGTTGTTGCTTGAAGAAATTCATATCAGCTAATTGAAGATTGTTTGTATGTGGCCAAGACGTCGTTTGCACCCGGAAATTCGGCAGAGGGGCAGTAACCCTATTTACTACTAGCGCTTTTAAGTTCCTATACTCGTTAGCGAAATATGGCGAGAATGAGAATTCCGTAAAATTTAAAACAGTTTCTGCGGAAAGACCGTTTATGCCTATAAGTCGATGAGAAGTGCCAAACAAAGGCAAATTTAGCTTCTCAACGCAGTCCTTTGTTATGAGACTATTTTGTGAGGCACTATCAACTAACGCCCGACATTGAATAATTTTGCCGTTAGGTGACCTAACCTTTATAAGGGCAGTAGCCAATAACACCTTTAGGTTACTAAAATTTGCATTAGATTGTGAACTATTGGCCACCGACGTAGTAACAAGGCCGCCTCCCTGATCTGCAGAATTCTGTGTATAAATGTGCAGAAGAGTGTGATGTGAACCTGCACATACTTTACATTTAATATTAATTCTACATTGACGCACTTGATGATTAGTTCGCAAACAATTTTCACACAGTGATTTTGATTTAACTAAGTCCCATCGCTCTTGAACACTAATTCGATTGAATTTGGGACATTTAAACAATTGATGTACTTGAGAACAGGCGACGCATTTATTTTCTTTGACTAGTATTGAATTATTGACACAAGATTTTTTTACACTACTACCTTCTACTGGCTTCTTAAACATTCCTGGTTTATTTTCAAGCTTTGTTTGACTCGAAGCTTCCCTTTCAATGAATGTACGAAACGAATTTAAATCGGGAATAGTTTGCGTATTCTCTAGACTGAGCTCCCACCTATGCCTAACGGATGAGTCCAATTTTGAAATCATGAAATTTATAAGAATAAGATCGCT
The DNA here is from genome assembly GCA_963930645.1 of Salticus scenicus. Taxonomy (NCBI): domain Eukaryota; kingdom Metazoa; phylum Arthropoda; class Arachnida; order Araneae; family Salticidae; genus Salticus; species Salticus scenicus. Next base: position 65,931,989 of record OZ005661.1, on the reverse strand, counting down.
AAGAGGATTAGATTCCAATACGAGGGTCGATAAATTTCGCACCGCTTCGTTACAAGTATCTATTAAATTGAAAAACGATTTAGGATCATCCGCTTTGTTTACTTTTACTGAAAAGATTTTATTTATTTGAGTTATAGCTAATTGACGTTTATTTTCGTAGCGCTGAGTAAGAATTTCCCAACAGTGTTTAAGATTTTCCGATTGTAACGAAAATCCACGAATAAGTTTTGATGCACTACCTCTTACACACGATTGGAGGTATTGTAGCTTTTCAACCTCACTAAGGCTGTCATTATCCAGAATAGATGATTTAAATAAATTTTTAAATGACAACCAAGATTCATTATCCCCGTAAAAATAAGGAATTTCAAGTTTAGGGAGACTAATATGCGAATTAACAGAAGTCCCGGGTTTGGTACGTGCATCATTATTTACATTTGGAGTATTTGATTGCGATTTACTCTCTAATACAACGGATAATTCTAACAGAATGTCCCTATTCTTTAACACCTCTTCAGAGTTTTCATCGTTTTCCTCTTCGGAAAATTGTGTAACTATTTCCTCGAATTTAACCTCCAGTGCATTTACCTTATCTTTTAAGATTTTTAATCTGGCTTGATCGCCTTTATCACAATCATTGACTTTCGATTTTATAAATTCTATTTCTTTAATTACATTTTCAAATTTTATCACTTCATTAGATTTTGAGAACAACGCACTCTGTTCGGCGTCATTCGCCCTTGTTTTTCCCTTTCTACCCATCTTATGAGCAAACTAATTACACACAATTAAATTTAAATATGAATTAATCGATTGCATTAAATTATTATTCTGCAGATCAGGAAGTAAAACAAAACAAAAATATAAGAACAAATGAAAAGAAACAATACATATAGAATTTTTTTTTTTTTTTTTTTTTTTACTGAAATAAATAAACTAATAAAATATTAAATGCACTTTTCTCATTCTCATACACTCATTTATTCAACAATTACTTAACATGAAAGTTTATTTCTGAAATTCCAAACCAAAACTTTCGGTTTGAAACCCAAACTATTTTGAATTACGTTTTCTCTCAAAACAAAACTTTTAAGTATGCATGAAAACGAAACTACTTTGAATTACGTTTTATATCAAAACAATTTAACTTTGTATTAATGATTTATTTCCACAAATTAATTTTAATTTACTTTAAAGTTCTTATACAGATAATTTAATCCTACGTAAACAAAAGAATTTTTTCACTTTACAATTTTTTTTTTTTTTTTTTTTTTTAATTTAACGAATTATGATTAATTATCTAATTAATAGGTAATTAAGCCTCCGTGAATCGACGGACCACTATGGCTTTGCAGCCAACATAGAATTTCGACTAAATCAATTTATGCATTTCGAATTAGGGTTGATTAAATTTATAATCTCGGATTAAGGATTTCGAACGAGTTTATTTAAATTCAAATTTGCAACTTTTACTTAAAGACAAATCAGCATAATTAAATGAGAATAAGTTTAAATCTACTTACCCCTCTGCCAGAAGTCCGGGATTAGTAAAACTAGAACTGCCAATACATAGACTCTGAAACCTACGATATCCTTGAAACTACACTTTATTTGATACATGACTGATTTAATATTGATTATTAATATTTAAGAATGATGAATGGAAATATTATGAATACGATTATAAGATTTTTAATAGTTCAGATTCTATTGTTCCGAGATACCTTGTACCTCGTCCGGATTCGAAAACCGACTGAAACAACACAACTGCTCAGCGCCGTTCTAAATCAGTTCCGATGTGCGCACCTTCTCCTTCTCCTTCTCCCCGACACAAATATATCGTAGCACAACATCGTGAAGATGTATACATAATATATAACATGCATACTCTGTATCACAACATCGTAACAAAAAATTCTGAACTATTAATTTTTTTTTCTTATTTTGTAATGTTCTATTCCTTAAATGTTGAATAAAATTATTTGGCCAGACGTTATGTAAATTGCTTGAATAAGCATTCCTTCCTCAAAATTGTTATAGTACTGATATCATTGTTTAATTTACTCAGTATCTTTGCATGTTTCATATTCCATGCATATTTTCATGTTTCATTATTAATCCGCGTTGAAACATTTTCTTTTCTTATTGGTTCATAAAAATAAACCATTTTCATATTTTTCTCATTATTTAAATCCTAAATTGAATAAAATAAACAGAAGTAGCAAAGGACATTCAATATCATTAATGTTTACTTTAATATGACAAGAAATTAACACAAATATTAACTGTATTATATTCAACGGAAATAATGCTTTCTCTCTAACAATAAACAGCAGGAAATGAATTCACCTCAGGCTGAAATTGGTGACAAGGGATTGAAATTACATTTAATAAAGAAAACTTAATAAGGTAGCTATGCGACGTATTTTATGAGTATTTAAATGTACGTTTGGTGAATACTATTACTTTATGAATTTCTTCTACATTCCATGTAAGAAAATGTTGGTTTCGTAAAAATTTTCGACTTCGGGTTTTCGATAGATTTACATTTTACGATAGATGAGACCTTTTGAAATGTCTAGCATTGGATTTAACCACTTTAAGAAAATGTTTGTATATCTGTGTGTGTGACAAAAATTTTGTAACAACTCTATCTAAGGAAATACTGCACAGAATTTTATAAAAACTGATGTGCAGTTGCTCCTTGACATAAACTAGTGTTTATCTACTTTTAGAAAAAATCGTGGTGGCAGCATTTCCATTCCGTATTTTATAAAATTTCAGCCTGGCAGTCTAGAACAAAATTTAGAATTAATGTGCACAATGATAATTCTTTTTAACTATTAATTATGAATTAAAATTATTAAAAATTGTAATAGCTAATTGTTATTAATATTATTTATTTTATTTTATTTTATTTTTATTTTTATAGATATATATATTTATTTATTTTTTAATGTGTATAAACATCGCTTCATCCCTGGGTGTCGTCTTCCTCCTTTTGATATTAGTACCTTTAAAAAGAACTTTCCAATACCTTCAAAACGTATGGTGTAACAATAAGTCTGCGATAATTTAAAACAAACTTATCACTTTTTTTCATTAAAAAAAAAAAAAAAAAAACTCTTAGATATTGGTACAAAATTAATTTTGTTTATATATGTGTTATAATTCTCTAAGAAAAAATTCTTCTACATTTATCATGGAAAATAATTTTTATAAATTATTTGTACAGGGAGATTTGTAGCCGAAAATACAGAAAAAATTTGCGTGTTGACCAAAACATACTGAATTTTATTTTGTTTTGAAAGTGCTACTTTTTTCCTTATACTTAATTAAAATGAATATACGAGATTATCAAAAGTCAAAAATGTTAAAATTGTTTTATATTTTAAAATGTTTTTTCCTTCGCTGAAATATACATTTGACAGCGTATTTGAAAATTAAAAGCAACATTTCAACGTGCAAATATACTTTAACATGCAAAAAAAAAAAAAAAAAAAAAAATTGCAGTGGAATTTAAAAACAAATCTTTTAATGTAACACCACTGCGTTGCTGGAATTTTATATCATTTCTTTTAAAATACATATTTTGATAATATAAAAGATGTGAATGAAAATGTATCAGTCAGTAAATGTTATATATTATTTTATGTTGAAAATAACGTTTACGCTGTAAATATAAACAGAAGAAAAAAGCAAATTCAAATAAAATATATATGTATATTTTAATTAATAGAAAAGCGTCACTGAAAATTTTATATAATTATTTTTAAGACCCGTATTTTTAATTCTTATAGCCATAAATTACAGTGCTGCGTCACAAACTTTTAACCCGTTAAGGGTTTTTGGTAAGCAAGTAGCGCATTATACAGCGGCTAGGGAATTGAAAATGACATTTGATTATGCAAGTTTCATTATGTTGATTGGAAACACGGTTCATTTAAAATAAATTTAATGTGCATTCGCGTTAGAAATCTACTTTTGTATAGGGCTTCTTTGGCGATATTTAAAATTTGGCAACGCAATAGCTAGGACGTTTCACTCGAAGGACTTTACGTATTTGCGATAACCTTTTTAATTCACCGCCAAAATCACAAAAAATATTAACGATCACTAATGGAGAACCATTACTAAAACAATAACCAGATTACTTTGCGGACGTTAAATTTAAGAAAATTAAAAACACATAAGCTCTGTGTTTAATAGAAATTAATATTATAAGAACAAATAAATAATAATTAAAGCAATTATGACGTCAACTTTATCAAACACATATTCATGTTACAGGTTTATTTTTCAATATTTTTTATTCATGAGTACAGACATGCTTCTTTTTATGAAATAAATAAATAAATAACATAAAGTAAAAATTACCAACATTTAACAACTGATTGAAAAAAATAATTGTAAAATTATATTTTGACTTTTCAGTTGATAATATTGCCTGACTGTAACATATAAACAGATATTTTTTTTTTTACTTTTGCATATCAATTCATCGTTAACTAAAATTTGTTCATCCGTGCGAAGTAGGACGGGTCAGCTAGTCATTATATAAAGCGCAAAAAATTGTATGTTTCTGGAGGGTAATCTCTGAAACTACTGAACCGATTAAAAAAATTCTTTCACTGATCAAAAGCTACACTATCCCTGATTGTTATAGGCTATATTAAATTTTGATAAAATAAATTTTAGTTTAAAATCTGAGTATTTTAATTAAAATCCCCATAAAAGCCATAATAGAAATGGAAATAATGAAATATTAAAAAAATTAGCTGTTGCCAACATAAAAGAAACATTTACATTTTGTTTTTAAAATATCTTGACATGAAAAGAAAAGAAATATATTTGCACGTGAATTAAATTGAAATTCATATAAAGCTTTGCAAAATGTTAAATCTGACACGTTAAATCTGACGTCATTATAAATTTAAAGTATTTATTTTTCTAATAATATAATTTGATATGATATGATATAATGTAATGATCTAAGCGTTACTTCTAAACCTTTATTAAATTATTTATTTTATAATTGTTGCCCAAAAAATTTACGGGTTAATTCATTTTTCGACATATAATAAAATATATTTTCTCGCAAATAATAATATAAAAAGTGAATTTAAAAAATATCGTCTGCATTTCATTATGCATTTGTTAAAAGAATAATTGAGAAGATTAAATTTATTTGACAACTATTTTTAGCAACTAGCAGTTATGACAAGTAGCTCAATATACATAGCGCATACAACCATTACTGCAATGCAAATAGCATTTAATTCTTTGAGTTACATTATGTTGATCAGAAACCTATTTAATCTATCTATGCTCTATACTAATATATAAAGAGGAAAGGTTTATATGTATATGTAGAGAACGATCGCTAGAACTAAAAAGCCGATTTCTATTTCTTTCTTTTTTTATACTAATCAAAAGTTACACTGTCTCTAAGTGCTAGAGGCTATAATAAATTTTGGTAAAATACATTTTTAATTCAAATTTTCAATATTTTAATTGAAACCAAAGCATAGATTTGATATCGGTCGTCATTGGCGATTTTTGTATTTCGAGATCGAAAACGTAATACGAAAATTTGTATATTTTCGTATTAAAAACGAGATCTATGTTTTTACTTCAATTAACGTACTACCGTAGGTAGTGGAAGTATTGTATTCGGTCCAAAAATTTGATATAGAGTTTCACCTGATTTATATGTTTTAAGGCCTCCTGAGTCCAAAAAAGTAGTTTTTGGCAATTGGTCAGTGTGTGTGTGTGTGTACGAATGTGTGAAATTTTCCGGGTGTCATTTCTCCAAAATTAATAAAGATAGAACTACAATTCTTCACAATTGATTCAGGTCTGATGTACAGATGAATTTTCCAAATTTTGGTGAAAATTGAAAAACCGGAACTGGGTCATCGAAAACCGGAAATGGGACCGTAAGCCCGTACCTCATAAACAGCCCTAACGATTTTCTTCAAAGTTGCTATATAAACAATCTATTAGATGTCCTTTCGAATGATATAATTGGTTAGTTCAGGAAAATTGATAGGCGTCCTCTATAAGCAGCTCAATTTCAGATCTCATAAGTGCCTTTCTTTAAAAACGGCTGTACGAATTTTTTTCAAACTCGCCATGTTAACTTAATACTAAATATCCGTTTGTATGTAATTATTGTTTTCCGGTCAATAATTGAGTATGCCAAGTTTTGGTAAAAGTTGGTATCTCAAAAACGGCTCTAACGATTTTCTTGAAAATTGTTTCATTAATTCAATTTAGATAACCTTTCTCAAGCATTACGTGCATATTACAGGAATACTAACGGTCATCCTGATTAGGAAGTTCAGTTTTAGATCTCGGAAATTCGTCTTTAAAAAAATAACTATCTATTTTTTCCCCTTATTTTTTAACTCACTATGTAAATTTTGTTGTAGGTGACTTTATACGTGTATCAAGTTTCTCTTACTGGAAAATCTGAAAAAAAAAAGCATGTAGTTAATATCTCCAAGAAATGTATATAATACGTTTAATAGAGGTAATGGAAGTGTTGGTATAAATGGGTCCACAGAGTGAAAAGCAGAGTCTTTTGGACAATCACAACATTTAATAATATATAGAAAAGTAGAATAACATAATGCGGGCATTTCTTGCCGCACGCTTAGCAAAGCTTTCTCGTACAGACTCACATAAACTTCTCTCTCAGAGAAGAGAAGATGCGCCGTTGATTACGTAATACAGTTACGAAACATCTGACGTCATGACAGGTGTTCGCTGGTTAACAGATGATATGAGGAAACATGCATTGAAATCCTTCATTTCCCCCTTTTTCAATAAATGTTTCGAAAATAAAACATATTTATGCATTATAATAGCATATTAAAAATTACAGAAAATTATTTTTATGCAAAAGTGACTTAAAATAAGAAAAGTGTTAGTAAAGAAATATAATTATAAGCAAATAATTATGGTTAATATAATAAAATAAAATACGTAAAATATAAGCAGTTAATTTCTTAATGAAAACACAGTTTAAATATATTTTTTAAGTTCATCAGTCCTGAGTATTAAGTCCTATAATATCACAACATTTTTCATGTTTATATGCATTTAAACTTTTTGTTAAAATATCAGCAGGTTGTTCATCTGATGATATATATTTAATGTCTATTAGTTTATTATTGTAAACTTCTCGCACAAAATGATGACGAATGTCAATGTGCTTAGAGCGATTGTGATAAACAGGATTTTTTACTAATCTCAGTGCAGATTGATTGTCGCACATGATTGCAGTAGGACTTGATACAATTTCAGGATCCAATTCTTTTAAGAAATTTCTAACATGAATTGTCTCTTTTGCGGATTCGGACAGAGACATATATTCAGATTCTGTTGTGGATAGAGCAACGGTTCGCTGTTTTCTAGATTCCCAAGAAATAGGTCCACCGGCATACTTAAAGACGTATCCTGTATATGATTTTCTATCATTTATATCCGATGCCCAATCGGTATCAACAAATGCTGTCAATGGTTTATCGTCTCTGTAATACACAATTCCTAAATTTCTAGTGCCATTGAGATACCTTAGTATTCTTTTAGCAGCTATCCAGTGAGGTTTTCCTGGATTGTTATTAAACTGACTTAAATAATTTACAGCATGGGTGATATCTGGTCTGGTAGCAACCGACAGATACATAAGAGAACCAATTAATTGTCTATAAGGAATTTTTGACATATATGATTTCTCTTCTTCTGTATTTGGACACATTTGTTTAGTTAATTTTACACTGTTATCTAAAGGTGTATTTACCACTCTAGAATCTTCCATATTAAATTTATTTAATAAATCTTCAATGTATTTCTTTTGTGTTATAGTGATGCTGTCCCTATCTTGATTAAATTCAATGCCTAAGCAATAATGCAGAAGGCCCATATCTTTCATTTTGAAAGATTCTGCTAATTTATTTCTTATATCAAAATAGTGCTCTTCACTTTTAGTGAGACAAATTAAATCGTCGACATAGACGATTATAATAGCATCAAAAGGATATTTTGAGTAATAGACACATTTGTCGGAATTCAAAGGGTTAAATTTCATTTTTCTCAATTTCTCATCTAATTTCTTAAACCACTGTCTTCCTGACTGCCTAAGGCCATACAAAGATTTTTTTAATAAACACACTTTATTTTCGTGTATATCATTTTCAAAAAATTCAGGAAGCTCCATATAAATTTCTTCATGTAACATTCCGTTAACATATGCCATAATGAAATCTAACTGGTATGCTGTGAAACCATTCTGGATAGCATACGCGATTGCAGTTCTTATAGAATTTAATCTGGCTACTGGTGAAAAATTTTCCTCAAAATCTATACCTTGTTTCTGTGAACACCCTTTGGCAACTAATCTGGCCTTAAATTTTTCAATTTGACCATCTGGTTTGAATTTTGTTTTTAAAACCCATTTACACCCAATTACCTTTTTATCTTTTGGTCTATCTACAATTTCCCAAGCGTTTTGCTTAACTAAAGAATCATATTCTAATTTCATCGCGTTTTCCCAATTTTTAGCATAATCTCCATTTAACGCGTCGATCACGCTGGGATTAATTTCATTAAATGAGTTATCAGCTAATTGAGAAGTTTCATCTTTATATTTTGTATCTGTAATACACTCCTTATGAGAGTTTTGAAAGTTCCAACTTTTACTTTTTTTAGGTCTTCCGGGACCACGTTTAAAAATAGGATTGTTTTTATTAATCCCTTTCTCTTGTTTACATATATCGTCAACACTCTCCTCCCCTCCACTCACATCTTTCACGTCCCCCCCTTCAGAAAGCGAGCCTTCCCCCCCCCTTTCCAAAAAGAGAAACTTTCTCCGTTGCATTCAGGGGGATAGGAAATCGATCCGCTGTTTTCCCCCCTGTCTGCTGTTTGAGTAGGGATAGGAGTTTCATTTTTAATATTACAATCATTGCATTTATTCTCAGACGGAAAAATTAATTCTAATTGATCAGTAGTGGCTGAATCATTTATTTCAAATTCGTCTATAAATCGAACATCACGACTTATGACAATTTTTCTGGTATCCTTATTCCATAATCTGTAAGCGCGTGATTCATTTGAATAGCCAACGAATATATGTTCGTGTGACCTAGCTTCAAACTTCCCTTTTGATTTTTTATTTAGAACAAAACATTTCTGTCCGAAAATTTTAAAATAGTTAACAGTTGGTTTATAACCGAAAAACAATTCGAAAGGTGTTTTGTTTTCTTTAATTCCTTTAGTGGGACACCTGTTTCTAATATATGCAGCGCAATTTACTGCTTCAGCCCAGAATGTATTTGGAAGGTTTGATTGCATTAATAAACACCTCGCCATTTCGCATAATGTACGATTTTGTCTTTCAATTCTAGAATTTTGCTGAGGGGTCATTGGCGATGAAAATTCGCGTTTAATACCGCATTCTTCAATATATTTATTGAATTCTTCGCCACAATATTCCAAACCATTATCGGTATGCAGTATCTTAATTTTTTTTCCTAATCGATTTTCGACTGCTGCTTTATATCTCCGGAACGCGTTCTTAGCTTCATCTTTTGTTTTTAGAAAATTTACTTCAATGTAACGAGATTTATCATCCAAAAAAGTAATAAAGTAACGTGATCCGCCATGGGATTTAACATTTATAGGGCCACATAAATCAGAATAAACTACTTCTAATAATTCATCACTATGAAATTTGTTTTCTTTACAAAATGGTTTCACAGTTTGTTTAGACCTAATACATACTTTACAATCTTTTAAGGAATCTTTTTCATTAAAATTTAAATCTCTTAACATATTTTCAGATTTTAATAATTTTAAATCTTTTTCATTTAAATGTCCTAATTTTAAATGCCATTTATGAAAGTTGCTTACCTGAGTTGATGCAGCGATATCCACATGCGGCTGAAAAAAATATAAATCACCTTTTCTCGTAGCACTTATAATTAGAGAGCCGTCCTGCTCCGTAATTTTTGCACATTTTTCGGTAAATACAACTCGGCAGTTGTTTGCAGTAGCTTTTGATATAGACATTAAATTGCATTTCAATTTTGGAACGCACAAAACATTTGTTAACTTTAAATTGGTTACACCGTGATTACCGGGAACTTTTAATTTGACTGTTCCAACACCTGTGATCTCCGCTGTTTCATCTACAGCTAATTTTATAAATGATCCAATTCTAGGTTCGAAATCTATAAACAAATTCTTGTCATGAGCCATATGTGATGTCGTACCGCTATCGAGACACCACTCGGAATGTTCTTGGAAAGAGTTACTGGCTGCCATCGTGAACTCTGTACTATCTTCAACCATGAAAGATCTATCCTTGTATTTATTCGATGAAGTGAATTTTCTGTCTGAGATCTTCTTTCTGCATTCTGAGGCTTTATGCCCTACTTTTGAACAGTAATTGCATTTGAAGATTGCATAATTTCTTTCGCCATACGTGTTCTTGTTCTGCACAGGCTTTAAGATTTCTCTTTTGTTCTTTTCAGGAAGATTTTTCTTGTGAGTTGTAAAATACGCATTTGATGATTCTTGATGCTTTTTATTTTTTCTTGACTCGTATTCTTCCATCATTTTAATTTTCAGAGCTTCAGGCTGCGGCAATTCATCTCTTGCTTCTATGGCGCACCTGAAATTTTCATAGCTGTCAGGAATACTGTATAAGAGCAAAATTGATAATAGATCTTTGGCTACTTGAATGTCCATTTCTTTTAGCTTGTCCACTATATCAAAGAAAATATTGAGGTGATCGGACATATTTTCACTGTCAGTCATTTTCTTAAAGAGTAGCTGCTTCAATAGGGTGGCTTTCTTTGCCGGTCCTCTCGATTCGTAAACTTCTTTTAATTTATTCCATACTTCATTTGAGGTGGTACAATGTTTAATATGACACAACTCACTTGGGGTAATTGCTAGGATTAAATCGGCTTTAGCTTTGCGGTCGATTTCGAGCCATTTTTCTTCGCCTTCGGCGCCTTCATCGGGCTTAATTTTCGTTCCGTTAGCATAACTCCAGTGATCATTCTTGATTAAAACAGCTTCTATCTGCAGCTTCCAGGTGTCAAAATTATTTTTGGATAACTTTTCTATATTTAATACTTGCGACATATTTAATCAGCTATAGTAGCTTCTTTATAAAAATAGAATCAAAAATACTTTCGATTTCAGCCCTTAGGCTTAACTGTAAGTCGCACTTTCGTTTTAGCGAATGTTAATTTAAATTTTTAAAAAGTCCGCAGTAAGATGCGTGTCTCTGGGCCCATAACCATTGTTGGTATAAATGGGTCCACAGAGTGAAAAGCAGAGTCTTTTGGACAATCACAACATTTAATAATATATAGAAAAGTAGAATAACATAATGCGGGCATTTCTTGCCGCACGCTTAGCAAAGCTTTCTCGTACAGACTCACATAAACTTCTCTCTCAGAGAAGAGAAGATGCGCCGTTGATTACGTAATACAGTTACGTCACATCTGACGTCATGACAGGTGTTCGCTGGTTAACAGATGATATGAGGAAACATGCATTGAAATCCTTCAGGAAGTCGTGTGGTTGTTTCACACCAGATTTTGTAATAGTATATATTATACGAATATTGTTTCATATTATTGATTTTTCCCTTAATATACATTATTAAAAACCATCAGTTATGGAAAAAATTAAATATATTTGCGAGATAACTTGGCAATAATTTTATTTTATTTTATTTTTTTTTTTTTTTTTCCGCCAAGGATGATTGATATAAAATCTTTTCCGAAAGCAAGTAGCGCAATATACAGCGGCTAGGGAATTGCAAATGACATTTGATTATGCAAGTTTCATTATGTTGATTGGAAACACGGTTCATTTAAAATAAATTAAATGTGCATTCGCGTTAGAAATCTACTTTTGTATAGGGCTTCTTTGGCGATATTTAAAATTTGGCAACGCAATAGCTAGGACGTTTCACTCGAAGGACTTTACGTATTTGCGATAACCTTTTTAATTCACCGCCAAAATCACAAAAAATATTAACGATCACTAATGGAGAACCATTACTAAAACAATAACCAGATGACTTTGCGGACGTTAAATTTAAGAAAATTAAAAACACATAAGCTCTGTGTTTAATAGAAATTAATATTATAAGAACAAATAAATAATAATTAAAGCAATTATGACGTCAACTTTATCAAACACATATTCATGTTATAGGTTTATTTTTCAATATTTTTTATTCATGAGTACAGACATGCTTCTTTTTATGAAATAAATAAATAAATAAATAACATAAAGTAAAAATTACCAACATTTAACAACTGATTGAAAAAAATAATTGTAAAATTATATTTTGACTTTTCAGTTGATAATATTGCCTGACTATAACATATAAACTGATATTTTTTTTATTTTTTTGCATATCAATTCATCGTTAACTAAAATTTGTTCATCCGTGCGAAGTAGGACGGGTCAGCTAGTATATATATATATATGAGATTTTTGGAAAAAAAAAAGGGGGGGGGACACACCATGCTTCTCAGACAAAATAAATTAATATCATATATCAAAAAAAAAAAAAAAAAAAATCCCGAACCGTTTTCGAGAAAAAAAAATCACTCAATTACCCCTGTTACTTTCATGTTAAATTAGCTGTATATATGGTGTCGCTGTTTTCCTTCGGATTTCGGCTGTGTGTCGCGGCGTTCGTTTGTCCACTTGCGTCACTGAGACTCTGCCGCGTCTCATGATATTATTATAAAACATGCCTGTCACATATATGAAATATCGCAAGTTTTCAAATTGATAGTTGTTCAATTCATAATTTATTTTAAATATGTCGAACTAAAAGTAGTTCTTTTACAGAATTTCCACACATTTAAACAGTAAGAGTTCAAAAAGAAATTTTATTTCTTCAAATATTCAGATTTTCCTCTTCGTAAAAGTTTTATGCTTGTGTGCAGAAGAATGCATCTTCAATCAGAATCTATGATTAAGATATTGGAATTCACAATGGTCAACCCCATTTTTGAGCATATCTGTATTCTCAAAGATGAGTACATGGGATTTTCAAGATTGAGTATATATGTTTCGAAGCTATTTTCACACAATTTTGCTCATCTATGATAAACCTTTTTTTTTTTTTTTGGCCAGTGTTTGGGATATAGTGGGACATGTGCCATCAACTCCGTAGTTACATATCCCATTGGTGCCCGTAACATTTTAAATAGCATATAGGCTTAATTTAAATCAACTATTTACAACCGACTCAAAACAACAGCGAATAAAATCTTTATAATCACATGAAAAACATTGATTAAAAGCTTTATAATCTCATGTAACATTTTGAAAATTACTTTATGCGTTAATTTACACAAAAGTTAATTAAACAGAAAGAAAAAAAAAAAAAAAAAAAAAAAACTCATCTTGATACAGAGAACTGTTTTGCGTCTTGCTTTCAACAAACTAATGCAAAAAAAAAAAGAAAAAAAATGCCCCAGTGCATGAGCTTTTGAATTGCTGGGAGCTAAATTCTGAACATTTAACTTATTTATTTTACGAGATAATTCACTTGTTCCTTTAGCCCCCATGTTTAATTAGCCCCTAGCCTACACTATAACCTTCCCGAAATTTGGGAAATTACAGTATAGCAGAATCACCTGCAAAACTATAGCTAAACTAATTAGCACCACTTTATGTCAAAATACAGCTAAAGGTAAAGTTTTGTGGAATTCAACGAATTTTTTTTCGTGAAATTCAATGTAAGAAAAATTACAAAATAGCAGCGCTTAATTTCGGTAAATATTCACTCAAATTCAATACGTAAAGTTTCTCTGATTATCTATATCACATATCAATTTTCGTACACTTATACAAAATAGAATCTAAAATATAGTCTTCCCGTCAATGCCGCAAGTTACAGCATATCATCACGAAGCCCACCTGCATGGCTTATAAAAAATCTAATCAGCTACAATTTAAGGTAAGAATTAACTGAATTCAGAGATGCTTCCAAGACCGCGTATGTTTTTATATTATTTGTAATATTATTTATTATTATTTTTTTTTTTTTATGAAATACAGTGTTCCAAAAATTTTGATTATTGTGTACGCAGTAACGTTTAGACAGTGAGATTTTTTTAAATAGAAAAACCGTGTTCTGAACTTCTGAAAACATGCAAAACAATCGAAAACCGCAAGTTGAAAATGCTTGTTAATATAATGCATTTTACTTATATTTTTAGCAAAGAGTATGAAGTATATATATATAAGGTTTAACTATTAAATAATTAGAGAATATTCCATATTTACTAATGCTATATAAATAGATCACACTGGCCTGCGATGAAATTTTTTTTCTTCAATATGATGCTTTTTCTGGTCTATTTTTGGATGCTGATTAAGAAAAAACTATTCAAAAATTTCCATCCCGTATAGTTTTGACAAAAAATGGTATTGCTTGAGCTTAATGCTCCACTTTTTAGACTCTAATCCAAGTTATTTCCTGGAAAATCTGGGTGCTGTAAATGAAGAACAAAGATAGATATTTCATCAAAACATCAAAGAATTCTAGAAGAGGTATGAGGAAGGATGGAAAGGTAACATTTTAGCAGATTATTATTGGATACTTCATGGAGAACCCATCCTCCTCCCCTCTCCTTAAGGCCATCAAGATATGCAGAAGAGATGGAGCTCTAATGGGATCTTCTACATTTACTGCTGCAAGAAATCTTACTTTTGATTTAAAACTTAATTATCTTTCTTACAGACCCGTTACAGCATTCTTAAATTTTCTAATAAAAAAGTAATTCTTCTAAAATATATATTTCTTTACTATATAAAATATGGATGAGTCTCACCTGAAAGCTTCTAGCGCAATAAGTCCGGATGTGGAAGGTGGCAGCTATGAATGAATATCCATTAATAAATAACTGATGAACGAAGATCACTGCTTGTTGGGAAAACAGAATTTAATGCTTTGTTAGCATACATGAAAACGAAACAGAAAACAAAAAAGCTATTTACAGATAGGTAATTAAACTAAATCTTAATATTAAAGTTTTAAGTTCTAAATTAGTTCATAATTATTAATTCTTAACTTTGGTTCTGATAGTTTTTAATAGTTCTTCTTTAGGACCGGGAGGTCTATAAAACAAAACGCTCTTCTTGTAGCCCCATTTCTATTCAAGGTCCTTTTCTGTTCTGATTCTAAAATACATCTTTCGAATACATCTCATTTCAAAACGAAAGAGTGGCGCAATGAAAAAAAGAGGCACGCGTGCGTCACTCTGTCTGGACAGTCATTTGTTCTGAAAACAGAAGAATGAACGGTGAATCTCCGACAACATTAATAAACACATTTAAAAGATAATGAGAGTCTACATTAATATGTATTTTATATATAAATAATTTCGAATTTATTAGAGCCTCTGTGCGACATTTTCCGAATTACCTCCTTACTTTGTGAAAAATCCTTACGTGTTAGGAACAAAAGACAAGGATTTCTGAATTCAGCATATCAACACATATTAGAGGCACCCAACGCAGTGGAAAAAAAAAAAGAAAAGAAAAGAAAGAAAGGAGAAAAAAATGAAAAGCATGATTTTGCAGGCCTGTGTTATTTCTATGCCTTCAATAAAGCTTATAAAATAATGCAGTATTAAAGAAATAAATGAGAAACCTGATTTGATTTGAGTGCATTGAGTGGGAAAATTAGAACTTGTAATTTAATAGGGAAATAACTTCCAATTAAAATTTATATTAAATGACTGTAATAAAAGAATAAATTGAAACAAAATTAATTTTAAAAGTGATAAGCTAAGTGAAAGATAATTTAAAGTTACTAATTACTGTTCCAGAAAATAAATCTTTTTTCTGAAATAAAGTTCTATTTTACAAATCTCCTCATTTTGTTATTTATTGAACTGTAAAAAAATATTTGAAATCTTTCTAATTTTATTTATAAAAAAAAAAAGTCTCAAAAGAAATTCATTGCGTTAAATTAATGAATTGTTTAACAACACGATTTTATCTTCCAACAACATACCCTGAGTTTTAAAGAAATATACAAAAAAATTCTGTAGAGAAAGAAACTAAAATTAATTTTAAAGGTGTCTGTCTTTATATATTTTAATTGATATATTTTAATTTGAAAAAAAGTGACATTTAGCTTTTTATGTTATAACTAGCTGGCTTTGCTTGCTTCGCTGGTCACTAAATTCAAAAGAATCTTTTTTATAATAATAATCTCTTTTTTTTTTTTTTTTAATCCTATATTTATTAACAAGCTTCAAAAATATAAACAGTTATCGTTTGCTAAAAATAAATAATTTTTGAAATAATTCATTTGTGAAGCATAACCTTTCATCCTACAAATGGCAACACTCTTAAAAAAAATTAAACTTAAAAATGCAGGCGAATATAAAATATTTATCTATTACGTGAAAAAAACACCTCATATCTATAGATATAAACGTGAAATAGCACTGATTCAGTCATACATGTATCAACGTCGAGTCCAAATCATTGAGGCTTTTACTTGCATTACCCTACTACCGTAGGTAATGGAAGTATTGTATTCGGTCTAAAAATTCGATATCGAGTTTTCACCTAATTTACACGTTTTACGGCCTGTGAGTTTAAAAAAAAAAAAAAAAATAGTTTTTGGCAAATGGTCAGTGTGTGTGTATGTGCGGAATCTTCTGGCTGTCATATCTCCGAAACTATAAAGATAGAACTACGAAACTTCAGAACTGATACAGGTTTGATGTACAGATTAATTTCCAAATTTTGGTGAAAATTGAAAAACAGAAGTGGGTCATCGAAAACCGGGAGTGGAACCGTAAGTTCGTATCTCAAAAACGGCTCTAATGATTTTTTTTTCAAAGTTGCTGCATAAACACTCTGTTAGATGTCCTTTCGAATGAAATAGTTGGTTAGTTCAGGAAAATTGATAGGCGTTCTGTATACATAGCTCAATTCTAGGTCTCGCAAGTGCGTTCCTTTAAAAACGACTGTACGATGTTTTTCAAATTCGACATATTACCTCCGATCAACATTTTACTTTCACAACTGGCTACATCCTTTTACCCTAAACCGACGATAAATCTTTCTTTCCATGCCGCTTTCCTGCAACGACATCCTTTCGTTTCAACCTCCGATTATACATGTACTTTACAAATTAGCTCACCTGTAGAACTGTAAAACGTTTTAACAGTTTGGAACATATTACTTAAATTCATTGTTAACAATAGTTACAAATTCAACTAATTAAAAAAATTTCTTACAAATAATATGACAAATTTAGTATTAGATTATTTTCTCTTTATGAAATTAGCTCATATGGTAGCTTATTGGTTAACATTTTGGCATTCAATTAGTTCGGGGAAGAATCTACTGTAAATGGTAGGCCTCATTCTAATAAGTTCAAGTGTTAAAAAAATTACCGCAGAAAGACAAGCAAAACAAAACCATTAAACCATTTCTTTGTGGTCATTTCTAAACTTTATTTTATATAACTAATTTGTTCATTAGTCGGAAAACATCTTAGATTCGGATAAAGACTGTAAAAATGGATAAATATCGGCGGATGTATGTGTAAGTCATCGTAGTTTTCCATCACAGCCATCTCACACTTCCAATATGATGCACTCATACACTAAACAAACTGAAATACAACCTTACCGTAAATTGGGAAATTGCGGAATAGCAGTACTACCTGTCAGACGACATCCATCCAAATTCAATCTAAATTTTCACATTAGCTATATCACATATCATGTCTGGTATATTTATATGAAATAGATGCTGAAGTAAAGCAAACGAGAAAAATTACAGCATAGCAAAACCATCTGCAAAACTATATGTATACCAAAACCTAATCAGCACCAATTTATGTGAAGGTCCAATTAAAGATAAAGTTTCATGAAATTGTGTGTTTATTGTGAAAAACGATGTCCATAAAACCATGGTAGCACATACGCACATACACACGAGCAAAGACAGAGATTTTCTCAAAGTGGTCAAATCACGTTCATGGCGTTTAAAAATGCACCAATTCTTCGAAAATCTTAAGTATAAAATTTAATCTATTCTTATACATGAAAAAGAAAGTAAAAATTATCAAATATATTTCTAAATTTTAATTCTGAATAAGTCATAATTAACCGATTTCCCACAACTATATATGCTATAATATACAGATCATAATTATTATTCTCCGATAAAACTTGAAGTATAACGTAGGATTAAAAAAAATTGCATAATAAACCATAATAAATTTCAGCGCATTAAGTGTGAAAATTATTTTATTTTACTAGAACTTGAAATTAATGGGGAAATAACTTTCAATTGAAATTGAGATTGAGTGAGTATGTCTGAAAAAAAAAAAAATTGGAGAAAAGAAATACACTGGTCAAAAAAATTTAAGGATCAGCCCGTTTTCTCTTTCTCTTCTTTTGCACATAATTTTTAAACAAATAAACATATGAACATAAAATTTGGATGGCCTGTTCATTATCATATTATTAACCGAATCTTATGTAATTTTAGCATAAGAATAATTTTTAAGCTAATAAATATTTAGTTTTCTCTCAAAAGTAAGCTTTAAAAAAAAATGAAAAATTTCAATAATTTTAGGAGAGAACACTTAATGAAAAATTGTCATAAGGATGCCTTACAGATAGGTAAAGACGCACACGCGTTCCTATGTTAGATTACAACCAAATCTTTCTACCTGCATTCATTTTCTGTTTCTTCTTTTTTCTTCTTCTTTTCGCATGTGAATAACTTTTTAAAAAATATGCATACAAACATGAAAATTGGATAAGATGTTCATTATACAATTATTTTTCGACATCATTATTATTCTAGTGCTGAGTATAGTTTACAAATTAGTAATTATATATTTTTAAAAAGTTCATTATAAAAGTAAAAGAAAAGTTAATACAAAAAGAAAAATCGAGATTTAGTTTAACATTTCAAGGTATGAGCGTCTTTACCTATCTCTAATGCATCCTTAATACCACTTTTCATTATGTGTTCTTTCCTAAATTTGTTGAAATTTTTCATTTTTTCCAAAGCTTACTTTTGCGAGAAAAATGAATATTTATTAGCTTAAAAATTATTCTTATGCTAAAATTACATAAGATTCGGTTAATAATATGATAATGAACAGGCCATCCAAATTTTATGTTCATATGTTTATTTGTTTAAAAATTATGTGCAAAAGAAGAGAAAGAGAAAACGGGCTGATCCTTAAATTTTTTTGACCAGTGTAGAATTTCATTAATTTAAAAAGTAATAAAGCTAAGAGAGAAAGACAGTTTACAGTTAATAATTATACTGTCGCAGAAAAATAGTGTTTTTTATAATAAAATATACATATACAATTCGTTTATACAATTCGTATACATTGTTATTTATTTAACTGTGAAGTAAATTTCAGAGGATTATTAATTATATTTATTAAAAATATTTTCTAAAAGATAATTGCCCAATTAAATGAAAGAATAATTTTTCTTTTTCACTGCTATCACTGTAATACCAAAAATAATAAATATCTGGACTGACTCCACTCGACTTTCCGAGCATTTAGTAATTAACAGTTGTTTAAATAAATTAATATAAGAGATGAATGTAAATAAAGAAACGGGAAAATCATAGTAGCGTACTTGAATATTTCTCCCCAAGTTATATTTCTTTAATGGATCATTATGTATCCAAATTTTCTTATGCCTCCCTGTAAAAGTAAGCTGGCTATATTAAACATTTATATGCTATTGGTTAAGAGGACTCTCTGCTTACAGTCCCCGGAAGCAAAAGCTAATGTTATCCTATGGGGAATTTTGCCCCATTATACTTTATTAGCGAATACATATTTTTAAATTTCGTTTTCACATTCAGAAAATTCACAACTGTTAAACAGGTTTTCGCTTCTAAAAATTGATTTTTTCAATATTTAATATTTTATTGTGAAGTTGTAAATGCGAATTTTCACTACGTGATTTTTTTTTTTTTTTTTTTTCATTTTTTAACTTTAAAATATACCACTCTACAAATTTACTGATGTGAAAAAAAGGGCGCGACTAACAACACTACGGAATATTATTTACGATGTTAGCAAGTATGCTATACTTCTCCGGGAAATAACGTAATTTTTATGGCTGGATACCAATGGTAAATGAAGCATTTTTTTATGATCTTTTATGGAAATATATGAAAAATTCATATTCAAGAAATGTATCTTGAATTTTGACATCCGTGTGATTTGGATAAAATTATAAAGACAACTGTATTTGCCTCTTTTTTGTTTCTTCGCACGACACTCACAGACGATATAAATGTTTAGTAAGCGTTGAAAACTTCATATTCTATTTTTGCAGTCTTGCCGCTAAGTACTAAACTTTTGGAGTTTGAGAAAGGGAAAGTGGTTGTTTAAATGTTCAGGACTTCCTGCATGTCAAATTAACCCGTTAGTAGTCGCTAGTTGGTCGATTTGCCGCCCATCTTTTAGTGTTGCCAGATTTTTTTATTCAATAGCCACCAAAAATTTTAAGAAGTATCATTTGATATACATAAAACGCGAATAAAATCGAAGAAACGTCGGTCACATCACTTCTTAAAATTATTGGTGACAGTTAAATAAAGAGTGTGCAATTTTTAATAGGTGGCGCTGTCTATAGCGACTACTAACGGGTTAAAGCAAAGCTGAATAAATCGTGAGTGGTATTTATAAATTTTTTTTTAAATACCAGTAAATATGGACGTTATACAAGTAGGCCATTTTCGGTTTCTGTACATGAGAAAAGAATGATAATAAAGTGAGCTTGTTCCAAAAAACAAAGATCAACGGAAATCAAACAGGAATTAATGATGCAGTGCTTTTTCGACGTATTTTACAAAAAGAAAAAAATCGATGTGGAAAACTTATGTCGTCGATTATTATGCACGACCGCCTTTTACAGAAGTTCATAGTAGACTGAGGATGGAGTTTGTACTATAGGCAAAATCTATGATGTTACATTTTCTGATGAGAGAAAGGTTAATTTTCGACGGACTAGATAATTTTCTGTTATGATCTCAAAGTAAGAAAGAAGAAAAAAACTTTCTCAGAGTATATATTTAAAGGGGTCTCAACAATGGTCTATGGGGGTTTCAAACCTGACGGCACTACTTATTTTACTGATTAGTTTTTGTGCAAAGAAGGATGAATTCTGAGAGTTATGTTTATGTATTGGACAATAATTTTTAGCAGTAATACCGTTAATTACGAGTATAGTCTATTTATTTCAGCTGGGCAATGCCTCAGTACATGTTGCTCAAAATTCGAAATCATGGTTTGATGCTATTTCTGTAAAACTATTTAACTGGCCTGCTAGAAGCCCCGATCTAAATTAATAGAAAATCTGCGGGGTATTCTGGCACATGAAATACACAAAAATAGCATCCAATATCAAAACAAATAAGAACTCATGTTTTCTATCCAAAAAGGCTGTATAAAAATTTCCCAGAACGTTCTGAAGGAAATATTAAACTCCATGACAGCAAAACTAATAAAAGTGATTAAGAAGAAGGATAGATTATAAACTTTTAGTGTGTTTTAACCAAAACATTCATTGTCCTTATAATTTTGCCCGGTTTTTACAATGACATATTTTGTTAATTACAGCAAAACTTTTTAATGTTTTGCATTTTACAATGATTTCTAGTATAAAAAAGGGTTTTATGTGTCATTTTTACTTTATTTACTTCAGAAATAACTTTCTGTGCAATTTTCCGTTGTCTTTATAATTCTGATCCCCACTGTATCTCATGTTTACAAGTTTTGCTTTTTAAACTCGAAAAATGAGAATTTCCTTATATATATGTATATATAGAATTTGTAATTTTTTTTCTTTATTTTTTTTTTCTTTATTCCCATATATGGCAGAGAAACTGTTGTTTTGAGTGGATAGTTCAAAACCGATCTACATGTTTTGAGAACCCCTGAATCGAAAATCAAGTTTTTTTTTTTTTGTTGTGTGTGTGTGTGTGTTATCACCATATCTCAAGAACAAATATTATCAGAAATTTTAAACTTGTAATTTTAAAACTGCACCATTTGATGTTGCTACTAGAATTTTGTTCAATCGACCGGTGCTTTGTGTCACTTTGGTATCAGAGATGTAGGTTTTTATACTGAAAAACATAACTTTATTTTGCATTCTCCAGGATGACTTTTATATCCCTTTGTGACACATATTTTTTTACAAAAAAATAACTAAATAAATAAAATAAAATAAAATAAACTTTATTTTGCATTCGCCTACATATCTTTTACGTCAATTCGGGTTCAAAGATATAGGTTTCATACAGAAAATTGCACTTTATTTTGCAATATGTTACATTGAGATCAAAGACATAGGCTTCTATACAGGAAAATTACCCTTAATATTGCATTCACGTACATGACTTTAAGACTTATATGATGATAAAAAATTCTCATACATTTCTGAGACTTGACATCAAATGTAAATGGATGTTTTAGCTTTTAGTTCGGTTGCGTTAGATTCGTAAGAAAATAAAACTCCCCCCCCCCTCTTCACAAAATAAATAAATAAATAAATAGTAAATAAATATATAAATAAATAAAATAAAGATGAATCAGAAATTGATTTTTAATTACTGTATTTTGGTGAACTCTGCTAGTTTGCTTAGAAATTTTCAAGTGACTAAGACAAGTTGGAATTTGGTGCTCTGCGGACTAAACTGGGAAATTCCCCTCTTTTTTATTTATTTATTTTATTTATTTATTTTTTTTTTTTACTTTCTCTTATCCATATATGTGGTAGATAAAGTAATGTATTGATGACAGATTTTAGAAATTAGGTTTTTGTTACATTTATAAGTTTTCAGGTCCCCTGAATCCAAAAAACGCGTTATTAGCAATTGGTCTGTGTGCCTTTTACCAGCATATCTCAAGGAAAAACAGTATCAGGAAATCCAAACTCGGTATTTTAAACCAATATTTTATAGGAGTGCTACATTACACTGATTGTTGAGATCAAACAAATGGTTCGTGTACTATCATCCTAAATAATTCAGATATATTGCGCTTATAGGAAAAAATTCTGGTAGATGTAGACTAATAACACTAGTCGACAAAAAAAAAAAAAAAAAAGAAGGGTAACAAAAATGAAATTAGCTATTTTCAACTAATTTTGTAGTGAAAAATTCAAAAATAATAGCGAAAAATCTGTAACACGTACAGATTTTTTGTTACGATTATTTAATCTGTACTGGAGGCAATAATACCTGTCTAAAAAAAGTGCCCTTAATACTGCTTTGTTAAATAAATCTTTGTGGAGTCATGTTCTTAGTTAGTCTACGAAAATGATTCGATAAGGATTTATTTAACAAAATAGTATTAAATGTGCTTTTTTAATATCGATATTATTTGATAGTGCTCGGATACTTTTGCTGTCGACTGTATTGTGAAAATAATAATAAAAAAAAAAATAATGAAATTTGCCATTTTCTGATATTTAAACAAAAAAATGGAACAAATATGGTTGCCGGGACTCTGATTTGCCAGGTCTCTGGGTTGCCAGCAGGAACGGTTACAACCTGTGATACTGTGAAAATGATAAATATTCGTGAAAATTGCCATTTTCTGATACTCTAACAGAAAAATGTGACGTGGTGGGACTTTTTTGCTTGCAGATATTTAGATAAAAATTGGAATTAATAATAAAAATAATAATTTGACCGTTGTTACCGAACCACTGTAGACCAGTGTAATTATATACTTCTTAAACAAAATGAAAAAAAAACATACATTTCTCATATGCATAAACGCATGATTTTTTTTTTATAAAATATGATACGCAAATCATTCATCATTCGTTTACATGGCTATCCAAAAGAATTTGTATAGATTGGAGTACATTTGTAAATTGCTTAAAAGGCGTTATAAGTTCTTTTTATGTGTTTTTCATATAGAAATAATTTAAAGTACACAATATAACGTCTGTTAGAGGTCTGCACGGGCCGGGCTTACGGCCCGAGCCCGAGCCCAGCCCGGCCCTCGGGCCGGGTTCGGGCCGAATTTTTAAATTTGTTCTCGGGCCGGGCCGGGCTCGGGCTTAAAATTTTTTTTTTAGGCTCGGGCCGGGCCGGGTTCGGGCTCAGTTTTTTTGTGTATACTCGGACTGGGCCGGGCCTGAATGAAATTTTCTCCCGGCCGTGTCGGGCCGAACTTTTTTCTGGTTTCTTCATTAGTTAACGAAAAAGGAAAATGATAAAAATATTTTTCAGTCATTTATTTTACATAATTTTACAAGCTGGTACGTCACATAAAGTTCTATTTTGTTAAAAAAATATCTGTAACTTCAGTTTAATTGTCTACCAGTCTGTCTGTTCGAAACCTGATTTTTCGCAAATATTTTTAGAATGCTTCGAAATTAATATATTTTATTTAAAGTAATATTAGATGGTTTCCTATTCAATATAGTATGCATGTCGCTACCAGTTTGCGTGCATGTACATAACAAAATAAATTAGATACGTTACTGTGTATAAGGCTTTGTTTCCTATGATCTGTTGAGTTTAGATGGTATGAAGGCTATAAAAATCCTTCCGTTGTAACTTTTTCTCTAAGGCTCCTTTTTCTTTTCTCCAGTGGATGAAAGTAGCATCATTCTTATCATGATCAAAAACAACTTTTCTATTCAGTATGGTTGGAATAACATTAAAGTTTTCTTTACCGGATCACATGAAAGATTCGAATACATTAAGCTATATATGAGAGAAAAGTGCATTTTTAGTAGTATTAACCTTTTTAAATACCTTCCTGTATTGTTTGATGAATACTAATATTTTCGATTTGACTTTCTGTTTGTCTTTGTGTCGTTGTCTATAATAATGAATTTCTATTTATATATAATTATTTTGTAAAAGTTCAGCAGTTTTGTTAAAGAACGTACTATTGTTTGGTTATATGAAACCTCTGCAAAACACATACTAAAGATCTTTTTCATAGAAAGGCATTTTTTTTTTTTTTTGTTGTTGTTATTTTACATATTTTTGAATCGGGCCGGCCGGGCCTGATTTTATCGGTTTTTGTCCGGGCCTGGCCGGGGCCATTCACGGTTAAAAAATAAACGGGCCGGGCCGAATTTTTTTTCTTCATACCGGACCGGTCCGGGTAAGCAAAGCTTCCGTACGGGCCGGGCCTCAAAATTTCCTCCCGTGCAGACCTCTAACGTCTGTATAATTTATAGAATATATAGAAGGCTGCAGAAAATTAAGCGAAAACAAACTTTTTTATTGAATCTAACTTGTAGAAGTGCCTTACGACATTTTCCCATGACGACGAAAACTGCACAGAAATGAAATATTATTGGGTAGATGCTCCAGTGATTGGCATGCTCCAGTAATTGACATCTATCCCGAAATAATTAATAAATAAGAAAAATAAGAAAATCATATATTTCACATATAAGAATCTTAACATTTTATGTTAAACACTGGAGCACAGAGTACTAATAACTGGTAAAATTAAAAACTAGCAGTGACACACACTGGATCATAGGGTGCCAATTACTGAAAAAATAAAAAACTAGCATTGTCAATTACTGCAAGATTGAGTGGGTGTCAAATAAAAATTCATAAAAAAAAATAATTGTTATCAAATGTATATGTTTTAACATATATGTGGTTCTGAATGTCTTTCATACCATATGTACTAACTTAAAATTTCTAAAAATATTTTCTGATGACTAGAACATTAAAAACATGAGAGATTGCTCTAAAAGTGTCAAGCACTGGTGCACTTCAGTTATTCTCATATAAAATTATATTCTCATATACAAAGTATTTTGTAAGTTCAATTTCCAATTCTGTTTTTTGTATAATATTGCGTTTTGAGGCCCTTTTGCATGCGAAAGTCAGGTTTTTACCGGTTGATATATATGTATATCTGTTAGCCTAACGTAAAACAAATAACTGCAAGAATATCAAATTTCATATGTAAAGCTCATAATGAGGCATTGGAAAAAAGTATTTGAGATTTGTAAATTTCAAGGAGTGTGCGTGTGAAAGTTGTTGGGATAATTTGGAATAATCTTTTAAATTTTATAAAATTTTTGAATGTTCTTTTAATTAATGTAAATACTATATTTGAACGAGTAAATTTGTAAATACTATATTTAAAATTTATATGTCAGACAAAATACTCACACAAAATTGTTATCACACAAATTATTTACAATTAAAACTGTTCCTAATCCTATTTTAATTTATTAAAATGCGTTCATATTCAGTACTTGTTTTCTTACTGCTTAATCTGCAATGTGGCTTTCTTGTATTGACGTGCATCATAAAGAAGAAAAAAAAAAAGTCTTGTGTTTGACACACCACATAATATTTATTTTTAAGGAGTATTTTTTAATATGAATACAAATGAATGTATATCATAATATTACGATACAAATAAACATACATACATTAGCTGAGTAATAAATCAGGTATAACATTAAGAGTATAAATATGGTAAATATAAAATAAAAGCTATGAGGGAGAGAACAGCCAAGCTTCTTTTTCGGAAACATGAAATTCATTTATTTATTAAAATTTCTTGTAAAACAAATAACTGGTATGGTTCAACCCCCCCTAAAAATAATCTCAAGATTTTCTCTAAATATATCTGCACAATATCAGAACATCTTAAGTTATTTGGTCCATTCTTAAGAAAGTTTACAAAATTTCTTTATAATGTCTTCAAAATTTCTGAAGATATTTTATATAAAAAGATAAATATTCAAAATATTTTTAAATGTTTGAAGAATGTCTTAAGAAAGATTTTATGTCTTTTTATATTTCTCAAGAATATCTTAGGATTACTTTTAGTAGGGAATGTAAACTTTTTCAAATGTTGCTAGAACGGGCATGATTTTTGGAGAGAAAGTAATCGACTGTAGTTAGAATGGTGTTTACAGTATTGCCGAATTGGCAATTTGATTTTGAAATTTTTACATGTTTCAGCGCTTTACCTCGGGCTCCGAACATAATATCGCGGGACAAAATCTCGCCGGACAAAATATCACGTCAAAAAAATAGTAGGATCTATTTTTAAATTTGATTTTGTGTCACGTGTGATCCCTGGAGGGGGCCACAGGGCCTTATAAATATTAGTTAATTAATAAATTAATTAATTAATTAATTAATTAAATCATAGAGTTGAATTTCATTATTTTTTCTATATTTATTTTTAAGTTATTTTATCTTTTGCTTTTCACTATTCAAAATACATTTTAAAAATCGTGTACATCACTGCTGACATTAAAGCTGAACACTGTTCACAAACTTGAATTAAAATTTTTAAAATTAATAAGCACGATTGAATTCATATGACTAATTTTGACAAAAGTTAATAAATATAGTCTTTAAACTATTTTAAGTAAAATTTATAAAAAAATTTGTTGTAGGATTGTCAGAATGTCAGTGCTCCGACCTAGATATGTGTTGTCATGAAATTTTATACAACATTACTAATAATTACCAACTAATTTTTGCTTTGTATTCATTTACATCGGCGATATTTTGTCCTGCGAGATTTTGTCCCCAACCAGCCATGTAGAGATTAATGCCATCTTAAAGGATTCTGACTGTCCTTTCCAAATGATTGGTTTTTTTTTTTAAGCATTTTAAAAACTTTACAAATTAATGATTTTTTTTTTTTTTTTTTTTTTTTTTAAGATTTTGGACATTTTACTTCCTATCCACAGTAACTTGTAAAAGTTTGAATATAGGACAGGAATTTTATTCTCATTTGTGCTCCAAAAGAGTTCTTTTATCATCTCCTAACGTATGATACAAGAGCTCTCTGATACACCCTGTATATAATATACTGTTTGTAAAATAAAATTAGTTAGGCACTAAATAAATATTTAAAAAAAAAATGTGTAAAATCTTATCCAATTTACTATACATGCAGTTTAAACTCCATAAAAATATAAAAATTCTTCTTAAAACTCGAAAAGCAAAATAAATTAAATAAACTTCAAAATTTCCTTTTCTTATTCTAAATATGTTTAAATATATGTGTATTAAATTAAGTCATTTCTATTATTTCAAAGGATACAATATAAAGGGATATTAAGATAAAATTAAGATAAAATTGAATAAAAACTGCTAATAAGGGATAAAAGACTTCTCATTACTTAATATTAATAAAAACATACTTGATAAAATACCTAATCATATTTCAAGAAAAATTCTGAGTTCAAATAAAAAGGGTTAAGAGCCTTCTGACTTATCTCTCAGATAATAATGCTTCACCTGAAACTCTTGAAGAATCGAAAAATCCAATTACTGGAGAAAAGAAAAAAAAAAAAAGACTGATTTTTGCTTTCGAAGTACAAGAGAACAAAGTATATTTTTACGTGTATTTTATGCATTAAAAACTTACAGAATTTCTTTTACTTAAACTTGAAAATCCAACTTATTTTTGGTAAAGAAAAAGTTCTACATTATCCAGTCAACTTTAATATATTTCTTTTAAATTTTCTTTCTAACATTTTATAATTAACGACTTTTTTATTTAAAATTTAGTATACATGATAGTTTACTTTATTTAATCATAGTTCATGAGAACTTTTATTTATACATTATTCATGATTTAAAAAAAAAAAAAAAAAAAAAAAAAACGAAGTTACTTTATATATATATTATTCATTATCTAAAAATTTTATTTAAGAATATTTAAAATTTTACAGACATCAAATAAGTATGCAGTGTGTATTTTGTTTGATTATGCTCTCTCTCTCTCTATATATTTTTTTATTATTATTAAAAACAAAAGAAAAAGAATAAAGAAATATAAAAATTCACTAGGCGCGCAAAGCAAGAGAATAATAACATACGTACTGGCAGGGTACTTAAATGTAAATCAATGTAGATGTGAAATTTCTAAGAATGTTCAACACACAGATGCTAATGGAAATTCTAGTAAGTAAAACTTTGACACAGCTTTAGAATCGTTTCATCGATAAGCAAGTATAAAATTACAAAGTGAAAATAAGCATAAAATATTTAACTGTCTTTAAAAGCTTATTCCATAAATCATCTGATGCTGATGCTTGAAATTAAAACTAGTTGACTACGCTTGCATTCTAGGCCCTTTGGATGCTCTATATGGGGATCTTCCTAAAGGAACCTAGCCCGTATTTACGGAGAATACCAGGGAAAATTTTAAACGGAGACCGGCGAGCGTGACCTGGCTTTGCTCCCGGCCTATCCGTTCTACAATCTTAGAGAGTGGAATCCCTCAGCAATCGGTGGGGCAATAATTCCATCGAAAATAAAAATTAGAAAATTTACGGCAAAAATTCAGGTGATGTCATAAGACTGAATGACTGCTCTTGGGTAATGAGCCTTGGGTCAATGTCACCCTTGAGTGATCCTTCTAAAGGGTCTTAGTCCGTATTCCCACAAGTTTCGGAAAAAAATACGAAAAACTCAAAACGGTAAAGACGATGTGTACTTGTATTTTATTTATTTATATAATAAACAATGGGGCGGTTTAAAATCGCTCAAAACTCCTGTATAGGTGTGAGTGGCTTCCTTCCGTCTTTAAAATTTTAAACGGCGTTTGAACCAGGGACTTCTCTTTTATCAGTTTTGCAAGCATAACCACTCGACCATTAGTGGTGCCACAATAAATAAGAAATAGCATTTTTGATAAGCATTGTTCTACAGAGAATCGAACAAATACTTCGACAAGTATTAGACATATAGTTAGCAAGGAGACTAATATCGGCTTATAAATTTTTCTAACAATTTTAAATCTCTAATTTTTAAGAATTCAATGTATTTTTTCGGTAGAAAAATCATAGAGAAAATAAGATTATCGTGTCTAAATACAGAATGGTAACTAACATTTAAAAAGAAAAATTTTGTGGAATAGGAATATTTATTTTATTTTATCACAAAAAGAAACAAATTAAAAATAAAGTGACTTTTCTTAAAAGTGTAATAAACAAAGAAATGGGGGGGGGGAGGAATTAATGAAGGTACTGAAAGATTTCATGTGCCCACATTTTTTCAGATATACTTATGGTGGAATACATATTTATTCCAAAACAATAATTTTCTATTTTTGATATATAGCTTATCATTCACATATAAAATAGAATTTTAACATTTAAAAATACAATTTCATAGGTAATTTAGAAATATTTTAATTTTGAATTGAAAATTGCTTTTTTTAAGTCCTTTTTCAGTACTATTAGGAAATTATTTTGAGCTAAAGTACTCGCAAACAGTCTCTCTCTCTCTCTAAATATACAAGTAGATTTATCCGGCGTTGTCCAGGTTGAAGAAGTGTTTACAGAATTTTGAAATCAATGAAAGAACTGAAGAAAGGAGTAAAAAGATAAATGCATGAAACATTTTCCGAAGTCTTTAATAATATTTTTTATAAATAAATAAATACAAAAAGCACAGCTTTAGTATGGAACCCTCTTCGTGACTTTAGATATTTTAAGCCATTTTTGCGATGAATTGAAATGGCTAGCTCAATTGAGTAACTAAAGATCTTGGCGAGAAACGTCCGAACTTATTGAGGGTCAAATGTCAAATTTTGTCAAAGGGGCCCAATACTAAAGCTGTTCCATACAAAAAAAAAAAAAAAAAAACTGTTTTATGATATTTACAAAATAAAAATGAAAAAATCTTAATAAAATCCAAATTATAACTATTTACAATTAAGGTGAGAACATAAAAGAGTCTCATAAGATACACGATAAAAACGAACAATTTTGTTTTACCGTAGGAAAGAAAAGTACTACTTAATTCTAAATTTTAAGCTAATGCCAAATATCTCTATAAAAACAATTATCCACACGCGAATTCCTTATTTTAAAAAAATGCATCAACTTTCGTAGCGTACCTTTTTTATCTTTATATATTAATAGGCAAACATTAAATTTATGGTACACTCTTAATATATAAATTACGGGATTAAAGGATTGAAAGTGGTATCATTCGAAAGGTATGATTAGTGAGATTTGCAGAATACAAAAATTATTTTCTTATAATGTCAAAAAGTTATTTAAAAATAGTTTTACGTTTTATACGCTTTCATTTTATACCCGTAATCTTTTCTATTAAAAATTCCTTTCATTTCAACCGTCTGTGTTCCTATAGCAACGACTCGAAAATTTATTTTATTGTGGATACTAGCAAGCTTCACCCGCTTCGCTGGACCATATTTTTAAATGAATCATTATAACTACTAAATTCTCAAAATTGCATTAATTTTTATCACGTGAAAAAAAAAGCGAAACAAAATCTGATTAGGAAAAATGTCGCACCGGGTTCTTACTGCCTTCGAAAAAAATTCCCAAAATGCTCTAACTCTTATTTCTGTTATTTTCTCCCTTCGCCCCCGCCCCTCCCGTCTATCCTAATAATTTTACAAATTCGAAAATATCCGCAATCGATTTGTAAATATCAAAAACACCAGTTTTGAACGATCTATCTCAATTTTTATTTTTTTTGCCCCCCCCCCCACTTCACAATAATTTTAAAAATTCGAAAATATCCGCAATCGATTTGTAAGTATCAAAAACCTCTATGTACCAATTTTGAATGATCTAACTCTATTTTATTTTTTTGCCCCTTCGCCCCCCTCCCGTCCCTCCTAATAACGTTACACTTTCGAAAATATACCCATTCGACTTGCAGGCCTCTAAAACCAATCTGCACCAATTTTGAACGGCTTAACTGCATTTCTATTTGTTTTTGCCCATACCCCCCCCCCTTACCGCCCCTCCTAATAATTTTACAAATTCAAAAATATCCGCATTCGATTTTAAGTATCGAAAACCATTTGTGTACCAATTTTGAACGATCTAACTCTATTTTTATTTCCCCCCCATCCCCTCCCCCTTTTCGCCCCTCCTAATAACTTTACACTTTCGAAAATATCCCCATTCGACTTGCAGGCCTTTAACACCTATCTGTACCAATTTTGAATGCCCTAACTGCATTTCTATTTGTTTTTGCCCATAGCCCCCCATTACCGCTTCACCCCCTTCCCGCACCTCCTAATAATTTTACAAATTCGAAAATATCCGCAATCGATTTGTAAGTATCGAAAACCTCTATATACCAAATTTGTACGATCTAACTCTATTTTTATTTTTTTGCCCCCCTCTCCCCTCCCCCCTTCTCTCCCCTCCTAATAACTTTACACTTTCGAAAATATCCCCATTCGACTTGCAGGATATTGAAACCTATCTGTACCAATTTTGAAAGGCCTAACTGTATCTCTAATTGTTTTTGCCCCTGCTGCCCCACCTGGGGTCCGTATTTCGAAAATTCCAGAAATTGGTTTTTAGACATTTATATTAGCTAAATTTTAAAGCAAAAATTTTACGGATATCTGTTTTTTTGTTTGAGATATGAAGGATTTTTTGAATTAATGTTTTGCCCCCCTCCCCCCCCTTGGGGAGCGAATTTTTTCAATTTTTTTTTTTTCCTAAACCATCCCTGACCTATAAGGAAAAAAAACAAAAAAAGAATGATCGAAATCCGTCAAGCCGTTTACGATTTTATAAAGGAGATACAGACAAACATTCATTTATATATATAGATAAGCAAATTAAAAAAGGATTTGATTTATGAAAGTTCTATTTCTTTCTAATTTATTTATGATCTAATTCCTTTCTTTCTTTTCGTTTCTTTTTTCCTTCTGCTTTTCTTTTCTTTTTTTTCTTTGGTGATATACGTCAGCGGTCAGCTCTTTAATTATTATTCATGCAAAATAACAGTTAAAATTTTTTTTTATATAAAACACCGAATCTTTCTCGCAAAAGTATTGGATCAGTATCTTCTGCGTGATTAACATAAAACTACTGTGAAACTCGCTTTTGCTTAGAAAAAGGAAAATATCGAATTAAAACATTTTAAAGTTTAAAATATTCTGGTGGGTCACTCACACGACTTTCTCTTACCCTGAAATTTAATACTATAAATACAGGTTGCAGATTAAGAGGTAAGATAACGAGTACTGTTATGTAAACCTGTGTTAAACAATTCAAATTAGGCTTCGGAAGAGTTTTATATGATAATTAGATTGTTGTGAGGGGGACTACCGCCCCCCTCAACCTCTCGTTTCATTAATACACCTACATTTATATATGATTTAATTCGGTTTTTAAAAATAATTTATTTAAATTTTTATTTAAAAGATTATCTTTTATGATAATACAGACGATTTTCATATTAAAGAAGTAGTATAACACTAAATATAAAAAATAATCTTGTGTGTCACTCACACAACTTTCTCTTACCCCAAAATTTAATACTATAAATAAAGGTTGGAGATTAAGAGGTAAGATAACGATGTTATGTAAACCTATGCTAAACAATTCAAATTAGGCTTCGGAAGAGTTTTATATTATAATAAATTATGTGTGAAGGGGGCTACCGCCCACCTCAATTCCCCGTTTCTTTAATGCACCTACATTTATATAGAATTTAATTCGGTTATTAAAAAATAATTCTGTTTTTAAAAAATAATTTATTAAAATTATTATTTAAAAAATATATCTTTTATGATAATGCAGACGATTTCCATATTAGAGAAGTAGTATAACACCAAAAAACGAAAAGAAGTCCATTTTATTCTCAACTTTGTTTTAAATTATCGCAGATTGATGGTTCAACCATTCGTTTTAAAGGTATTGGCGAGCTTTTTTGAAAGATACCCATCATGAAAATTTACTCCCCTCGAGGGGGGACTTCCCCCCCAGGGAGGGGGGGAGGCGAGACTCCTACATACACAAAAAAAAATTTCCCAGTTGACTATCTCTATTACAAAAAATATATATTCGCCTCATTTGGTTTAGTGCAGTCTATAGACGTTAAACTCTACGTACCTGCAATTTCCCCCATAGACGTAATGTACTAGAATTCTCTTGATTGTCCCTGTACACGAACCATTTGCTTGATCTTAACGAAAAATCTTACTGTAGCATCCCTATATGATACATATTTAGAATACCAAGTTTGGAATGTCTGCTACTATTTGTTCTTGAGATATGTTGATAAAAGACAGCCACACAGACCATTTGCTAAAAACATGATTTTCGTATTCAGGGGACCTCAAAACGTGTAAATATAGCAAAATCTCGCTTACAAAAATTTGACCCCAAAACAATACTTTCTCTACTTTATGGGTAAGAGAAAGTAAAAAAAAAAAAAAAAAAAAAAAAGTTGAATTAATTCTCAATTTTACATTTAAAAAAAAAAAAAATTGTTAAAAATGAAAAAAAAATCGATAATTTTATTTTAAATTATCGCAGATCGATGGTTCAACCATTCGTTTTAAAGTTATTGGCGAGCTCTTTTGAAAGATATCCATCATGAAAATTTACTCCCCTTGAGAGGGGACTTCCCCCCCCTAAGGGGGGGGAGGCGAGGCTCCTACATACACAAAATCTTTCCCAGTTGACTATCTCTATTATAAAAAATACATTCGTTTCATTTGTTTTAGTGCAGTCTATAGATGTTAAACTCTACTTACTTGCAATTTCTCCCATAGACGTAATGTATTTAAATACTTTTGAGTGTCCCTGTACACGAACGATTTGCTTCATCTCAACAAAAAGCTTACTGTAGCATCC
The DNA here is from genome assembly GCA_963930645.1 of Salticus scenicus. Classification (NCBI taxonomy): domain Eukaryota; kingdom Metazoa; phylum Arthropoda; class Arachnida; order Araneae; family Salticidae; genus Salticus; species Salticus scenicus. Next base: position 65,897,289 of record OZ005661.1, on the reverse strand, counting down.
CTATATGATACACATTTAGAATTCCGAGTTTGGAATTTCTGCTACTATTTGTTCTTGAGATTGCTGATAACAGGCACACAGACAGACACACAGACCATTCACTAAAAACATGATTTTCCTATTCAGGGGACCTCAGAACATGTAAATATAACAAAAACTCACGTTCGAAAATTTGACCCTAAAACAATACTTTCTCGACCCTATGGGTAAGAGAGTAATAATGGTTATTTGTGTGAAGAATATCCTTTTATAAATTCCTTTTCGTAGTCCCCATGTAATTATTCGGAACACATTTTTTGCTATAAATATAATCCTTAAGAAATAAAAATTCGAGGAAAAAATAAATGTCTTGCAATTAGTACAAAAAGAAAAAAGAAGTCAACTGAGAAAAATTGAAACTATAAAAATGCGAAATCATTTAGGAAAACTTCTCACAAGATACAAAACTTTGAGAAGGTTACTACATAACTTTACGTAAAGTCGCAAGCTGTTGGCTTTTAATTAAAGTTATAATGTTTCGAGGATATATTGCTGCTAGTTAAATAAAAGCGATGTTGCTATATTTTGAGACGAAACAAATTTATTATTTTATCCTGATCGTTGTTATTCTTAATACCATTTTACGTAAAATGGTTGCACAAAAATAAACTGTTTAAAAATTGGTCAAAAATTAATAAGTTTTAAAAAGGAGAAAACGAAGTTTGTTTTAATTACTTTCTTAAAAAGTTAAATTGAAATGAAAATAGAGCACTTAAAAGAAACTTTTAAAACAAAATACATTCATACATTCATTTGGGACTATCCACTCATCCATGAAATGTTTTTTAATATATATATATATATATTTTTTTTTCAATATTAACTAATTTAAACAATGTAATATGGAATTAAAAATAAGAAGAAGAAGAAGAAGAAGAAGAAAAGAATACATTGTTCATACGCACTCAATTTTTTCCGTGAGTCCACTTTCATAATCAATAGGGTTTTCTTTTAAAATTTATGCATTTATTTTATGACAAAGTTGCTATTTAAAATTAGTAATCGAAGCTTTCGAAAAAATATGGAACGTGTTATCTCTGACAGGAAAAATATGCTTACTTAAAGAAAAAAAACTTTAAAAAGAATGTAATTTTGATCAATATGTAATGACCCTACACCCCCCCCCCCCCCTTTCTTCACGAAATCTTCGTATTGGGATCTCACGGACTTGACTGACAGCGGAGACACGGTGTTTGAATTAGCGAAAGGATTTGGATTCTGGCCTGCTCTCAAGAGTGTTACCGACTCCAATGAATCCCAATTTCACGCTGTCTTTGGATTCTTCCGATGTCTAGCGAACACATCAAGGATTGGCCGACATGGTGGCGCCTAGCTAGCGGTCAAGCGACTGGCCTTCGAGAGTTCCTAGGTGTGGTCTGGAACCCTCAGAACCTATGAGGGCCTGAATGCATCAGGGGTGTTGACCCCCTTCTCTGAGGAGCGGAAGAAAACAGGAAAGGAGATTACCTTTAGATTTGAGAGGAGACAGATGATCTTGTGGATCTGAAAAAGGCAGGAGCCTGAGATAAACTTTACGTTGATTTTTTTATTTTTAAACAGACCTAATGTCTATTACGTTTTACTATATATTTTTGTAATGTAAATAGTGTACAGATGTTTCTAATTAAAAGAGAAAACGGAAAAAAAGGCCACAGTTTTATTCCTGCCTAATCAGTAGATTTTTACTTCTTAGCTGTTTATGTGACGCTACCACAAATAATAAAACATTTATTAAAATAAAAGTTTCCCTTTTGAGTTAGGATATAAAACAAAGGACTTTGAGTGGCTAATTCACACAGTGGTATGTGTGTACTGCTGTAAGATAACGTGACCATACGCCCTCGAAATTCGAGGACTGTTTCCGAATTCTGAAGCTTTCTTCTTCTTGTCTCCAAAATAGTTTTAACTGCTTGAAGACATTAAAATTCCTCAAAGTTATATATTTGTATCCGTTTCTCTAAATATCGCCGTTAAATGCACAACTGATGCACCAGTTTGTGAACCAACGTGAAACAAGTACCATCAAGCTTCTTGAGTAATATCCCAGTGCACAAATCGTACATTGCTCATCAGCATACGAATTCTTATCTTATTAGATTTGTCTAAAATGAAGAAAAAAGCTTGTTTCATGAAATTTTGTCAAAAGCAGCAGTTAATGACTGCCACAAATTACATCCACAGGAGAGGGAAAAAAATTCCTATTATATTTATTTATTCATTCATTCATTTATTTATTTTTACTTACATGTAAGAATATTTTCTCCCTTTCTGGGCGTGGGAAATTTGAAGATTAATCTGGGAGGCTCATATTTTGCTTTCTTTCCAATTATAATCAAAATATAGTGTGAATGTCTCTGTAGTTTTAACTTTGTTAATTCAGAAATTTAATGCTTGGATGGTTTAGTTCGCATAAATAAACCTTAAGTTTATAGGTCTTTTGTATAACAGAGTTTTTCAGTAAATTTTGTAAATTATATATTTATTTTTAAATAATAGATATATGGATATCGGTATGTTATATCTTCCAAAAAATCTTCTAATATAGATTTCAATGTCGTCGAAATTAACTCCAATTCGGGCACAGTACATTAATTTGTCCTCAAATCAGTATTTGAAAATATGATTAACTTTTTGTAATAAGTAAATAGATCATCTCCACATATTACTTGATTAAGGAAATTGATTTTTATATAAATTTAACCCTACGGCGTATACTATTGCCAATGGCTACGAGCTCTTTTTTTTTTTTTCGCTCAAAACCATAATCAAATTTCTGTAGCAACGTGACAACACTGTGTCGCATGCATAAAAAATAGGTTCAATGCAACAATTGGTGTATTGCGGTTCATTTCCGGACCACAAAAGTTAAAAAACTGGACCGCCAAAATTTTTTTGAAAGCATAAATTACCTAAATAAATTATTTAAAATAATGTTTTCTGTAGATAACAATAAGTTTGAGAGCCACATATATCATATTTTCTAGTATTTTACAATTAGTTGCATGACTAATTCGAATTCTTAACAGTAAGTTATAGGTAGATTAAACACATAGTTACCATGCTTGATCAAGTTGATTAATTTTATGAGGTTTCGTTCTGCTTTTAAGCACCAGACAGTTCAAAGAGTTTCTATCTGAGTGTAATCCGGCACATTCTGACTTATTGGAATCTAATAATGTTCATTGTCTAAGTAAAGGTCAAGTGGTTGAAAGTTTCTGGTAAATAAAATAAGAAGTAACTTCCTTCATGCAAAATTTGGTTACACAGGAAGCAAGAAATTATTTTGGGGCTCTTAGCAAACGAACGCAATGTGCTAGCTGACGCTTTCCGGAAAGACATTCTGAAACATTTAAATGCACTGAATACCGAGCTAAAAGGATGTGGGAAATTAATATGTGATCTGATACAAAAACAAAGTGTGTCTTCTTTCCACTGCACGCTGGATATTTTTGAAAAAGACATTGCAAGTCAAGAATTTATTCACTATCCTAAAACACTAGCTCAGAACTGTAAATGTTATTTCGTCCACTGATTTCTGAATACATATATGCCTATCCACTGTAATTCATATTATTTTTTGAGTGAAAAATAAAATAAAATATAGTAAGAGGAATTTTCTTTTTTCTGGACCCCGATAAATTTTTTCAAAACTATTTAAACCCCATCTAAAATTATTTGCCACCCTCTGGTCTAATAAACGATTACAACTCATAAAAAAAAAGTTATATATAACAGTGGATATTCTGCAATTACAATCAAACAACAACATATGTAACCGGCTTAAAAAAAAAAAAAAAAAAAAAAAAAAAAAAAAAAAAAAAACGAAGACTTTTCTTAACCATTAAAAATAATAATAATAATAATAATAATAATAATAATAAATATGCAAATACGTATTTGAAAAAAAAAACGTATTTTATTGAATGGATGTTGCTTGTTATTTTTAGTTTGTTTTCAACAACGAATTTTGCAATAGAAATTTGCCATGTAATATATTTCAAATGCTACCATTTGTCAACTCTATGAAAACAACTCCAATTTTGCTTTTAGTTATTTACAGTATGAATTCGATGCAATTTTTGGTAGTACCTAGAGGTGGTTTTTCTTGAGGATTTCACTTCTGTTTTTGATTAAAGGATCATTTTTATAACGTAGAAATATCAACACTTCATGTAATTCATGTTCATAATAAACATATAAATACTAGAATCGACCTATATGACAGTTTATTTGGGAGGTACAAAATCACATTGCAAAAAATAAAAGGGTACTTTAGAGTATTTTATTTTCTTCGTTAATTTTTATTTTATTTTATTTTATTATAAATTTTTAATTGTTATGCAAACCAGTAAAGCCTAATGTACATTTAAAACTGATAAAATCGCGGTTAAATTTTCCATGCTTCTCGAGTTCTGTTCGGGAAATGAATCATTGTAACGAGAGCAATCATCGAATGTTGTTGAGACTGACTTACATTCATAAAGAAGGCCAGTGATGCCAGATTGAAGATTTTGTCCCCATTTTGGGGAGTTTTGAGGCTTCTGTGGACAATTTTGGAGACCAAATGTTTGTGGGGACTTTTTTTGGGGAATTCTTAATTTTTTGGGGAATTCTTAATTTTTTGGGGACAAATCTGGGGAGTTCTTCAACTTTCTGTCAATGTTGGCAACGTAATGATTTATCCCTACGACCATTGATTTTCTATAGCTTAATTGTTATTTGGGGATTTTTTTCAAATATTGCCTTCATTTCGGGAAAAATCTGAGCTTAAATCCACTTAAATCTGCTTGATTTTTTTTTTTTTTTTTTTTAATTTATTTTCCTTTTTTAGTAGAAATCAAGGGGGGGATTTTTTCGAAAAAAAACCCTGATTTGGGGAAATTTGAAGACTTGTTTGAGGAAATAATTTTCGTCCATCTGGCATCACTGAAGAAGCCTTACTGTAAGCAGTCACTAAAAGAGATAAAGTTCTGTAAACCATCACTGGCCCAAACTTTTATATTCAAAACAACGTTGCAAATATTTCAGCAGCAAAAATTTTACAGAATCCAGTGCAAAACAATGTATAAATATATAAATGTGTTAGTTCCGATTTGTTTTCACAGGAACAACAACGCTTAAGTGTCTTGACATTTAAAATCATAATGTACAATTAAAAATCTTTTCATGATTTATTTAACGTTGAGTTGGTTTTTACCTATAATTCATTTCTTTTCAAATATATGAGTTTCCCTAAATAATTTATACCTTTTCATTGGTGTGTTATATTATTTTATAAAAACAAACTGTTATTAGGTTACCTTCACAAAATAAAGAAAAAAATGAAAGAAAGAAAAATCATATATATGTTTATATATATATATATATATATATATATATATATATATATATATATATATATATATATATATATATATATATATATATATATACTATATAACTACATTAAAAAAAAATCCAAACTAAAGCAGTTACATAACCATTTAAATAATTAAATTATTTATAGCAAATATGGCAAAGTCAATTTTTTTAGCAAGAAGGAAAATAGTTTGCCTTATAGAGATCGTTGAAAGGCATCCCCGAAACTCCCTCCCCCTTTCAATGCAATTTTAAATGAATCTTATTTTACACTGAACTCGTTGGTCAGAATCTGTACAAGTAATTGTCTCTCACACAGAATTTGAGCTCTCATGCATTATATACAGGGCCGCGGCGAAAGTTATCTAAGAGCGACATTCGAATCTTCATTTAAATAAAGCAGAGAAAATAAAAAATAAAAAATGCGCAAGATTGAAAAAAAATTACCTGAATATATAACTGTAGAAAAAAAAATCAAAACAAAATCTATTGACCAGATACTGTTAATTTAAATAGAAATAAAGGATACATATTTTTGGGGGGTTCTGCATAGGTGGTCTTAAGAAAAATGCAAAATTGTTCTAAAAGTATAAAATATAATCCACGAATTAAAAAATAATAATAATAAAACACTGAATTTGAGTTGCAATATTTCAATGGAATCAGGAAATTTAAACATATATATATATATATATTATAAAAGGCATTAATTTCAAAAAAGAAATAAGTAGAATATCACATTAGTGTCATTAAAAGTATACATAAAATATATACAAATCGGATTTTAGTTTTAAAGATAAAGTGAATATGAAATTTTCAACTTCATTCGAAAGCATTACTCCTTCTACTTATGTAATTTGAAATAATACGATAAAATAAAGCAGGGATGGGGCAACTATATTAATCTAATGCAATAAAAAGTTTTTCAAATAAAATAACAATGTATATATATATATATTTTTTTAAGGGGGAAAATTGTTCATAGACATATGCCTAATAACACCCCCCTTTTTTTTTCCTTCGCTTTTCAAATGTCTATCTCTGATTCTATAAAATATAATTTTACAACAAATCCAGAATATTTTAAAACCAAAACGAAAGAAAATACCTTGATTTTAAATATTTATTAACCAAATCTAATAAAATATCCACGATTTTAATGAAATGCTCGCCCTCTGGTGGGCTAAGGTGAAATTACAATAAACATGCTTTAATTCGGCTTTCATTAAGCCGCCATTGCATGCCGATGTTTAGTTTCACATATATTTATAAAATAAAAATGAATAAATCCGGTAAAAAAGATAACACTTACTGTTGTGTGCCACAGTGTAACTCCAAAAAATCAAGAAATCCAGAATTAAGCTTCCATTTATTTCCAAATGACAAATTTAAAATTTCAGTTGCTTCGGCTAATGGAAGTAAAGAATTAATCAGATGATTTGTAGCTAATATTTGTTCAACTTCAGTTAAAAATCTACTTCCGATCGAACTTTGAATAAACTGAAATATTTTTTTCCAAAAGCAGTCAATTTTCCATGATGTAATGGCGGAGAAATTATAGTACGAATATTAAGTAGAATAACAAAAAGAACAATAATAAATACACGTGTCTATAATATTTACTAACAACAAAATCTGAAAAAGTGCCACCTATCGATCATTACAAACGCGGATAGCAAAATACACAGAAATGAACATAATTTTAACGCGTGCAGTATAAAACGGAAAGTTATTTATAGTTCAGCCAATTTTAAATTTGTAAGCTAATATTCTAATTATACAGTTTTGAAAGAAAAAATAAATAGTTATGATATAATATTGTGGTGTTTGAAAAATTAAAGCGTCTTCAAACCTTATTACCCTCCTGGAACTGATGTTGTGTAGACTTTAGATCGTATCTCGTCTTAATTTTCTCTGTTGCCATGTGAATCCACTCCCGAGCAAAGTTGTGTACGTCTTCAAATCGCGCCTGGAGATCTTCGATGTACTTCTCGGGTGATGAAGGCGCATCTGGTGGACAACCAAACAGGAGATCACATGGGAGACGAAGTTCGCGCCCAAACAGCATCTGAGCTGGAGTATAGCAGGTGGTCTCATGGACAGCACTTCGATAAGCCAGAAGGAACAATGGCAATTTCAAGTCCCAATCTTGTTGGTTCCTTGATACTAAAAGAGAGAGGTTATTCAGGATGGTACGGTTGAACCTCTCGACCATGCCGTCCGACTGGGAATGTAAGGGTGTTGTCTGGGTTTTGTCTATGCCGAGTACTTGACACAGTCCTTTGAAAACAGCAAGGACCCAAGATGTCGAGTGCAATCCGTTCAAATGGTGCTCCCACGTTATACCGTTGCAGTCTTCCTCGACTTCGTTTCTACGGGCCTTTACGTGCCCGCACATGCATCACAGGATTTACAACATTTCTCCACATCTTCCTTTGCCTTGCACCAGTAGAAGCGTTCCCGAACTTTCTGCAGAGACTTCATTACTTCAAAATGGCCTCCGGTAGAGCTACTATGCAGTTGTTCTAAAACATCTGGAATTTTTTATCTTGGTAATACAATCTGCCATCTGAAGCTTTTGCCACCATCAGATTCCCACTTTCTGTATAATACGACGTTTCTGATATGAAGAGAGTCCCAAAGTGTCCAATAACGTTTCGTAATGGGACTAAATCTGGAAATGTCCTGCCAGGTCGGTCTGTTGCTGGTCGTCTCCTTCAGCTGTAATATTGGCTTTATGTCAGTATCTTCCAACTGGGCTTGTCTAAGTGCTTCGTCACTCCATGGATCGGGATCCTGTTCTGATGGTGTTGAGACCGTAACTTGGCAAGCAACTGGCTTTATTCTTTGGGGTCTATCCTCGGCTTTAGAGCTGTATTTATGATCTTCAGATGGAGGCTTCCGCAAGAAGGCATCTGGATTTTCCCAAAGAGCTCCTTCTGGGTGGCATACTTCAGAGACATTCTTGGTTGCTTCTCTAGATGTTCTTACTGGGCAGCTTCGTTTGATATGCCCGTCTTTTCCACAGCCCCAGCATTTAGTTGTTGGAGTCTTCACTTCTTTCTTACTCTCAAAAATGCGTAGTCTTCTATTAATATCTGCAATCATTTTCTGAATCTCTTTAAGATCACCTTGAGAGCCGTTTACTTTGTCTAATGTTCTGTTCTGGCGATGTTTATGGGAGGCTTGTTGGGCTGCCTCGATCTTTAGGGCATACATACACCAAGGCTGACTCCACATCCTTCAAGCCAAAGAGTCTGAGGGCTTTTTGAATACCTGTATCTCCGACAGCATCAATGAAATATTCTAAGGCCAGATCATTGCGTGTTTCAGGATGACAGTCTGAGAAAGCCAAATGTGAAAGCCTCTGGATGTTTGATGCCAGTTCTTGTAAGCTTTCCCCTGGTCTCTGACGACGGGACCTTAGCTGGAGTCGACTATATTCTTTGGACCATTTCGCTCCAAAACGTAGCTCTAGTGCTCTGGTTAAAGCTTCGAAGTCATATCGCTGTTCCTTCGAATAGGTCTCCAGAATATCTGCGGCGTCGCCCCGCAACGCCCCTACCAGATGAGCCGTCTTTGCAACAGAGTCCCAGCCGTTAGCTTCCGCTACGATGGAAAACTGCGTCTTGTATACATGCCAGGAGGAACTGCCGTCATAGGTGGATAACTTAATAAATTCCTGATTCTGGATTCTTCTCTCTTTCTTTACAGTTTCCTGGGGAATGGATTCTAACTTTTTTTCCACTTTTCTCTCCAGATCTTCTTCTATTCTCTTCAGTTTACCTTCTATCTCTGAAAACCTTCCTTCCAGTTCCTGATCAAAATTTTCTTTAACTTTCTCCTCGAAACTCCGTTCTATCCTAGTAACACTCTCTTCAACCATCATAACATTTTCTTCTATCTTCATAGCTTTCTTTTCAAAACTTTCTTCAATCTTCTTAACTTTTCCTTCTATTCCATCTATTCTGTTTTCCACATCTGATAACTTACACTCTATCACTTCTTTCACGTTTACTAAGTCGTCTCTCACTGATGATAGTTCTTTCTTCATCTCTTCTTGATTTGATTTAATTTCTTCACCCAAACTGTCTTTAATTTCCTTCATTTCTTCAGTCAAACCGTCTTTCAATTCTCTTTGTGATGTTTCCATACTTTCTTTCATCTCTCTTTGTCCTTCTTTCATTTCTCTTTGTCCTTCCTTCATTCTTTCGATCAATCCGGTTTCCATCTTTTCCTGTCCTGTTTCCATTTTCTCTATCAATCCAGATCTTAACTCATTCATCTGAGCAGTGAGACCTTCTAGAAATTTCTTCATTTCTAGCTCCATAGCTCTCGTTATCACCATTCACAGACAACCCCTCTCCTGACACCAGAAATGTTGCGTACTTGGGGGTTCGTGAGTTGTCCGAGAATGAAAGGCCAAACTTACAAAAATTCAGTAATTTATTCACAGAAAGTTCCAGAAAAATACAGGTCTATAAACCAAGTATCAGCTAACACAGCTTAAAAAACAGCTGTCAATAGCAAATCCACAGTACAAACTGTATAGCAATAACACTTAAAGCGGCTTACACTTAAAGAGGCAATAACACTTAGCAATAACACTTAAAGAGGCTCAAAGCAATGCAAGCATTAGCGAAGCTGGCTGAAAACTGAAATGAACTAGCCTTGGCGAATAAAACAGCCTTATATACCCCTGTAGAAAAGTGTGAAACGTTCCAGAAATCTCCATATCTCATCAGCCAATGGGATTAGAGCTTCCATATTTGGTATATCATAAGGATTTTTTCGCCAATGTCGCCAAAAAAAATCGCCAAGGTGAGAAAAAGTCGCCAAATTTGGCGCCAAATCCATTACCTGCTTTATTGGGGCTTTTTAATGCATTTTTAAGGAAAAATAAGGCTATTTTAACGCTAAAACGACTAGAAATGCACAAAATTAGCACTTTATCATCTTACAATGCCTCTTTGAAAGAATCTATACAAAAATAAACACAATTATTTACAATTTTGTAACAGTATTAAATATATATTTAGTTTACAACTTTCATACACTGAATTACATAAAAAAGAGGAATAAAAAATCTCTTTTATTTCCAGAATCTGCATATATTTATGCCATAAGATAAAAATAAATCATACGAAAAAATTGACTTTAAAAAACCGAGAAATGAAGAGTTCCCATCCAGTAGCTAAAAGTTTTGCTCTCGAAGATGATGACCTGGAGATACCGACACAGTCGCATTTATCGATCGAGCCTAACCATCCGGATTTTTTCACGAACATGGATTACGATCTCTTAGACAGGTTCTCCATCAAAGACCAGTCCACCCAGATCTGGAATACGCATAGTCAATCGTCCGGAACACCACCTAAAATTAAATTTGAAAAAACTGTAAGTCAACATAAGTTACGAATGTTATTGATTTATTCAGTGTATTTATTTGTCCTATTTTCGCCTAACGGATTATAAGAATCAATTTAGATTGTTGTATGATATTACAAGATATTGAACGGAAAACTGTTTGTAAATATTAATTAAAAAGAATAATGTTTTTTTTTTTTTTTTTTTTTTTTTTTTCATGCTTTCTGTTACATAAAATAATTACATTGGAGCATTATTTGGAAATTGCTAGAAATGCGTTTCAGGTTGTGTCACGTGTTTTTCGTATGGGACTAAAGCCGTACGGCTATATATTATAAGTACACACATTATGGTGTCTATATACTTTATAGACGATAGACAGTATACAAGTCTACCCAAAATAATGGAACACATTCTTTTCTATTGGATATAATTGATTGAACTGCTTTAAAACATTTCACTATGTCGTCGAAAACTGCTCAAGGAGGAAAATTAATTTCTCATACCATTGCCATTTTGTGTCCAAGTTACAGCCACTATCACTTGAAAATTTGACGTCAAGATATTTTTGAAATACTGAGCTAATTCAAATCAGAATTGGGCAGTGCACTTATGTTACGAATAGTCTAAATAAGTTCGCTGGACAGCCTGCTTTGTAATTATGTTTTCAAGTTACAGCCACTAAATATCAGGCTGCCACTCGAAAATTATTCATCATGATAACTTTTGAAGAACTGAACTAACTTGAACCAAATTTAGGCAGAGGACTTATTTTACGAATATCTTAAATGAGTTTGCTGGACAACTTGCTCCGCCATTTTGTTTCCAAGTAGTGACCATTTAAAAATTTATCATCACGATAACTTGTGAAATACTGAATTAACTGGAATCAAATTTGTAGAGTAGATTTATCTTAGAAATGCATTTGATATGTTCAGTGGCCAACTTGATTCGCCATCTATTTTATAGTTCCAGACGCTTAAAAACTTTAAATTCACATAAAAATGTATTTATAATTTCATTTGCTTAAAACTTCATTTGCACCTAGCCCACATCAATATCTTCACCAAGTCAATAAATAAATTGATTTCGTCATTTTTTTTTCAAAATGGCTGCCAGTTGATAAGATAAGAGAACTGAATCTACCCTTCCAAATGATCCGGAAGGATTTTTTTTTCTTTCAGCCATGTGCAACTATTTATTTCTCTAACTCATTGCTTCTATGAACAATCTATGAAGCATCTTTGCAAGATACAAGTCTTGTTTGCTATCATTAATTCTTCTTTTTCTCCTTTCTAAGTGCAAATATACCAAAAATCTCAATAACGTTTAATTACTTTAATTGAGTAAAATGGCGGCCAGTTGATAAGATAAGATAAGAGAACTGAACCTACCCTTTCAAATGATTCGGAATGATTTTTGTTTCTTTCAGCTATGTGCAGCTATTTATTTATCTAACTCGTTGCTTCTATGAACAATCTAAGAAGCCTCTTTGCAAGATACAAGTCTTTTTTATTATCATTAATTCTTCGTTTCCTCTTTTCTAAGTGCAAAATATACCAAACATCTCAATAACATTTAATTACTTTAACTGGGCAAAATGGCGGGCAGTTGATAAAAGAAGACAACTGAACCTACCCTTTCAAATGATCCGGAAGGATTTTTTTTCTTTCAGTCATGTGCAGCTATTTATTTATCTAACTCGTTGCTTCTATGAACAATCCATGAAGACTCTTTGCGAGATACAAGTCTTATTATCATTAATTCTTCTTTTCCTCTTTTCTAAGTGCAAATATACCAAAAATCTCAATAACATTTAATTACTTTAACTGGGCAAAATGGCGGCCAGTTGATAAAATAAGACAACTGATCCTACCCTTCAAAATGATCCGGAAGGATTTGTTCTTTTTTTCTTTCAGCCATGTGCAACTATTTATTTTTCTAACTCATTGCTTCTATGAACAATCTATGAAGCGTCTTTGTAAGATACAAGTCTTATTATCATTAATTATTCTTTTCCTCTTTTCTAAGTGCAATATATACCAAAAATCTCAATAACATTTAATTACTTTAATTACTTTCACAGGGCAAATATGACTTTTGCTACTTTTAAATAAAATTAATAAATTAAAATTAATCTGTGTCTTTTAGTATACCTCGTTTCTTTACTTACATTTCTAAAATTTTATTTTTACTTGCTCATTCCCAGGATAAATTGATTACCTAAACTAAAAATATTCATTGAAGTATATCACAAAGATCAACCCTGGAAAGGTAAATTGCATTGTTCTTAACTTAAATAGATACAAATATTAATAAAAAGTAAAATAATATTATTTTGCAACATGTTCCTATGAAAAAAAAAAAAAAAAAAAAAAACATTTTATTTATACAAATATATATATACATACTGCATGTTTAATTAGAATTGAAATAAAAGAATGAGAATTGTAACCCCAATAAAGAATAAATTTTTTGAACCCAAACTGTATTTAGCATGCAAGAAAATTAAATTTATTTTTACTCATCCCTCCCCCGCGTTTCCTTGATGCTTGAAGTAAAAATGAAGCCATACATAAATAAATATTCAAATCTGAATTACTGATATACTTGAATTTTAATGACAGACTTCCCATGCAGGATATCGATGAAAAAACACATTATCCTCATGCCACAGAATATGAGATCGACTAAGGTTTCAAAGACATTTTTTCGAATTAGACGTACATGGTTTTGATTTAACTGAGTTGTCATAAGAATACAAAATAAATTTTAACACAGAATAGCGTTCAGGATTAAATATCATTTCGAATCGACTATATATTACGAATGTATCAGTCTTTTTAATTTGACTGAAAGAATATGTCCAAAAAAAAAGAATAAAAATAAGCATAAAGTTCTGTTCCCCGTGATCACGTGACAGTCTGGTTCGGATCCACTTACGCTACCTTCTTCCCTTCCGATGACTCTACATACTGGACCGGGAGAGGAGGCTCCCGGCCAGGAGTTGAAATGCTCGGAATAGGGATGACTTGTGCTACGGTTCGAGTCAGACTTTCTGCAGCTGCAGTCTTCATTTCGAGGACTCTGGCGATACATCGGGTCCTGGCAGCAGTCTGATGATTCTGGCGAGTTTCTAACTGAGTGGCAATGTTGTTTGGCTCCTCAAAAGCACCAGCTGCCCTATATGGAAGTTGTGGGATTGGTTGGCTCCCTGGCTCTCTGGGTCAGTGTCTGGAGATAATGTCTGGTTCAGCGGTTCCAAAATGTGGTTTTCATTTGAGTTAGGAGCTTATACCTGGAGGAAAGACTAAAAGGATTAAAGGTTATAAAGAAGTTTCTGGAAGTTCTAGTAATGCAGATTCGATTAGAAAATGCCCAGGAGTTAAAGCGGCGAAATCATTTGGATACGTGGATAATGCTGTTAGAGGCCGAGAATTAATAACAGCCTCTATCTGACATAGAAGCGTAGAAAGTTCCTCAAGAGTTAAAATTGCACCTTGTGTGATTTTTACTAAATTATTTTTTGCTAGTTTGATTGAAGCTTCCCAAAGGCCTCCAAAATTTGGACCATACGGTGGAATGAAATGCCATGTAATTCAGTGTTGAGAAGCAAAATTTGTACCTTTTCTTCTTTGAGTAAGTTAAATAACTGTTTCAGATAAGAATGTGGTCCCACAAAATTTCTTCCATTATCAGAAAAAATGTCAGAGGGTTAGCCTCGTCTACTTATGAAGCGTCGCAATATATTCTGCGAGAAATGCCTTTGTAGAAAGACTAGACACGTATTCAATGTGCACTGCCTTTGTGGCCATACAGATGAACACTGCAATTAAATGATTCAAAAGTAGTCGTTTTATGCGTATGTCGGCATTTTGTCATGACTAGTCCCGCAAAGTCAACACCAACTTTCAAAAGAGGACGGATGGGTGTAATTCTGACTAAGGGTAGATCCCCCATCTTTTGTGTTATCGGCTTAGCTGACAGACGAATACATATTAGGCATTGTCGTAATACGGATTTAAAAATAGAACGTCCGTGAGGGATCCAGAGTTTTTGCCTAATGAGTGACAGTACTAAGTTGGACCAGCATGTGAACTTAAGTTGTGATAATATTTGATGATTAATGAGGTGAAATGGTGTGTGTCCTTGGTAGCCATATTGGATGTTTTTCCAGGAATCGCAGGGAAGGATGTTTCTTCAAACGTCCTCCAACACGAAGAATGCCTGTTTCGTCAAGAAAACGATCAAGGCCCAACATATGTTGGGAAAATTTTAAAGGTTTACCATTATTTAATAAAGTCATTTCATCTCTAAATTCGGCTTTTTAGATAATTTTTGCAATGCAAATTTCAGCTTTATTTAGCTCTAGTGCCTTTAAAGGACCACTTTCCTGGGACTTGCTTTTGATATTATTTATAAATCTCAGAACATATGACATAATTCTTAGAAGCTTTAAATAATTAGGAAATTTTTGAATATGATATAAAAAATCATTATTAGCAAGGAGATGTTTAGAGCTTGAGTCAAGGGTATTGCTAATAGTTTGTTTCTGAACTATAACCGAATGTAAGGTATACATGTGTGGTATTTTAAAGCCACATTGGCCCTTCCCACCAATCAGTTCTGGCTTTCAGTTTAGCTGGGGATAATTCTCGCGTGACACAATCGGCGGGGTTATCTTTGCCTGTAATATGTCTCCAGGCCTCCACGCTGGTAAGATATCGTGTTTCAGTTGCTCTACTAGCAACAAATTCATTTCTTTTATTAGGAGGATTATTTATCCAGTTTAATGCTATAGAAGGGTCAGTATACAAGTATTTTCAATGAATAAATTTAAGGGATTTTTGAATGTGGATAATTAACTCTGATAATACTGAGGCCCCAAACAATTACAATTTTGGCAAAGTAAGTTCCTTTACGGTTGCGACTCTGGTTTTAGAAGCAATTAAAAATATATGGATAATGTCTGTGATGACTTTTAAATATGCTACTGCAGCAAACGCCCTCGGAGAGGCATCACAGAAACCATAGATCTCAAATTTACTGTCTTTAGCATTTAAACCTAAATAGCGGGGTATTGACATACATTTAAATTCGTGAATTTCATTGCAAAAAATGTTGCATTTTTGTAAAATATATGGAGGTATCGGCTCATCCCAGGTTGTGTTTAATTTCCATACTTGTAATGTTGTGTTTAATTTCCATACTTGTACCATTTCCAGAAGTAATTTTAGAATGATGGTACAGGGCTAAATAATTCCTAGGAGGTCATAGATTTGAGTAATTACGGAAAGTAGTTGCCTTTTCGTATGGATTTTTTTTATCAGCTACTATTCTAACTTGAAGAGTGTCCTCACTCAAGTTCCAGAACATGCCTAAAACTCTTTGATTTATTTTTTTCTTTTTTATCAACAAAATGTATGACCGAATTAGCTTTCTCCTTATCCGGAATTTCGGAGAGAGCTTTGGGTGGCTACAAGCCCATTTCCTAAGTGGAAAACCACCTGATTGCATTAGAGACTGTAGCTCCATTATTCTATTTTTTGCTAATTGAATGGATTGTGCTCCGGCTAATAAATCGTCAGTATAAAATTTTGTTTTGGCAATTTCTGTTGCTAACGGGAAATTTCATTTTTCATCCTCACATAATTGCTTAAGCGTGCGTAGCGCTAAATAGGGGGCACAAGCTGTTCCGTAGGTGACAATGCTTAATTCGTAGAGTAATAATGGGAGATTCTCTCTAAACGATTCGTTGATATTTTCTATCTTCATTTTTGAATATAATTTGTCTATACACCTTTAAATATCGGCACTGAAGACTACAGGTTATGAACGAAATTTTACTAAATTGTCAAAAATATGTGATTGTAATTTCGGACCAATATAAACAATATCGTTTAAGGATTTATTGTTTGTGGTTTTAAATAATGCGTTAAAGACGACAAGTAATTTTGTTGCTTCACTATTTTCATTTACGACTGCATCATGCGGTAAGTAACAATGCGGCCTTTCATCAATTTGGTTTTGACTCAACTGAGTCATATGACCCAATGACAGGTATTCATTTATAAAGTTAGAATAAGCTATCTTTAATTGTTGATCCTTTTTAAGTTTATTTTCCATTGAAAGAAATCTTGAAATAGCACCTGACTGACTGTCACCTAGAGCCTGGTCGGTATCAGGTTTAAATGGTAGATGAATTATATATCTCCCATGACTATTTCTTTTAGTTGATATTAAGTACAAATTTTCTACGGGATCTTTTTCTGTACTTTTAATTTCTAAATTCTGCATTGATTCCGTTTCGAAGAATTTTTTAAGGTGTTATTTAATTCATCATCAACAGTAGTGTTACATATTAAAGTCAAGTTTGTAAAATGAAAACTATCAACTCGTCCTGAAAGGCGGTAACCCAGTTTTGTCGGAAAAGCTGTAGGGGTTCCAGATGGCCCTTGAATGGGACTGCCATTGCAGATTAAGGCGACTATTTCCGAACCAAGTAAAATATCTATGGGACCACTTACATAAAACTGTGGATCAGCCAGCTGCAACCTTTGAATATGTGACCAACCATGATGCACCAATTAAAAATTAGGGAGAGGTGAGGTAACCCTGTCAACGATAAAAGCGTTGACCAAAAATGACTCTGATGAAAAATGCGGTGTAAATTGAAATTTAATTTCAATGAGAGCAGTCTCTGCTAAAACGCAATTAATCCCTACTATACTATATGCGACGTGCTCCGTAAGGGCAAATTAGCACATTCCTTTTTAATTAATGAATTTCGACTAGCATTATCTATCAATGCTTTACAATGCATAATTTTCCCTTTATATGATTTAACTTTAATTAACTCTGTTGATAACGAAACATTACTCGAATAAAACTGAGTGCTATTTGTAACCGAAGTTTCTGGCAATACATGATTCGCCTTTTCAGAATTTTGATTTCTAATATAAACGTGAAGTAAGGTATGATGTTTTTGGCACAATTTTTACAATTTATATTTATCTTACAATTCTAAAACCCATGATTTTGGCGTAAGCAATTTTGACATAATTTATATAACTCAACGAATTTCCATCTTTCTTTAACCGGTTTTGAATTAAATGTCGAATATTTAAATAGCGCATGGCGCTCGTTACAAAGAATGCACCTATTTCCCTTTTTCACAATTGTACTAACAAGGAAACATTCAAAAGGTGTTGTATTCAAAAAATATTAAAATATATATATGTGATTCCACTCTTCATGAAACACCAGGAAGTGAGAAAATTATCGGCTGAAATGAATTACAGCAACCACAAAAAATTATCAAAATTAAGCATATTTGGCGATTTAGCGCTGTTAGGTGTTTTGTTCGCTAGCACCAAGATTGCCGTGTACGAACAGAACCGTGTTTTGTTTCCCCGTCAAGTACTCAAAATCAATCGCCTAACAATGTGAAATCGCCAAATATGCTTAATTTTGATAATTTTTTGTGGTCGCTGTAATTCATTTCAGCCAATACTTTTTTCACTTTCTGGTGTTTTAGAAAGAGTAGAATCACATATATCTTTTCAATATTTTTTGAAGACGACACCTTTTGAATGTTTTCTTGTAAGTACATTATTTGCCTTCCTTGAATTAGTGAATTTTAATTCTGGTTTACATTTTATCTCTTGAACACCGCGCGCTTCACGCTCAACAAATTTCTTAAAAAGGTCTTGATCAGGCAATTTATCACTATCCAACAATAATTCCCATATCTCTTTTAAGGATTCATCTAATTTTCCCATCAGGAACTTTATTATAATTAAGTCACTTAACGATTCAGAATCTAAACCCAAAGTTTTTAAATTCCTAATGGCTTCATTACAAGTATCTAATAACTCAAGTAAAGTTTTAGAATTGTTTGCTTTTACAAATTTCATAGAAAATATTTTGTTAACTTGACTCAATGCTAATTGTCTTTTACTTTCATAGCTTTCATTTAATATTTTCCAAAATTGATCTAAATTTTCCTCTTTTAGAGCGAATCCTCGAATTAATTTAGCTGCATTTCCGCGCACTGACGAATGTAAATATTGCAGTTTTTCAATTTTGGATAATTGATTATTCTGTAGAATTGTCGAATTAAAAATTTCCTTAAAAGAAATCCAATTTTCGGTTTCACCAAAAAATCGCGGAAGATCAAATTTCGGTAATTTAATAAGAGACGATTTACCATTTTTCTCATCTTTATTTTCCGCGTGAGTATCTGAATCGCACGCGTTTACTTCTGTTTTGTCCTCTAACACCACAAGTAAATCGAAAACAACACCCCTATATCCCAAAGACGTATCCATGTAATCCTCAGTCTCATTATCGGATAAATTTCTAAATATTTCTGCGATTCCATGATCATACGATTGAACTTTGGTTTTTAGTAATTTAACTTTGGATTGCTCACCTTAACTACACACTTTTACTCTATCTCTAAAATTATCGATATCTTTACATAAATTTTCAAATAACAAAACTGGCTTAGATAATTTCGACATTTTAGAATATATAAGTTTAAATACACATAAATATAGGCCTTCGAATTACAGAATAAACATTTAAGAACAAAAATAAATCATTTCAAGAGTAAATGATTACGAATAAGAATAAGAATAAAAATATCAAATGCATATTAAATATATTTTTATATTTCTCAATATACTATTTTTTAACATCCTCAATAGCTCCGGCTGGACCAAACTTTTGTATGTTTAATAATTAGAATTGAAATAAAAGAATAAGAATTGTAACCCGAATAAAGAATATATTTTTCAAACCAACGAGATATATAAAGTAGAGTGATAAATGGTAACCCTTGAGAAGGTCCAAGATAAGTCATGTGACATGCTCGCCTTGCACCTGCGTATTCGGTTGTTCCCTTGGTAACAGCTTATTTTCAGTAAAATTTCTATGGCAACGGTTTGGAGATTGTTCTTCGCAGCCAATGTTTTTGTTTACTTACGTAGTTTAGTATTCTTTTGTTCTAAATCATTTTGATTTTGAATTTACTTCTTTTTTATTTCGTGTAGTTGAACTTTAACCGATAAAATGTTTAAAAATAGTTGAAAAATTATTATTTGTTGTTAAATTTAACTCTTTAAAAGTTTAAATTTTCTTTTATAAACACATTTAAACTTTGTTGGGAAACGATTAAAAAAAGGTATTTTATTATTTATTAAAATGTGAAGTGTGTGTAAAATTATTTTAAAAACAATTTATTTCGGTCATAGGACTGTCATGTTACCTAATAATAACGATAATTTGTCGAAATGATATTTTAAATGCCAAAATAGCGATAAAGGGCCAAACACAGCAACCTATTGGAGCATGTCACGTGATTCATCTTGAACCACGGAAAGCTAATCCTTCATCCATTGAATCAGCACTCTAATTTATATATCTCGTTGTTTCAAACCCAAACTGTATTTAGAATGCAAGAAACTAAAATTTATTTTTACTCACCACTCCCCCGCGTTTCCTTGATGCTTGGAGTAAAAAGAAAGCCACACATAAATAAATATCCAAATCCAAATTACTGATATACTTGAATTTTAATGACAGACTTCCCATGCAGAATATCGATGAAAAAACATATTATCCTCATGTCACAGAATATTATATCGACTAAAGTTTCAAAGACATTTTTTCGAATTAGACGTACATGGTTCTGATTTAACTGAATTGTCACAAAAATACAAAATAAAGTTTTAACACAGAATAGTGTTCAGGATTAAATATCATTTTGAATCGACTATATATTACGAATGAATCAGTCTTTTTTCTTTGACTGGAACAATATGCCCCCCCCCCCAAAAAAAAAAAAAAAAACAGAATAAAAAAAAAGGCATAATGTTCTGTTCCCCCCTGATCACGTGACAGTCTGATTCGGATACACTGGCGCTACCTTCTTCCCTTCCGATGACTCTACACATACATATATTATTTTACTTAATAAATTTCATTTGTAAATGAAAGCATTCAAAAATGCGATATATTTTTTAAATTATTACTTTATTATATAAAAGAAAAAGAAAAAAAGTTTTCTTAAAGAAAAGAATCATGTTTCTATTTCCCGTGAAAAATCAATAGAAATTCTTGTTGTTTCATTTCATTTGATATTTTATGTTTCTTTTATTTCTTTATTATTTTTATTTTATTTTATTTTTTTTATTTTATTTTTATGGAGTAAAATTTTACGCGAAGGAAAAGAAGAATTGAAGTATGTAAGTAGATATTTCCATGAAAGGTAATACATCATATTTTCATATGCAAAAAATTCTTTTTAATAGACGTAAGAATGTAAAATATTTTTCTTTAAAAATATAAAATATTTTTCCTTGAATATTCAATACTCATTTAATTATCTGTATACATCATAAAATTTCTTTAGCCTCAGCGGAAAGACTGTTTTATTTTTATTTTATTATATTTTATGTAATAAGTTTTAAGAAGATTAAATTTTTACAATTTGCTTATTAGAGTACATTGCATAAAATGTATTTTCTAAACGTGCATTAAAAATATTTGCTTCCTTTTTTTCCCCCCAAAATTTTTTTTAAAAAAATTATATTCAATAATAATTCCTTTAAAATACATTTACTTCGAAGACTTTTTTTTTTTTTTTTTTTTTTTTTTTCACTTCTATAATATAAGCAATAAAACTATATAAAAAAAAAATAATAATAATAATAATATAAATAATGATAATAATAATAATAATAACAACCGGAATTGTCGCAGGACTTGGTGGCACGTAGTTTTTAATCAGTCTATAATACAATAATATTGGGTTGTTCGGAAAATAGTTTCGTTTTTTTCCTTTGAAAATGAAAGACGATTTTCTTATATTGTATAAATATTTTATTCAATTATATATTCTTCACTTTGATAAGTATTTTAGCGATCTCACGAGTTGTTATTTGGCAGTTTTGATAAATCAATACTTTATTTTGTCTTCATTAGCATTAACTGGTTTTCCAGAACGTAATGCATCTTCAACGTCAAAGTTGCCGGAACAAATTTTGATAAACCAGTTTTGATACTGGCGTTCTTTAAATAAATTTTCTTTATACATATCGTGTACTTTTTTTCTTGTTTAAACGGTATTTTCGCCTTTTTGATAGCAAAATTCATACCTGAGGGGATGCATTATATTGTTCTTTATTTCAGCAGATAAAAATTTTAATAGGAAATAAAATAACAATAATATTATTTTGTAAGTTGTTCCTATGAAGTAAAATACTTGTATTTAGGAATATATATATATATTGGGTTGTTCGATGAATAACGTCGTTTTTTTTTTTTTTTCCATGTTTTTCAAAGTGAATTTATTTATATTAACAACAAACATTAATCAATGATATATTGACCATTTTGTTGGATGACCTTTTGCCATCTTTCGGTAAGTTGAAAAATTCCACGTTCGAAGAAGCCTTGGTTTTTAGAAGCGAAGGTTTTAAAAAACGACATTATTTATCGAACAACCCAATATATCCTTTATTCATATTGTTTAATTAATTTTATTTTTTATAAGTAAAGCATTCAAAAATATAATGTATTTTTAAAATGATTACTTTATAAAATAAATAAAAAGAAAAGTTTTCTTAAAGAAAAGAATCATGTTTTTAGTGCCTGTAATAAATCAATACAAATCCTTGTTGTTTCATTTCATATGATATTTTATATTTCTTTTATTTTTTATGTAGTAAGAATTTCTGGGAAGAAAAAATAATTTCAAGCATGTAAATAGATGAAAGATAATACATCATGTTTTCGTAGCAAAAAGTTTCTTTTTAGTGGGCATAAAAAACTAGAATATTTTTTTTTTATATTTTATTTATTTTATTTTATTTTTTTTATTCAATGCTCATTTAATTATCTATTCATATGATGAAATTTCATTTGCCTCAAACCGAAGACTAGATTTTATTATTTTTATTTTACTTTACATTATACAATAAGCAGATTATTTTTTTGCAATATATTTATTAGAAAGTATTCAATAAAACATATTTCCTAAACGTATACAGAAAATATATTTGCTGTTTTTTTTTTTTTTTTTTTTTTTTTTTTTCAAAAATAAATTAAATTATTTATTAGTGATTTCTTTAAAGTTATTTTATTTTGAAATTGCTTTAAACCTCTATAACCTAATCTCTGTTATTATTTTCCATATACATTTAGTTTAATGGTCTACCAAAGAAAAAAAAATTTTTTTTTTTCTTTTACAAAATGGCAATAATACTAGAAGCATATAAAAACTAAATGATGTAATTGTTACATATAAAATATCTGTAAATTTTTATAAACCAATTTTGTTAATATATTTTAGAAAATAAAAATATATGACTGTAAATTTAAATTAAAGTTATCATTAATACAGGTGCAAATACTATTAAATGTAAACAAACAACTTTTATTGATTCTAATAATTTAAAATGTTGTAATGATGTTTTGTCTAAAACTAATTAAAGATTTTTCATTCTTCATAATAAAATCAGAACACTTAATATAGTTTCTTCTTTAATATCAGTAACCCATTACTAAACTCGTAAAACAAAACGTGAAGTAATTTTATCTATGGCAAAGCCCTTGTGAAATTTTAAACCACGGTCTCAAGAGCAAACTAAATTGATTAATCTTCATAGAAATAAGATTATTCATTAAAAGCAAATCACGTGGGATTTGAATTCTTTCAGATAAAATTATTTTCTTAAGTACTACTTGAATAAATAAATTTTAATACAAAGTTTAGCTAAATAAACTTATATTATAAGATAATATTAAAAAAAAAAAGAAAGAAAAAAATTACTTTCAATAGATAATTTAAAATTTTAACTAAATCGCTTATTAATGAGGCATCAAAGCTAAAATCTTCAAACTAATCTGATGTGACATTCACACAACATTCCCTTACCCTGCATTTAATAATATGAAGACAGTTTAAGGGGTAATATTACAAGTGTATACTCGGTAGCACAACTGTTAATTATTATCTATATTTATCGCTAATATCAAGTTATTCAATGTAAGTACTTTTTTCAATTAAATGATATAATTTTCATATTACAGGTTAATAAAAAGAAGAAATTCTTCTTACCTGTAATTCATTTACTTGTATCCGATCTATATATTTGGTTTCTATTTCGCTTAACCAAATCTAATTTACTTCTGGTTTATCAAATCAGACGACTGTAATGAAAATTCAGATTAATAATACAAAAATGAGGCTGTACTAAAGGAATATATCTTCAATTCTTCCTTTTTTTTTTAGTTTTCAATGGATTAATATTATATTAGAACAAAAACAAAAGAAAATTATATCTACAATAGCTCCGCTAACATTGACTGCTGCATTGTAAGTGAGTACATGTACATTACAATGAAAACCAGTGCAGGTGTATAGGCTGCGCCAAAGACGAATTTAAACATCATGCGCATATTCTGAGTTTTTCTCTGCTACAGTTCGTTTGAAATGAATAAAAGTTCTTACAGTTTATATATTGGGTGTATAATCAGTTCGTATTACAAGTTATATAATACCCCCCTTCCACAATATATACTAATGTTCCATAAACTGTAGTTTGTCCCTATGTTTTGTAAACACTGCCTTTGGTAGAACCTTTGTAAACATATCAGCAATCATCTCCTTACTTGGAATGTATTTTAATTCAGTCGTAGCTTCTTCGCATAATTGCCTAATTAAATGAAACTTGACGTCAATATGTTTAGTTCGACTTTGATATTTTTCAGATTCTGCAAGTTTTATGCATGCTTGATTTTCCTCATAAATGGTAATTTGGTATCTTTGTTCAATATCAAGATCTTTGAGCAATTTTAAAATCTATATTATTTCTTTGGCTGCATTTCCAGCTGAAATATATTCAACTTCTGCTGTGGCAAACGACAGACAATTTTGTTTTTTCGAAATCCAGTAAATCGGATTTGTCCCAACAAAGTACACATTCCCACTGGTAGATCTTCTATCAAGTAGGAAATTAGCTCAGTCTGCGCCTGCATAAGCTTTTAAAATAGGATCTTGATCTATGTTATATTTTATTTTGTAATCTTTAGTTGTCTTTAGATATCGTATCACTCGTTTAGTCGTCTCCCAATTCTTTGCTCTAGGTTGTTCATTTCTACGACTACTAAATATGTTCACCGCTGCTGAGATATCTGGTCTACTCACAGTCGCTATATATATAGTAGAGCTCCTACTGCTTAGAGATATTTGGTATTATTGGGCAACAAATTTTTCTCTTCATGATCCTTCTGATATCCGGACCAAGCGGTGTGTTTACTGGTTTGGAATCTTGCAAGTTAAATTTATTTACTTACTCATTTATTTTATTTCTTTGATGAACTGCTAATGTCCCAGTTTCACTTCTTTCAAAACTAATTCCAAAGTATTTGTTTACTTCACCTAGATTCCTTTTCAAGTTCATTTATTATTTCATTAATATCTCTCTCATTTATTGCCAACAGTATGTCATCGACATATACATGTAAGTAAACTGTGTTATTGTTTCTTACTCTTTTGTATAAACATTTATCAGATTCGCATGCAGTGAAGATTCGAATAAGGTCTCGTCCATTCGATTAAGGTATCGTTTATTTTAATGTTACATGCTCTTGTTGCTTTTTTGAGGCCGTATATGGCCCTTTTTCTCTTGCCCTGGTTCAATGAAGCTCTCGGGCTGACTCATATAAATGTCTTCTTCTAATTTCCCATGAAGGAAAGCAGTTTTGACATCAACGCGAGTCAATTGCAAATTTTTGTGTAATGCATTTACTAAAAAGTTTCTTATTGTTGTATGTGATGCCACAAGAGCAAAGGCTCGTCATAATCAGTTCCAAATTTTTGGCTAAAACCTCGTGCTACGAGTCTTGCCTTCTGAGTTAACGGCTCACCTTACGTCGACTGCTCTCTGTATTCCGACAATCCCGTATAAAGTGGTGCTGAAATGGCATTGAATAAAAAGGTATTTTCCCCAATGATCAGTGCCACTTCGAACTGAACTTCGATAACCATCAAAGACATATCTAGCGACACACTGGGCAACGGTGGTACACCAAACTGACTGTCGCCCGCCATACAGCCCCGACAACCAGGTATTTACTAATATTATATAACCATTTACTAATATTTTCTAATCGGTAAATACTTTTTAAATATATGTTATATATTGACGGCTTTTTCCTTTTTTAAAATAAAATTTAGTATTAATATCTAGATTTGCTGGAAAGTGATTTAATTTATTTAATTTATATTATATCGATACTTAAAATAATTATATCATATGCTATTAATTATATTACTGTTAGATATGTAACCGTAACTGAGATTGACTGCAGCTGCTCTTAAACAAAGACGCAACAGATATAACATGGCGCAGCCGAGCGTCGAACCAGAACTGTTCCGAAATTAATTTTCGAATAAATCCTGAATGGATTCTTTAAAAGTTCCAAGAGGTTTGGACCTCTCCGGTAATATCGCCGAAGCATGGCGTAAGTTTCGACAGAACTTTGAAATTTATTTAAAGGCAGGAGGCCACACGGAGAAAGATGACGACGTCAAAGTAGCAATATTATTAAATTGCATTGGTGAAGATGCCGTCGAACTCTATAATACATTTGAGCTAACAGATGAGCAGAGAAATACCTTAGCGGATGTCCTAAATGCCTTTGAGAACTATGCAAATCCACGCAGAAATGTTGTGATCGAACGCTATGTATTTAATAGCAGAAATCAAGAACAGTTTGAAAACTTTGATGAGTTTCTAACAGATTTAAGAAAACTAATAAAATTCTGCGAATATGGAAATTTATCTGACAGTATAATTCGGGACCGCATTGTAATTGGAACGAAAGAAAAACAGCTTCAAGAACGTCTATTAAGAGAACCGAATCTAACACTCCAAAAGACGATTGACATTTGCCGAGCAGCAGAATTAAGTAAAAAACAGTCTGAAGTAATACAGCGGAAATCAGAAGTAAATATTCTAAACGAAACGAGTACCGTAGCAGACGCTGTGTCTCTAATAGGAAAAAATAAACAAGCAAAAAATAAGACTTCGAACAATTCGACGTCGCGAACGCAGACAGCTGCTGGAAGTGAAAATAAAAAAGAAAACATTTATCTGTGTAAAAAATGTAATTATAATCATGTTAGAGGAAAGTGCCCAGCTTTTGGAAAAAGATGCAAAATTTGTGATAAGTTAAATCACTTTGCTAGTGGGTGTAGAAATAGGTTTAACTCCAAGAGAGTTAATAATATAGAAAAATGTATTTTTGTAGATTCAGTGCTGTGTGCTAAGGATTCAAGCTGGATACAATCGCTAAAGGTAGGAAATAAAATCTTATCAGTTAAATTAGATACTGGTTCGTGTGTAAATATAATACATAATGATTTACTTAAATCGCTAAAATGTAATTATTCCTTAAGCCCTACTGAGATTATTTTAGAAGCGTATGGTGGTAATTTAATTAAACCCCTAGGTATAGTTAACTTAGAATGTAAAATGAATAGTTGTACTAAATATCTAGATTTTATTGTTGTAAACTGTAATAATTATTCTAAAACATTGTTAGGATTACCTAGTTGTATTGAATTGGGTTTGATTAAAAGAGAAAAAGTAGATTCTACTGAAATAAAAAATAAGGATGAATTTATTGAGAAAAATAAAGATGTTTTTCAGGGGTTAGGAACATTTAATTTAATGTGTTCTATTAAAATTGATAGTAATGCCAAGCCAGTAGTTAAACCCCCCAGAAGGATTCCAGAATCCTTAAAACCAAAATTAAAAGAGAAATTAATTGCTCTTGAAAAAGATAAAATTATAAGTAGGGTAGAGAATCCAGATGGATGGATTAATAATTTAGTTATAGTAGAGAAACCTGATAAGTCAATTCGAATATGCTTAGATCCACAGGATCTTAATAAAGTTATTAAAAAAGAATGTCATTTAATACCAACGATTGAGGAATTAATGCCTAAGTTATGTAATAAATCTGTGTATAGTGTGTTTGATTTAAAGGATGGATTTTATCAAATTAAATTAGATGAACCTTCTAGTAAATTATGTCAGTTTAGTACTCCCTTTGGTTGTTTTAAATTTAACCGCCTTCCGTTTGGTTTAAATATTGCACCTGAATTGTTTCAAAAAGCTAATGAAAGAAATTTTGGTGATATACCTGGTGTGATTATTTATTTTGATGATATGTTAATTTGTGCAAATTCTGAAAAGGAGCATGATGAAATTGTTCTTAAAGTATTAGAAAGAGCAAGAAAATTAAATGTAAAATTTAATCCTAAAAAGTTACAATATCGCGTTAATGAAGTTAAGTATTTGGGTCATGTATTTAATAAAAATGGAATTAAACCAGACCCTGAACAGGTTAAAGCTGTAATGAATTTACAGGCACCTAGTAATAAAAAAGAGTTGCAAAAAACTTTAGGATTAATTAATTATCTAAGGAAATTTATTCCTAACATGTCAGAGATAACTGCTCCTTTGAGGGAATTGCTCAAAACATCTGTAGTATTTGATTGGTTACCAGTGCATACAAAAGCTCTTAATGAACTTAAAGAAAAAATAAGCACAGCCCCTGTACTTGGTGTTTTTGATTCTACTAAACAAATTGTATTGCAATGTGACAGTTCTAAAAGTGGACTAGGGTGTTGTTTGTTACAAGAGGGACAACCGATTTCCTATGCATCACGTGCTTTGTCTGAGGCTGAGCAGAACTATGCACAAATCGAAAAAGAGTATTTAAGCATAGTATTTGCTACTAAAAAGTTTCATAATTATATTTATGGTAGAAAAATAACTGTTCATACTGATCATAAACCCTTAGTGTCAATTCATAATAAAAGTGTTGTAAATGTTTTATCTAGTAGGTTACAAAGAATTAAATTAAAGTTACTTAAATATGATCTTGATGTCTCTTATGTACCAGGTAAGCAAATGTATGTTGCTGATCTATTATCTAGATCTTATCTTAATGAATATGATACAGATGAGTTTTTAAAAGAAATTGTTCATTGTGTAAAAGCTACAAGACATATGCATGTAACTGATAGAAAATTAAATGAGTTTAAGAAATGTACCTTAAAAGATCCAGTATTAAATAAATTAGTAACTTATTGTAAAAATGGTTGGCCTAACAGTAAAAAAGATGTTACAGAAAATGTAAGATTTTATTATAAGTTAAGACAAGATCTTTTTGAAGAAGATGGAATAGTCTTTTATAATGGTAGAATAGTTGTTCCTGTTGATCTTAGAAAAGAAATGCTTAATAAAATTCATGATGGACATTTCGGAATAGAAAAAAGTAAATCTAGAGCTAGAGTAATTTTTTATTGGCCTAATATGGGAAATGATATTGAAAATTTAATTTCTAAATGCTCTGTTTGTGAAAAGTACAGACCAAAAAATTGTAAAGAACCACTCATTTCACATGACATTTTGTCATTACCGTTTGAAAAAATAGGGTGTGACATTTGTGAATTTAGGAAAAATAATTACTTAGTCATAATAGATTATTTAACTAAGTGGTTAGAAATTGTTCCCTTAAATAATAAACAAGCAGATGAAATAATTGAGAAATTAAAAGTGATATTTAGTTCGCATGGAATTCCTAAAATTCTAGTCGCAGATAACATGCCCTTTAATTCGTATCAATTTAGAAAGTTTTCATCGGAATGGGATTTTGAAATCGTAAATAGTAGTCCGAGATACCCGAAATCTAACGGTCAAGCCGAAAGCGGTGTAAAAATTGCTAAAAATATGTTGAAAAAATGTTATGAGTCTAATCAGGATATTAACAGTGCACTCCTAGAATATAGAAATACGCCCATAAAAGGGTTAAATTTTTCTCCCGCTCAAGCCTTAATGAGTAGACGAACACGAACTAAATTACCAATAAATAGAGAATTATTAAAGCCAGAACTCCAAACGAACATCAGAAATAAAATTGTAAATAAACAAAACTTAAGTAAATTCTATTATGATAGAACGTCTAGACCCTTATCGGAAATTTCAAATAATCAAAATGTTTTGATTCGTTCTGGAAATCAGTGGGAAAGAGGCATAGTTATTAAAAGAGATAAAAACCCTAGAAGCTATTGGGTAAGAAATGAAAAAAATAACATTTTAAGAAGAAATAGAATTGATTTAAAACCTTCTTATAATGAGACAATTTTTGAACAGGATTTTGAAGTGACTGGTTCTACTTCTACTAACAGAGACTCTGTAAATATTAATTTGAATGGTAATGGTTCTAATAATGATAATTCAAAAAAGAAATCGGACTCTAAACAGTACATTACCAAATATGGTCGTATAATTAAGCCCCCTAACCGGTACGGGGTAGTAAATAAGTAATTGTTTTTGTAACAAAGTAAGTGTTCTTGTGTATTTGTTTGTTTATATTTGTATCTTCCTTTTTTTTAATTCATAGTGTAAATATCTTAATAACAATTTTTGTGTGTCATTCTTTGTAAAAGGGGAGATGTTAGATATGTAACCGTAACTGAGATTGACTGCAGCTGCTCTTAAATAAAGACGCAACAGATATAACAATTACTGCTAGTTCCTTTCTCTATAACGATATATGGTTAACATGTTTGAATCTCAGAAACGAATTTTTTACCGTCTAGATTTAGTATAAATGATTCTATATATATTTTTCTTTTTTAAAATACTTTTACACTTTCATCTATTTATCAATTTTCTCCTTTCTATATGTGTTTTGGCTTATTTGTCTTTTAAACTCTCGGCTTTAAGCTCACAGATAAACGGAAAACAATTATCATTTTGAAAATATTACTTCAATATATGCTCCGAAAGAAGCATGAATGTTATAATGCTTTGACATCACTTTTTAATTGATTTTAGTGTTCGTTTAGGGGTTAAAATCGATTAATTACACGTGGGTCCTAGACCTCAGAAGTTGCCTACTTTTAATGTTAGAAAGACTTAGTACATATTTATGGTAGTTTTTGTAGAAAAGCACTAAAACATCTGAATAGCCTGGCCTATGAGCGCGACCTAGCATCGAATCCGGCACTTCCCATCTAACACTTCTACCACTTAAGATAGCAGAATCTTTCTACCACTGGTAGGTCTTTGATGGATTTTGATTATTTGATCTCGTTAACTAGGCTTTTTTTTTCCATAAAAGTAATTCACAATAGTTAAACGCGTGGACGCACACACACACACATCTATCTATCTATCTATAGATAGATAGATGTATGAATGTATACAATAATAATAATTATTCATCACTACAATGATCAAACACGAGAAAGGTTGGTTGGGTTTAAAGTCACACTAGTACTTCGCAATGGGTAATTAAAACACTAGGAAGGAAGAAATGAATTAATGAACAAACAACCACATATAGAAATGAAGCCTTTTATAAGGAAAAGGATAGTTAAAAAGTTAATATGAATTGCTTCTGAAACATTTGTGGATGAAATCATATATAGCAAGTATGATAAAAGAATAACAGAAAAAAAAGTAATAATAACCAGAAGAAGAAGGAGTAGCAGATCAGCTCATTCTGCCCAAATTTAAATTTAGAAAGCAAACCTAGTTTTCTTTTTCCCATGAAAAATTAGTAGAAATTAAAATTTTTATTAAAACTTTTTTTTTCTTTCCGAACAGAAATAATGCTATTTTGAATAATTTTTCCGTGGAAAAAAAAGGAATCCTTATAAAACAAAAATATTGTAAAAAATATTATAAATAATAATAATTGTAATAACTAATATTATTAGTTATTACAAAGCTGCATAGACAAACAGTAAATTTAAATGATTAAAACCACTTAATTTTTTGTTGCCTCTTTTATATTAACTACCCCCATCTCTTTAGAAGTATAATTCCCTATTTCATGGGGGGGGGGGTGACCTTATTTAGGAATTTTCCTTTAATTCAGCGGCAATATTTATATAAGACTCTGCAATGTTTTTTATTTTACAATAAATTATAAATTAGGTATAATATTTATAGGTTGCGATAAACTTGGTCGACAGAAGGCCGAGCTCGTAAATGAAAGTGGAGGGTTCGATACTGGAGCCTGCCGAAGATCGTTGTGCATACTAATGTTAATTTGTGTATGTAAAATTAAGTCTTTGGCGCAATGTCTTCCATGCTCCGTATTAAAAAATACCTCTGGGGTTCACGGTGCAAGGGGAATCATCCCATACGCAGTAGAATAAAATTGTGATTGCATGTCTCCAGATTACCCGTAGAAGTCAGTCTCAGACATTCCCCAATTGCCTGAACCGTTGCCAAACCACCAATTTCATAGTTATAGTACGACGTTAAAATCAATTCCATACAACTCAACACTTTTTACTTATTTACATGATAGCTTAATTTGTATTAAATTAATACAAATGTTTTTATTACCATAATTATTTTAATGTCTTAACAAATGAAGATATAAAGCCATATATATTGAAATAATAGCATATTCTTTACATAATGCATCATAATATTTTTTAATAGTTTCACTGCTAAGTCAGCAAATTTTTTTTTAGCGATTACTTTAAATACGACAAAAATCCTTTAGAATATTTGATTTCTTAACCATTTGACAGTTAAATGCAAAATACAATTAATGTGAATCAGTGATTTTAGTTTTACTGTTAAAACATTTTAAAAAATCTCTTTTTTAATAAATATTTTTTTATTAAATATCAATTAGTTCAAAAAATATATTGAATTGAATACGATTTAAGAAATCGGTAAAATTTTGTACTTTATTTGTATCGAAAGTTAATTTAAATAAAATGCATTTAACATTTATTAATTCAATTAAGATACAACCATGTTGTTTTTAGTTAATAGCTTTTCTCTCTTTCTCTCTCATTTTTTTTTTTTTTTTTTTTTTTTTTTTTGTTTGTTTAAGAATTTAAGACTTAATTCCTTCAAGTTATTATGCAGTTAATAATAATGCTGGTGCAAATTAATGTATTATTTTTAATAAAACTTTCATTATTCAAATGAAATTTTTGTAATATTTTGCATTTAGATTATTAAATTGACACGTTCGGGGAATTAATCAACAAAAATGTATATATATAAAAAAAATCTAGTTTTCTAAGGAAATACTTTTCTCTTTTTTTTTTTTTTTTTTTTTTTTTTTTTTTTTATTCAATTATTTTATTATTATTTCTTTTTTAATACTTAAAAGGAAAAAAAATGAAAACAAATTACATGTGATACAATTTCTTTCATGTATTTTCCTATATATTATAATCGTTCAAAACCCTAGATACTGATTTTACGATTTCCATTTTTAAAAACATTTCAATTAATTTAAATAATTCATTTGCTGATAAAGAAAAAAAAAAAGGTTCTTCGTTTGAGTTAAATTCATCATGTAGAAGAATGAATAAAGAAAATAAATAAACCTTTAAATCTTTTGTGAATTCTACATGTATTCAGAAATTAAACTAATCACATTTCTTTCATTAATAGTAATAATCATATGAGACCGTTTTGAAATGACTTTACTAATTAGCATAACTTTTTTTTCAGTTGATACTTTGGAGTCAAAGTATATTTTCTTTTATGAGATTCATTTAAAGAAATTGAACAAAAAATAATTCAAATGAATAGTCAAATATTTTATTAAAAATTTAAATTACTGAAAAAAAAAAGCAATTAAGTGAGCAAACTTGCTCACACATCTTAAAGCATGTCTAAGCATTGTAAAGAAGATGTGTAGTAGAAAGTTTGGGAGAAATTGTACTACTTTCAGAAATTTCTGCTTCTGAGCCATCGTTAACGCTTTGAGTGCTATGGACGCACTTATGCTTCCAGTGAAAGTCATTAATATAGACTATGGACGCACATATGCGTCCAGCGAAAGTCATTAATATAGACTATGGACGCAAATACGCGCTTAGCAGATGTTATCAGTATGGACTATGGACGCAAATACGTGCCCGGCAAAAATGATCAGTGTACTATGCAACACTCGCATAAAGCGCGTCCGCGATAAGAATGAGAACTCGTCAGCGCCAACCGCGCGCCGTCCGTATGGACCGCATAGGCCGCGAGTATTCAGTACTCAAAGGGTTAAATTACGCTGTATTTGACTTTAAATAAGTAAGACTCTATTGTTTGAAAAGGATCAGATGATTTCGCCCAAGATACTGTAAAAGATGTATGGCTGAAACATTGCTTTTAATGTAGAATGCTAAAACCGTCAGGATAACAATTAAAATAGACAGCATTAGTACATATTTTAAAACATTTTAAGACATTTAAGTTTATTATTTTCTTCTGTATTCAACAGAAGAAAGTATTGGGTTCCTAAAAATTTTCAACTTCCGGTTTTCGACGAATTTACACGTTTTAAGAGGTCTAGAACGTGATTTTACTAGTTTTAGAAAATGTCTGTGTGTGTGTGTGTGTGTGACAAAAATTTGTGGCAACTGTATCTACGGAACTACTGCTCAGAATTGTATATAAATTTATTATACATTCACCTTGACCTAAATTAGTGCCTATCAACTTTTGGTGTCAACCGCTCAACAGGTGGCGCTGCTGTACGGCGATTTCCGCAATTTAAGGATAGGCTATATCTCAGGTTCTATTGCGTATAATCAAACAAAACTTGATACGTAAGAAGATCATTATGAGGCATTATGCTGATTCAATTTGAATGCTTATTGGCCAACAAGTGGCGCTGCTATACAGCGATTTCCGCAATTTAAGGATATGTTATATCTCAGGAACTACTGCACAGAATTGCATATACATTTATATGTAGATGTACATTGACATAAATTATTACCATCGAATTTTGATGTCAACCGCTCAACTGGTGGCGAGTATTAAACTTTACGCTTATGCAATCAAATTTAAATTGATATATTTCATCATATTTCATCATATATATATTAATAAGAAAGTTAGAATTGATGAAGTCATATGTTCACATATTCAACAAATATATGCGTATATATATATATAAATAACTAATCATGTTAGGAATAATAAAGCCATTTTAAATTTATCATTAAAAATGAAAGTTAGTTTAAATATATACCCAAAACATTTCTAACAAAGTTAAAATTGAAACTTTTAAAGCGGAAATAATATGTGTATAGCTTTTTATTTGTGATGCATTATTTAGGTTTTCATATGCCGAATAAAATATGTTATTACTTTCTCTAAATCAACTGAAGCCAGTTATTTTAGAAAAAAGAAACTTTAGGAAATGAATTCATTTTGCGTTAAGTCATGTCCCAGAGGATTATGGTTTACATTTAGAAACAAAGAAACTAATCTGTAGTTAAGCTCTAAAATCCATTTTGCTAAAGTTTCAATTGATGTGCATTGAGCCTTACATAATATATTTTGTTTAATATATGACATTTATAATTTATACTAACTGGATTATGTTTATTAATTTCGGTATATTAATGGAATAAAATATATGAGATATTTAACGTTGGGTGGAAGAAAATATATTGGGTGTACGCTTATTTGCTTGCAAAATGTTTTGTCAACACGAGATAGTCATGTGTAATAACAATATAACTGAAAATAAAAACATTCTTTTTAATATATTTTTAATTATTTTACTTTTATTTTTTCTAATATATTACTTAATTTATCTGAAAACTTAATTGATTTTAATGTAAATGGAAGAAAAAAAAAATATCGTAATTTTTTTCATTCAAACCTTCTTTGATGTATGCTGTTAATATGTGTTATATCTAATTTAATTGATTTATCTTTTACTTTTTAATGAAAGTACTTTTTTCATA
This sequence comes from Salticus scenicus, assembly GCA_963930645.1. NCBI lineage: Eukaryota > Metazoa > Arthropoda > Arachnida > Araneae > Salticidae > Salticus > Salticus scenicus. The sequence continues at coordinate 65,861,699 of OZ005661.1, read as the reverse complement.
TCATATTTAAATAACTTTTAAGCACAGTAATAAATTTAAGTTGAAGTAATTTTATTTTTAAACAGTTTGAGAAAATGTTCATGTTATTCAAAAGAGAATCTGATTTTCAACATCGATCGTAGTTTTATTTGTGTGGTTCCTATTTAAGCCATTTCTGAAATAATATTAAAAAATTGTTTTACAAATTATAAATTATTTTCTACCTCTTCCTTCCCAGTACATCGTTTTATAAACACTACATCAATGTGTTTTATCCCTGTTTTAACCCTTAGAAAAACCTTCATAGAAAGCACTCCACCTGTAGACCTGAAACCCTAAGCGTGCGTAGTCAATCGGCATTTAACCCTACAAACCATCCACTGTTTTATATTCTAAAACAAATTTTCTCCTGTACACAAACCAGCTGTACAACATGTACTATTTTAATAGTAAACATTCTAACCCTGGATGAAATGTATTAGTTTTAGGATTTTTAAAAAATATTTACAATGAGGAGGTAGGCGTGAACAGACACATGGAAAGTCAGATCGATAGATAAAACGAAACACTATTAAACTTTTTTGAAAAGTGCCAAAAAGACACTGAAATGTATATCAAGTAACATCTCTTTTCATCCCATAACTATCTGAATATATTTCTGTGTGTTTTTATAAACGAATCTTTAATGCTAGTCGACTTTTCATCAAAAAATACTTTCTTTCTTTCTTTCTTTTTTCTTTTTTTTTTTTTTTTGTGTGTGTGTGTGTGTGTGTGTTTTGTTTTGTTGTTGATTTTTGTACAGCTGAAAAATGTATATTAATTTTGTTTTTTTTTGTAAAAAAAAAATGCTTAATTGATCTAGATTTAGTGATTTAGGCAACCAATGAATAAATAGAATTTATCATTATTCTCAAATAATTTCAATGCCATTCCAGCCTTCTGACAACATTACATTGATGACGTGTGAAACTCTCGCTCTATATAGTATCTACTAAGGCTCCTATAATACGAGCTGACTCACAGGCAACCATATTGTTGCCCAGCAAAAATGCAAAAATATAGCTTGGCGACGTTTAGTTGCAGACGTATTACTCGGCGTCTTTATCGCCTAAAATGACGAGTATGGCTAAATAAGGGATCGAAGTACTGTTCACATGTGATAAGTTTGGCGGTAATATTTGGCGAAATTTTCTTAGTAACCCTGGTAAAATGCAAACATTGTTACTACTGTTAAATTGATTAATTTTAAGTATTTATGCACGTTAAAAAATAGTGTGTGTTTCAAAATATAACATTTAGATAATCAAACAGCAATAAAAACAAATAATTGATACAAAATATGAAAAAAAAATATCATATTTATACTGCATATTTGTGAGTGAAAGCTAGGCGTCTAATTTTCTCTTCGATAATTAATAGGTTAATTATTTCGCCTTTCTTCATCTGTTGGGAATCTAAACATTCTAAAACCAGGATTAAAATGATTTGAGCAATTTGCGACTCCACAAACCCCCATTTTATATAATTTGATGACACTTGAAATTCGGACCGCTTGGGCAACAATCGCTGAGTGGGAAACAAAATGCCGGATGAGCCGGCCTGTATTGAAGAGCTCTGGCATCTATTAATGGTATCATCGTCAATTATCCATTTTCGATAGATGTTCATAACGAAATCCCACAATTATCTGACGAGTTGCGCGATGACGGAGAAACTTGCTGGACACCACCGTGTTTTACACTATAACCAGTATCATGGAAACACCAAAGCAAGACAAGTTTATGTTATTATGAAATATTATTTTTTTGAGCCATATTAAAAATTGACAAAATTCAAACGGAAAATTACAGGAATTGCATAATTTATTTTAAAATATACAGGACGGAAATTGAACTTGAAACTTTTAGCTAAATGTGCGAATGCTCTAAACTACTGAAAGAGAGTGTTATAAATATTCAGGAAATATTCGTTAAATGATATTAATACCGAAATAAAGTTGAATAAACCATTTGGCTCAGCCAGTCAATTATTTAAATAACAGTGTTATTTCTGACAATTACCTAATTGTTTAATTGCCTAAGAACTCCACTTCGAAAACCTTTAAATCATTTATTACACAGCATCCATTTTGTACAATTAGATATAAATTCATTAACATAGTAATAATAGTGCCTGATCAGAGAAATCAATTTAATTCTGTAAGAGAAAAAATAAATATTTTCAACTTAAAAAAAATATTACAACACTGATTTCTTTTTTTCATTAAATAAAAATAATATTTTGAATGAACATTTGTCCTATGCGTGAAATGTTCAAGCAAACCTGTGATGTTTTGGATAAATGCACAAACATTTTAAAACGTTGAGCTATCCGTACAATTCCCGCCCGACATATTTCGCAAAATATTTAATATTTATTTGCACACATACACATATATATACATATATTAAATATGAATTTACTTTCTTTACATTTGAATTCAAAGAATCGTTTATAAAACTTAGAATTAAAAGTTGATATCCGATAAAATTTAATTTAACCTCAAAATAAATCAATTTTCCTTTAATTCATCTTTTACAGCCAGACTGAAGCTAACACATTATTAAACGAAATTAATTTCTTTCATCATTAATTAAGCTTGTAATTAAAAACTTAAACGAAATGTAATGTCATCGATACAAATTTCAATTTGTTAATGAATACCAGTATTAAAAGAATCTGTAGAAAATTAATTATCTGTTTCATAATGTAAAAAAAGATAAAATAAATAAAAAATTGGACATGGCATCGAATTTTCGATTTAAAATAAAATTTATGTTATTGTAAAAATGTCAGAGAATCGCAATGAACAATGAATTTAATTAGCGAAATGTTTCACTCGTGATTTTTGTACATTAAAAAAAAAAGTGAAGTTACTTCACACGACTTTCTGACAATTAGAGAAAAAAAAATTGTTATATATAAATACATAAATTGAAGTAATTGACCGTTGTATAAATAAATGAAAGAAGGAGAAGTCGTTAAGTAAATAAAAGAGAAAATTATAATAGGGTGTTTCAGTAGTTTTCTTCAAATAGTATGTTGTTTAGCTTAACATTACTGCACATCAAATAACACTGCTCTGCAAAAAGAAAAAAAAATCGAGTTCTGATGCCATTCTTGCTGATGACCTCCTTAATCCGAATATGACTCCCATTTCGCCCAGTCACCCACTGTTTTCTAGAAACACCCTCCACCTCCCTCATTTTTTTTTTTTCCTGTTCGATAATTTCATGTCCATGAATTTGATTTGAAGAATTAAAAAGAATTAATTTAACACCTAAAAACAAAAAATAACATTAATAACAGATTAAAAACATATATGATATGTAATACATAATTTCAGTGGCAAATCCCCCCCCCCCAAAAAAAAAAAAAAAAAAAAAATCCCTTGTCGCAGGTGTCCATGTTTTACAATTTTACAAATCTGTAGCATCTCAGAAGATCTTTAACGGTTAAAATAATCCTCATAAAACCAAATTTATAGCCGTAAAATCACCGAAAAATGATAAAAATAGGGGGCCGCTCCTAAAAGACGTGTTAGGGCAAAATGGGCATCATATTCGGATTCAAAAGGTCATTTTACATAAGAACATGCTGAAATGGTGTCAGAAGCAATTTTCCAGCCGAGCAGTGTAATTTGAGCCCAAAGGTCAGAATGAAAAAGAATTATTCGTTGTGTTCCTGTAAAAATCTATAAATTCTATAATCATCAAAATCTTTACAGCGTGGGGTGACAGTAATCTATAATATGTGTATAACTTTTCAGATCAAAAGGAGAAGATGCTATCACACTTTAAACAATCTGAGCTCATTAAACATAATTATAATGCATTTTTCATTGTGTTCCTGTAGAAAAATATTAGTGTTACATTCTTTAAAATTCATACACTTCCTGTTATCTTGATATATAATGTGTATATAAATTTAGAGTTAGTTCGAATAAGGCGTTTAGACGTTATCGCACTTTAAATAATTTGATTCTACAGGCCATAATAATAAAGAAGTTTTCTTTGTGTGCCTGTAAAAAAGAGTATTCTTCGACCACATTTGATGAAACCATGGAAGCATCTGCGCAAGTGCTAACTCAACGAGTCCAATGCTAAAATAGGGGTGACAGTCATCTGACTCAGGGAAAATGATCAATAACAAAGCACGGAATTACTGGATGTTTTCCAAATTTCAAACTGTCGGACAAGCTGGCATCCCTCCAACATTTTGGACGCGTCCTCATTGCTTTCCGATATGTGGCTGCACTGTATAATATATGCCAAATTCACCAAAATCTATACAATTCGTGTGGCGGTGACCTATAACATGTTTATAAATTTTCATACCAATTGAATAAGTAATTTAGACGCTATCGCACTTTAAATAATTTGAGCCCATAGGCCATAATGATTAAAAAAATGTTTTTTTTTTTTTTTTTTTTTTTTTTTTTTTTTTTGTTTATTTATTTATTTTTTGTCTGTCCCTGTAACAAAAATTATAAGTGCAAAATTCACCAAAATCAAAAGGGATTGTGCTACGATGACCTATAACATACGTACAAACTTTCAACTCACTCGAACAAAGCGTGTAGATGCTATCGTGTTCATTCTCACACACCCGCATGCATACATACATACATCACCGTAAAAATTACAAAGGTGAACTGAGGGGACCTCAAAAACTATAGATACACCAAAATCACAAAGTCGAATTTTTATCATAATTACAGTACTTCCCTTACCAAGTACGTTCGAAAAGTAAAATGAAACATTTATTTACGTTTTAACTTTATGATTAATTTTTAAGGATGAATAAAAGATAGTAAAGGTTTACCGAAATAACTTCTCTAAAATATTGGTTTTCCAAAAATATTTTAACTTTATTTCTTCTAATATTCCCATGTATTCCGCAATATATACTTAGCACTTATTTTTTATTTTTTATTTTTTATTTTATTTTATTTTTTTATTTTTTGTAATATTTTAATTAGAAATATCATTTTATGAATAAAATTATTATTATTATTATTTTAATTACTGTAATGTACTGTCCACCCATTATTAACAGACTTGCAGTAGGCACAATGTGAAGACTTTTCAATTCTTCCATTGACGTTTCAGAGAATTCAAAAATATGTTGCTATTGCAACGTCACCTGAAACGTTAACGGAGTTGAAAAGTCCTGGCACTGGTTACCCCCCTTTTTTTTTTCTTTTTTTTTTTTTTTTTTTGTATTCAATAGAAAATTTTGGGTTCCTAAAAATTTTCGACTTCCACTTTTTCTCGGATTTATACGTCTTGAAAAATTTAGAACACGATTCAACCATTTTTAGAACGTCTTTGTTTGTGTTTGTGTATTAATGACAAGGCAATTGAAGCAACTGTATCTCAGAAGTAATTGTCAGAAATTATTCAATATATATATATTTGCACCTCGATATAAATTAGAGCCTAACAACTTTTGGTGAAAATCGCCCAACAGGTAGCATTGCCACCCTTTTTCCTAAATTTTTATTATGAGAGTATAGAAGAAATTTTCATATAAATGTGCGCAATGAGAATTATTTTTAACGAAACATTATAACTGGCTTTTACTGTGGTACCTAAAGTCCTTAAAAGTACCCGTTTTATTTAAATCCTAAAAGTCCATTAGTTTGACAAAATGGTCCTTAAAACAAATTTTCATTTTTCATTTTTTTTTTTTTTTTTTTTTTTTTTCCAATCATAGATTGTAAAATTTCTGACACACCAAGAAAATCTCACAAGATTTAGATTGCGCATTGCAATACCGTACGATAAAACATACAAATCATTAATTTTTTCTGACTAATGACAATTTAGCTACACTGCTAAAAAAAAAAAAAAAAGTCGAGTTTGCTGCAGTTTGCTGCCAGAAATTTTCTGTAATTCAGAAAAATACGTTCTATCAACGTAATATAACGTATAAAACGTACAGAACGTATTTTCCAACGTATAGAACGTATTTTTCTGAATTACAGAAATTTTCTGGCTGCAAACTGCAACAAACAGGACTTTTTTTTTTTTTTGACAGTGTATAGTTTGAAAGTTGCAACAGAGCACCCAAAATGCATGTAAAACAGAAGCTATTTCAATGCTTCACGAAAAAAAAATTCTGTGATTGAGATATAGAAACTAAATTGTGGCTCTAATAAAAATAGTTTCATGGCATCTTTATAAATTCGAATTCCCTATGCTAACTAGTTCTAAAAAACTCTATTAGAATTCTGTAAGGTTTTCTTATATTATCGTGGTCAAATTTATTTAAAATTATCTGCAAATAAATGCAAACACAAGAGGGGAGTTTAATAACTATGATTTTGGTTTATGGCCATATTCTAGCAAATCAAGCAAGAATTTCTCACAGTACAAAGGAAACATAAAATTCATAATATTGTTTCCCCATCTACAAATGTATAGACTAGAAATTCTCGATCATTTCGTCTATCCAAGTTTTTTGTTTACTTTATACGCATAACTGAGAAATACACATATTTCTAGTTTAGGAGTTCAGAAAATAGCTACTTATTCGTTCTAAATGAAGATGGTATATTTTTTTTCCTCAGTCCTAGGACAAAATTTCTATGCAATGTAGTTCCGCTGATTTATATGTACGGTATCAATGCGCCACAAATGGGATCGCAAACATTATAAGCAATTATCTGTTTGTGTAAGGGCGTACAATTCAATTAATGGATGCAGCAAGGTTAAATCGCAGTATCCTCTGGGGCCGCGGTAGCCCAGTCGGTAGAGCACCGGTCTCGTAATTGGAAGATTGCAGCTTCGGTACTCGAGCCGGCCAAAGACCGTCGTGTACGCTAATGGTGGCTGGTGCACGTAAAATCTGTCGTGGCCGCAGTGTCCTCCATGTTCCCATCAAAAATTATACCTCTGGGGGTCATCGAAGCGGGAGAGCCATCCCTTCCGTGGAGGATCAAAATTGTGATGGCATATCTACAGACCACCTCTAGGGGTGTGCCCCAGACCGTCGCCAATAGCCCATAAGCGCATCACTAGTGCGACGTAAAACCCAACCATCCTTTCATCCGCATTATCCTTTGGGATTTGGTTGAGCGTGATGCTTCAATTTGCTGGTGTTTTAGAAATAGGAGATAGCAGTTAATCAAGAGCAACGACATAACGTACTGGTATAATTATCACCTGAAGAATTACCGCAGTACCTGATGCATTACTATCAATGATTTGGTGTGTAACCATGACACAATATACATGGTTATATAAATAATATGTACATTATGATATTTATTACGTACATAAAACAATATACATTATTTTTATGAATAATCCCTTTAAACAAAAACTACCAAAATTTAAATTAAATATGAAACTGAAAAAAAAAAAAATATATATATATTAAAAAGTATTTAGCATTTAGAAATTTTATATGTATTGGCGTCATATTTGAAAAACTATATATATATGCATTTTTTTTTTCCCCTTATGATATACAGAACTGAAACTTCAATTTTGAAATTTTATTTTTCCGACTGAGTGAAAATAATGCCTGGACCGGGAGTCGAACTCCGGATCTTTGACTTACAAGGTCAAGGCTCTACCAATTGAGCTATCCAGGCCGACAAACCGGTCGGCATTACTCACTCAGACAACCTTTAGGCAGAAAACATCTGGTCTATCATTTAGATAGCTCAACAGAAATAAGCCGCAGGTAATGGAAAACACCATTAAACAATGGGAAGGAAATACAATTTTTATTAAAATCACACAATCAACTGATTGGAAGAAAATCATATTTTTTTATTTTCTTTATTATTTTCTTCTGTAAAAATATATTTTGTGGTAAACATAAGCCAATTTCTATAGAGAAAATTTTCCGTTTATATTGAAGTTTCAATTTTTATTAAAATCACACAATCAACTGATTGGAAGAAAATCATATTTTGAAATTTTATTTTTCCGACTGAGTGAAAATAATGCCTGGACCGGGAGTCGAACTCCGGATCTTTGACTTACAATGTCAAGGCTCTACCAATTGAGCTATCCAGGCCGACAAACTAATGGATAATAAAATTAATAAAAATTGTATTTCCTTTAATAAAAATTGTATTTCCTTCCCATTGTTTAATGGTGTTTTCCATTACCTGCGGCTTATTTCTGTTGAGCTATCTAAATGATAGACCAGATGTTTTCTGCCTAAAGATTGTCTGAGTGAGTAATGCCGACCGGTTTGTCGGCCTGGATAGCTCAATTGGTAGAGCCTTGACCTTGTAAGTCAAAGATCCGGAGTTCGACTCTCGGCCCAGGCATTATTTTCACTCAGTCGGAAAAATAAAATTTCAAAATATGATTTTCTTCCAATCAGTTTATTGTGTGATTTTAATAAAAATTTAAACTTCAATTTAAACGGAAAATTTTCTCTATAGAAATTGGCTTATGTTTACTACAAAATATATTTTTACAGAAGAAAATAATAAAGAAAATAAAAATGTAAAATCCGCGTCAATATTTGAATACCTATAGTAATGGTAATAAGTATATAAAATAAAGTCTGTTTCATCTTAATGCAAATCCCAAAATTGTACTCAATGAGTTAATTTAGTGCTGCATATGTTTAACCCTTTATCGTTCACTACTTAATTTATTTTAAAAATTACTAAATTAATTTTAAAAATGGCTTTTAGACATAGCTGATCATAAATATTTAAAAAATAAAAAATTAGCATTGTTCCTTTTCGAGAAATTTTCGGTTTGAAACATCTGTAAGTAAACCTTATTAAAATCAATTAATATTTAATTTAATAAATAAATCACTTTATAAGTAAACATTATCGACAACAAAAACTCGTAAAAGTTGCATAGATCCCAACATTTCAATTTATTTCGGAGTATTTTAACCCTTTGCGGCGCAAGGTAATTCGGATCATTTAAATTACACTTCCACCGGAATTTACGAACATAATTAAAATAGAAGAAATTTTAAATTTTCACATTAAAAAAAGGGCCTTTTCTGCTATGTTATAAATGTAAATTTTTGCTAAAAAATTTCCGGGGTGAGTTTTTGCACTTGAGAATTAAAATTAGGTGTTCCATCAGCGGGAACACTACGACTGAAAGGATTAAAGAAATAAATAACTTAAATGCACATTATCACGTTTCTGAATACTATTTGCGACTCATTTATTTAGAAATATTTAAGCTCTCAGCTGCCAATCCAGAACATCTTAAATGTACTTAATCAGATTGAGTTCTCGGCAAGAACACGTTGTAGAAATTGTACAATTGGGAAATCCCGGTATCATATTTGGAAAATAATAAACAAAATGTTTTGGACAATCACTTTTTCAGTTACAATAAATTGATCACAACAAGAACTGAGATTCTGAACTGTATCATAATCTTGTATTCTTTATCCAATTATAGTAAATGATTGAGGATTGGATTTCGGAATAAGGCCGATTGACTGCTGTAGGCCCTAGTCCTGAGGAGGGGGGGTGCCCTCCGTGGGGGGTTTTCTAAGGAGTCCTAGCCCATATTTACGCAAGTTTCGGACAAAACCACGGAAAACTCCGAATGGCTAGGCCGACGAGCGTGACTTAGGATCGAACCTGGCACCTCGGGTCTACGAGCTTTGAGCGCAAAACCACTCAGCCGCTAGTGGGCGTGAATGATTGAGAAAAACTACTATGGCAGTTATTTTGTCGGTCATTTTTTTTAAAATAGTGGTGAATCAAACAAAAAAGTGTACATACATTATACTTTTTATAAAAAACTTTCAACTTTAAAACCATTTTGTTTCAAAATGACGCCTACTTGATAAGAAAAAAGAAATCAGCCTACCCTTCCGAATAAGCAGGACGGACTTGTTTTAATTCTAATAACTTCAAAACTAATGGTTGAAACAAATAAAACTTTCATGTTTGCATAATACCAAAGAGATGAAATAATATCTATCTAGATTTTCGATTTAGTAATTCGATTTATTACACTGTACGAAGTATATTTTGATAAATATTTAAGTTTAGTGTATTTTTGCAATGGCATTTCAATGTCAAATACCCTCATTGTCATTACAATTAGCGTTCACTGGTAATCCGCACATTACCCGAGAGAAATAAGACAGAAACTTTGTTCTTTTTCTGGAAGAGCGATTAAAAAAAAAAGGGGGGGGGAGTTAGAGATGATTTTTAGATGAAAAGTCATTCTCTCTTATCTTCTTCATAAAAATTTGCTTTCGCTGATCTTTGCCTGGTACAAAATATAGCAGAAATCGGGTTTTCTAGGAAACTACTTGAACTATTTTGTTAAGGATTTATAGTTAGAGATTCGATATCATATTTTAATTAAAATTTATTTCAGGAATATTCGTTTTAGTTGATAAACCGCGAAAACAAATCGTTGTATCTATACTACGAATTATTATTACTATGAGACCCAGTAAACTCTCATACAGATACTGTTTTTTTTTTTTTTTTTTCTAAGAATTATACACCAAAGACCAAAGAGCCACAGAAACATAAAAACTCAAAATTATTATATTCTAAAATTTACTTCTTTCATTTAAATTTTGATTGGTAGAATTTTTCATAAAAATCTAAATGCAAAGATGCGAAAGACTGTTTCAGATGAATTTTAATTTCAACTCAAAATAAATCAATTTTCCTTTCATTGGACTTTTGTGGAAAGGTTCAAATGAATGAACGAAATTAATTTCCATTGTCATTATTTAAATTTGAAATTAAATCTTACGCAAAATTTTCTGCTTTTGGTGAAAATTTCAATTTGCCAATAACTGCCATTATTTAAAGAATATTTATAAATTATTGTAAAGAGTGTTCGTAATTATCTGTTTAAAAAATATAAGAATACTTTTTTTTTTCAATCCATAACATTGAATTTTTCTCTTTATATCGCTACATTATAACTGAGAATTTTAGAGATTTGTGATTAACAATACATTAAATGAATGATTATATACTTCCAGAAAAATTGATTTTTCTTTTATACAAATATTAGAAATATATAAGTTAATTACTATCTAAACTTCTAAGTATGTAAGTATAAAGACCTCTCTCTTTCTCTCTCTCTCTCTCTACATATATACATATGTGTGTGTGTGTGTGTGTGTAAATATATATATTGTACGTTCAATAATTGTAAAATAGTGGGTTTTTTTTTTCACATAATAATATAAAAATCTAAATTTAACTTATTTTGTTGTTATTGTTATCATATGGTTTTGTCCTGAGAAAAAATAGACCACCTTCGTCTAGAATGAATAAGTGGTCCTTTTTTAAATCTCTAAACTAGAAATTTAGATTTCCGAGGTATGCGTATAAGGCACGTGAATAAGCTGAATGTACGAAATGATCGCGAATTTCTAGTCTATACATTTCTAGATGGTGAAATAATATTATGAATATTATTAATCCTTTATATTGCGAGAAATTCTCGCTTGATTTTCTATAATTAGGTCATAGTTGCTAAAACTCATCTCTTGTACTTGAATTTATTTGACGAGATTTTTAAATAAGTTTGACCCCTCGATAATATAAGGAAACGCTCTAGAATTCTAATAGGAGTTTCTAGAATTCGCTTTCGAAGGAGACTAGAATTTATAAGGATGGCACGGAACTATTTTTACTAAAGCTACAATTTAGATTCTAGATGTCAGTTACAGAATTGTTTCTCAGTTTGCAGAGGATCTGGAAAAAGTTAGGAGCTCGATAAAGCGGTTTAACTCACTCCAAAAGTATTAAACCTTGTTGGCCTCTCTCTTATTGTCATCTGTATTTATTTATTTATTTTATTTTTCGCTTTACCCTTTGTTTCACAAGGTCTTCAGTTCTTACATCAATTACATATATAAATATAAGTCCGACCTTGAAAATGGGCATTCCGCCAAAGAAACATGATATCTTATCGGTGGAAAACAACACAGGTCGACATGTAAAATTTTGATTTTATAATTTTGGCTGATATTTATGTTTTTTGGTGTGCTGAAGCCGAAAATGAACCCAGTTTTTCTCTATCACGTATAGATTTTTGCCAATACTGGGTGCCTGCATATACAATTTCTCCCATTATTCTTCTACCAATATAATTATCTGGTAAGTTTTATAGTATGTTTACATGATTAATTATTCATAGATACCTATTGTTGTAATTGTGAAGCACTAGGGTGACTTAAAACCATATCAACCAACCAACCAACCTATTGTTATGATGGTATATGTAAGAAATTGTGTCGATAAACACACTGTATTGACAAAAATCTATACATGATAGAGAAAAATGGGCTGTATTTTCGGTTTCAGCATATCAAAAAACATAAAGATCAGCTGAACTCATCAAATCAAATTTTGACAACTTTATTTTTGTCGGCCTGTGTTATTTCTCCATACTTGCTTACTCTTTACAATGTTCTCCTGTGTGTATCAACTCTTTGCGAAAGGACAGCTGTCCATCAATAGAATGTTCTTAAATATATTTATACGAAATGTGCAACTTTATCCCGAATTACATTTTTTATATACTGATTTCTTAGTTAGTCCATTAATTTTAATAAGTTCCATAACGCAATAAAAACTAAATAACTAGATAAACTGATATTTGCAGGTATATACACGCCATATATATATGTTTATTTAACGCCAAATGCGCAACAATACGCTACAAGGTTACTTTCCTGAAGTTCCGTGTAACTTTATAATGAAATCTCACTGTATATAGTTTTTAGCACTTGATTTATAAATTATTTATTCGTATTCTATAAAAGTAACTTTAGCGTAATTTCATTGCATTTATATTTTTAAGAAATACTATTGTTTATAGTTTTAGCATAGATTAGTTTTCACAATTTTGAAATGTAAATTTATTTAAAATAATTTATTCATTTTAAAATCGTTTTTGCATACGTTGGATTTTTATAAATATGTAAAACTTATTTGTAAATTTAGTTTTAAATAATATATTTTTTTCATTCTCTTTTCCAATTAATTTTTTTTTCTAATATAAAATTATGTGTAATTTTTCTCATTTTTGCTTTAAAAAATATCCTTTTTACATTCATTAATAATAATTTTAACATTTTATTACTATTTTATAATAATTTATTTTATTTTATATTTTTATAAAATTAAACATAATTTATACGCCTCATTACTATGTTAAAACCAATGTAACATTTAAAATGAGATAAAGAATACAAAAATTTAAAACTTTAACAGTACATTTTAATTAAAATCATTAAAACACACCTTCTCTGGTCAATATCTTAACTTCAATTCAGCTAATCCTTTATTGCATAAACTTGCAGTCATTCGTACTCTTTTACATCGTGCAAAGCATTATTGTAGTAATTCCGAATTATTATATATTGAACTATCCAAAATTTTTTCTGATTTAAAAAATAATGGTTACCCCCCCTCGTTTTATTAAAAGAATTTATAAAGAAGAGTTCATTTTTCATATAAATCAGTTTATCCTAAAGTTAAAAAATCCACTTATCATACTACTATCCCTTATTATAAAGGTATTTCTGAAAATATCTCTAAATTACTTAGGACAGTTAATATCTCTACTAGCTTTAAACCTCAACTCCGCATTAGTAACTTTCTCTCAAACTTTAAACCCGCTGCCCCCCCCCCCTCTTAAACGTCTCGGTGTAATCTATAGTATCCATTGTAAAAACTGTGATTCTACATATATCGGTGAAACTGGCCGAACAGGTGAACTTAGATTAAAGGAACATTAACGCTCATATAAAACATTAGATTTAAGATCAAAACTCGTAATCCATTCTCTCAATAGTGATAATATTCCGGATTTTGAAAACTTTAAATTTTAGCTTCTAATGTAAATATATATGAATCCCGTATTTTTCTAGAGGGCGCTTTTACTAAAATGCAACATTCTGCCTTGAACGAGGCTAGAGCTATTCCTCCTGAATATTTAATCTTGCTATGATGTATTATGAATTTCTGTAAATGTTGTGCTCGTATGTTTGACACTGAGGAGGGCTAGTGTTCTAGCTGTAACGTCTGTCTTGTGTTTTAATGTTTTTAATTAAATGTATTTTTAAAGTTTTAAATTTTTGTATCTCTTTTTAAATGTTGCATTGGTTTTATTTTATATTAATTATCTGAAAATTATAGATATCAAAACCATGTTGCAAATTAAACTAAGATGAATTATCTATAACGCTTTACAAAACATGAAATGCATTCAAACAACTAATTAATATTTATTCTTCTTGGTTTTACTTTTTCTCACGAGATGGCCTTAGTACCTCAAATTACAAGATGGCCTTATAATCTTAGAATTTGCGATAGCATATCGACATTTTTTTTGTAACTCTAGATAATTATAAAACTCTATCACAAATAATTTATCTTTTTTATGTATAATAATATTTTTCTTTAATTATTATCTACTTTAAATTAGTTAATTAAATATTTTTTTTTTTTTTTGGTAAGAATATCGATTAATCGATAATCATCCTACAAATAATATTTGTACTCGTATTTCAACAGTAAAATCAACAATAGCTTTTTTGGCATTGTTTCTCGTCTACTTATGCACATTTTTACTTCCATTACCCTACTACCGTAGGTAATGAAAATATTCGGTCCAAAAATTCGATATCGAGTTTTCACGTTTACGAGCTATATACACGAGCTATTACACGAGCTATATACACGTTTTAAGGTCACCTGAGTCAAAAAAAAAAGTGGTTTTCGGCAATTGGCCAGTGTGTGTGTGTATGTGTGTATGTATGTACGCATGTGCGTATGTGTAGAATCTTCTGACTATCATATCTCCGAAACCAATAAAGATAAAACGACAAAACTTCAGAATTGACACAGGTTTGGTGTACAGATGAAGTTTCTAAATTTTGGTGAAAATTGGAAAACCGGTAGTGGGCTATCGGAAACCGGAAGTGAAACCTTGAGTCTGGATCCAATCTTCACCAGATTCCAATTGACTTTTCTTCTGTTCAAGTTATTAAAGGACTTAATTGTTGACCATGTAATTCAAAAAATATATAAAACTGATCTTTGAAACGTGTAATTAAATCCCTGATGATGTTTTGATAATTCAAAGCGAAAAGCTTTGGATATTTTTTATATTTTAAATACAGTTTAATTTTAGACGTGTTTTTAAAGTGATTTTAATGTAATTAAAAAATTTAAAAGTCGCCAAGGTGCTCCTATGCTAAAACTATGCAATATATATCTGTACTGCTAACTAAAAACTAATGAGAAGAATCGATTAGGAAAAAGGGATTATGTTGATTTATATGCTTTATACCATTCAGTGGTTGTTCACCTTCATTTAATAAAGGGGAAAAATTGAATTAAAAATTTATACAAAAGATTAATGCTAAATTTCTGACTTGAATCTTTTTTTACCAATGGATTTTCTCAAAAACTAAATGACATGAATTTAGATCCTTTATACCAATCGATAGATAATTTTTTTCTGAGTCTGACCATGTACTTAACTCAAAATCGACATTTTTGGACTTAAATCCTTTATACTTATCAGTACATATATATATATATATATGTGTGTGTGTGTGTGTGCGTGTGTGTGTGTGTGTTATGTATGTATAAATAAATAGAAATAAAAATAATGCCTTTATTTGGAAGAACAGATTAAAATAAATCATGTCGTACTAAATTAAATTCTGTTTTGTGCAGAATTTTAGATCTATTGCATAGAAAACAAAATTAGGTTTAGGTTATTTATTTATTTTTTTTTTTCATTTTCTTTCTTTTTTTTTTTTTTTTTTTTTTCTAGTTCTTCAAATATAAATACACGCTTCAATTATTTGAAAGAATCTTACGTTATATTATTAAAATTTTCATTTAAACGAAATTCATTTGAAAGAAGATTTAACATATCGATTGCTCAATTTCAAGAAAAGAAATCTATTCCATTGTTAAAAATAATTGCTTTTACCAAGTATAAATAAAAAATTGGAACTTAAAACATGAAATTATTTTATATACTGTACGTCTGTAACCTTTGAAAATTTTTTAATCGATTTGGAAACTTATTTCCGAAAATAAATAAACCCTTTTGTATGTATTTCTTTTTTAATTTAAAATTTCAGTGGTATTAGGATGTGTTTTCAGAAAAATTCCTTTTCCCGTTTAAAATTAAAATATACATAATCTTTCAAAGCATAATTTTTTAACCTAATTCAGAACCAAATTTAGATTGTTAGCTAAAATTTTTAGTGTCCTCTTACACATTAGTACATTATTTCGCTAAAATTCTTACCACAAGGTAATTTTAAAATTTACAAACTTCTATGAATGAAGTGTGTATATTAATATGAAAAATATTATTATCGATTTCTCTATGTATATGTATATGTTTAAGCATGTAACATATTACGTATGTTCTGAAATATATATATACATACATATATATATTTATTTATTTATTATTTCATTTTTGTAAACATAAATAAATAAATAAATAAAAATAAATTAGTTTGAGCAGTTGTGAACCTATTTAAATAACGTAGGATATATTCGTTAAACTTGTTTAAAATGAAAGATTATATAAGGTGATTTAAATAAGGTGCTAATAAGATATTTTTAAAATTTACAAACCTCTATAAATGAGACACCTTTTTATATATAAAATGTATGTTGCTATCTGTCTATAGTGTAACCACGTTTCCCGAAACTAGCTTTGAGGACGAATCCTAGGATTTGGAGGGGTGCCATATTGACCGACAGGTTGAGATTTGGAGTAAACATCCATTCAGCTTTCCTTATCGTTATTTTCTCTGAAGCAGAAGAGTTATCACCCTATTTTAACACTGAACTCAATGAGTCATCTGTTACGCAGAAGCACCCTGGTCGCAAGAAAAGTTATTAAAAAATGTGTGATAGTATATTTAATCCAATGTATTTTGAAAACTGCACTGTATTATATATATATATATATATATATATATATATATATATATATATATATATAACAGAAGGTGAGTTTATTTTTAGCAGTTTAGATTCTGAATAAATAATGTGGGCTCCATTCACTAATTGTACTTTAAACACGCCCTTCCAGCTTAATCGGAAGAGTATATTGTTTTTTTTTTTATTCTCAACAAGTGACTTCCATTTTAAAACAAGTTGGCAGGTAAAGTTTATCATGATAATTTTGAGACATTGGTCTTGGCTATGTACATATGAAGTTTTAATCGATTTATAAATATCTTTTTATATGAAGTCGAAATTTTCAAACGGTGGACACTGGGAAACACGCTGATGGATCAGTTTGCTGAATGAATATATCAAATGTACTTCTAAGGTAAATCTACTGTAAAAGTTTGGTTCGAATTAATTCAGTTTTTCCAATGTTATCGTAAGCATAATTTTTCAAGTGACTTTCACTTGGAAACAAAATAGCTGAGCATTGTAGCCCAGTGAACCCATAAAAGATATTTATGGTATAAGTCGACTGCTCAACTTTGTACGAATTTGAGTATTTCAAAAATTATGGTTCTGACAAATATCCAAATGGCCACATATTGGAACCAAAATGGCGGAGCAAACTCATTCAATTCTCCAGCAAACTCATTCAAGATATTTGATAGATAAGACCACTGCTCAACTTTGTTGTGAATTAATTCAATAATTCAAAAGTTATCGAAATGGTAAATTTTCGAATGATAGCTTAATTTAAGTGACCTCCGCTTGGAAACAAATTAGCGGAGCAAGTTACTCAGTGAACTAGTCAAAGATATTTGATAGATAAACACACTGTCCAATTTTTGTCCGAATTAATTCAGTATTTCAAATGTTATTGTAATAACAAATTTTCAAGTGACCGTCACTCTGAAATAAAATGGCGGAGCTAGTTGCTAAGCGGAGTTAGCCAAGATATTCGTAACATAAGTCGATTTCACAAATTTGGTTCGAATTAGTTCAAGATTTTATACAAATTTTCAAGAGACAGACTGATATTTAGTAACCGCAGCTTGGAAACAAAATGGCGGAACAAGTTGCCCTGCGAAACCATTGAACATATTCATAACATAAGTCCAACGACCATATCCGAATTGTATAAGTTCAGTATTTTAAACGTTATTGGAATAAATATTTTCAAGTGGCAGTCTGCGAAAATTTCTAGTAGCCGCCACTTGGAAACAAAATAGCGGAGCAAGTTGTCTGCCGAATTTGATCAAGATATTCAATAGATAAGCCCACTCTTCAACGTTGGTGCGAATTACACAGTATTATTTTTATAATAAATTTTTATATGGTAGCCTATTTCAAGTGGCCCGGTTTAACTTAAGGTAGCCACCGCTTTGAAGAAAAATAATGGATAAAACTCATAATGAACTTGGTAGTCCGAACCTCTATATGGTCTATGTATACATCAAAATTTAAGAAAATCCGATCATAAATATGATATTATAATGTGAATTGGAAATTTCGAAGTGGTCACCACTTGGGAAAAAAAATGGCGGAGTAACATATTTAATGAAAACGTCCAAGTCTACTCTCAAACTTTAGTTAAATTTGGTTCATTATTTCGGAAGTTGTCGTGTAGACAAGTTTTCCACTATATACAGAGAGATAGATAGATAGATAGAAAAACTAAGTGATTGTAACAGGTCGATTTCTAAAAAAAACTAAAAGTCTTATGTAATCATCCGTTTTTTAACTGAATAATATGGTATGCCATTCACACAACTTTCCCTTACTCTGCATTTCAGTACTATAAAGGTTAAGTCGTAAGCTGTATAAGATAAGATATTTAAATGCAAACTACTTTAAGAATAATCTAAAATAGTTTACGGACAGTTTTATCTGACATGTAATTCTGTATATTAAAGGCTACTGTCCTCCTCAACCCCCCCATACAAATATAATGCCTACATTTATTTAATATATATATATATATATATATATATATATATATATATTCAATGACGTTATTAATTTGCCTTCAAACTTGCCAATCTTGATAAAATGTTTCAAGTGGCAACCTAATACGAATTTCAAAACACCAAATTTGAATTTCCTGTAGTTATTTGTTTCTAAGTTATGCTGATAGTAGATATATATTGTTGCATACTTGGGGGTTCGTGAGTTGTCCGAGAATGAAAGGCAAAACTTACAAAAATTCAGTAATTTATTCACAGAACGTTCAAGAAAAATACAGGTCTATAAACCAAGTATCAGCTTCAATTCAACCAGTAAACACTGCTTAAACAACAGCTGTCAATAGCAAATCCACAGTACAAACTGTATAGCAATAACACTTAAAGCAAGTCTCCTTCAAAGGGGCTCAAAACAATGCAAGCATTAGCGAAGCTGACTGAGAACTGAACTGAACTAGCCTTGGCGAAGAAAACAGCCTTTATATACCCCTGTAGAAAAGTGTGGAAAGTTCCAGAAATTTCCGTATCTCATCAGCCAATGAGATTGCTTCCATATTTGGTATATCCCTAATAAGGATTTTCTCGCCAAGGTCGCCAAAAAAAATCGCCAATGTGGGAAAAAGTCGCCAAATTTGGCGCCAAATCCATTACCTCCCTTATTGGGGCTTTTTAATGCGTTTTTAAGGGAAAATAAGGCTATTTCAACGCTAAAACGTGCTCAAAATTAGCACTTTATCAACTTACTAAGCCTCTATGAAAGAATTTATACAAAAATAAATCCAATTATTTACAATCTTGTAACAATATATATATATATATATATATATTACATACAGATCAAATGCTAAAAACTTGACTTTCGTATTAAGGTTACCTCAAAAAGTGATAGAGTGAGAGGAGGGTATTATGGAATACCATTTACATTTCTTAAAATAACTTTACTTGTTTTTAATAAAAATCTCAAAATCATGATGAGTACATAGTGTAATTATTTGTAATGAATTGTCACTTAAAACATGGGAAAAAAATATTTTTTTGTTACAAAAATTTACTTCTTAAAAAAGTTACAAATGGAGGTTAAAATGAAGTAGTCGTGTAATATGGAAAAGGTAGTTTAAACTATATTAACCATAGAAAAACTAATTACACTTCATAAAATCATCTTCGAAGAATATTCTGTGACAGAAGATACATTCGGCGTCTTTATTTTCTGGTTCTTTAGTTGAATACATGAAGTCAATTTCATATGATACTATGAAATACCTAGTATTCCATAATACCCGACAAGCCATCTTTGAAAATGAACTTTTAAATTGATAGACAAAATACTCTCTAAAATATGAAGAGTGAGATCTGACTCTAAAAGAGTGGCATATCACTCCTTGAACATGCCAAAATGGAGCCAACCTCTAAAGAGTGAAAAGTCTCTTTTCGAAAGAGTGAGATTTCTCACTCTTTATTAAGAGTGAGATTATTCCGAGTAATTCAAAGAATATGACTGTTTATTTTTCCTAAAAAAAATTAGGATACGCTAGATGGAATCTTTTTTTTATTAGCATTGTCGCTACTATAACGATCGAAAGGATGCAGATTGGACCTGAGGGGAATCGAACTGAAGCCGTCTCCGTGGCATTCGAGCGTCTTACCACTGAACCACTAGGTACACACAGAGTTCGCTTAATTTACAGTGATAAATCATTCACATAAGTGATTAATCGCATTTATAAACTTTTACTTCATTTATTAAAAATATAAAATTACAAAATTCTAATGTACATTTTTAAATTAAAATCAGAATTATTTTAAACTACTAAAATTAGAAATATTTTTAAATTATTAAAATTAGAATTATTTTTTAAATCAAAATGTATACTTGAAAAGAAATTCTCTAAGACAAATAGTTATTTTTAAAGTAGCTTGGAGGAAAAGAAAAATTCTTGAGTGTGCATGTTTAAAAAAATAATTAAATATTTACACACAAATCTACAGTTTCTTGAAAAACTAGTCTGTTCAGGAGTATAAATCCTGCTGGTGATTTTAATTTTTAGCAAAATATTATAGCCAGCTTTATGAATATTTCACATGCATTAGGTATCAATGAATATAATAAAAATATAAATTCCTATAGATCTTAAGACGTTATGCATTAAGTATTTGCATTAATATTTTCTTTTCCTAATATATATCTAAACCTTTCTAATTATATATATCTAAACCTTATATATTTCCGAATAAAACTACTTGCTGTCATTTACGAATTTCCATACCTTTCTTACGATTTTCGATTCTTTACTGATAACACTTCGATTTTATCAATTGTATAAAAAATTTATATTTACCAAAATAGCTTTTAACGTAATTATTTACCTTTTTTATGCTCAGATATTTTTAATAAGTTCTGTTAAACAAATCACATGCATCAGATCATCCAGAAATTGACTTTCATATTTCATTCGGAATATGGAAAGTAGATGGCACCAGCAATTCTTCACTCTTCAGAAGGTTGATCTTGCAATAGATGATGACTTCACTCTTTGTGACAGAGTGACTACCAGTCTCTCTTTAGAGAAAAGTGAAAAATGTCACATTTTCAAGAGCGACAATAGTATTTTCTCACTTTAATTCGTGTCAAAATAGTGGTCACTTTTTAAGGATTGAGATTCCCACTCTAGAAATTTTAGAGAGTATTTGCAGCTAAAAAACGGCCAAAGTTTAACAAAATACAATACTTTGAGCATACATTATACTTAATATCAATGTTTAAACCTCATGTGTACTCGTAAGTTTAAATGTTTGAAAACGTACCTGCAAAAACTCTTGAAAATCACAAAACATACTTTGTTCTATAGAGAATGGTGCGAAAACAACCGGTCGCTTCTTACTGTATTGCTTCATGGGAATTCTCTTGAGTAATTCATGGTATTTTTACGAGTTAGCAGCACTAATCAGAGCCCAAACATCGGTATTCCATATTTTCCGACTGTTCCATAATACCCTCCTCTCCTCTAATATAAAAAATAAATAAATAAATAAAGATTTGAGTATAAAACTTCAAACAATACTTTATTTACAAATTGGGTACGAAAAAATTATTTCCTTCAAAGAGCAGTACTCGTCGACGTAGTAAAATACAGAAAAGAACTTTCATCAATTACATTCAACAGAAAAGAACGTTTAGCTTCATTTTCACTAACCCTGTATATTGTCTATAAATTATAGGCACATCACATTATGCACTGAAATTTAGCCTTATATGAAAAACACATACCAAGAAATTAAATACACTTCCAGCAATTTCCAACTATATCCCTATACCCAGGCAGCACATAACGTTATTATAGCGTTGCAAATAAGTCTGAACAGTGGAAAATTAGTTGTAACAACGTTATGTGCTACTAGGGTAGTTTGGGTAGCCATGTAAATGAATGATAAATGATTTCCATACCACAATCTGCACATAATATGACTTTATGCACATAAAAAATATGTTAACTCCCTTTTGTTTCGGGCAGCCTATAAATATCGCATTGTACTTACCAGAATTTCTCCGCATAGACGTAATGAGTAATCTTGGATGTCCCTGTATGTGAACCATTTGCTTGATCTCATCAAAAAGTTTAGTGTAGCATCACTATATGATACAGATTTGGAATACCGAGTTTGGACCTGTTTCTTTTTGTTCTGATAATAAACACACAAACACACAGACAGACACACAGACACAGAGAGAGACCAACCGTTGGAAACGTGATTCTTGAATTCAGGGAACTTCAAAACGTGAAAATATATCAATAACTCAATTTCGAAAATTTGACCCGAAAACAATGCTTTCTTTATATATATATATATGAGTAAGAGAAGGTAAAATAATCTGTTTTGTTACTCGCACTACTTTCTCTTACCCTGAAAATTAATACTATAAATACAGATTGGAGATTAAAGTTACTGTAGTATAACGAGTACTGTTATGAAAACACACATGAAAGACATTCCAAATTAGGCTTCGGAACAGCTTTACTTGACAAATAATTCTTTGTGAGAGGAGCTAACACCCCTCAGCCTCCCATTTGATTATTGAACCTATATTTACTTACAGTTCAATCACTTTTAAATTTAAAATCTCATTTAAGATTATTTAGATAACTTTCTCCCTCGCCATTCCTTGAAACTTAATAATCTTGGTCAAACTTTTCAAGTAACAAACTTATATTAACTTCAAAATACATTTGAACTGCCTGAAATTATTTGTTTTTAAGTTACTCTGATAAGAAACAGAAACAGAAATCAAACATTAAAAACTTGGCTTTGATATACAGAAAACCTCAAAGCGTGTAAATATACAAAAACAAGCGATGAAATTTTAGCTTAAAAACATTTTACTTACCTTACAGATATAAGGAATTTATTTCAATTCTTGAGCAGTTTTTCTGGACATGGTAAAACATTATGGAAAAGCACTTTCATTACATTCACTAAAAAGAATATTTTGTGTTAATTATTGGAAGCCCTGTATAGCATCTAAAAATTAAGTACATA
Source organism: Salticus scenicus (assembly GCA_963930645.1). NCBI lineage: Eukaryota > Metazoa > Arthropoda > Arachnida > Araneae > Salticidae > Salticus > Salticus scenicus. Next base: position 65,838,248 of record OZ005661.1, on the reverse strand, counting down.
CTACATGGTGTGCATACGTGTAATCCTATATCAATAACACACAGTACAACCTGAAATACAATTCCATTACTTTTCAACTATTATCCCACTATGTTTTCGTTCTTTTGTCTAATTATATAAAGGAACAAGTGAAATAATTTTCATACCATTTTCTACATGAAGTATACGCATTTACGCATATAAAAAACATATATATTTCAAAAATATATACCCAAAAGAAATTCCATTAATTTTTATGGGAGTTCGTGTGCGGATAAACGGACAGACAGATAGACATACCTATATCATAAGAACTTTTCAACTTTGCTGGAAAGCGTTAAAAATATGTTTATAAAATCGGAAAACGCATAAAATATAAAGATTTTACATAAATAAGCAATCGATTTAGAGAGGAGGCTGGGGAACTAAATTTTTTAAAGCAGAAACTTTAATAGTAATTAGCTAATACAAATGTCCAAAAACCACTTTCTGGAATTTTCAAAATTCAGGCCCCAAGGTGGGCAGGGGGCAAAACGTGATTTCACATGCGTAAAACGTGATTTCGCATAATCCTATATATCTCAAACAAAAAAATAGATATACATGAAATTTTTGCTCTAAAACGTAGCTAATGCAACTATCTAAAAACCAATTTCTGGAATTTTAGAAATTCCGCTCCCAGGTGGGTCAGCAAGGGGGGGGGGGCTATGGAACAAAAACAAATAGAAATACAGTTAGGCCGTTCAAAATTGGTACAGATAGGTTTTAAAGGCCTGCAAGTCGAATGGGGATATTTTCGATTGTGTAAAGTTATTAGGAGGGGCGAGAAGGGGGAGGGAAGGGGGGGGGCAAAAATAAAAATAGAGTTAGATCGTTGAAAATTGGTACATAGAGATTTTCGATACTTAAAAATCGATTGCGGATATTTTTGAATTTGTAAAATTATTAGGAGGGGCGGGAAGGGGGGGCTATAACGCAAAAACAAACAGAAATACAGTTAGGCCGTTCAAAATTGGTCCAGATAGGTTTTAGAGGCTGCAAGTCGAATGGGAATATTTTCGAAAGTGTAAAGTTATTAGGAGGGCCGGGAAAGGGGGGGGGAGAGGGGGGGGCAAAAAAATAAAAATAGAGTTAGATCATTCAAAATTGGTACATAGAGGTTTTCGATACCTACAAATCGATTGCGGATATTTTCGAATTTTTAAAATTATTAGGATAGACGGGAGGGGGGGGCGAAGGGGGAAAATAATAGAAATAAGAGTTAGAGCATTTTGGGAATTTTTTCCGAAGGCAGTGAGAACCCGGTGCGACATTTTTCCTAATCAGATTTTGTTTCTGTTTTTTTTTTCACGTGATAAAAATTAATGCATTTTTGAGAATTCAGTAATTATAGTGATTCATTTAAAAATAGGGACCAGCGAAGCGGGCGTTGCCTGCTAGTATATATATATATATATATTAAGTTAAATGTTTCATTCAAAATACTAAGAACATAAATACATTTATTCCTATAGCTTTTTTAATTTATAAATGCATAGCAAGACAAAATTATTCACTTATTTCCTTTTTTTTTAAATAACAAAAATTATTTTTACTTTTCCCGCTGTTAAACAGAAAATTAAAAAAATAATAATTTAATACCTCTCTTGCTCTTCAATGCTACAAATTTTCAAATTTAAATTTGAAAAAAGTAATCAAGCTATCCTTTCAGATATCTATCTGTTTTTTTTTTTTTTGTTTTTGTTTTTTTTAATACTATTACAAAAATGTTTACCTACTCATGCGAATTTTGTTTTGATGGGAAATGGAATGAGAAATGTGTACATATATGTGTGTGTGTGTAATACCTGTATTTTTGAAATCATTACTTAAACTTTTGCGAAGTTCTCTTAATGTTAAATGGAAATTGGTGAAACTATTTTTTCGATCAAATAAATTGCAGTTCATACTTCTACGTATATATATATATATATATGTGTGTATATATATATAAAGAACGTACATGAAATTTTAAAAATTTTGTTTTATAAACTTTTTCAAATTATGTTATTTTCGTTTATATATATATATATATAAAAAAAAAATAAATTAAAAAAAAAAAAAATTATATTTTATACGATAAATTAAGAAAACGTATTTTTAATGAACAAACTGATCAATACCTTTAAAACCTTTTATTTCAAAACGCATTATTTTGTCTACACACAAAATCTCTTATTTCTAAATAAATTCCAATAAATAGTGTTTTGAATAAAACACCATTAATTTTGAATAAACGTCGAGCTAATAAAAATTTCTTTTAGTTTTAACTATAAACAAGATTATGTTATCTGTTTTAACCCTTTGTACTCTAGAGGTAACTCTTACTCAACATGTGGTTTGATGCCGTAACTCGAGGTAGAGATCTGCACGGGCCGGTCTTTTGGCCCGAGCCTAACCCCGGCCCGGCCCTCGGGCCGAACTTTTCAATTTGCTCTCGGGCCGGGCCGGGCCAGGAGGAAATTTAAAGCCCGAGCCCGGCCCGGGCCGAATTTTTTTTCTAAATTCCTCGCTAATCAACGAAAAGGGAAAATGATAAAATACTTTTTCAGTCATTTATTTTACATAATTTTACAGTATGGTATGTCACATAAAATTTTATTTTGTTAAAAGGTGTATATAAATACAATTTAATTGTCTATCAGCTTGACTGTTCACGATCTGATTTTCCGCAAATATTTTAAATATGTCTCTAAATTAATATATTTTATTTAAAGTAATATTAGATGGTTTCTAATTCAAAATAATATGCATGTTACTACCAGTTTGCTTACATTTAACAAACAAAAGAAATTAGATACGTTACTGTATATAAGGATTTATTTTCTATGGTCTGTAGCGTTTAGGTGGTATGAAGGCTATAAAAGTCCTTCCGATGTAACTTTTCCTCTAAATATTTTTTTTCCTTTTTTCCGGGGCACTGGATGAAAGTAGCATGAATTTTAGCATGTGCAAAAGCCTCTTTTCTATTGAATATGGTTGGATTAGCATTAAAGTTTTGTTTACCGGATCACATGAAAGATTTGGATTTTTTTACGGTATATAACAGGAAGTGGTTGAAAGTGTATTTTCAGTACTATTAACCATTTTAAATATCTTCCTATATTGTTTGAGGAATGCTAATATTTTCGATTTGACTTTCTGTCTGTCTTTGTGCTTTCTGTACGTCTGTAATAATGAAATACCGTTTATATATAAATATCTTGTAAACATTCAGCAGTTTTGTTAAAGAATGTTCTATTGCTTAGCTATATAAAACCTCTGCCAAACAAATACTAAAAATCTTTTTCGTAGAAAGGCATGGATTTTTTTTTTTCTTTTTTTTTTTTTTTTTTTTTTTTTTTAATTTTACATATTTTTTAATCGGGCCGGGCCGGGTCGGGCCTGCTTTTATGGCTTTTTGTCCGGGCCGGGCCGTACACTAGTAAAAAAGAAACGGGCCGGGCCCGGGCCTGAAAATTTCGGCCCGTGCAGACCTCTAACTCGAACGGTGACTCTCACTCACCACTTGGTTTGCTGCGGTAACTCGATGCGCGGCAATAACTGTTTTCGTTTAGTTTCTTCGACACGGGTTCCTACTCTCCTTCTGTATAATCTTATGCGATGTATAATAACTTGCGATATTTGAAAACATTAGACCACCAATTGACTGGACATTTTCGCCAGACACGCGATCGAGCCTCGACTTCAACCTCCGATTCCGAAGATATCCGCTTGAATAGAAAGCTGCACAATATTCTAACAAGAGTTAGGAAGGACTGCAAAATCTGTTCTCAGAGAAATAAACCCGAAAAAAGTCACCAAACGACATATTATTGTAATACTTGCCCCGACAAGTCGGACATGCATCTTGGGAATTGTTACATGAAATATCATACACAGAAAAATTACAGACTAATATTTAAGAAATTATGTTTATAAAGGTGTAAAGATATATAAAATGTTAAAATATAAAAATTTTATACATTAATTTGTGAGTGTAAGGATTTTAAGTTACTGATAAGAAATGCGTCAAAAAGGCTGCGAAACGTCTCGAGTTGCTGGTGCGCCACGCGAAAAAGGTCTCGAATGCAAAAGGTTAATACGCTATCAAAACTAAAAGAAACTGTAAAGTGTAAAATTTGGAGGAGTGTAAAAATGGAAGACGAGACATCCGCAATTTACACATTTACGATTCGTGAACTGCTGTTGAAAAACGAGTCATATGACTAGTTCAAGTTATCAGAACCATGAAAAACTTAACTAAAAAAGCATTTTCTGATTTAATATATTTTGTTTAGAGCAAGAAGGAAGTTTTGTTAAAGAGCTTCGAAATCAAAACTTTTTTTTTTTTTTTAATCATCTCCTTATGCACAACAGAGTACAACATGAGGGTTATATAGGTAAGTAGCCAATTACAGAAAACCAAAAACAAAGAAAAGGAAAAAGAAGAAAAGCAAAGCATACATACACATACACACAAAAAAAAAAAAAAAAGACGTACAAACAAACACAAAAATTCACAGCACACACACACAAGCATAAATCAATAAATAAAATAAAATAAAGAAAGATAAACATGCGTACATATAGAATACATAAAATGAAGTACAAGAATAGAATCAAATATATTATAGATTATAAAGGTGCACAAGTAGCATAGTATATATAGTTGCAAAAGGCCGCAAATGCGAACTTGTTTTCAACAAAAACAGCAAGTAAAATTAATATTTACAGAATTCAATGGATTAATAAGTAGTTCTTTTCTGCCTTTAGTGAGTTTCGTACATTTAAACAGTAAATGTTCAACGTTTTGCACTTCTCTTAAGTTGCAAGAACACAAGTCAGTATGAGATAAACCAAGCGTTTCAGATAGCATCTAAAATTTCCGTGACCAGTAAGGAATTTAGTAATTTCAAAGTTACAAAAAAAGTGTCGTTTTTGAGTCTGTCAGAAATTGGAGGAAAAAATATTTTCGTCAGAGCAGCTGTTGGTAGCGTTCTTGTATTGTTCATTCCACTCATGAATGGTTTTGTTATAACTTTGATTTTTGAAGAAAGATTTGGGTAATGACAAAGGGCGAATCATAAGAAGGTTAGTGGCTTGTTTAGCAAACCAATCAGCTCTCTCATTTCCATAAATCCCAGTATAACCTCGTACATGTGTAAAGGCAGCATTTACCCCTTTGTGCTCAATATCAAAAAGGAGTGATTGGTCAAAAACAATCAGCTTACTGTACGACAGGAAAAGCGTAATTTTCCGTTATTGCTTTTTACAAATATGCCCGTTTTATATGTTACTTTAAATGCATCCGTGGGGAAAATTAACCTCTTACCTGCCGACGAAAAATTACGAGATTCGCTTCACAGTGCCACCATTTTTCACACAGGCGCGCTTAGTTATGTGTTCACTATTCTAGAAACATTCATTTTCCGATTCCGCTCACTCCCTATCTTCTCTAAAATAAGTAAACCCTTCAAGAACACTGTCATGGTCATTTAATTGCATTCCAGAGCAGTGAGACTAGTTTCGTTGGCAGTAGCGTAATACAAAGGATCGTACTTCGGCAAGACGTATATAAACGCCCGAGGCAGTTAAGGGGTTAAAGGAATTTAAGCATTAAACAGATTTTGTCTAATATCTGAAAAAGTACTGGATGAATTCTCTTGGAAATTCATGAGTACAAAGGGAATCTATTATCACATATATTTCAGCTAAGACTTTTATCCAATGGCGAAAAGAAAACCAGTAACATATTAAACAAAATAAAATTGATGTTTCGGATCACCTTGTAAAATAATGTTTAAAAAGAGCTGTAGCAGAGCTGCCAAACTAATCTGGCAAATTGTTAGTACTGCCCAATTTTCTACACCACTTAATTTTTAGAGTATTTTTCTTCTTAAATCATCGTCGACAGATTTGAAGAGAATTACTCTAAAAATTAAGTGGTGTAGAAAAAGTGGCGGTACTAACAATTTGCCGGATTTTGTGGCTGCTCTGGCTGTAGGCAAAGCTTATTATTATGATGATTCTTCGAATTACTTATATTTATTTGTTTAAGAGCTTTGAAATATAATATTTAAAAAAAGTGTAACACCACTTTTTTTTTTTTTTAAATATTTGAACACACATGTATATCGCACATATATTCTTGGAAATAAAAAGATTCTTTAACAACATCGAAATAATTTCTTATTTTATACAGGGTTTTTAAACGAATATAATGTTGTTTTTAGAAAACCTGATATCATGACGCAAAATACCGTAATCAAAATATAAAAGCGTTTAGTATCTGGAGAAATTTGAGCGCTTATACTAAATAGTGTTTAAATGCGCGTGCGCAATTTTCATTAGAATTTCTACCATGTAATTTATTAGCCTAATGTATAGAGTTAATCTTGTAAGAATGCCAAACAAATGTCGCAAAAGTTCAGAAGAATATTTTAGATAGAATGAACTAAACATAGATCTGAAATAAAAATTCGGGTAAACCCTTTATACATTTTCTTTTTTTCCAGAAAATTTGAGCTCATTCGCTCATTCTATCGATGCTATATTTCTAAATTTTTACGATATTTGCTTTCTTTCTTTCTTTTTTTTTTCAAGGATAATTCTATGATTTTCTCTAGTATGTTTTCAAAAAGAAATTTTGTTAACACTTGCTTATGCGCAGTTAAACATTTTTTAATACATTTTATCGGATATTTAATATCTTTATATTCTGACTCTAACAAACACACTGTAAAATATTTTGTGTAAGAATACACAACATTATTGTTATTTTCCTCAACAATGTTGAGAAATGTTATCAGCTATAGCTGTGTAACAGAGGCATACAGCGGAACGTTACGCAATTACATCTGGTAACATTCCTCTACATGGTTGTGGCAGAGGCAGCTTACTTGCAACTCAAAAGAGTTACAAAAATAGTTTTAAGTAAAAATGGCAAAATTATGATGCATTATTTTCTTCAAGAAAACAGTGAAATTCTTCTTGGTAGGTGATAGCCCGGGTAGTTAAAAGTTTGGAACAAAAACATAGTAGCATTAAATCAATGATTTTTTGTTAAATAGCTAATTGCATTTAAATATTCATTTAACACTTTATTTTTTTTTTTTTTAAGAAATCTAAAATGTTTGTAGTAATTAATTTTGTATCTCTAAAATTCCCCAGTACAAACCTTATACTTTTGTATAAAATGTTTTCTTTTTCTGGTGGAAAACTAAACAGTTTTTCTTTAAAATATCTACAAATTGAAGTATGTAAAAGTAATTAAAAATGTAAAGCAAATTATTTGGCAAATGTAAATATACGATGGATTAGGAGTTAACTTTCTACCAAATGTAAATAGCATTTTCTTAGATGGAAAGGATGAAATATTTTTTACACGATCGAAAACCGACCACGACAGGGATTCGAAACTATGTCCATTGTTCTAAATAATAAAATTTTCGTTCGACATTTCTCGAGCATTTAATAATTGAAAAGCTATAAATATTTATTTGATCCGAGAAAAGCGATTAATTGTTGTTTATGAATTTAGAAGAATGCTTAAGCTCTTTAAACCCAAGGTTATGATAAAGGCATAAATAATTTTTTATGTTTTTATATATAAATAAAGACACCAGTGTTCGCCAACCTCAAATAAGATATGTTAAAATAAAAATTTAATTAAAAAAGCATTTTTTTGCAGTAGAAGCTTTTTATTGTGGAGCCCTGAAAAGCATAAAATAAAAATTTATTCGTGCAAAGACATGCTATAAATAAATGAAAGTTTCAACACTAAGAAAATTTTAGAGAAAAATATAGATATTTCACTTTTGCCAGAAATAAATTTTTTTAAATATTTTAAATATTTTAAAAAGCTATCGAGACCAATATTCTTAGTCATTTGTCATGAGGCGGCTAGTAAGGAGTGTCCTGTCTAGAAGGCAGAGGTAGAAAAACTGCGAGCAAAGAACAATGGGTAAAAAACTCAAATTCTTGCATCTTAACTGTAAACGTAGTTATGCAGTACAATTCAAACTCTCTCACACAGTTCGAAGTGTGTTGGTAGACTTGGTATCTCTGAACGAACCGCTTGTTCGTGACGGTCTCATGCCAGGGTAGCCGGAGGGTTACACTGCGGTGAGTCCGGGGACGAACGATCTTCGTTTGGCGCTCTGGGTGAACCAAAAAGTGACTTTCTCTAAGGTCTTCAGTGGTCGCAACGTTCAAGCTATCCGCATGAAAGTTTCGGGCTCGTACGTGCTGGTGGCCACTTGTTACTGCACACCGAGTGAAGACATGGCTCTAAACTCGGAGGCTGTGGAATCGCTGATGAGGCAATACCCTTCTGACCGAGTGGTCTTAGCGGGAGACTTGAACGCGAAATCCACCCTCTGGGGTATAAGACCTGATCGAAGGGGTAGCCATCTCATATCCTATACAACGAACTGTGATCTGGAAATAGTCAATGACCCAGATAGCGAGCCCACATTTGAGGCGAGTATTGGCCCCAGCTCGATCGACGTCGTGTTGGTCCGCGGTTGCGCCGATCTCAGCCATACAGTGGACCCTTAAGAGCAGACCAGAAAGAAAGCACCCTCCGGACACCAGACGTCGCTGGCGGTCGAGGGATCTGATCTGGAAGGATTTTCTCCGTGATCTGCAGACAGCAGATCTGGCTACTTATGATTGCGCGTTCCCTGACAAAGGAGTTAACACTCAGTGTCAACTTTGACAGAGCTATGTAGGGGCAGCGAAAAACGCAAACCTGCCTAAGACAGAAAAGCATTTTGGTGGACAGTTCAACTGTTAGTTCAGAGATCACGGTTGCGTGCGCTGAGACGACTCTACCAGCGAACGCTGGAGCCGGCTCAGAGGGAGAGACATGGAGTGCTGTTAAAGCGAAGACGGGCAGAGTACAAGAAGGCGATTCTGCACTCTAAAAGGGCATCGTACTGAGAAACTTTGTACCGACAGATTAAGGTAGATCTGTGGTGTTATCAAGGGCAAGTGGCGGAGGCAAGCGCCAATGAAATTGGAACTCCACGATGGAGGAGCTGCCTCTACCTGGGATGGAACTCAGGGAACACTAACTAGGTATCACTTCAGGCAAGTTGATGATGTCTCGCAGGTCGCAGTCATTAGAACCGACAAACCGGACTTATTCGAAATCGGAGAGCTAGAGTTCGCAGTGGAATCGCTGCTGCCTAATAAGGCATCTGGACACGATGGATTCAGTCTGGATATCGTCCGTAAGGTTCTCGAGTACCACCCACATTGGTTACTTTCCTTGCACAACAACTGCCTCAGCACTTCTTGTTTCATGCGGACTTGGAAACGAGTGGTATTGGTCTAATTCCCCAAGGAATGCAAGGACCTCTCCCACCCAGGTTCCTACCGCCCAATCTGCCTACTTCCCGCTTTCGGGATGGATCTGGATAAGATATGCGCAACTAGACTAGTGGCCCATCTGGATGCCAACGGAGTGTTTGACGGTAAACAATGTGATTTCCTTCGCAATATAGGAACACTAGATGCACTTCACAACGTGGTAGAATACATAGCAGATTCAAAGGTTTTAGGCATGCACACTTGCTTGCTCACCCTCGACATCAAGAACGCCTTCAATAGTGTACGGCGCGTGGATGTCCTCAGACTCCTGAAGGAGTATGATGTCCCGCCGGACCTTCTTGGTCTAATTGACTTATTCCTCTGGAACATGTCGGTGATCCCGAACGTGAGGGACCACAGCTATAACGTAGGTGTTCCGCAAGGCTCATGTCTGGGGCCGATACTCTGGTTGGTGCTAATAAATGACCTTCTGGTCAGGCTGGTTCTGAATGAGACTTGGACCGTCCAAGCCTTTGCTGATGATATTTTCATCACGGCACGCAGCAAAGTTGTCTACCGGATGCGCGAAGTCGTAAATCCAGTTCTAAGTGTGATACATGACTGGGCGACGGAGTGCAGTCTGGAATTCAGGTACGACGAATGTTTGTACACCGTTGTCTTAGCTAGGGGAAAGTTAGTGCATGCACCTTCACGGATAATTCAGATGAATGGTCAGAAGGTAGCATTCAAACGCACAATTAAGTACCTAGGCGTGACTTTCGACACGGATCTCAGGTGGATGCCCCGCTTGGATCTTATCTAGGAAAAGGCGACCAACATCCAGGGCAAGCTATGTCGTCTCGTTGGCGCCACCTGGAATTTAAAGCCGTGGGTTAGGAAGAAAGTCTACTTGGCCGTAGCCGAGAAGATCGTCCTCTATGCAGTTCCTATCTGGTACAGAAACCTTGTTAAGCTCCAAAACAGGTTGCAAACAATGCAGCGAGATCTCTTGCTGTGTGTGACCAAATGCTATAGCACTGTTTCAACGGCCGCGTTGAAAGTCTTGTCAGGGGTCCCACCATTGTACTTGAGTGCTGAGTCAGAGAAGGCTTACGTGGACATTACGAAATTGGGATTCAGTATAGAAGCACCAATATCGTTTCGGAAACGGTAGAGACTTGGACATATAACCTGAGACGATAAGACCTTTGGAGGCTTACATGGACTATGGATTTGAAGGCAGAAACGCCGTATAGTTTCTATACAGACGGTTCGAAATCTGAGGACGGCAGAGTGGGCTGTGCCTTCCTCGGGGTCTCAGAAGGAAACATAGTCTCGGAGGGCCTATTCCGGCTCACGGATCACAGCACCGTTTTGCGGAAGCAGTAAATCTGGGACTCAGCGAGCTGGACATCTACTCAGACTCCACATCAGCGCTCCAAGCGCTTCACGGTCTAGTGCCCAAGCACAGGATTGTGGCTGAGGTCAAGGACTTGGTAAAACAAAAAAAGGTCAGAACATGCATTGGATCAAAGCACATGTCGGTCATCAGTATAATAAAATGGGGGATTTATCTGCCAAAACCAACTGTGGTTAAACATAGTAAATCCCATGTCCGTAAGATAATTAAAAGCAGAACATTGGTGGCCTGGCCGAGGCTGTGGGATGACTCGACTGTCGGGAGATTCACGCATGAAGTCTTCCCGAAGGTCGGTACGAAACGAATTCAGGGTGACTTCTTTATTAATCAGGTCTTGACAGAACATGGCTCATTCGGGCCTCACCAACACCGCTTCTTTAAGAAGAACTACGCATGCTTATATGGGGCAAGCGCGAGCTCAGTCAGACATGTGTTGTATGAATGCTGGAGGTCAGTGAGGGCGAAGTACGTCCCCTCGGGCTTTCAGTCTCGAACGCGTCGGGATCTGTGCCTGGATTACTACTGTAGGAAGGGGATGGCGATTACCCTGTCCGATTTTCTGTACTGGGTGACAGACCTGCTTGGTGGTAATGTCAGAATGGTCGAAGAGCCTGAGCTCACTTCTCAACCTCCTAGGAAGACTCCAAGAAGGCAGGGAGCTTTGGCTTCCGTTCCAACTGCCTAAAGAGTTGGGTTTCAACGCATAATCCGAACGCATATATCGACAGTAGGTAGAAGGAGCTTGCTCCTATCTGGTCATACCGGAGATCAATTCCTTCGCTGAGCTAAGATTTGCGTGCTCTGCCGGTTCAGAAGCGTCCCGTAAAGGAACAATCGCACGGGGAGTTGACGAAGTGAAAAGCAACTCGTTGCGAGACAGCGGTAGAAGACACATGACTGGTGGACGCCTTCTTTGTCGAATGGGATTTTTACCTTGCCCGCTCAAGGGCTTTTCCCTTGTTGATACCTACCAGCCAATCCTTCCTTACTCGTAAAAATTCAGTGGTACCCGTTCTTAAAAACGAGAGTAGTTTATGTTTGCACGAGAGAATGTTGTGGTGTCTAATGCGGCTTTCTGAGCTGATGTGGTGTGTGTTGTGAACCCACAGCGTTGTGAACAGGTCTGTCTTAAATGACTGGTGGTGCATGACCGGACGGCTTATGCCTGCTCTGGTGAGCGCCCCGGTGCCCATATGGGGGCGATAGCCCTGGCAACAGGGGTGCGTCAAGGTGTCCTGAGTGGGGCCTGTCATGCGGCAGTGGAGGCCAGCTTATATAAAGGAAAAGCGAGTGTAGATCTGCCTAGTTGGCACAAATCGGCTAGTGCAGTGAACGCCGTTAGGTGTGTGGCTGAATGGACGGCTGAATGGACGTATGTATGTGCTCTTACAGGACAATTATTAGGTGTCTGATTTATTAGTGTCATCAACAGGACCAGATTATGGCACGTGCAGACAGGACACTGACCGAGGGTCTCAAAAGTTAGAGGGCCTCACCTCCAAAAATTGCAAATTAATAATACACATTTTCACATGATATGCCTAATAAAAAGAAAAACTGTTTAAAACTCTCCTTCTATATATTACATTTAAAAGCTTAAACAATTGTTAAATTTTGTCACTAATCTTGTAATATAATATTAATATTAGTTGACCAATGTACTTTAGATTTATGGTTATCTGAAACATAAAACTATTGATTTTATTATAGGCTGATTAAAAAAAAACAAAAAAACAAAAAAAGAAAGAAAGAAAAAAGCAAAGATAAGAAAAGAAAAGGGAAAATGAGGAAATATAAGGTATAACGGAACGTAAAGTGAAATTTAAAACATATACTTCACAACATTAATTGCTTCAAATAGATGAAAAAGCTAGAATTTTTTTTTTTTTTTTTTTTTATGAATGGACCCGTTTTAGTGAGCTTGAACAACAGGGGAAGTATCCCCAAATAGCATCAGTGCTGTGGGTCTTCAAAAGCGTAGTCGGACTCTGGTCGTTAATACATCTCCAAAAAGAGTGTTTCAATATATTTAATAGCTCACGCCCATTGTCGGTTTGGTTTTATTCCGTAGTTTCCCTGAAATTGTTCAATTCTCACATCATCGCCCACTGTCGGCTTTAGTCTAAAGCCTGGCGATTTATGTTTTTTTTTTTTTTTTTTTTTTTAGTTCTTAGTTTTTAAATAAACTGCGAGTAGTCCCCTTAGAAGCGCTCAACATCACTCCAAGAATGGTGAGCGGGGGCTGCACCCTGTTAAATATATTTAATAGTGGGAAAGTCGTATGAATATTCCCCACCAGAGTTTTTAAATATAAATCCTCATGCATACATTTTAATGAATTTTTTAAAAACTTAAAGACCTTAAATATTTTTAAAGAATTTAAAGAAATTTTTAATAACAACATTTGAAAAAATTTAACAAATTGTATTCTGGTATAAAGAACACTTAATAATTGCATGAAATACAATTGTCGGGTATGGCACAATCTCATATATTTATAGCACTAAATTTTAGTAATATGTTTTTCTTTAATCAATCTTGAGTTAAATAGTAAAGTCACTATTAAAAAGCGTAGTCTTTTAAATGTAGGATATAATGACGCCTTAATTTTAATAAATTATTATTATTATTTTTTTTTTTTTTTCTCCTTCGAATTGTATTTTGTACCATAAAATCATAGAAATTATCAAACTGAAATAGTTTTTATTTGTTAATTATTTGTCGTTTTATACTTAGGATTTTACGTTTATATAAGAATTATGCACAATAAATGTAATAATCGTAGGGAAAAAAATCATATAGTTTCAATTTAATGCAGATCAAAGTTTTGAATCGTTTTTAATCAAAAACTTTGGTTCGAAAGACGAAAAATGTTATTTGCTGATAGGATTTTGAATTTTTGGTTTAGAAATTAGAGTTAATGCTCTAAAATAAAATTTTAATATTGTCATGGAGCTCGAAAGATTTAATAATAATAATAAACGGATTTTATTGGCCCTAAAAAACGTTCAACAAAGCTAGGCAAATAACTGAAAAATTGTGTGTAAAATTAATTTAGTTAATGTTGCCCGAGAGCTCCAAATATTAATCGAAATATAAATGAACGTGATATAAATAAAATAAGTAATTATCATTAAAGTAATTTAAATTGTCACGATTCCGCAGTTATTGTTCATAATATTTTTTTTAGGTAGATTCCTTATAGGAAATATACCTATTGCAACGGTCCTCATGACACGACTTTTTAAAATTTTCTTCATATCTTCACCGATCATGACCCCTAGAATCCAAAACCACCTTCCGTTCAAAAGTTTATAAATATATACTAGCAGGCTTTGCCCGCTTCGCTAGTCACTATATTGAAATGATTCCTCAAAACACCATGTCATCAATAATAATAAAAAAAATAATAATAATTAAAAAAAAAAAAAAAAAAAAAAAAAATCATTGAAATTAGTCAAAATCTAAGTTTAAGTTCCCGCTATTTTCTGTAGCGGTATTCCCGCACGCCACAGTCGATTCTGAAGCCCCAATGCAGTCTCTTTCCTCCTGCTTTTTACTCTCCCTCACGGTTAAAGTTGAAAATTTTGCAAAATCTAATCAAAGTGCATATTGCGTACACTTAATCAACACCCGCACACCAAAATCCGCCATTTTGTTTTCCAATATTTTATAACTTATTTGTTTATAATTTTTATAGAGTACTTGTCTTAAGGGGGCTGTCACAAAAAGAGAGTTCTTTGGCGAAAAATGACCCATCTACTTCAGCATCAAAAGTTAAAAAAAATACCCAGGATTATCAATAAGTAAAGCTCTTTAATATAGATCTGAATTAGCTTTAATTTTGTTATTATTTAATTTTGATAATGGCGTCATTTTGTCATGTGTCTGAGCAAATTTAATATTTAATATTTATTATTATTATTATTCAAATGAAAATGCATTTTATTAGATGTCGAAAAATGAATTAACTCGTAAACGTCTTTGGCAACAATTAAAAATTACAATAAATGATTTTAAATCGTTATTATAGAAGAAATATCTATATTATATAGAAGAAAAAATATAGATAACGTTTTCTTCCTCCCCCTCCCCTTGAATACTAAAATTCTAAAATTCCAAAAATTGCTTTTTAGGTATTTGTGTTAGCTATATTTTTAAAGCAAATATGTTTACGGATATCTGTTTCTTTTTTTTTTTTCTCTGAGATATAAAGGTTTTTCTGAAATCACGTTTTGCACCCTGTCCCCCTTTAGGGTCCGAATTTCTAAAATTCCAGAAATTGGTTTTATGATTATATGTTAACTATATTTTAAAGGAAACAGTTTACTGGCATTTGTTTTCTTTTTTCATTGATATATGAAGATTTTTTGTGAAATAACTTTTTCGCATATGGAATGGCATTTTGCCACACACCCTCTTATGGACCGAATTTCCAAAATTCCAGAAATTGACTTTTAGGTATTTGTGTTAGCTATGTTTAAAAGCAAAAAAAAATACGGATATCTGTTTTTTTTTTTTTTGTTGTTGTTTCAGATATGAAGGATTTTGTGAAATTACGTTTTGCCCACTCTCCCCCGCATCGGGGGCGAATTTTGAAAATCGCTTCTTAGTGGATGTCTACGTAACAGAAGGAACATTGTCACAAATTTTCATGCTTCTAGGTCCAGGGGTTTGGGCTGGGGGATGATGAATCACTCAGTCACTCAGGACAAACGATTATATATATATATATATATATATATAAATGTATATACATATATATATATGTGTGTGTGTGTATAACACTTTTTCCCATGTTAATTTGTGAACACGATAACTAGAGTAATTTTTATTTAAATTTAACCAGCTCGGGATATGTTGTCAAAACAGTAAAAATCTCGGTCGAGTTCGTAGATGGGGTATCCAGCTCAAAGGGGGTGGAAATGGTGGGGTGTGTGGAAATTTTCATTTGCCTATAATTTCTTTAATATTGAAAATAAGAAAAAGCTTCAAATCACTCGAATTACCGCCTTACCCTAAAGAACAATTTTTGTATTTAAACCTTTTCCATAGCTACAATTGCTTAGAAGTTACAAGTTAAAAAGTGATTTTTCATCAATTGTGATGAAGTCGACTTTTTCTACAGTGATGGAAAAAACTTTAAGACCGCATGTGAAATTGCAAAAATTTTAATTTTACTGAAAAAAAAAAAAAAAAAAAAAACATCAAACAGTATAAATAGAATAAAAAATAATCAATTTTCACATAATTTTATAAAAGAGCAGTTGTAATTATATATTATATACAAATGATTTTTTTTTTTTTTTTTTTCGCAACATAAAAGAGTGGAAAAAAGTTTAAGACTACAAAGTTAAACATTAACTAAAAGTATTGCATTGTAATTTTTAGTACGTCCTGTGTTTTTCTTTCACACAAATTACTTCTAAAAGACGATTTTGTAGGAATTTAGCTAGATTTTTGCATGTTAGAATCGGTATTTCATCCCATGCTTTGAACTATCAGATTTGAGCTCAGAAACAGAATAGTATTGTTTAAAATTTTTCATATACCTTGCGTGCAACGTTACCTCACATGTTTTCTATAGGGTTTAACATCTGGATTTTCGGCCGGAAATTCCATAAAACTTGCAATATTTTCAGTTAGCCAAGAAATGGTTAAAGCAGATTTGTGCTCAGGAGCATTATCTTACAACAAAATCAAATTTTGAGACATCAGCTCATCTTTTAATATAACAAAATTGTTAGCCAGTATATCTTGATAGTCAAAAGAGTTCATATTACCTTTAGTGAATACAATATTAGTCTTACGTCGAGCACAGAAAGCTGCCCAAATTATGTCAGATCACCCTCTTTGCACTTCCTTTGAGAAATATGTAGGATCCTGTCTTAAATCATGCCAATAGTTTCGTAAACCAACAGATCCATCTATACTCTGTTCCTCGAGAACTGATAGCGAAAGTAAATAATGCAACGTGTTTCTTGGCGACACTGTTGAATGAGTGGCGCTGGATTGAAGACAAACGGCGTCTCTCT
Organism: Salticus scenicus; assembly: GCA_963930645.1. Classification (NCBI taxonomy): domain Eukaryota; kingdom Metazoa; phylum Arthropoda; class Arachnida; order Araneae; family Salticidae; genus Salticus; species Salticus scenicus. The sequence continues at coordinate 65,821,478 of OZ005661.1, read as the reverse complement.
CACAAGCGAACGACTTCTTTTTTCGTTTGTTTATTTCGTAGCGGTGTTCTCCTTTCTTCAGATATTTAATTAGAATTATGGAAAATGAAAGCAACGAATAAAGTCCTCGGAAGGAAAGATAAATGCAGTGAACCCAGAGAATAGCTTTTATCCGACTATCACAAACTATACTCACTTACAAGGGAAAGAAAGCTAACCATGGGTCACTATAAACAGAATCGCCCATTCAGCGTGAAAACGTAAATGTGGCAAACTTTGGTGATACAACAGCAACCCTTTATGTTTACTTTAGCTACAGAGTCTAGAATAAACATTGTGGAAAGCGGCGAATAAAATTGTACTAAAAAAATTAAGCCTGTCACCAGATGTCATTGTAATCGAAGCTAGTGTTACGACAACAAAACCGAGACTCCCTACTGGTTAATTATATGCTTAGATCACTTGATTAAACTGACGAAACTGGGAAAAGCCAATCAGGTCTTCGATTTGAGCAATAGCTTCGATCACAGCGACATCTGGGTAAGCTTATTTTTTGTAGCATCATTTTAACATCATGGTTATAGGCGATTGCCACACTGTTTATTCTAGACGCTGCATTTTAGCTATCAGTTACAGTAACTGACTATAGGTTAGAACTAACTATAGGTTAAATTTCTGACGGACTATAGGTTAAATTTCTTTTCATCTGTGAACCCTATTTTTCACCAAAAATTGGGGTTTAAAACATTAAAAGTTGCGAATTTCAATCTTGCTTAAATATGCCATTTTTCAAGCTTAGGTTGGACTTTTAATTTTAAATGTTTGATGTTTTCCTCCCTATTCAGGACATTTTTAACAGTTCTAGTTGTTACTTGAAGCTTTAGAGCTGATTTTATTGCTGAAGAATATGCATTGTCTTTTACAGCAATTATTATACCGTTTCTTTTCATTCTGGCTGATAGTTTTGAGGGCAATTTTTGTGCGATATCTGCACGGATCTCCGATAAATTGATGAACTTCAGTTTTAGACTTCCCGATTTTGCTAGAGATTTGCTTTTTACTCTTTCCACTTTCTCGAAATGCCAAGATTTTACCTTTTACAATTTTGCTTAGTAATTTTCCTATAATCTCTGTTGATTCAACACTCAGCTAAATGATTAAAAAAAATGTTTCTTTTTGTTCTAACAACTGTCCCGCACAAAAATGTGCAAATGTTACGTTATCTTATTATGAAAGTAATCACTTTTAATGTTTTCTTTCAATTTGTTACATGTCTATATGTGTTTAGAACAGTTCTAACAATTTATATATATATATATATATATATATATATATATATAAATGCAAAGAAAAAATATAGTAAAATCTTAAGAGAAAAAGAAATACATTTTTGATATGTCTAGAATTAAATAGTTTTTAAAAAGTAGGAAAATGGAAGGTAAACAACTACATTAAAATAACACAAATTTGCTTTCAGTGTTTTTGTTAATCTTTTTCATACTTTTTCTTCTATAACATTTGATGCACACAAGATATATTTTAAGAATATTATTTTAATGAATTAATTACCTTCTTTTTCACTTGTTGAGCTTTTGACCATTACTGCTTTTACGCTAGACTCCTGATTATTATTTTTATTTTATTTTATTTATTTATTTATTTATTTTACCAGAACAAAGGTCATGCTTAATTATTTCCATCCAAAACAGTTAATGTGTTTGTTCAAATTGTATTTTCAAAATTATTATTTTTTTTATTATTATTACTTTAATGGTTTAATTTCATTTCAATTTAACATTATTTCATAATCATTTTAACACTTTCTAAAAAGACTGAAATGTGTTAATGGCATCGATTTCTCTGTCTCTCTGTCTGTCCCATAAACATTCATGGAATTCTTGAAACTGATATAGGTTATTCACGTTCCCTATAGAATGTTTCCTATTAAAAATGAAGTACATACCACTATTGGTTTATGTACAGGGACACCCGAAAGTGTTCTAAAGCACAGCGTTCTATGAGAGGTATTTCTATAAACCATACTATAAGAACTTTACTTTTAGAAAATCATAATGAAATTGAAACATGTTATTCATATGCACAAAAGAATGCTTTCTATAGAATATAGTATGATTAGCATTAAAATTTACAGCTCCACCAAAAAAAAAAAATATTCAGTTACATTAAGGGCTATTAGTTGAAAGTTCTTGAAATGTATTTTTATTTAAATTAAGCATTTTTAACACTTTCTAACAATTTTTTATTTGAATTATTGTGTCAGTGGGTCTAATTTTCCGTCTTCCCTCCAACAGCGTCCGTAAATATTTTCCTTCAAAATTTTTAAAAAACGATATTCAAATTCACTATGGAATGTTTCATATTTTAAATGGCATCAATAGGTCCTGTACAACTGTTTGAGTACACGGACACCTAAAAAAATTTTATGCATTTTAGGCGAGACATTTTTATAAATAACATTTAAATAACTTTCTACTGTAAAAATCATAAAGAAGTTGAATTTTATTGTTAATAAGCTAAAATAATATTTTGTATAGGTTATGATATACTTAACCTTTACAATTACAAGGCTATTATAACTTATTGAGATACATTGAGGACTGCTATTGGAAATTAAGGGCTGTATTTTCGTTTGTGTTAACCATTTTTAACACTTTCCAACAATGTTTAAGAGTAATTAGGAATTCAATTAGTCTATATGTCTGTTTTTTTTCCGTCTGTCTGTCCGTTGTGTGATAATGTAGGCAACGAACGTTGTAGGTTATAGGATACAATGAGTCCATACAGTTGGAAAGTATTAATAACCAATGCACACCACAAGTTTTTTCGTCCTTGTGTTAATATAAAATAAGTAAACAAGTAAAATAAATTAAATCAAAGGGTTTAGATTTTAGCTTTCTGAAATTTATAGATTGTAAAAAAACAAGAACTTAAGATTAAGATAATTAAAGCCAATTACCGAAGTAAATTCGATTCTCAGACATGGATTCCAGATAAAAATCCGTTTTTCCCAATTATAGGACTTTTCTCTAGATCAAAATCATTTCTCAAAAAGATCATTATCTCAAAGAGAACTGGGTCATTCTATGGGATATATCTTCCTCTTAATAACGTAATTTTTGTTTTAAATATGTTATTTTTAGAAATACTTTTAGAAGAATATTTCACTCGATAATTAATAATAATAGAATGGTGTAATTATATGGCATTCAAAAGAAAAAAAATCGCTACAATTTAAGATTTTTTCAATTAAATTAACCACGTAAATATATTAAAAAAAGTAAGTATCCTAACTACCTACGTGTGTTTAAACGATGCTTATTTATTTTCCATTCATCACAATTTTACAAAAAGTAACAGAAAAGTCCGATTTGACTCCCCCATCCTGTATCTTGAAATTCAATTTTCGAATTTTTAAGTAGTTTTTCTTTTAGTTTTTGTTTTGCCAAAAACCTACTTTTTTGTGTTATTTGGGTGGTAATAAAAGGTTAAAAATAAAAATTCTATTTCGCCCTTCGTACACGTAAGAAAATGTATATATATATATTAAACAAACTCTCACTGAAACTGATATCATAAATTTTATATTTTATAGATATATCTAAACTGGCCCAACGTTTAATTTATTTTATTTTCTCTAAAACTTCTTCTTCTTTCCATTTTTTATTTTTTTTACTACTTTCCTTACCATATTTCTGTACTGATAAGTATAAAGGATTTAAGTCCAAAAATGTCGATTTTGAGTAAAGTACATAGTCAGACTCAGAAAAAAATTCTCTATCGATTGGTATAAAGGATTTAAATCCATGTCATTTAGTCTTTAGAAAATCCATTGGTAAAAAAAGATTCAAGTTAGAAATTTAGCATTAATCTTTAGTATAAAATATTTAATTCAATTTTTTCCCTTTATTACATGAAGTTTGACAATCACTGAACGGTATAAAGGGTATAAATCAACCTAATTCCTTTTTCCTAATCGATTCTTCTGATTAGTTTTAGTTAGTTTAACTTTATTTTTCGTCTCCTGAAAAATCAAGAATATGGACTAAAATCCTTTATACTTGTCAGTACAGATTTGTCTTGGGGTCATTTTATTAAAATTGAGATTTTAAATGTGCACACGAATTTAAAAACTGTCTTTTAGAGGTTGATGTGCGTGTGTGTGTGTGTGTAAGAGTATGAAAGATTCTTTTATCAGCATAACAGAAAAGTGCGAAACAGCAGGAAATTCAAACGCGGTAATCTAAATCTGTAACATATAAGAACGCTATTTAAAACTTTAATTGAAATTGCACAAATGGTTCATGTGCAGAGGCCTGTAAAAGTATTTAAACACATTACGTCTATTAGGGAAATTTCTGTTAGATAAAGTTACATATATATCTTTAGACTACATTTCTTTTTATATTTTGTACGCATAAACAGAATGAAATTGACATATACGCAAAAATATGTTTCGCATAAAATGTGCTATGAAAACAAATTATCTTTCGTTTAGAGTGCACACGAAATAATTTGGATAAATCAGTGCTTTGTTATGACATGGCTTGAATGAAAGAGCATATTGCTGTACAACAGCATAAAAAAGCATTTCATGCTTTTGCACGAAACTTTGAGGACGAATGTCCATTCCTTTCAGGGAAAATTGATCAAATAAAAATGTTTTTTTCACATTTTCTTTCTTTTCATTTGGCATCAAGTTAAACAAATTATAGCTATCTTACAAAATAAATAAATAAATAAGCAGTCACTATAATTTATGCTTCTTTTTCTTTTTAAATTATCTTTTGTTTTAAAAGTAAGGGATTGATAATAATAAAAAAATAGCTGTGGTTGTATATACAGGGTGGACAAAATCTCCGTAAATACTTAAAAAATTCATAAAACCCGAAAAAATGATCAAAATAAAAAACGGTTTCCATTTTTAGTATTGATAAGTCATGGGATTTTTTTTAAGATAAGAAAAAAAAATGAGAAAACAGCTGACAGATGGCGCTGGTGCGAACGACTTACAAGGAGAGGTCACGACATGGAAAATTCAGATCGGGACGAAATTCCGCAGGAATGTAGTATACTATGAGGGTAACAACATATTAAAGCAGTAGGACCCACTATCCACAAAATTTCGAGAAAAAAGTATTTAAAGTTTCAGTAGTCTTGAAATACAAGTTATTTCGCAAGCGAGCAAGAGCACCAGTGGTGTGATCTTAAAGCGCGAGTCTGTTAGCCAGATGGCTTGGGTTCAAGGCTACCTCGAGACTACTTTTTTTTTTTAACTTTTTATGCAATCTAAACTTTTTATTTGTTTTTACTTTATTTTATAATTCAATTCAAAATTTGAAAATTTTAATAAAATATTATTTAATTTTTTTGAATATAAAATAAATAAATTTTTCTATTTTTTAATATTTATAACTTAAAATACAATAAATTTCTATAACTTAAAAAATAAATTTTAGTTTTATTTTAACTTTAAAATAAGGTAAAACTAAAGAAACTGTTTTTGATTATTTATCGAAATATTTTATTTTATTTTAGGTATGCTTGAAACAATACTACATTTTGTTTTTTAAATTAAAAAATAATAATAATACAGAGAAATGATCATTTTAATTGCATATATAATTACTATCCAAATTAAATAATTTCTTCTCCAATCAATACAGTTTCTTGAAAAATTATAGTATAGGATTACGATGCTGTTAAGTTATTACAGGTAAAGAAATGTTATCTTTAAATGTAGATTTTAAATGTTAATGAACATCATTTCTTTTTCGATAACGACTTCCTTTTTTTTTTATCCTTCCTTGCACAAAATAAAATTCCATCTGCCCTTTATTATTAACAAGCTAGAAGCGTTTACGTAATTTATACACATTCAAACAAAATCAGGAAACTCAAACCAAGATTTAAGTAACACCTGCTAACTCTTTTACACTTTGTTTACAGCTTGCTTATTTTTTAATTATTTAAATATTTGTCTGTTTTTCTTTATGTTTCTTATTTAAGGTTTTGTAAAATTAACTTTATTTTTTAAGTTATAGAAATTTATTGTATTTTAAAGTAATAAATATTAAAAATAGAAAAAGTTATTTTATACTCAAGAAAATTAAATAATTTATTAAAATTTTCAGATTTTGAATTGAATTGTAAAATAAAGTAAAAATAAATAAAAAGTTTAGATTACATAAAAAGTAAAAAAAAAAGTAGCCTCGAGGTAGCCTCGAACCCAAGTCGTCTGGCTAAGAAACTCGCGTTTTAGGATCACACCACTGGGGCGCTTGCTCGCTTGCGAAATAACTTGTATTTAAAGATTACTAAAACTTTAAATGCCTTTTCCTCGAAATTTTGTGGATAGTGGGTCCTACTGCTTTAATATGTTGTTACCCTCATAGTATACTACATTCCTGCGCAATTTCGTCCCGATTTGAATTTTCCATGTCGTGACCTCTCCTTGTTAGTTGAAAATATGCAAATGAGACAGGCGATTATAAATACTTACGCGACATGGGAAACACATATTGCTGTTTAATAATTGATTTGGCAACATTATTTTTGTTATTTGCGTGTCTTTTCTTTCACTTATGTACGAAACGCCACCTATCGGCTGTTTTTTTTTTTTTTTTTTTTTTTTTTTTTTTTTTTTTTTATCGTTAAAAAAAAGCTCGTGACTTATCGATACTAAATCTGCAAACCGTTTTTTATTTCGATTATTTTTTCGGGTTTTGTGAATTTTTAAAGTATTTGCGGACTTTTTGCCCACCCTGTATTTTTCATAGTTTATGTTTGTTTGTATTTTTTAAGCTCTATTTAAAATATATTGCATTTGTATTAATTTTAATTTTATTTAACTATTTAAATATATATATATATATATATATAAATGATAGATATCGTAATAAAATTTAACCTTAAAATTTAGCAATTAATAGATACTACAAAACAATAGCAACACAACAGAAATAGAACTGATTGTAACATATATAGGTAAGACTGGTGCATATACAGTAGGTGATCAAATTATTAGAAATTTTATTTATTTTGTCATCTTTTTGATTATCTAAAAAAGTACTTGACGAAATAGCCTGAAAGTATATACCTGCAAAGAACATTTATTAACTCATATTTTCCACTATCAATTTAATCCAGAGTGCAACCACAGGGGAACAACACAAGTTGAAGAAAAGCGAAAATGGTTTGGAACACCCTGTATCACAAAAAGACACAAATGACTTGTAACTTTAATATATTGTTTGACATTCTATGAACAATATTTGTTTGTTTTGGTGCGGGAACGCAATTATTTAGGCAGATATATATATATATATATATTCAAAAATTACTAATTTTTTTGACAAGTTTTTTCCTATAACTAGAACGGACTTAAATAAAATTTTACAAATCTTGCAGCAAAAATTGTCAAAACATTAGAGAAACATTATCCTAAAACAATAAAATTCACACGTGTAATATTTGTTGAGATATGAGCATTTTTAGAAAATGTTATTGTACTGAAAACAACATTTGTCAAAAGTTCATTCGAATTCATTAAAAATTAAGCAAATTATCGGCAGAAGAATGATCTAGATTTTAGGTATTTTCCAGAGTAAAATTTCATAGTGGGTTTTAAATATGCCACGTATCTAATTTGAAGATCCAATTATTCAATCGCGGTGCAAAAGTTCTTCTTTTTTTTTTTTTTTTTTTTTTTTTGGGGGGGGGGGGGGGGATTCCTTATGATCTCACAAATCTTAGTAAATAAATAAAAATATGTTAAATTTACAAACCTATTAGAGGTTTTTCACAAAAAAGGAATTTTGCAGTGTAGTTGAAATAATTGGATCTTCAAATTTAATATGCGGCATGGGAAAAACCCTTTATGAAATTTCAACTCTGGAAAACACCTACAATCTAGCTCGTTTTTTTGCCAACAATTTTCTTAATTTTTACTCAATACAAATGAACTTTTGACAAAAGTTGCTTAACGTTTCTAGCTTTCAACTTATGCAATATTTTTTGTTCATTATTCACGCATGGCAGTAAAATAATGTTTACTAAAAATTTTCGTATCTGAACGAATATTATACGCGTGAATTTTATGTTTTAGAATAATGTTTATTTAATGTTTTATTACTTTTTCAGCAAGTTTTGCAAAATTTTTAATAAATCCGTTCCAGTTATCTATATATATAAAAGAGTACTTCCACTCACTCACTGACTCATCAACGCACATGAAAATCTACTGGAGCCACTGATTCGAAACTGGGTCAGATTATAGATTATAGAACATACAGTGTAAGCACCCCCTAAGAAGCGATTTTGCGAAATTCGTGTGTAGGGGGCAAAATGTGATTTCGTGAAAACCTTCATATCTCAAAGAAAAAAACAGATATCCGTAAAATTTTTGCTTTAAAATATAGCTAATTTAATTATCTAAAAAGCAATTTCTGGAATTTTAGAAGTTCGGTCCCCAAGGGGGGAAAGGGGGCAAAACGCGATTTCACATGCGCAAAACGTAGTTTCACATACTCCTATATATCTCAAACAGAAAAACAGATATATGTGAAATTTTTGCTCTAATATATAGCTAATACAAATACCTAAAAACTAATTTCTGGAATTATCGAAATTCAGCCCCCAAGAGGGGAGGAGAGGGGGCAAAACGTGAATTGAAATAATCCTTTATATTGCAAAGAGAAAAAAATATATGTGCAATATTTTTGCTCTAAAATATAGCTCCCATAAATACATAAAAACTAATTTCTTTAATTTTAGAAATTCGTCCCAGGTGGGGCGGGAAGTGGGAGCTATGGGGTAAAAAAATAGAAGTATAGTTAGACCGTTCAAAATTGCTACATATAGGTTTTAGAGACCTGCAAGTCAAATGAGAATATTTTTGAAAGTGTAAAGTTATTAGGTGGGTCAGAAAGGTGTGTGTGGTGGGGAGGGGGTGGTAGGGGAAAAAAATAAAAATACAGTTAGACCGTTCAAAATTGGTACATAAAGGTTTTTGATACCTACAAATCGATTGCGGATATTTTCGAGTTTGTAAAGTTATTAGGAGGGGGGCGGGAGGAGGGAACGGAGGGGCAAAAAATAAAAATAGAGTTAGGTCGTTCAAAATTGGTACATAGAGGTTTCTGATACTTACAAATGGATTGCGGATATTTCCGAATTTGTAAAGTTATTAAATTGGTACATGGAAGTTTTTGATACCTATAAATCGATTCTAAGATTCTAAGACGGAAAGAAGCCGCTCACCACTATGCAGCGGTTTTGAGCGTTTTTAACTTTTAGAGAGGGGCTCCAGAGCCACTGTGGACATTCAGAAGAGCCCGTCTCCAAAGGTTAAGCCTACCCCGTTGTTTATTGCATAGAAAATAACAAAAAAAAAAATACAAAGGTCGCCAGAGCAGAGCTCTCCCGCGACAAAAGGCGACAAAGTTACATGAAAGTGAAGAGGACTGGAGCCAAGTGGAAGTCTATTTACAAAGTTCATTCAGGTAATGTACAAATTTCACAGTCTTTATACAATGTTCTCGCAGTCTTTATATCAAGCCCAAACACCCTATGAACAATGTTGGTTAATAGCAACATCATGCGCAGGATGATTGCTTTCCGAGAGCACTTCTGTGGAATACTGTAGCATCAGACATGACCAGTATTCGCCATGTAGGAGAGGAGGAAAAATTAAGGAACGATAGAGAAGGAATTTAGTTTGTAGAATTTGATAAATCTTGAAGGAAGGCATAGATGCACTTTAATTTGAGTCGTAGGGGTTTTCTAGTTATTATATTGTTCAGCCAAGTTTCTGGACTAGGGTTAGGGTTCCTTAAGTGGTAAGGTATTGTAAATTGACAGTGAAAGTAGTAATGTTGTGCAGACCCCTCCTCGCCGTATGAGCATAAGGGTGATCGTCGGCAATGAAATCTGTGAAGGTTTTTGGGGAAGGGGCCATGACCTGACAGAAAGGAAGAGATTTCCGGGGAGAGGTCCCAAATATTGAGTGAGACATTTGGTATTAGCTCGTGAGTGTATCTCCCTTTTGGAGACACACTCCAGAGACTCTGCAAGTCATTAATTAGTTTTTGATTTAGGTGATATTTTATGTAGGAAGGGGGAGCTGGGAGTGAATAGGCTATGTCACTAGATTCTGTTGCTGATTTTGCAAGAGAGTCCGCTAGTTCATTTCCGACGACCCCCTTATGGGCAGAAACGTGTGCCAGGGAGATTTTAGTTTTTAATTTTATTTTAATTTCAAGTACGTGTGGGTGTCTGCTCTTGTGGCGAACTATGGCCTGCAGGCTCGAGAGGCTGTCTCTGAAGATTGAAATTTGATTGTAGTCTGGAGAGTTATTTTCTGACCACTCAACTGCCTTCAGGATGGCAAAGAGCTCAGCCTGAAAGACCGAATTGTGGTCTGCGAGCCTGCCTGCCCACTGATGGAGAACTTTGTTATTGTTTAAAACGCAGAGTGCAGCTCCCACTCCATGATCGGTTTTGGAGAAATCAGTGTAGATCGCCAGTTGAGCAGACGGGGAGAAGCTGTTTTTTGCACAATTTATGAAAAGGGAAGCAGCATCCTGTGCTGGGTGTATTTGCCAGCTTTTCGAAAGCTGTTGGACATGAATATTAGGGAGGAGAGTGTCTGTGAGAATGGAATTATTTAATTGTAGGACGTTAGTTTTGTTAAAGTTGTATTTTAATTGGAGGTGAGCATGTGGAATACCAGTGATGACTGTGAGGGCATCAGTAGAGATTGTTTTGTAACCTCTAGAAATTTGGACCAAAAACATTCTCTGTATTGGTTAAGTTTATTCGACGCTGCTTTGGTGAGGTTGCCCCCCCCCCCCCAAATGCCAGCGCCGTAGGTTAGGATCTTTTCTACTACTTAACGGGTTAATAAAATGCTCATATCTCAACGAATATTACACGCGTGAACTTTATGTTTCAGAATAATGATTTTCTAAAGTTTTATAAGTTTTCAAGAAAGTTTTGTAAAATTTTAAATAAATCTGTTCTAATTGTCAAAAAAATTAGTAATTTTTGAAAAAAAAAAAATTATATCCGCCTAAATAATTGCGCAATTTTCGCACCAAAACATGCAATTATTGGACATATGCAACAATATATTAAAGTTACACTTCATTTGTAGTTTTTTATGATACAGGATGATCTAAAGTATTTTTGCTTATCTTCAATTTGTGGTTGGTCCCCTAATTGCATTCCAGAATAAATCGATAGAGGAAACAATGAGATTTATAATGCTCTTTACATGTGTGAAGTTCCAGGTCATTTCGTCTAGTATTTTTTTTTTTTTTTTTTTTTTAAGAAAATCGAAAAAATGTCAAAGTAAAAAAATTCTAATAACTTGATCGCCCACTGTATATATACATATATATATGTATATATATATATATATATATATATATATACCTGTACCCCGCAGGTAAAGGACAATATGTTAATATTCAGAAAAGAGTTAGCACAGTGTGCTTTATGTGCATTTTTTTTTCCTTTTAATAAAGACATCAACTACTAAATGTCCAGTTACTATAAGGGCGATAAGACTGTGGAAAATAAAAACCATGTCCATTTTCTTTGTTCATAACAGATGTATTTTTTTATAACAAATGAAAGACATAGTCGTGCCTTTTTTCACAAAATGAGCATGGCGTCCCATTATGATTAGTCCCATTCGTTAAAAAAGTGTATGAACGATATATGTATACATTTTTAACTTTTGGAATATTCTTTAGCTTGAAACTGAGAAAATTTAATTTTGCAGAAAACCCAACAATCAGGGTTTATACAACTGAATGTTGGTTTTCCAGTAAATAGAAAAAAATAATCTGGTGTGTCCCTCTTACCTTTCGACTTATACGACTTTCTTACTTATACGACTTTCTCTTACCCTGAAATTTAATACTATAAACACACGTAGGAAAATAAGAGGTAACATTACGAGTACTGTTATGTAAACCTATCTTGAGACGGGGGAAGGGGGGGGGGGCTACTCCCGTTTCATTACTGAACCTGTATTTATATAGAATTTAAATCTGTTATTAAAATTAAAAGTTCACTTAAAATTATTCAGACAACTTTCATACACAACATTCCTTGAAACTTATCAGTATTGATCAAACTTTCCAGTAAAAAATTTATATTAATTCAAAAATAAAACTTTTGGATCGCCTGAAATTATTATTTTTAAGTTACTCTAAGAGACACAGACAAAGACCAAACTTTAAAAAACTTATCTTTGGTAATCAGGAAGCCTCAAAACGTGTAAATGCACAAAGAACAAGCGGTGAATATTTATCTTAAAAACATACATTATTTATCATATGTCTATGAGGAATTTTTTTCCATTCCTGAGCAGCTTTCCTGGACATGGTAAAATATTATAGTAAAGCACTTCCACTAACAATAAAAAAGAACGTTATCGCTTAAATATTTGCAACCCTGTATATCATTTGAAGAATATGTACAAACCAAATAGTGTACCTAAATATTATTCTATAGTAATAATATACGGCACAACCTGAAATACACTTCCATCAATTTTAAGCTATTGTCGCACTATAATCTAATTCTTTTGTGTAATACTGTAAACGAACAGTGAATGGTTTCCCTGCGATATACTACATGAGGCATATTTTTATACATATAAAAAATATATATTCATTTCATTTGATTTAGTGCACTCTATAGATGCTAAACTCTACTTATTTGCAATTTCCCCCATAGACGTAATGTATCTGAATAATCTTGAATGTCCCTGTACACGAACCATTTGCTTCATGTCAACGAAAAGCTTTGTGTAATAGCCCTATTTGATAAACATTTAGAATATCAAGTTTGGAATCTCTGCTGCTGTTTGTTCTTGAGATATCCTGATAACAGACACACACACAGAGACACACAGACCAACCGCTAAAAACACGATTTTCGTATTCAGGGGACCTCAAAACGTGTAAATATAACAAAAACGCACTTTCGAAAATTTGACCCAAATACAATACTTTCTCTACCTTATGGGTAAGAGAAAGTAATAAAAGATATATGTTTTAATCATTAAAACATACTTTTATGAAAAGAATTTTATGGATAATACAACACTATAGACACACTGTTCTAAGATTCGCTATCCGAACTTTCATAAATATCGCTTATTCCCGTATCACACTCATATGCATTTATGCTTAAACTAGAATTTGAGTCACTTTGTGGTTCTGCCTGCATAAATAAAATAAAAATAACAGAGCACACAAACACGTACATTCAAAAGCGTAACTGAACTAAGATTACAAAATAAGTATTACAAATACTTAAAATCCCATAGTGTTGACAGTTTATAATAAGTCTACTACAGGGTGATCCGAAAAACATGATAGAAAGTATTTTAAGTTCCTGATTTCAAATGTGATATAAGTATAATTTTTCCATGTTGTAATAGCACATATATTGACATTTAAGGTCAATGCTTGATTACCGGAAATAATGAATAACCAATATGGAATCACAGACCTTGGAAAAACGATTATTTATTGTAAGAATATTTTTTGAGGCGCCATTGAGGTACGGAAAAACCTCATCTCAGTGTCGTCTTACGGCTGTATCCACAAAGGGTCACGGTGTGGTGTGCCATATCCTCGAAGCGGATGAGTGGTCCGATATTCATTGACGGTATGGTCACGAAGTGAAACTTCGAAAGTCTCTAGAGTGTCACTTTGGCACTGAACTATGACACGCCAGTACTGGTTCATGTAAGATGGGGCTCGTCCCCATAGAACTTCTGATGTCTTCCTGTGTCTTAAAACGACGTTTAGTGAGCATTTGATTGCTTTAAATGAAGAAAAATTCACGGGGCACGGCATAGAGGGGTCCCCATAGAGTCTGGACCTAAATCCGTGCGACTTCTTATGGGTTTACACCAAGGACAGAATCTATAGTAATCCCCCTGATTCACTTGAGGGCCTGAAATCGACCATCAGAATCGAGATTGATGCACTTGATTCCGACACACTCCAGCGCTTTATGACAGAGTTTCGGAACTGGCTTTATAACACTATAGTCGGGGACGGTAGACATTTCGAGCACCTTGTATATTAAATGTCATTTATATCTTTATTCAATAACATAGGTTTCATGTTCTTGCATATTTTGTTTTTTCCACAACGGTCGCTTACTTTCTATCATGTTCTTCGGACCACCCTGTATATCCAATTACATTTTAAATAATCTGTTACTTCTATCTAGAAAGTAAAATAAGAAATAAAAAAAATTCCGGTTATTAGAAATAGTTTGTTTTTAAATCTATTTAGTGCATTACTTCTGAACACTCCAGCCCGTAAATATGGCAGGCACAAGAAATAGAGAGCGAAAACTCATCCCGTCATTTTTACGGGAGAGAGAAGGAAGGGGTTAGGGCGCTTGGGTTTCACGTAGTGTAGGAGGTCGCCATGCAGTGATTTGGTGTTTTTCGTCCCTCTGGACAGCAGTAAACCTGTTAAAATTGATCTAATCTAGGTAAGTAGGGGCCGCCCACAGGCCTTCGAACCGCTTACCACTCACGAAAATGTCAATGTTTTTGTAAAAATATGTGTATTTCAGTGGGTGTATAAAGATGTTATGATATATCAACATCAGATTGTTATTATTATTATTATTTCTAAATGATTCAAATTTTTTTCTCAAAAGTAGGACAGTTTCGTCATCACACTTATACGTACCGCTTATGAAAATTTTGACAAAATTCGACAAACATTTTTGAATTTTTAATTACGAAAGAGTAAATCGTAATTATGTACGTGCTCAAAATAGAATTGTGTATAAACTGTAAAAAAAAAAAAAAAAAGTGTCCTATTTGCTGCCAGAAATTCCCTGTAAATTGAGAAAATACGTTCTGGTAACGTAATTTTTTTTCGTAAATTACTCGTATTTTCTGAAACTACACAGAATTTCTGTCAGCAAATAGGGCATAGTTTTTACAGTGTAGTCATTGCTTCGCTCACACACTGAAAAATCTTAAAACAAAATTTATTTATTTATTTTGACCGCAATAATTTTGTTTTAGTTTTTTTTTTTTTTTTTTTTTTTTTTTTTTTCGGTAAATAATTTTTTTTATATATTTGAAAAAAAAAAAAAAATCTTAAAACAGAAATACAAAATCGTGTTAAACATTTGATTAAATAATTGAACAAAATTTATTTCTTTAATTTTAAGTAAACCTTTATTTATTTATCAAGATAAAAGCGCCGTATAATTGGTATAATATGTAGGTTAGAAACTTTATAAATGAAAGATTTCTATTTAACGAGAACTATGCCCTCAAAACAAATAAAATCTAGACGTTAAATTTTTTTACGACACGCTGTCTAAATCTTCAATGAAAAGTCATTAAACCTTGCTTTAAAGTAAAGCTTTGAAATACGATAACCTTACGTCGGCTGGAAAGCATTAAATTCTCAAAACAATTGATTTTACAGTATGGTTAAAGATTTTTTAACGGATTATGTCGTTAATGAGATATTTTTTAGTTAATGGATTTTGCTCTATTTGTTATGTATACAGATATGTATTATAAAATATAATAATTTTATGAATTACTTTAACAGTTAAAGCTGTTTGAAATTTAGCATAGTAATTACAATAGTAAAGTTTGAATTTATTGAAACCGAGTTAATAAGATTTCCCTCAAAACCACAGAGGCGGAATTTTCTAATTTAGTAGAATTACCGAGTTCGGTTGAAATGTTACGAAGAATTACAAGGTATTCATTCTCAATAATAAAAGGTGAAAATTGTAAGATAGGCTTTGATATAAATAAACATTCAAAGTCAAATTTCAAGATATTTTCAGATTTTTGCGACACGTAGAACTATTATTTCAATTCATTTCGAAAATTATCATTATTATTATTATTATGCACTTTTCAATCCTATGATAAGAAAGAAAAAGTTAAGATGAATTTTTTTTTTTATTATTATTAGGTGAAAAAAAAAAAAAGAAAAAGAAAAAGAAAAAAAAAAGAAAGAAAGAAAAAAAGAAAAAAAGAAAAAAAAAATGTTTTTAATTATTCATATTTATCAACCGACTTTGCATGAATTATATCAGTCATATCTCATAAAAAAAAAAAAAAAAAAAAAAAAAATACTGTTGAAAAAGTCACAGCGCCCAGGGAAAACTCTTACATTTCTTACGCATCACTTGGGAGTTACTTCGACTGCGACCTTATCGGCAGGGAGAGCGATGTAAACAACTTCTTTACGGATGGTTCAAAATTGGACGGTAAAGTAGACTGCGCCTTCCTCCATATCTTCAACAATGCCATTTCTCACTCCGAAAAGTTCAGGTTGCCAGACCACTCTAGTGTATTCGAAGCTGAAGCCATTGCCATCTTAGAATCTTTTAAGTTTATAAAGCGACATCGACTTGACAAAGCTATTATTATTTCGGACTCCAGATCAACTTTGATGTCTCTCGAAGGCTTCCTCACGAAAAACAAAATTATCAGCGATATCAAAGATCTCACGAAAGAGTTACATGAAGTGGACATTAAATTGTGCTGGATCAAAGCCCATGCTGGATATGAATTTAACGAGGTGGTGGATGGGTTGGCTAAGGACGCCACCCTCCTGGAAGACATAAGTATTGCCTTACATAAAAAGAAGAACATCATCAACTTAAAATTCAAGGAGTTAAAAATCAGAGATTGGCAACTAGAGTAGGATAGCTCCGACAAAGGACGACATACATACAGCTTAATTCCGAAAATTGACCCTCGAAGAATTCTGGGAAACTTCTACCTCAACCAGATCATCACTAATCACGGGTTCTTTGGAACTTATGAAAATCGTTTTTTCAACAAGAGTTTTCTTTGTTCCTGCAACTCGGGGATCCAGGATATCAACCATGTTGTTTATCGCTGCTCCCTGGTCGACAGCATCAGACTTGAGCATTTTTCCAAGGATTTCAAACATGTTCGCTTGTATGTTTTGCTTGCCAACCAAAGAACAAGATATGGATTACTACAGATCGTGAAATATTACTGTAACACTTTATTTACTAGCTTATAACTACTGTGTTTTGATGTTTTTTATTTGTTTTTTGTTTGTGCTTATAAGCTTTAAGCACTTTTATCTTATATTAATAAATATTGTATTTTGCACGGTTTTATTTTGGGTGGGGTATTAGGTTTCTCTACTTCGTTTTGGTGAACAGGTTGTTCGTGCCCCTGACTTGGCTTTATGATTTAGTTTTTAGCCTTGCCCCTGCCCCTTCCCCTACTGTCTGTAGACTTTATATACATTTGTTATTTTTAGTTTTAGAATTAGCTTAGTTTATATTTGTACTTTGTTGCTTCTCTTTTGTTGCCTTCTTGTCGGGGTGGTCCTTGGTGGGTTGTGGTGCGGTGCCGCTCGCTTCGGCTGCGCCTGGGCGTTTTACGGGGTGCGGCGCTCGTGCATCACGCCTGCTGGGGTGGACCGGGCCTTCACTCGGCTCCTTGTGTGGCTCCGGCTTGGGCCGGTGTCGTTGTGGTGTTTGGGGCGTTGGGGGGTCTGAGCCTGTGTGGGCTCCTGCTGTGGGGGTGCTGACGTTTTGACAAGACTGTTTGTTACTCGTATGCCTTCGGGCGGGGCGAGTCACAAGTATCTTACCTTTCTTACGCAGCCAAAAGAAGGATTGATACCAAATTTCGCCACCGCTATTGATTCCCAGGAACTCAGAGTCTTGCTTAATGAAGATCTGCCAATAACTGTGCAAGTATCTTTCTGATAAATCCTAATCTTCTTCATCATTCCTTGTTATTTGTGTTAGATTTTTGTCTGCATTAAAAAGTTATAATTTAAAGCATTTTTACGGCTAGGTGCGTGAATAATATTTTAAACTTTACTAACTAAATTTTTATTACAATTAAAATTTCTACCTAGGGGACGCACTCCGCCGAAAAAATATACCCCATTTTTGCTATTTTTACGGTGATGTGTGTAAGTGTGTGTGTCTGTGCGTGCATGTGTATGAGTCAACACGATAGAGTCTAAACGCTTTGTTCGAATGAACTGAAGGTTGATACGTATGTTATAGGTCCATGTAGAATGCACCCTATTGATTTTGGTGAATCAATCAAGTATTATTTTTTTACAGGGTCACAAAGAAAAATTCTTTACGATTATGGCTTATGGGCTCAACTTATTTAAATCGCGGTAGCGTCTAAATACCTTACTCAATTGAGCTGAAACTTTAGGTGCCTATTAAAGGTCACCGTCACACAAGTTGTGTAGATTTTTGTGAATCTAGCACTTATGGTTTTCTCACAAGGATACACAGAAAAATTTATTATCATTCTCATCTGTGGACTCAAATTGTTTAAAGCGCGATAGCGCTTAAAGGCCTTATTCGAATAAACTGAAAATTTATATACAGTGGGTAACAAAAGTGTCCGAACACTAGAAAAACTTCATATGTAAAAAAAATGCACTTCATACAGTTTTGTTAAATAAATCCTTATCGAATCATGTTCTGACACTGACTAAGAACAGGATTCGACAAGGATTTATTTAACAAAACCGTATGAAGTGCACTTTTTTTAAATAGAGATTTTTGCTAGTGTTCGGACACTTCTGTTACCGACTGTACATGTTATAGGTCACCGTCACACAAAATGTATAGGTTTTGGAGAATCTAACATTTATAGTTTTTTACAAGGACACAACGAAAACTTCTTTTAGTCTATGGGCTGAAGTTATTTTAAATTCGTTAATGCCTTATCCGATTGAGCTGAAAATTTATATGCATATTATAGATCATTGTCGCACGAACTGTATAGATTTTGGTGAATCTAACACTTATGAATTTTTGCTGGGACAAAATGAAAAATTCTTTATCATTATGACCTATAGATCATTATGGCCTAATGAAATTCATTAAATTAAAGAGCATACCATTTGGGATAAAATGCTCAAACACACTTATATAACTTTATCTTTCGTTGATTTAACGGAAAGACGATTGGAATCACTCCAGATTTTTTTTTCATTGGGATCAATTTCAGTTTGCAATATTATGTGTAAGATATTTTCTTTTTCTTCTATTAAATTAAAAGTTCATTTCTATATTCATACTTAAGGTATTTTCATTATTTGTTTTAAACATATATATTAAAATGTTTACTAATTTATTTTTATTTTTACGCATTGCACAGAAGAAGTTAGAATTTACTATATTCCTTTACACCGCCGAAATTCTAAATTTTAATACCCTCTAATTAATATATTATGATAGTTTAATGTAAAAAATAATTAATTTTTCGAAAAAAAATTAAAAATTTATTTTCATTTATTTATTTTATTTTACTTTTTTATTAAGCTCATCTTAGCGCTTAAACAAGGCCGTAGCCATATTTTTTTTTTTTTTTTGGGGGGGGGGGGATTTTTTCGGGAGGGGGGGGGCTTTGTGTATAATGTTTAGTATTAAAAATGAAGTGTAACTCGAAAATTTATCCACAAATCCACAAATTTGGTTCCATTTCCTTGGCCTTGCGCTTTATAGAAAAAATATATTCATTGATATTAAGGTTATTTTACAAAAACTTGTTAAATTAACAATCAAGTTAATTTACTTTTGTTTGTGAATTAGACATTTATAATTAAGATTAATTTTATATGTTGTAACAACAAACCATAGAAAACTCTAGAATACTAGGCCAACAAGTGCGACATGGTTTGGAACCTAAAAACACCACTCTCTGCCAGCTTTGAAAACTCAGCAAATGGGATCAATTGAACAAAGAAAGAAAAAGCTGTATCTAAAAGCGAACTTTTTTCCTAACAGCACTACATTTTTATTGCTACCTTTTATTTAAATTTATTTTTATAATTAGTAAATTTTTATCATTCTTCAAATATGTTAATTTAAGTTTGTAAAATGTTAAAGTTAGGAAATGCATGCTTAATATCGTAGCCCATTTTCGAGTAAGTTTTGGTTAAAATTGCAAAAAACTTCTTTGAACCAAAGATGGTTTCGAACCCCACACCACCACTCTACCAGCTTTCAAAGCAGAACCGCTCAGCAAATGATGGTGCCAGTGAATAATCGAAGAAAAATCGCCTATATCTGAAATCGAACTTTTATCTAACTATACCGCATTTATAGTACTTTTTTTTTTTATTCATTGTATTTTTTTTTTTTTTTTTTTTTTTTACTTTTATATTTCTTAAAATAAAGTTAATATCAGTTTACAAATTATTATAGTTAATAATGCATTATAATCTGTAAAAAAAAAAATAATAATAATAATTTCGCGTTAAATACAGCGATTTCTTTTTTTATTCAACTTACTTTTGCTTCCAGAACGGAATTCTTGAAAAAAGATAATTATTAATTTATAATCTGTAAACATGACTAGTGTAATAAAAATGTCAATATGTTAATTTAAAATGAGCATCTCATATAAATTCCTTGTTAAATGAAGGAGCAGCTGGCTGTATTTTAAAATTTAAACATTTTTTCAAACTATAATCCTAACTACAATACTAATTTATAAACTGATGTTAACTCTTTTTATCTACTTTTTTTTTTTTTTTTTTTTTTTTTTTTATTATTCGAGTATGAAGGAAGGTTAAAAATTTAAAAAATTGCAGTAATAAATAAAATAAAAGATGACACTAAATTGTTAGGGAAAAAATTCAACTTTAAATTACAGCTGGCTTTATCTTCCTTTATTTACTGGTAAACATACTATTTCATTTAAACAGACGATATACTAGATCTTCCAATAAGTATTTGGACACTTTAAATTTAGACGCTTTGTTAAATATCTAGAAAAGTTTTTTAGGAATAACGTTGAAACTGTTAGAGTATAATGGAGATGTTATTATTCATATATTTCAGCAAACGTTTTGTCCTAAAAGCGAAAATGGGAACAGTAAAAAATAAAAAATAATAATAATAATCAAAATGTTTTGGTTGGATCACCTTGTAAAAAGTAATTGTACTTGAAATGCGTTTTGGATGTAACATGTGATTATGAGGAATCTTTTAATTATCTATATAAATTTTTATGAGACTATCACACATATTCATGAACAGATATAACGGTTTCTTAGAAAAAATTGATCCCTTTTTTTTTTTTTTTTTTTTTTTTTTTTTTTAAGAAGGGTACCCAGCGCAAAGCCATTTTTTAGAAAACTTAGCGTACTATATTAGAAGCAGCACACTGCAGTCAGAATGCAAAAATGCTAAAAATGTTACAAAACATGAGCATTTTTACTAAATAATTGTTGATTACGCATGCGCAAACTTTTTAAGAATTTCATTTGCATAATTTAATAACCAAACGTATTCAGCTACTTACATGAAAATTTCAAACAAATATCATGTAAATTCAAAAGTTATGATAGACAGAATGAACAGAATTCCAGTTCCTCTCAAAATAAAAGCTAATCTATAAGGGAATTTACTCACGCTTTTATTTTGATTCAATAAATGGTAATACAGTGTTCACTGATTGTAAATAAATATTGATAAAAACCCCTATGATCTTCCTTTTTTTTTTTTTTTTTTTTTTTTTGAGTGGAACTACAGGTTTGTCTCTGTACCTGAAACATCAGTGCCGTCTCAATAAATAGTTCTAAGTAACATCATTATATGGTACAAATTTATAATACCGAATTTGGATTCTAAAATCTGTTTTTTAGTTATGCCGATAACAGGAATTCTCTCACACACTCGCAATCAGACAAACGAAAACATTCACACACCGCTACAAACCTTGTTTTTGGAGTCAGGGTCAGTGATGCCAGATGGTCGAAAATTATTTCCCCAAACAGGTCTTCAAATTTCCCTAAATCAGGTTTTTTTTTTTTTTTTTTTTTTTTTCGAAAAAATCCCCAAATTTATTTCTACTAAAAAGGGAAAATAAAATTTTTTTCAAAAAAAAAAAAATATATATATATACATCAAGCAGATTTTTCTGATTTAAGCTCGGATTTTTCCCCAAATGAAGGCAATTTTTGAAAAAAAATCCCCAAATAACAATAAAGCTATTGAAAGTCTCTAGTCGTAGGGATAAATCATTACGTTGCCGACAGAAAGTTGAAGAACTCCCCAGATTTGTCCCCAGAAATTTTAGAATTCCCCCAAAAAGTCCCCACAAACACTGGGTCCCCAAAATTGTCCCCAAAAGCCACAAAAATTCCCAAAATCGAGACAAAATCCCCAATCTGGCATCACTGGTCAGGGGAAATGAAAACGTGTAAATGTAGCAAAAACTAAATATTAGGAATTTAACACACACAAAAAAATAATTTTCTTATTTAAATAAGATATACTTAAAGCATACTTAAGATATATTTAATACATACTTAAAAAGATATAGCTGCGTTACCAAATTTTAAGCATTTTAAAAACCTGTATCTCTCTAAAATACATTTTGCTTTATCTAATGACAAAAATTCTTTAATTAGATAGAGCAAAGAAAACTACTTAAAAATAGTCGCTTTCGAAATGACATGGATAAAAATTGACGTCTATGCTAAGAGAAAGTTAAAAAAAAAAAAAATGTGGGTATAATAATAATAATGACATTTATTAACACTTTTGTTTGAGAATATTAATTGTATATAAGAATGAAGTATATTTACATTATCACTATTGTAAGGAAAAAGAACAAATGGGTTAGTTATTTGTACTTTTTTTTCTGACCTTTTCTCTGAACTTTTAGGACTGCTGGATGCACCTCTTTGAATACTGTTTTAGCATGTGATTTGTCGATGAGATGATTTCCCTTTGGCTATTTATTTATTTTTCTTTAATTCTTTCAGTTTTAAAATTTATTGCAAGATCGCACGTATAGTGTAGTACTTTGGCTTAGCTTAGCATAGCTATTAAATTTTTCGAAATATTGCAACATTTTTGCTCTATAAATAATGAGCATTCCCTGAAGAGAAAGTCTACTAAATTTTAGCATTTTTCTACTTGAAATAAAATTTATCTTTTTTTTTTTTTTTTTAATGTTGTTAAAGATTTCGAATTGTATGGACATTCTTTTTTCTTGTCGATCTGCTGTTTTTAATTTGTTTATTATTGGCGTGTGTGGACAGATCAAGTTCATTAAACCGTGAATATTTTGCATTTATTCATACTAGCATCGCCCAGTGGTCGAATCTCGACCACTTTTTTGCAAAGCAAAGTAATTGTTTTCTCGTAAATGGCAACACAGAAGCACCAAAGGTCGGTCGATATGCATTCAAACTGAATCAGCAGAGTTTTACTAGATATATTTCTCTAAGTTTGGTACACTGTAGATACTGAGTCTTTCTAGAAATGAGAGGCAATCACAACGTGGAATTGCCCTCTGTTGGGTTGTATAGCCCAAAAGCTAATTGGCACCAGTTCAAACCAAGGACCACCTTAATATCAAGTTCGGTTAAATTAACTCCATTGGTTCATAAAGTACAGTGTTCGATCTCAAAAAGACGATTCGATCTCAAATTGAGTTCAGAAAATCTCAAAACGTGTAACTTCATCAAAAACCAAAAATCTAAATCTTATACTGTCTTCTTATATATGTAGAGGACATAATTAATAAATCCAATTTTTTACTTCCATTACCCGACTACCGTAGGTAATGGTAGTATTGTATTTGGTCCAAAAATTCGATATCGAGATTTCACCTGATTTATACGTTTTAAGGTCCCCTGAGTCCAAAAAATGGGTTTTTGGCAATTGGTCAGTGTGTGTGTGTGTGTATGTATGTGTGGAATCTTTTGGCTATCATATCTCCGAAACTAATAAAGACAGAACTACAAAACTTCAGAATTAAGACAGGTCTGTTGTACAGATGAATCTTCCAAATATTGGTGAAGATTGAAAAACTGGAAGTAGGACCGTAAGTCTGTATCTCAAAACCGGCTCTAACGATTTTCTTCAAATTTGCTCTATAAACACTCTATTAGATGTACTTTCAAATGGTATAGTTGGTTAGTTCAGGAAAATTGATAGGCGTCGTGTATAAATAGCTCAATTCCAGGTCTTGCAAGTGCGTTCCTTTAAAAACGGCTGTATGGATTTTTTTCAAATTCGTCATATTAACTCGTTTTTATATATACTTTTGTATGTAATTATTGTTTTCCGGTCAATAATTGATTTTTTGTAAAAGTTGGTATCTCAAAAACGGCTCTAACGATTTTCTTGAAAATTGTTATATAAATCCATTTCTTTCTCGTGTATTATATGGTTATTAGAGGAAAATTAACAGTCTTCTTGCTTAGGTAGATCATCTTCAAATCTCGGAAATTTGTGTTTCAAAAAATAACTCTACCATTTTTTTCTCTTGTTTTTTATCTCGCTATAATAAGCTTCGTTTTTAATGTTTTAATAAGTTTTTATAAGTTTCTCTTACCGGAAAAATTTTAGATTTCTACTTCTTTAGGTCACTTTTATGTTTTCTGATCACTTTATCTTTCAAAAATGCATATAATACGTATGATAGAGGGTAATGGAAGTCGTGTGGTTGTTTCACACAAGACCTTTTAAAAATAAGTAGTCAATTTCAGTTAATTGAAATGCAAAGAAACCTCAAAAAGTGTAAACTTTCATCGAGAACCGAAAACCCATAATCGATTTTTTTTCCATATCATCTACTTTCTTTTTATACATACAGAAGCTAGTAATAAATCCACTTTTTTAAAAAATACGTAGTCAATTTCAGTTAACTGAAATGCAAGGAAACCTCAAAACGTGTAAATTCACTGAAAACTGGAAATCAAAATATTTTCCAAATCTTATATACTTTCTCTCATATATACCGAAGATGCAGTAATAAACCCATTTTTAAAAAAATAAGTAGTCAATTTCAGTTAACTGAAATGCATTATGATTTAGTTTAAAAATATGTCTTCAAATTAGAGCTGACGTACATCACAAAACGAAGAAAGAGAAAAGAAATTATATCTTAGATAAATTAGAGAAAAATTTGAACTTTTATAAATCAAATCTCTCTTTTTTTTTTTTTTTTTTTTTCGTAAATGTTCAATAGTATAAACTTTCGATCTACGCTCTCATTCACTCAAATTTCTGCCACTCTATAATGGCTATTGTCTCACAAAATGAAAACTCTGTAGTCGAGAGTATAGTGTTTCTACATCTATACAAATTTTCTGAGTTTATGGTTTTACTTGAATTTTAAGAAATTGCCAGATTTAACACATTTCTTCTTAAGGAATTTTTTAATATATAAAATTATGTGTATAAAATGGAAAAATGCATTAAAAAATAAAAGTATTTTTAAATACCTTCTTGATATCGTAAGAAAATAATTTTTGTATTCTGCAAATTTGGCTAATCCTATCTTTCGAATAATATCATTTTCAACCCTCTTCTCTCATAATTAATATGTTAAAAGTGTACTACAAATTTCATGTTTGCCTATTAATATAAAAATTTCGTTTAACTCTTCCCGGATATACATATTTTGGATATTATGGATAAATTTGGCATTTGATCAGATTTTTATCTTTCATTCTCCAATTTCGTAACTTTATAAACATATACATGTAATAGGGGTTAGAGCCCCTAAATAAAATAATAGGCCGGCGCATCACCGCCGTTTTTTGCCTCCGAAGAGGATAGCATTCCCGCTTGGCGTCCTTATCGCTTCCCTAATGATTTTAAGAAATCTTGATCTGAAGCTAATCCGGTCAAGATAAGAGCAATAAGCAACAATAATATTCCTAAAAACACATTTTTTTCACAGTACATTCTCAGGATGTCATTTTATTCTGAGGATATACTATGGATGTATTGAGTTAAGTTGTACTGTTAGGGCGGTTTCTGTTTCTTTTACAAAATGTCGCCAAAACTCAAATACACAGTAATAGAAGGTCTGTGAACACTTTATATTCACTTCTTGAATGATTATAGTAGTTTATCGCTGAACAAACTCCCATATCACAGTTTACTTAGCTACAATTATGAAGTATAATAAAACAAGTTACTCTAAAGTAACGTAAGACGATTTGAAAAAAAAAAATGTTTTTCGTTTGTTTATCAGAGAAACCCGCTGGGTACATGTGGCAACCCCAAGGCAACAAAATGCCTGATGCGCCAGCTCGTATATATAGGAGCCTTAATAGGGTTTAATGTAACTGATACGTAACATAAGTTTAAATTAATGTCATCGTAATTGTATTTTTTTAGGCTATTAATCAAGGTGCTTAAAATAATAGTTAAATAATTTAAATAAGATAAAAATTAAATTATTGCATTCAATTGAAGTGGATTTAAATGGTGGTGTAGCACTTGCGACCGGGACAGATGCGACCGGGGTTAAAATCGTAGCACTTGCGACCGCTTTGGTTTGAGGGTAGCACTTGCGACCGGATCTATCCGAAAGCAGGTGCAACACAGGAGATGTGTTCATGTGTAAGGAGGGGGGGGGCTTCACTGATTAAATTCGTTAAAAAGAGTTAACAAAACTGAATTTAATTACTAAATTAAAAACCCAAACGCGTACAAAAGTCAATAAATTTAGAAAAGAGGTTTTTTTTTTTTTAGGCTTGGCTACATGTACTTCCATTTCTCTAATATTTTTAACAAGTTTTACATTTCTGCTAAGATTTAGCCATTGTTATTGCTTATTATATAAATGAATCAATGTATATGGATGCTTTAAATTGAAAAACCTGTATTAAAATACTTTTAATAATAATAATAAAAAAAATTGTATGGGAGATTATACATAACAATAATAATAATTAAAGAATTATTTAATATAAAAATATAATTAAAAATTATTGCACTTATTAAGAATCAAAATGTTTGATATTTGTTTAATAGAACTATTTGAGCTTTTAATTGAAAAATCTATTTCTAAATACTTTTAATGTAAACATATTTTTTTCTTTGGGAGATTATAGAAAAAAATATCTAAGAAATTATGTAATATAAAAATATAATTAAAAGTTATTGCATTTATTAAAAATCAAAATGTTTAATAATAAAATTAATTTGTTTAATAGAACTATTCGAGCTTTTAATTGAAAAAATTATTTCTAAATACTATAAATACTATATAATATTGTATTTTTTTTCTTTTTTGAAAGTAAATAATTAATGATTAAAATAAATAAATAAATAAAAGTAAAAAATCTAGAAAATTAATTTAACTAATATATATATATATATATATATATATATATATATAATTAAATAAAATTAGTTGAGATTGTTTAGTATTATTGTTTCGGCATGTAATAGAAAAATCTTTATTAAAATACTTTTAATATTAAAATATATACTTTTCTATGAACGAAAATAATAATAATAATAATAAAAGCTACTTAAAAAAATAATTCAATAAAATATTCTAATTAAAAATAAAAATTTATTAAAAACATATTTTTTATAATTAAATTAGTTCAAATTACTTTATAATATTTTTTGTATTTTTAATTAAAAGGCCTATTTCAGTAGCCGAGCGGTTCTGCTCTCCAAGTTGATAGATTGGTGTTAGTGTTTGGAAATAAGGCCGATTGACTACTCTAACGACCTAGGCCTGAAAGGGGGTCTCTTCCGTGGAAGTCTTTCTAAGGGTTCCTAGCCCGTATTTACCCAAGTTTCTGGGAAAACCATGGAAAATTCCGGACGGCTAGGTCGACGAGCATTACCTGGGATGGAACCCAGCACCTCACGTGTACCAGCTTTGAGCGCAGATCCGCTCAGCCACTAGTGGGATCTGATTGGCTTCTTTTGCCGTGTTCGATCCAAGTTCCCACATTTCAACGTAGACGTTTGCAATTTTCCATGGTTTACTCTGAAACTCGCGTATATACAGACCAGGGATCATTAGAAATAACTCTCATGGAAGGCATTTCATCCAGGCTTAGGACCTGTATATCGTCAATAGGCTTTAACGTTTAAACCACAACCACCAAAATATTTTTAATTAAAAAACTTTTTTTTTTTTTAATTATTATATATAAAAAATAATAATTAAAAAATCATTTAATAATACATTCAAATTAAAAATAATTTAATTATTAAAAATGTAAAGTTTTAATAATTAAATTAATTGAAATTGCTTAATACATAGCTGCCAAGTTTTTTAATTTATTCCAGAATGTTCTTAGCCCCGTACTGTTTTTCACACTGTAATCTTTGTAGAAAAAATTTCTTCAGTATATAATTACGATTAAATATTAAGAAAATCACTCTAAAAATATTACGGTGTGAAAAAGCGGCGGGACTAACAACATTCCGGAATAAATTAAAAAACTTGGCAGCTATGTAATACTATTGTTCGAGTTTTAAAATGAAACATCTAATTCAAAATGCTCTTAAACATAAAAATATTTTTTTCTATAACTGATTATAGAAATAAGGATCTAATTAAAATTGTTTTATTAAGAAAAAACTTTCAAAAAAGGAGTAAATTAATTATCTAAGGACTAAACGAATTAAGAAAAATATAAATTTTAATAATTATATTTGTTGCGATTTCTTAATACAATTGTTTCTGCTTTCATTAGAAAAAAATATTTTTAAACAGTTTTAATATTAAAAGATTTTATTTTCTGTGAATAATTATGAAAAAAAGCTATTTAAGGATCTAATTAAAATTATTATATTTAAAACATCAAATATAAGACTAAGTTAATTATCTAAAAACTAAATTAATTATCAAAAATATAAATTTTAATAATTAATTTGGCTCAGATTGCTCAATACAACTGTTTCTGCTTTTAATAGAAAAATTTATTTTAAAACACTTTTAATATTAAAAGATTTTATTTTCTATGAATAATTATTGAAAAAAAAAAAAAAAAAAAACTAGTTAAAAAATTATTTAATGAAATATCCAATTAAAAAACTAATTTATTTATTAAAAATGTAATTTTTTATAATTAAGTTAGATGAAATCGCTGATTACATTTATTTGGACTTTTATAATCAATAAGCCCAGCAGTTCTGCTGTCCACGTTGGTAGACAGGAAGTGTCGGGTTCGATCCCAGGTCATGGTTGTCGACCCTCATGTTCTCAGTCGGGGTTAACACCTAAACTACCATCACCAAATTATTTTTAATATAAAAAGTTATTTTAATCAGTAATTATAGAAAAAATAATAATATATTATAATTAAAAACTTACTTAATTATCAAAAATATTTTTAAATAGTGAATTTAGATCAGAGTATTTAATATTACTGTTTGAGCTTTTAACAGAAAAACAATTTCAAAATATTTTGTAATATAAAAAGGTATCTTTTGTCAGGATTATAGAACAAAGAATTAATTAAAATTATATTATTTAAATAATATAATAAATTGCAGTGCCTCAAATTTATTTTTAAATTCATTTTCATATAAAATATATTGACATTTCACATGGAGAAAAGATATTTTACCTACATTCGCAGAAGTTGCGCAGAAGATCAGAATAGCGTTGCTTGTTCATAAACATGCGCCTGCTCTATTCAAAGCTGTTATTAAATTCAAAAGTTTATTCCAAATTATTTAGGTAACTTTTACTCACACCACTCCTTGAAACGTCAATTACCCGACCCGAACCCGACAAGTGAATTTTGAATCAACCCGAAACCCGACCCGAACCAGACAAATAAATTTTATTCGACCCGAAAACCGACCCGAACCCACACTAAAGAATTTTCTGCAACCCGCACCCGACCCGAAACCGATTGGATTGGATTTGGGAATAGGGCCGATTCATTGCTGTAAGTCCTAGGCCTGAGGGGGAGTGTCCTCCATGGGGTCTTTCTAAGGGGTTCTAGCCCGTATTTACTCTTGGTCTACCAGCGGCCGAGCATTTCTGCGCTCAAAGCTGGCAGACGCGAGGTGCCGGGTTCGATCCCAGGCATCGCTCGTTGGCCTAGCCGTTCTTTCTGCGGTTTCCTTCGAAGCTTGCGTATATACGAGCTAAGACCCGTTAGAATGACCCCCCATGGAGGGCACTCCCCGTCAGGCCTAGGACCTATAGCAGTCAATCGACCATATTCCCAAAATTCAAATTAAAATTCCATATTTACGCAAGATTCGAAGAAAACCACAGAAAACTCCGAACAGCTGTGCCGACCAGTGCGACCTGGGATCGAACCTGGTACCTCATGTCTAACAGTTTTGAGCGTAGAACCCCTCGGCCGCAACAAAACCCGAATCTAAATGAAAATTAATAGTTCCTCTAAAAATCATGGGAAGTATTTTTAATTTATAAAATAAAGTAAACTTATTTGTCACACTACTGTGTGTGTATATGGTAAATCATTTTAAAAATATTTAAAAGTGTAATTACTAATACTGAGTTATAACTAAATTAAAAGTTTAAAAATCTAGAAAATGGATTAATAATATTTTTAACTATTTATGTGTGTTGTGAAGTTCAAGTGTACAAGAATGGATTTCAAACTTAGTGTTTGTAGTTTTACTGTTTAATTCTTATAATATCAAAATATTACAACATTAAAGGTGCCAACTAAACATCCACTAAACTCAACATAAATCTACATTCCTATAACTATAAAACATCTGCAAGAGAAACTAGTATGATGTGGCCACAGCATGACTTTCTTCTATATAGTTTTACACAAAATTTATTCCATACAAATTATTTATTAAATTATCAAATTATTTTCCATTATAAATGCAGACGATTTTTATCTGCCAGCATTATATCACTAAATGCCGAAATAAAGTTATTTCTTTTTGCAATTATCAGAAGAAATGCAATTTTTGTCGTTAAAAGTAAAAAAAAAAAAAAAATCGATCTTTGTTTTAAATTATCACAGATATATAGTTCAACCATTCGTTTTAAAGGTATTGATGAGACTTTTCGAAAGATACCCATATTGAAAATTTACTCCCCCCCCCCTGGGGGGGGGGGGGCAAGCGATGCTCTCACATGCACAATGTTTTTCCTAGTTAACTACTACTATTATCAATAATTCATATTAATTTTACAGTCACACGTTAAAAAAAACTCATTATGTACATTTATACGAAATTTTGTCCTATACTGCCACGTTAAAAATTTTGAGAAAATGGGATCACAGCGTCACTTGTTGAGCGATTGATCCTCAAATCTAATAAGCACCAGTCAGGGTCTGACTAAATACCAATGGCTAAATTTCTTTCATTTGTATTTCATAGATACTTCTCTTCATTTATTTTTATTTATTTATTTTTATTTATTTTATTTTATTTTATTTTATTTTATTTTATTTATTTATTTATTTTATTTTTATTTATTTATTTATTTATTGATTTTTTGAAGATTAATGAAATTTGTCATTAACTCAAATATATGTACTTTTGTAAAAGTTATAATTTTATTGATAAGAATATCTAATAAATAAATCTGAATATGCTTCAGAATCGATGATTTTAATAGTTTATAATAATGATTGCAAAAAGGATTGTGCACCATCATTGTATTTATGTAATTATTAATAGAATTTTGGTTATGTTAATATACTATAACATATTTTAAATGATTTTTGCATAGTAAAATATTTAATCTTTTTGGCGAGAAAAATTCAACAACAAATAGATTGTTTTGAAATAATGTTCATTAAATCGAATGTGCATTGCTAAGGGAATTATGATGATCTTTTGCGGGATATATCCATTGACGCAGCGATTGCCATGCCTTTAATTATAGCAGTCAGAAAAGCTACCCTACGATGAACAGGTGTACATAGATTTAAGAATTCGGTCGCAAGTGCTACGATTTTAACCCCGGTCGCATCTGTCCCGGTCGCAAGTGCGACGTAACCGATTTAAATGAGTGTCTTTATATAATATAAAATTTTGCTTAAAACAGTTGATTATTTCCTTAAATTTACTCAATTTGTAAATAGTCTCAAATCTCATGTTAAACTAAATACCAATTTCTCTACCTTATAATTTTTAAAATACTATGTTAATTAATGAATTATTTTATGGTTTTCTCGTTAGTTTTAATTTATTATTACTATTTTTTCTTTTTCAGTAAATATTATCTTCATTTTAACTTTTACTTTGTTCCCACATAGTCTTGTAGAAAGTTTAGAGAAAATTAGGCACCCGTAAAACTTGTTTAACCCACCCCACCCGTCTTAAGCCGTGGTGGCTTCTGCTCCTAATTATTCTTATAGTCATTTTATATATATATATTTCAGTTATTCTTCGATCATATTTGCTTTATATGATGTAATCTATCAATGTTTCAGAAAAAATTCATATTTACATTTTAAATACTTTTTGCCTTGTATAAGGCTTCGTTTCATATGTGTTACTTTGTTCATTAATTCACGTCTTCCTTTCTGGAGTGTGATTATTGTAATGATCAATTATTAATATTATATATTAATAAATATATATTTATAACACATACTATGAAAGTTTTTATAGAAAATATAATATTTTCCTTTCTTTTATAATACAGTCGGCTGCAAAATTATTCGAGTTCTAGCAATAATTCTTATATAAAAAAAAAGTATTCTTAATTCTGTTTTGTTAAATAAATGATTGTCGAATCGCATTTTTATACTGACTAAGAGCATGACTCGACAAGTATTTATTCAACAAAGTAGTATTAAATGTACTTTTTTTATATATGAATTAGCAGGCTACGCCCGCTTCGCTGGTCACTATTTTTAAATGAATCATTATATTTAATGAATTCTCAAAAGTCCATTAATTTTCATCATGTGAAAAAAAAAGAAAAAAAACTCTGATCGGTAAAAATGTCGCACCGTGTCCCCACTGCCTTCGGCAGCGTAGACCCGTGCGCGATGCGCTCGCGCGAATGCATAGATATGAGCGCACTAATAATTTTACAAATTCCAAAATATCCGCAATCAATTTGTAAGTATCAAAAACCTCAATGCACCAATTTTGAATGATCTAACTCTATTTTTTTTTTTGCCCCTCTGTCCCCCCCCCCTTCCCGGCCCTTCTAATTACATTTTCGAAAGTATCCCCATTCGATTTGCAGGCTTCTAAAACCTATCTGTACCAATTTTGAATGGCCTAACTGTATTTCTATTTGTTTTTGCCCATAGCCCCCCCCCTTACCGCCCCTCCTAATAATTTTACAAATTCGAAAATATCCGCAATTGATTTGTAAGTATCGAAAACCTCTATATACCAATTATGAACGATCTAACTGTATTTTTATTTTTTTGCCCCCCCTCTCCCCTCCCCCTTCTCGCCCCCCCTAATAACTTTACACTTTCGAAAATATCCCCATTCAACTTGCAGGCCTCTTAAACCTATCTGTACCAATTTTCAACGGCCTAACTGTATTTCTATTTGTTTTTGCCCCATAGCTCCCCTTACCGCCCCACCCCCCTACCCACCCTTTCTAATAATTTTACAAATTCGAAAATATCCACAATCGATTTGTAAGTATCGAAAACCTCTATATACCAATTTTGAATGATCTAACTGTATTTTTATTTTTTTGCCCCCCCTCTCCCCTCCCCCCTTCTCGCCCATCCTAATAACTTTACACTTTCGAAAATATCTCCATTCAACTTGCAGGCCTCTTAAACCTATCTGTACCAATTTTGAACGGCCTAACTGTATTTCTATTGTTTTTGCCCCACAGCCCGCCTTACCGCCCCACCCCCCCTACTCGCCCCTCCTAATAACTTTACAAATTCAAAAATATCCGCAATCGATTTGTAAGTATCAAAAACCCCTATGTACCAATTTTGAACGATCTGACACTATTTTTATATTTTACCACCCCTCCCCTCCTCCCCTTCTTGCCCCTCCTAATAACTTTACACAATCGAAAATATCCCCATTCGACTTGCAAGCCTCTTAAACCTATCTGTACCAATTTTGAACGGCCTAACTGTATTTCTATTTGTTTTTGCCCCATAGCCCCCCTTACCGCCCCATCCCACCTACCCGCCCGTCCTAATAATTTTACAAATTCAAAAATATCCGCAATCGATTTGTAAGTATCGAAAACCTCTATGTACCAATTTTGAACGATCTGACACTATTTTTATTTTTTTGCCCCCCCTCCCCCCTTCTCGCCCCTCCTAATAACTTTACACTTTCGAAAATATCCCCATTCAACTTGCAGTCCTCTTAAACCTATCTGTACCAATTTTGAGCGGCCTAACTGTATTTCTATTTGTTTTTGCCCCATAGCCCCCCCGTACCGCCCCGCCCCCTACCCGCCACTCCTTCTAATTTTACAAATTCAAAAATATCCGCAATCAATTTGTAGGTATCGAAAACCTCTATGTACCAATTTTGAATGATCTAACTCTATTTTATTTTTATTTTTTGCCCCTCCACCCCCCCTTCCCGGCCCTTCTAATAACTTTACACTTTCGAAAATATCCCCATTCGACTTGCAGGCCTCTAAAACCTATCTATACCAATTTTGAACGGCCTAACTGTACTTCTATTTGTTTTTGCTCCATAGCCCCCCCCTTGTTGCCCCACCTGGGGGCTGAATTTCTAAAATTCCAGAAATTGGCTTTTAGATAGTTGCATTAGCTATATTTTAGAGCAAAAATTTCACGTATATCTATTTTTTTGTTTGAGATATATAGGATTATGCGAAATCACGTTTTACGCATGTGAAATCAAGTTTTGCCCCCCCCCCCCGCCACCCTTGGGGACCGAATTTCAAAAATTCCAGAAACCGATTTTTAGACATTTGTATTAGCTATATTTTAAAGCAAAAATTTTACGGACATCTGTTTTTTTTGTTTGAGAGATGAAGGATTTTGTGAAATTACGTTTTGCCCCCCCCCTGCCCCCCTTGGGGGGCGAATTTTGTAAAATCGCTTGCGGCGTTGTCTTTCTCGGGTCGTAAACATTAACCGTGCCAAATTTGGTCCCGCTCGGTGAAACGGCCTAGGATTCTATAGCGGAGACACACACACACAGACTCTGCTCTTTTATATATATAGATTATTGCTAATCCTCGAATAAGTTTGCTGCCGACTGTATGGTGATTATCTACTTTTATAACAATCAATTTCTTCTAACAGTTATGAGATGAAAGTTATAAAGATTTTAAAATCATATACATAATTAATTTTCATACCTTATTATACTCTCATCTTTTTTTTAACCAAGAGGAAATGTAATAAACTTTTATTAAAATCACAGAGCTTAATTAATCATAATGACTTTGTAATTTTAAATTTGCATTTTCAATATATTAGGAAAACTTCAAGCATAAATCTGCAGATGGAAATAACAATTTTTAGAATCAAAGTTAATAAGCGGAAGTTAAATATTTGCTTATCAGTTTCCTTTCAGCATCGTTTGGAATTATCAGCGAGCGATTTCTTTGCATGGCAGATCGATAAATTATTATGCCGCTTTATCAAACTTATTACGGTTATTTGAATTACTTAATGATCAAATAGGGAGAGTTTCTTTAAAATTTTATTCATTTCGATAAATTCATTTTCTTTTATTTACATTCTTTATCTGTACGTTAATTTTGTATAATTCATAATCTTTGTTTCCTTTTATATCCATATAAGAGAGTATCGGATTAGTAAATTTTTCGACACCCGGTTTTTGATGGTGGATTCGGGTTGTGGGGATTAAGGCAGATTGACAGAATTAGGGTTCTAGGTCTGAGGGGGAGTGCCCTCCTTGGGGTGTCTTTCAAAGGGGTCCTAGCCCATATTTACAGAAGTTTCAGAGAAAATTGCGGAAAACTCCAAACGGCTACGTCAACGAGCGCGAGCCTGTGATCGAACCCGACACTTTAAGTCTACCAGCTTTGAGCGCAGAACCTCTCAGCCACTGGTGGGACCGGCTTTCGATGGATTTAGACGCTTCAAAATGTCTTGAACAAACTTTGACCTTTTTCACAAAATATCCATTCGTGTATGTGTGGCAAAAGTTTTGTGGCTGTTTGTCCCAAGAACTAATGGACAGAAATTCATGCAACTTTATATTTAGTTGTACTTTTGTATAAATTAGTATCTGTTTCACCCACAGGTGTCTCAACCATGCTCTGATTTATCGCATTCAGAGGAAAGTTATATCTCAGCTTCTAATCTTTATAATTTTAAGAATCTTAATATGTGAACAGATTATTATAAAAAATCATGCATATGTAGTTTGCCTTTATATCGGCCGACAGGTGGTGCTGCTATGCATTATTTTACCTTTGTACAAGAAGGCATCTTCTACAGCGTATAAATAATATGTGAAACAGCCAATATGATTGTAAAAAAAATGCTGATTAAATTTGGGTTATATCGGTGCTGTTATCATTCGATTTTTTCCGATTTATCCTATGGCTACACCTGGTTGAACTAAATTATATATGTAAAATCTTTATTGTGAGAAGTTAGGATTCTATTATAATTCATGTTAAACGGTGTGTACTGCCGTTATCTTGAATGATGTTGTGAAGTCGTTCCTTCACATATATATTAATTTTAATTACAGCTTTAAATAAAGGCAATAAATAATTATTATATTTTCAATAAATTAAATAGCTAATAAAAATAGATAAGGAAAATTCTAAATTACTTTTATTTATTCGCTTTTGTCTATAATAAATATCTTAATTCTAATAATACTTTATCCCTTATGCTATTAATAAATCGTCTGAGAAAAAAAACATATTCCTTTTAAATGACATTCATAAGCTCTTCTAAATCATTTAATAAATAAAATATAAAATAATATTATTTCCAGTCATAAGCCGTTGGATACATAATTACATTTTCATTCTTTTAAATTGCGTATGTTTATTTATTCGAAGCTAAATTAAGCAATACATTTCCGTTCTAATATCATTAAAGAGTAATTTATATTTTTTTATCACAGGATGTGCAATAAATCCTAGTCTGGGTGTCTCCCTTAAATAACGGTCTTCTGGCGATAAAACTTGGCGTAAACTGCTGTAACGAACTTACTAAATTCAAAATATTTATATTAAATTATTCTACAAACAAAGGATTAGCTTTGGCTGGAAAGTTTGGCACTGTTTTAATAATTTTGACGTAATTCATCACTCTGATCTGAATTGCAATAGAGTCAACTTCAGAATTCGCTCTACAACTGATGACAGTATAACATGTGACCCCGTAGCTCTCTCTCTCACCCCTATCTTTTGCGTTCTCGTAACTTATGGTCATGCTGAAATTACACTATTAATGTACTGTTCATTTTCTTATGAAATCTCTACAAAAGAAAATAAATATGTTTTACTGCGAACTATTAGTTCTTTTTGTTTCAACGGCCTTCTTTTTCAGCTATACGGACCTGGACATTAATTGGAACTTTAACAGTAGAAATCCCAGGATTTCTACTTAATATAAATATGGTGCCAGATCAGTGACCAACCAGTTCGAGATGCATTGGTGAGGGAGAGGGGCAGTTACTTAAATAAATTAGTTAATATATCATCACAGCTGTTTTATTTTAAAAGATAAAGACTGACTTATAGAGATACTCAACTAAAGATGTTTATTGTTTAATTAATTTAACTAAAGAAAAATTCGAAGAATTATTAAATGAAGAGAAGAAAATAGATGTATGTGAGTGTTCGTTGCTTATGTGACATTACTTTGTCACCTATTGACTTGCAGAAACAATCGATTAATTTTCTGGATAAAAGACTAGTCCAGATACAGCATTGTTTCGGTGTTAATTCCTTAGACTGTCTGTTTCGACGATGATGGCGACTCAAGTTGGAAGATATATTGTTCCTTACACATTTCAGGTGCCCTGTATAAGTATTGAGCATAATTCGGCAAAATCATGGCTTCATCTGATGATACCTCTGCCGTATGTTAGTAACTCAGCCTGGTCGTCGCAATATTCCCTCTTCGTCCTCTAATAATGTGTGGCTGTTTCGGATACAATGTGATCTTCATCAACTCCAAATTTTTTTTTCCAGTTAAACCATGACGTTCAGAAATCGATATAGTGAATTTCTACATATTTTTTTTTACTTCTGTGCTTTCGACTGCAAAACTAAAATAAATAATTTACGTCGCTTTTTATTCTAACTCTTCAGTCCGAATTACCTGCCAGCGGTTGCCACTTGGCTGTTAGTTCAAAATCGTATTTTCTTTCACAGTGAGTTTGCAGGCTTCTGTACTTTCATTATAATTACGTTGATTGGACCTGTGTTTTCCCTGTGCGGTAAAAATTATGTGAGAAGTATGCTGTTTGGGAAAAATGTGAAACCATAATTATGCGATTCATTACTTTTTGCGAACAGAATATATATATATTTTTTTTCAGGATGGTGTCTCTTAGTAGTTAGGTTATCATACTTTGTTATTTTTAAGTGATTGCTACTGTGTAATTGACACTAAAAGTATGTGCGAACCAGATACTGAAGTTTTGTGATGTTCATAATATACTAGTTTTTAATTATCTTCTAATCACTAAAAGAGTTAGTTTTGTATATTATATCCATATGTCCTGGGTTTCTCGGAAATTATTCAAACTATTTCCGTAAAAACTTAGGGTTAGGAAGATGACAAATCGACCCTACTTACCTTCAGGGAAACTAGCGTTCATTGATAGCCTGTATTCCGTCCGGACTAAATGTAGTAGAAACTTTATTTCCTAGGAATAATCTCGAAAATTTTTTATACAAATTTGAAGGCCCCCCTTTTTTTTTTTTTTTTTAATGACAAATCTATCTTAATTACCTTCGTTTTCAAGAGAATTAGCACTCACAAGATATCCCAAGCTCCGCACGGCATAAAATATTGCAGAAAACGGTTTTCGAGGAAACTTCTTGAACGATTTTGATAATATTTTTGGAGGTTTCGAAGTGACAATTAAATCTAAATTACCTCAGTTATAAGGTAATATGTGTTAATTTCCTGAATGTGAGTTCATAATGATAAAAAATGAAATCATTTAAAAGTTACTCTATAATGACCATTTCAACAAATCCAAATCACTCTATTTGAATATTGAAGTGATTCCGATTCAAACTCGGGTACTACGTAATGCGTAGTAAAGTAATTCGAATACAATACAAAATCAAAAATACAAACTCTCAATATTCTGGATTTTTTTTTTATTATTTATTTACTTATTTATTTTAAAGATCCGTTTGTTTTGATCAATAACTTTAAGTATCTTTTATATTCTTCAACAAAATTGAAATAATGTGTCTCCTTGTACATATGATTTTCATTAATATTTTTAGAAATCTTTGAGACTAATATACGTTAAACATATTCACAATATAACTTTTTTTCGTTGAAAATAGTATAAATAACACCGCAGATTGTATACAGGGATTCACAAATAATTCGTATACTGTAATTTTCAGCATCTAATCCATAGGTCAAATAAATTAGTTTTCCACAAGAAATTTTAATTGACTGTTAAATTTATATTTGTACGAGCTGTTATTTTGGAAAGTTAAAACTTTTTCTGTTACATAAAATTTCTGATGAAGGAATGACATGATTTACTTGCGGACTATACACCGGAAAATACGGTACATTGCTGCCATTTAGAGATATTTTTTTAAACATGTTCTAATCGCTTTATACAGGGACAAAAATTAACATACACTATCCAAAAGCATATAAGCATATTTCCTGTATGAAATAGGGTATAATTAGTAATTGTTTTACACAACTATTTGAAATATTCATATACGTTAGGAGATATAGGTGGAAATTGCTTGAAAAAAATATTATGTCAGTTATGTTATGCATATTTTTAATTATTATTATTTTACTCTGCTAAATTTTCCTCACACTAGGAGCGTATTCTATTTTAAGACAGTATACAGAACTACATAAAAATGCATATTTTTAAATTATTGAAAAACATGGAATTTTATTGTGCTAAATATTTTAACATATCGTTTTTATTATTAACAACTAGTTGGTCTTCGCCAGCCATGCGGTCAATTTTTTTCTTTAAACATATTTCCAATTCTTTTACTACTCGTGAGTTGTACTTTAATGTTCACGAGATACTTTAAATCTTTAACAACGGTTTAATTGGCATTCTTAAAAATAATTTTTCCTTTACATCATAATACCTACACTGAGAAAAAAGATATACCGCTCTCATCTAGAACAAATATGTAGTCATTTTCTGAATCTCTAAACCAGAAATATAGATTTCTGTGTCATGCGTATAAGGCAAACAAATAACCTGGATAAAGTATCTAAATGATCGAGAATTTCTAGTCTGTACTTTTCCTAGATGGTGAAACAATATTATTGTATTGCGAAAATTTATTTTCATCCTTGATTTCCTAGAATTAATGGATCATAAAACAAAATTATAGTTACTTGAACTCGTGTCTTGTATTCTCATTATTATTATTATTATTATTATCATTTGTAGAGATTTTTAAATTAGATTAACCACGATAATACAGGAAAATGCTCTAGAATTCTAATAGGGATTTCTAGAATACGCTAGCAAAGACCTGGATTTATTTTTATTAGAGCCACAACTCTCTTTCTAGATGTCAGTCAGAGAATTTTTTTTTTCAGTGTACACTCAAGAAATAAAATGTTCACTGAACGAAAAATTTGATTGGCACAATAAAAACTTCTTTTTAAATGCGTTAAATTAAAAATTTTGTTTGGATTAACAAAATAATTTTTGTTGCAGTTTTAACAAATATACTTTTTTTTTTTTCCCTGCAATGTTTGTAATTACAAATATAAGTAAAATTACAGAGAAATTAAACATTTTATTTTTTTTGTAAATTTGTTAACGATGTATATTATGTTGCTCCAATAAAACTGATTTTTTGCTTCTAATAAAAATTTGATTTATAGTAACAAAATAATCTTACCAGAACATATTTTTTGTAGTTTTGATGAAATCCTTTCTCCGGGAGTCGCCAACAGTGGCCAAGAGGTTTTGCGCTCAAATTTGGTAGATGGGAAGTCCCAGGTCGCGCTCGTTGAACTAGCAGCTCGAGTTTTTTCGCTCCAAAATTTGCGTAAATACGGGCTGACCACTTAGAAACTTCTGCACGGAGGACAATCCACCTATACGCCAAGATCCCTAGGTCAGTCAATCGGGTTTAAACCCCACAACAGAATTCAACAAGTTTTTTCTCTGGATGTATATCATAATGCTTTAAATAGCTACAAGCATTAGAATGTAACATTTTAAAGATTTCATTCAATTATGTTACACCAATAAGGGTTAAGTAACTGGATTAAATAAAGCTACTTTCAGATTATCGTACGTACTGGTCGTGCATACTAATAATAAAATAAAGATGAAAAATGTAATAAAGCAGAAACAGCCGAATTAAAAAAATAAAACTCATACAAGAAATAATCGGTAATAATAAAAAAAAAGACATAACGTATTTAAATTCTCTTGGATGGCTTTGTACACGAACCATTTGCTCCATCTCAACAATGTTTAGTGTAGCATCCAATATAATACTGATTTTGGACTTTCTATTACTACTCGTATATTTGTTCTTGAGATACGCTGACTACAGACACACACAAAGTCCAACCATTTAAAACATGATTTTCAGACTCAATAGACTTGAAAACGTCTAAATATAACAAAAACTCAATTTCGAAAATTTGACCCAAAAACAATACTTTCTCTACCCTATACATATGTAACAGAAAGTAAAAATTAAAAAAAAGGAACTAAAACAGAAAGCAAATATATTACATACATAAAGCATAATTAAGGAAAATCTCGATAATTATGTGTACTTAAAATATTATCTTGAATTTTGCTTTCTCTGATCCATATACTTTGTTTAGGGGGCAAATTTTCAAAATTAAGCTCTTGTTTTATGCCAGTTTTGAGGCCCCTGAACCCAAAATCAGAATTTAGTGGTTGGTCTGTGTGTCCATGTGTGCTCGTGTCCGAGTATGTAACTTTTATCAACATATCTACAGAACAAATAAGAGCATGAAGTGCAAATTTGATATTCTAAATCTATCTATCTTAATAAAATCAGACTTTTGTCTGTAAATTTGTCGGAATCGAAAAATTTTGCGATATCTTCACGTTTCACACCCCATGAAAGCCGAAAATGACTTCAGAAAATTTTGCCTGTGTGTGTGTGTGTGTGTGTGTGTGTGCGTGTGTGTGTCATCGTGTCCGTATGTCGCTTTTTTTGTCCGGGCATCACTCGAGAACGGCTGGACGGAATTCAACGGCGCTTGGCAGGGATTTAGGTATTCACCCAACTTAAAATTATATCTATCAACTTTTCAGAAATTCTCCCCCGTTCCCCCCTGGGGGGTAAAAGACTAAAACACGTTTGTCCGGGCATCACTCGAGAACGGCTGGACGGAATTCAACGGCGCTTGGCAGGGATTTAGGTATTCACTCAACTTAAAATTATATCCATCAACTTTTCAGAAATTCTCCCCCGTTCCCCCCTGGGGGTAAAAGACTAAAACACGTTTGTCCGGGCATCACTCGAGAACGGCTCGACGGAATTCAACGGCGCTTGGTAGAAACTTAGGTCTTCACCCAACTTAAAATTATATCTATAGAAATTTTCAAAATTCTGATTAGTGTTTAAATTGTGGGTAAAAAACGCCTGCGCATGCGCCATAAATATTTTTTCACTAAAACGCCTTGAATGGAAAAATAAAATGCAAAAATAAATTTTTAAGATAAAGACTTTTTTTATTCGCGTGATTCGCACTACAAATTATGAAAAGATTGAAATGAAGTTTTGCCATCTGAGTTTCATACTTTAGTTAATTTTAAAACATCTAATTGTCGTATCGAAAAACTGTTTACATCCCAGGATTCAGAAAAATCACCTCTTTCATTTGGTACTGAATTTGTAACGATAGGTCTGATACTTCTAATTTATTTTTCCCTTTTTCTGCTTTTCCGTTGCCACTTAAATTTCATACTTTAGTTATTTTTTAAAAATCTAATTGTCGCATCGAAAAACTGTTTGCACCCCTGGATTCAGAAAAATCACCCCTTTCATTTGGTATCAAATTTATAAATATAGGTCTGATATTTCTAATTTATTTTACCCTTTTTCCGTTTTCAACGCGGATTCGGTAAAAGGTTTTATATTTATATATAGGCATTTATATATATTTTTATTTTCCAGAAATAAAATGAAATATTTTCAATTTCACGCGAATAATAATAAAAATTAGAGAGAAAAATACCTACAAAAGTTGGTGATTTTTTTTTTTTTTTTTTTTTTTTTTTTTTTAATGAGGAATTTGCACGTGGATAAATATTTTCATAGAGATATTTGGCATTAGTTTAATATTTTTATTTAATTAAGCAGTACTTTTCTTTCCTGCAGTAAAACAAAAATTTTTGTTGTTATTATGTACCTTATGAGGTTTTTTTATATGTTCTCCCTTAATTGTAAGTGATTATAATTTGGATTTTATTAAGATTTTTTATTTTTATTTTGTAAATATCAGAAAAGAGTTTTTATTTTATTTTATTTTATTTTATTTTATTTATTTATTTATTTAGTGTATGGAACAGCTTTAGTATTGGATCCCTTTGGCAAAATTTGAAATTCGGAACCGAAGTAGCTCGGACGTTTCTCGCTAAGATCTTTGATTGCACAATTGAGATAGCCAATTCAGTTCATCGCAAAAATAGCTTAAAATATTTAAAGTCATCAAAGGGTTCCCATACTAAAGCTGTGCGTTTTGTACTTATTTATTTATATTTTCTATTAAAGACTTCTGTGGTCACGAAATTTGGTGCGTAAATTGTTTGTTTGCATCCGGCACTTATTGTAACTGGATTTCACGAAATTCGAAATCCCCCCCCCCTTCTCGGAGTCGGAGGGCAATAAACGGTATAACTTCATTATAACCCCACAGCTGAATTTGGCGATTTTTCTTTGGCGTCGTTTTGAAGGATAACGATGTCGTTGTGGACTGTTTGCGATATAATATGGCAGCCTAATACGTTGCTTATTTTGGATTTATGATTTAGATTATGATTTTATCATTTATCATAAATGATTTATGATTTTTAGATTTATGATTTAGCCATAATCGCCAACAAAAAAATCGCCAAATATCGTTGTGGGGT
This sequence comes from Salticus scenicus, assembly GCA_963930645.1. Taxonomy (NCBI): domain Eukaryota; kingdom Metazoa; phylum Arthropoda; class Arachnida; order Araneae; family Salticidae; genus Salticus; species Salticus scenicus. The sequence continues at coordinate 65,777,453 of OZ005661.1, read as the reverse complement.
TATACTGAAGTCGTTCCCAATAAACATGTGTAAAAACCTGTTTTTCCGTTTGAATTCGCTTTGAATTATCTTAGAATGGCGAATTTTGGTGTGCGGATATTGATTAAGTGTACGCATTATGTACATTAGTGGGATTTTGCAAAACTTCGAACTCACCCAATGAGGAACGGGAAGTAAGAAGTGGGTAAGTTGCGCCTAAGGCAGTGGAGACCCAGACTGTATATTGATTAAGTGTACGCATTATGTACATTAGTGTGATTTTGCAAAACTTCGAACTCACCCGCTGAGGAAGGGGAAGTAAGTTAAGTGGTTAAGTTGTGCCGAAGACAGTGGAGACCTAGACTCCTCACTTTGCGAGCGAGAAAACCTCTACCAATCACAGCGAGAACTTAGGTTATTAATAAAGATATGGGATTTTGACAACTCATTTAAGTTTAATGTCCAGCGAAGCGGGCAAAGCCTGCTAGTGTCATATAAGGATGCTACTCTAATTTTTTCGATGAGATCAGACAAATGGTTCATGTACAGTGACAACCAAGAGAATTCAAAAACATTAAATCTATAGATGAAATTTTTGGTAGATACAGTTTAACATCTATAGTCTGCACTAAATAAAATGAAACGAAACTATATTTTTATGTGCATAAAAGTATATTTCGTGTAGAATATGGTGTGAAAATCATCCACTATTTGTTAACAGGGTTAACCAAAAGAACAAGCGTACAGTGAGACTATACTTGGAAATTGCTCGAAGTGCAATTCAAGTTGTGGTGTATGTTATTAATACAGGGTTATTTTTATTTACACAATATGGTGTGTACATAATTTATCTAAGGAATACAGGGCTACCAATAATTAAGCAAATATTTTCTTTTCTGTTGAACATAATTGGTGGGAGTACGTCTAGGAAAAGTTTAAGGAACAAAAAATTAATTTATCATCCATATACAGTAAATAAAATATTTTTTAATTAAATTTTTAGTGCTTCTTTTTTGTATAATTACATGTTTTGAGGTTCCCTGAGCACTAAAGTATACTGACCAAACGTCGCCATTTTCTGGGACAAATGGGGACGCCCTTTTCTTTGAAGGCATTTTTCTGAGTTTTAAAAAATTGTAGAAACTAAATTATTAATCAATAACACATTATTTTTAGTGCTTGTTTATTAGGAATGAAAAAATACATCCATAATATGATAATTGTAGCAATTTGTAATGCTTCTCTATTAAATAGGTACTTTGATCTGGTCGGCTTAACTAAAGTCAAGTTTTTAAGGGTTGATATTTATGAATATCTGATTTAACGTAGCATAAAAATAATCTATTTAAAAAAACTTTTAAAACCCAAATTCTTATTATAGCGTATCATATAAATCTTTTCGAAGTTAGAATAAAATTTAATTTGCAAAAGAAAATGTAACTTTTTTGTTTCTTAACGAAAATTGGGGAAATTTGAACTGTGTTAAGAAAAGAGAAATTATTTCTTATAATTCACAACTGATGGCAGCACCACACAATTGCCTATAAGTTTTGTGATTTCATTTTTCTGACTAAGGGCCAATATCTGCAATTTAATTATTCGTTTGAGGCACCTTTTTATTATTATTTTAGTTTATAATTATTTTTTTTATATTATAACTTAACATTTTACTGATTTGGTTAATGTTTATGCGTTTTTCCTAATCATTTTTATTTTGTATTGTTAATTGCTTCATTGACATTTTAGTGAATATTTCTCCCAATAGAGGGCGCTTTTAGTCCACAAAAAACTCTTTTTTGCTTCTAAAAAGAGATGTAAGAAAAAGGCTTCTTAAAAAACTCTTCAAAAATTCTTAGAATACTGTGTAGTTAATGATAAATTTTCTTTTATCAATTGATATCTTTTCTACTAATTGTCTGCAAAAATCAACACTCCGGGCCTTCAGGGTATCGAGCGCGGGACCAAGGGATTACTAATATGGCGCTCTTACCAACTGAGCCACGGACAGACAAATAAAAAAGCTTGTATTTACCTTAAAATAGTTTACAATTTTTATTTGGTTGATATTCACAAACATACCGTAGTGAATGACAGTAAGTACATAAGAATTTGGGAACAAATAATTGCAGAGAATTCGAATATTGTATTTCGAAGTTTAAAGGAAGTTGCTGCTTGAAAAGTTTGATCAGGGCTAATAAGTTTAAAAAAATAGGGCGTGTAAAAGTTGCCTGAATAATTTAGAACAAACTTTAAAATTTAATAACAGCATTGAACAGGCCAAATACAACTGATTCTAAAAAAATTTTGAATACTTTTTTAACTTAGGTTTATATACAATTCTTGTTATCTTACTCCTTATTCTGCAGTCTATCTTTATAAAATTGAAATGCATGGTAAAAGAAAGTCGTGTGTGTGTCATACCAATTTTTAATGTAATCGTTTCTTATTATTTCAAACCAAGAATAATATTTTATTTTATTTTTCTCAATGCGTTGTTCAAAATATGATGTAATCTGTCTGTTAAATCATCCTCTTTTTTCTTTCATTATTTCATTTTTTTATTTCTTAATTCAATAAATGTTTTAGAATGATGTCATGCTAATGCTATTGAATGCATCTAATATATACGCAACTGATACATACTGACATACTTAATGCAACTTATGTCATACTTAGATGTGACCAAAAATTTAATTATTAAAAAGATTATACGCTGCTCATTTTCGCTAATCTGTTATGGTATATATTGGTAAATTAGTGAAGTGTCTTGATCTACGTAAACTGCAAATATTAAGCCAAAGAAGAATAAAAACTTCGCAAATAAACATCAGGAAAATAAGCAACAATTGTTTTGGATTGAAAGAATTAAACATTCACTTTCATCAGATTTACAAAATTTAGGCACGAGTGCTGCCTGAAAGCAACAGTTTTTTGCAGCATTACCACATCAAATTTTACATAAGCAGTATACGGTATTTACATAAATGAATATCCTAACTTTGCAGCGCTATTAAAAGAAAAAGAAAGGTATAACCTGGTCGTTCATCGAAATTAAAAATATCAATTGAAAGTTTAAATTCAATACACTGAAAAGTTTGCAGTATGAGCCCTTCTAGTAACACGAACTATGTCGAGGTATTACGATAACACATCCCACAGATTTTTCAGCATGAATCGCACAGAGTTTTGTTAGGGCTGCGACAAAATCATTTATAAGAAGCAAGGTAGTGGGATTCTGAGCGACCAATCTGTATTGATTATTCTGAACTTTTTTTCCTTTTTCTGTGTTGTTTTTAATTATGCCAATCGTAAACTCTGAACCCGGTACTGAAACTACCCAGATTTGAGGCAAGGGTAGAGGACCCTCCGTTTTATCATGAGCATACGAGGCTGAAAGTACGAGTTCAGTTCGACAAACAAATGATAGAGGGAGCACAACTGTCAAGTCAATCCAGATCAGGGTCGATTAATCTCTGATCCAGTACCGCCAGAGGTATACAGAGATGCCAACTACTATGGTTTGTCCGTAGTTTTTACGGAAATACTACAGTAATTACTGCCTTACGGACAACATATAAAAATTACGGATTATACATTTAAAAAAAATCGCAGTTATCGTTCGTTAAAAAAAAAAAAAATAAATAAAAAAAAAAATAAATAAAAAATAAAAAATGAAACCCTATTTACTATCGACGATCAAACGTTCGACGGAAGCCTTCTGATTCCCAATCTTTCTGCATCCACAACATAAATGTCAATATTCACTTTAAATTTGCTTTATAAGATTCTAGGAACTATGAAGAAATAGAATTGTTTGATATTTCTTACTCAAGTAATTTTTTTCACCCCCTCCCTCTTTTCTTATATCCAACTACTAGCGATAGTTGATTAAAAGCTCTACAGAAGCCTTTTGTTTCCCAGTCTTTCTCCATCTGCAATATGAATGTCAATAATCATTTTAAAATTCTTTTATTAGGTTCTAGAACCTGTAAAGGAGTAGAATGGTTTCATTTCTCAAACATTCATTTATTTTTTGACCCCCCCCCCCCCCTCCCATCTGCAGCTAGTGATCAAGAAATGTCTATTTACAGTAAACAAATATTGCATGTATAAGATAATCAAATTTGTTTAGAGTATATCTTTAAATTATTTTGAAATTATATTTATATTTTCTTAATTTTTTTTTTAAAGGTCAAATTTTATTTATAATTTAAAAAAGTATATGACAAAAAGAACTTATTAGTTTAATGTCTAAAAATAAATCATTTTTGAGTGTATAATATTTAAAAAATACATATTTGTTTTTAATTTGAACTTAAATTTACATCAGAATGACTTATCAGACTACTGACAAGTACCCAAAACTACTGAAAATTTACTTGTCTACTACTGAAAATTGTCCTACAAGGTTGGCATCTCTGGGAATAGTTTTGATGGGAACTTAGAAGGCTTTGGAACTAAGACAGATTTAACTTGCACTAGTCGCCTTAACTTACTTAGTGTACACGACGGTCCTTCGTCCACTCCAGTATCATACCCGCAATCTTCCAATTATGAGCCCGGTACTCTACTGAGCAGGATACCCCGGCCTCAAAATTTATTGATAACACCTATACATCAGATTTGTATGCTTGACTTGAAATCCGCTTGTAAATCTTCGTCAGATAAAGACAGACAGCACATGAAAAATTACAATACGAAGAATTGGAAAACATTGAGGGCCAGCACGGGAATCAAACCCGCTCTCCTACGCTCGAAGGCGATTAGAAGTGCGGTGACATAACCACTCGGCCACGGAGGGCCCACCTCAAAATACAGACTGTAAAATTAGAATATTCATTTATTTATAGCCTGTATTATAATGTGTTCAATAGAACAAGCACTACGAATATTAATATTTTTTTCAATAAGCACCATAAAATAAAAAATCATAACGTCTGCTTCGGATCGAAATAATAAAGTTCGATCCTTCATCAGATATTTAAAATATCGTTCGCTCGAGTGTAGCGTGGAAATAGCAAAGTGTTTTGCTGCTAATGTGTGTTACCCATCTAATTCAGCTTTATTCTTTCGTACAGTCACCTAATTATAGAAAAAAGTTACCAAACTTCAACCTACCACTTCCATATTATTAATATTTCTAAATATATATAATTTTATACTTTTCTCAAAAAACAGTGAAATTTTAATAAGGTATTTAAACTAAAATGATATAATTTTATTTTAGAAGTAACTTTTGAATATTAGAAACTGTAAAAAAAAGACTTTTACTAAAGATAAAACAATAGTCTTCTGCTTTAGAGGATAAATCTATCTGTTTTGAATTATTTGGAATAAATATAGAAAGGTAAACTTAGTATATGTATGCAATTCGTTAATGAACACAGAATGAATCACCAAATATGGAATTTGAAATTTCTAATAGAGAAAATATAAACAAATTTAAATAACATACTTAAGTTAATTAAAAAAAAAAAAAAAAAAAAAAAAAAAAAAAAAAAAAAACACAAAATTTACTAGCTTACAATTTTATTAAGAGCTAGATATAATTATAATATAACAACTTTGTTTTCTAACTTAAAATCTTTAATTAAAATTTCTTAATATATATGTTTTGAAAAATAAATATAAATTTACGCATTAGACATCTTCAAAATTCCAGTTTTCATGTCTATAGCAAAATAATATCAGTTTTAAACCATTTATACTTTTCATAATCTATTCTTTAAAAAATCAAAATATTAAGAGTTTAATTTTGTAAATCGCATTTTTTTACTTTATAGTCTTAAATTAAATCGACAGCAAATGTTTTTAACAAGGAAAGGTATAAATTTTACCCATACAGATTTACAAAATTTTTGAGTGAACAAGTATGGTAAAATCAACTAAATCGTTTGTTGGCAGGGACAGGTCACGTCATAAGGTCGCTATCGTAACATGCTAGTGTAAAATGTTTTCATCCTTTATTTACAGAACACAGAATGATTGATTAAACATGGAATTTGAAATTTCTAACTAGGAAAATATAATGGAAAATATAAACAAATTTAAACTAGTGGATCTGCAGATCAGGAGTCTCAACGTCTTATTTGTGTCACACATTACTGAACAGATCATTTTTATTTATTCCTTTTTATATAATATATATATATATATATATATTCACTCGATTGACTCTCTACATAAACAGACGCGTTTCTGAGGATAGCTGCCGTCCCACCCCCCAAACCCCCACTGTATCTCTCTTTCTATATTTTTCTGTGTATATATATATATATATATATATATATATATATATTACTAGTAACTGATAACCTTGTATTAATGTCTTCTAACTCATAAATACTTGTACAAAATTTCATACAAAATAATTGCATAACATATCGGAATTATTTTGTTTAAACCTGTAAACTAATTACCAATTCCATGCCCACAATTTTTCACAGAAAAACATGCTTTTAAACATTTTAATAACATTTCATTAGATTTAACGGGTTGTAACCATGTTAAAATACACTTTTAAGAAATACCTACTATAGACCGTGATAGTACCTTAATGGTACAGAATTTCTTTGGGTGGTTCTGTAAATAAATTAGTCTATACATACATTTTTTTTTTTTTTTTTTTTTTAGAGAAAACATTCTTTTAAGCATCTTTACGATGTATGTTAAATCCATTTTGTCGAATGCAGCATAATCGCGTTAAAATGTACTTCAATAAAAATTTTCTCATAGGCTGTAATGTCACAAAATTCTTTTGTATGTTTCTGCATACGAACCGTAAACATTGTATACACCAGTAAAAACTATTCAACCTGTTGTACGTGTTTCATGAATAATTGTTCAAAATTTGACATAGTTTGGATGATTACGAGACATTGTCGGAACACTTTTGTAAGGTCCTGTACATTAACTATGAAGCCTAAGCACACATATTTTCTGCAAAAAACATGTGTTTAAGCATCTCAGTAATGTACGCTAATTTCATTTCGTTGGATGCAGAGTAACGATGTTAAAATGCGTTTAAGCGAAATTCATCCCACAGGCCGTAATGATAAAAAAGAAAAAAAATCTTTGGCGTGTCCCTGTACGCAACTCATAATGAATATAGACATACAAAAATATACAGCTATTTCTATGCAAAGTCTAAACGTGTGCATCAATTTGCAAGTCAAGTGTAAGATTTTTGCGACCGCTGTTACGGTACATACAAATTCTGTCTGTAGACCGTAATTATAAGAAAATCTTTGGATTGTCCCTGTATACGAACTACAAATGAAATACACACCCAAAACTATACAGCAAATTTTATGTGGCTCGTGAACATGTGTACCAAATTGCAAGTCAATAGCATGATCTTTGCGGCCGCTATCAGGCGACAGACAGAAAAACAGACACACAGACGGAACCCAAAACCTTTTTGAGTGTCCACATAGAAACCTCCTCTGACATATCGGCAAAAACTTACTTAAATTAAATTGTTAAAAAATTTAAAAAAATTATTTAATATCTTACACTTATATTCAAGAGCTAGATGGTTATAGTATTAAAAGTTTAGCATCTAACTTATAATTTTAAATAAAATCTTTTTAAATCTATATTTTAAAAATGTGAATTTTTATTTATGGATTAGATATCTTCAGAATTACAATTTTTATGCCAATAGTAATGAAATACCAGTTTTAAAGCTCACTTTAAATACATCGATTCTTTAATAAATTAAAGTACTAACAAATTAAATTTTTAGCTCACATTATTTTATTTAAAATATAATTATAAATTAGTCTTTTAAATTACTTTTGATATATTTCTCAATGTTGTACATTTAGATAAAGCACCTTTTCCATTAGTTTTAGAACAAAGCACACCCACATTACGTTTCAATGTTCCTGTAAAATACTGTCTAAAATTTATTTGGAAACATTTTCTTAGCAACATTAAATACATTTCTCTCAAAATGCATAACAATTACCGTTTGAAAATTTTTAGCTTAATCTTAATTTTATAATCCCTTTTGCTATATTTACCACTTAAGTTTCTTCGTAATTAAGTCAAAAATAACGCCCAGTGCAAGTTTGACTACTTAGATTTAATGAAGTTTCTTTTTTTTTTTTTTTTTTTTTTTTATCCTTGAAACACATCTTAATATTAAAATTAAGCAACTTTTACTTGTATTCAGAACTATCTAAAAGAGTTTGCTTGTAAAATTAGAAATTCTAAATTAAAATTAATTGAATTCATTAATCTCAATTATGCATAATAGTGTTTTGTTTCGGTATAAACATGTTCAGTGTGTATACAGTTTGAGGGCGATTTCCTAGCATTAATGTAATTCTTTAAGCATCAGCCAAAGTTAATTGGTAATCATTAGATTTCACAACACAGTGAGAGTTAAAAGAGATAACAACGTTTTGTTTACGCATATTTTTTATTATTCAGGTAATTAAATAAGTGCCCAATATTGCATCTAATTACCCTAAAACTTAAAGAGTCGGTTCATTAATTAAATTAATAAAAAAAAGGGCAAATTCTCATGCATTATTTATTTTTCAGTTTTTAAATTTAATTTTTATGCGATTAAAACAAGAAATTTTATCAGAATTTTAAATAAGTGAACATGTATGTGTGTATAGCGATTGCGTTAAAAAAGAGATAATGAGTGAAAAAGAGAAAGAAGAATTCATAAGAAATACAGGGTTGTTATAATTAAAGTTTGCCTATTTAGAAGCAGCGGCTGCTCGTGGAGAAGAAGCACTTCAACTAATATTTTACACTATTTTCATTTATAGAGTATGCATTTTCATTTAAGTAAAATGAGTATTTTTAGTTAATTTTTAGTTAAAATTATATATAAAAATTAATATAAAATTATATATAAAATTATCGATGTCAAACGTATTTAAAAATCTCTGCAAATAAATATGAACACGAGGGGAGTTTTAGCAACTATAATCTTAGTTTATAGCCTAATTCTAGAAAATCAAGCGAGAATTTCTCGAAACAAAGGATTCATAATATTGTTTCATCATCTAGAAATGTATAGACTAGAAATTCTCGATCATTTCGTCTATTCAGCTTATTGGCGACTCATAGCTCGGAAATCTATATTTCTAGTTTAGAGATTTAGAAAATGACTACTTCTTCGTTCTAGATGAAGCCAGTATATTTCTTTTTTCTCAGTGAACGGGTGAACATCGATAGATTTTTTTCCAAGATTTTAATATTGTTGTAAGGGCTAAGGCTGACTGATTGCGCGGAGGTCCTCGGACTGCATATGATGTCGTCTGTGGAGGGTCCTAGTGAATGTGTAGAAGTTTGGGAGGAAGCCATAGAAATCTCCGAACGGTTAAGTCGACGAACGGGACCTGGGATCGAACACAATACAACTTTCTACCAGCTTCAAGAAAAGAACATCTCGGCAACTGGTAGAGCCATCTACGATTTCAAATTGTGTTTAATTACTTTTGATTTTTTAAGGCTCATGATTTTTTATTTACAAAAATTGTAACAATTACAACACGAGTAAACAAATATTATAACTAACTTATTCTGTCACACAGTGTATAAATTATCGCGCAATGAGTATGAGTCACTTTTACTAATGCATTCTGCCGTAATCTGCCCCAGTCACTTTTTACAGTACACTTTTAAAGAAGCAAAAATATTGGGTTGTTCGGAGAGTCATTTCGTTTTTCTCAGCAGAGGACTTAATTGTATTTTTTTCACACCTTCTTCACATTTAAGTTGCATTGCCATTACATATTGTGACAGCTGATATAGCAAGGCTTGCTTGTGAAAAAGGTCGTTTTATTCTGCTCAATAGTTTTTGATTGGTGCCCTATCAAATAAAGAAAATCAGAAGCGACATTTTCGGCATTTTTTGTTTTTGCTATCAAAAATGCGAAAATACTGTTCAAACAAGGAAAAAAAAGTATGCGATGTGTGCACAGAAAATTTATTTAAAGAACGCTATTGTCAAAACTGGTTTTAAAAATTTTGTTCTGGCAATTTTGAGTTGAAGATGCATAACGTTCTAGAAAAACAGTTTGTGCTAATGAAGACAAAATAAAGTATTGATTTATGAAAAACTGCCAAATAACAACTCGTGAGATCGCTAAGAAACCGATCAAAGTGGAGGATATATAATTCATTAAAATATTTATACAATATAAGAAAATCGTCTTTCATTTTCGAAGGAAAAAACGAAATTACTTTCCGAACAACCCAATATCAAAATGGATTTTAGTATATCGTTATATGACAAGATCTGTATTATTATTTTGCTTTTATATACAAAATATTTTTGCTAAATTCTTTGTATTTGTAAGGGAAAAATCATTTTAGGAAGTTATTTTTTGAGAAATATCATCGATAGAATTTTTCCTTTTTTGTTTTTTACAAAGAAGATTTGTGCCAACGATTAACATTTACAAAAAATCACAGTACGCATTGATTAGTAACACTTTCCAACTGTACGTACTTGTTGTATCGTATAACTTTCAGTGTTCTTTGTCCACATTATCACACAGCGAACAGACAGAAGGACTGAAAAATATACAGATAGACTAATTGAATTTAAAACCACTTTTAGACATTTAGGAAAGTGTTAAAAAGGTTTAACGCAAAAGAAAGTGCAGCCGTTAGATTATAATTGCAGCCCTTAATCTATCTGAATATCTTAGTGTAGACCTGTAAATCTGAAGGTTAATCATATCATATTTTATACGAAACATTATTTTACAATATTAACAATGCATGCCAATTTCTTTATTATTTTTACAGTAGAAAGTTTTTTAAATGTGATTTTTTAAAGTGTCTGTCCTAAAACGTAATGCATTGACTTTTTTTTTTTTTTTTTTTTTTTTTGTCCCTGTACACAAACTAATTGTACAGAACCTATTAATGTCATTTTAAATATGGAATATTCCACATTCGACTTGATTTGAAGATATTTTATAAAAAAAAAAAAATCTTTTTCAGTGGGAAGAAATTTTTGAAGGAGCAGATTCGAGAGCCCCCTTTTTACGATAAATTTGTCCAGAGGAATCTATGGGACCTGCATTCACGAATTTTGATGTGTGGGTTGGTTATTTGCATGAAACACCAACTGTAACGGGATCCTGCGAAATCTCCCCATTTCCTCAGATGGGCGTATGTGTGTGTGGGGGTGGGGGACAGTTTTTCAAGCGTAGCCAAATTTATTTGGGGTGACAATCTTTTGGCATCTGTTTTGGCTATGTGTACCCAACACGCATTATAGAGGGATTTTGCGAAGTGTCCCCAATTATCTCAAAAATGTGATTTTTTTATATGTAGGTTGGCTATGTGTACCCAATACACACTATAAGGGAATTTCGTAAATTCCCTCCCTTTTTAGGGGAGGGGGGTGCAAAAATACTTTGAATTTTGATGGATTTCAATTAATCCTTTTATATTATTATTTTATTGGATTTTTATATCAATAAGTTATGTGTAATTTTGATAATTAATTAAAATATAGTGATCAGCGAGACTTGCAATGTCTGCTAGTATAAATTAAAACTACCTGCTATACGCCGTTATGCGTCTTTAAACGTATTACAACGGCAGTTTTATTAGAAATTATTGATAATACATGTTTGACATTTCTTTTTTTTTTTTTTTTTTTTTTTTTTTAACTTGTAAAGAAAGGTTTCTTTTAAGACAGACAGACATTTTCTAAAAATGGTCAAATCGTGTTTTACAGCTCTCAAAACGTGTAAATCCATCATAAACCGTCGAAATTTTTTACGAATGCAATACTTTCTTCGATTGAATATAGAAAAAAGTAGAAATAAAATCTATTTTATATGTGTTAGAAATAACAACTGCAAGTAGAATTAAATATTTTTTTTTTATGATTTTTAAAACTAATATTTTATACTGCAGATTTTAAACTTTTTATCAGTAAATAGTGTAAAGTAAAATATCTGTAAATAGTGAAAAGTAACATATAAAAATGTTTCAACATTTGATCCCCCTAAAAACTTTTCTTAAATTGTTTACTTCAAAACGATTTCTTAAATTTTAGCTTTACAAACACCTGCTAGTTCAATAAATTGCCTTTTTTTTTTCTAAACGAATGACTATAGGTTCAAAAATTTATTGATATCCATTAAATTATCAGTTATAAACTGACTATCTGTTCTTGATATAGTTTGAAATCAACCAATAATATTTCCAGCAAAAGTTTTCTTTTAAAATACTTCAGAAGTAAATGCGAATAAGTAAAATAGTAAAAAAAAATGAATAAAAAAAAATTATCTTTCATAAAATAATTTTATTTTAATAAAGGAATTATGACAAGTTAAAAATGTTTCAGTAGTAATTTTTTTAATTGAATTAAGTATTATCATTTTATGAAACAGATATTTTCATTTAGAATGCACTTCGATCAAATAATTACTTGTAAAATAAATTTTTAATTTATCAGATTTGTTTAAAATGATACACATATTAATGTGCTAAATTTCAATTTCTCTCTTTTTTTTTTTTTTTTTTTTTTTCTCTCTTTTACATAAAATAATCATTAAATGAAACAAGTATTGAGGAAATTGAATGAAACACAAGTAGTCTATTTCTTTCGCTGTTGGTACTCCACCAGAATCTACTTTTCAAAACACATTTTTGGCCAGGAGGGATTATTTTTTTTTCTACACGTAGGGACGTTTTAATTGCCCTTTTCCCTAAAACAGTGGCAGATGAATCGTGGACGTTGTAAAGAGGAGAAGCACAGTGCCTCCTTTATAACCATAACCGAAATGTCAAGAATGTTTGTGATTCAATCTTCAGTTTTTGTATATATGTACATAACTTTAATTATGTTAACTTGTACTATAGTAAAAAATAGCATGATGTGGTATTCACACGACTTTCTCTTACCCTAAAATTTAGTACTATAAATACAGATTGGAGATTAAGGGGTAAAAATCGAGTACTGTTATATAAACCTACTTCAAAAATATTTGAAAATAGAATTCTGAACAGCTTCATTTGACAAATAATTTTCCCCTCAACTCCATGTTTGATTATTATATCTACATTTACAATCGGGCCGTGGTAGCCTGGTCGGTAAGAGCAGCGAGTTCGTGATCGAAAGATTGCGGGTTCGGTCCTCGAGCCGGCCGAAGACCGTCGTGTACGCTAATGGCGACTGGTGCACGTTAAATTCCGTCGTGGTCGCAAAGTCCTCTAAGTTCCTATCAAAAATTATACCTCTGGGGGTACCGGAACATGGGTGTTAACTCATGCCTTGTCCCGGATCAAAATTCGAGTTCCTGTTGTTTGCTGGTGCTGCCATCTATCGCCAGCTTCTGCAGCTAAGACGCACTTCCTCCCTAGTGGGCGCTCCTCTGCAAAACGGAATGACGCACCCCTCCTGCCTTAAACCCGGTTAGTTCCACTACCGGGGCTCGGAATTTCCGAGTGGCATAAGAAACAACAACAACATTTACAATCTGCTATTAATTTTAAAAGTTCCTTTAAAATTATTCAGACAACTAACTGTCACATGCATCATTCCTATTGAAAATTATGAATCTTGATCAAATTTTTCAAGTAACTCAAACTTATATTAACTGGAAAATACAACATTTCAATTACTTGAAATTATATTTGTTTTCAGTTTAATATGATAAGAAACAGAGACCAAACGTTGAAAACTTGGATTTGGTATTAGGAATCCTCAAAACGTGTAAATATACAAAAACGAGCGATAAATATTTAGCTTAAAAAATATTTTATTTACCGTATAGGTATGAGGAATTAATTTCAATTCTTGAGCAGATTTCCTGGACATGGTGTGCTATTATAATGAAACGATTCCACTAATTACGTTCAAAGAAAAAGAATGTTTTCGCTTATTATTAACAGTCCTATATATATTCTAAAAATTATATACAGGCACTACAGGGCTCACATAAATATAATACTATATTAATAACCCACAGCACAACCTGAAATACACTCCTGTCAGCTTTCAATTATTGTCGCACTATATTTTAGTTCTTTTTTTATTTTATTTTATTTTATGTTATTTTATTTTTGTAGCCCTGTAAACGAATGTTGAATGATTTTTGTACAGTCGGTAACAAAAGTGTCCGAAGACTAGCAAAAATTCCTATATAAAAATGTACACTTAATACTGCTTTGTTAAATAAATCCTTATCGAATCATGTTATTACACTGACTAAGAACAGGATTTCACAAGGATTTATTTAACAAAACCGTATGAAGTGTACTTTTTTTACATAGGAATTTTTGCTAGTGTTCGGACACTTTTGTTACCGACTGTACCACTTTTTACTTTTCATATATTTTATCTTTTCATAACAACTTTTCTTTCATACCACTTTTTTCTTTTTATACAAAGCGGATTTCTAGATGAAATCTGCTTTTACGCATGTAAAATATATATATTCATTCCATTTAGTTTACTACACCTAGAATTGCTATATTCTACTTACCTACAATTTCAACAAAGACGTAATATATTTAAGTTCTCTTGGGTGTCCCTGAACGCGAAATCTATTGCTTGATCTCAATGAAAAGTTTAGTGTAGCATCTCTATGATACATATTTAGAATACCAAGTTTGAACTTCTTGCTGTGATTTTTTCTAGAGATAAAAGATGTGTTTGTTGTGTTTGTTGATAAAAGACAAACAAACACACACACAGACTAACCGCTAAAAACATGTTTTTTTCGGATTAGATTGATATGAAAACGTGTACAGTAAATATACAACGTGTACAAACAATATATTAAAAACACAATTTCAAAAATTTCCCCCAAATACAGTATTTTCTCTGCCATATATATTGATATGAGAAAGTAAATAATTTGGTGTGTCACACACACTACTTTCTGATTTTCAATGTTATAAATATAGATTGCATATTAAAGGGTAAGATTATTAAGGTAAGATAATAAAGTTCAATTTACTTTAAAAATAATCAAAAATATGTGAACAATTTTACTTGACATATAATTCTGTGTGAATGGTGCTGTCACCCTCCTAGCCTCAACTCACCCTTTAGTTACAGTGCGTCAATTTATTTAACGAAAACAAAATCATGGCTGTTATTAATTTGCCTTCAAAATTGCCAATACTGATAAAAAACTTTTCAAGTGGCAACCCAGTACGAGCTTCAAAATACTAAATTTGAATTTTCTGTAGTTATTCGTTTTTAAATTACGCTGATAACAGATATACATTTAGAACAACCAATAAAAACTGGACTTTTGTAATCAGGAAACTTCAAACCGTGATGTTATTGAAGAAAAAAAAAACACTGAGTTGAAAATAGAGCTACAAAAAAAATTTTGCTTACAGTATGAGTATGACAAATTATATCTTTTCTTCCTGAGCTGTGTTCGTGGACATAATAAAATGTAACAAGCACTACCATCAATTATATTCGACTGAAAAGAAGTTAGGTTTAATTTTGGAAAGTCCTGCATATTATCTATAAACTGCATGCACATAACATTCTGCAGTTAAATTTAGTCTTATATGAAAAATATCTTCCATAAAATGAAGTACGATTCCAGCAATTTCCAAGTATATCTCCTACATACGCAAATACTTTGGGTACTCCTGTAAACGAATGATGAAAGATTTCCATACTACAATGTACACAAAACATGCTTTTATAGAAAAAAATACTCTCATTATATTTTGTTTAGAGCAGGCTATAGATGTTATACTGTACTTATCAGAAATTTTCCCACAGATGTAATGTATTTGAATTCACTTGGATGTCTCCGTACACGAACTATTGACTTGATCTCAACAAAAAGTTTAGCGTAACATCCCTAAATGATACACACCCAGAATACCGAGTATGGACTTTCTGATACTATTTGTTCTCTAGATATGCTGATAAGAGACACACAAACACACATATAAACCGCTAAAAACACAATTTTCGGATTCAGGGGACCTCAAAACGTGTAAATATGACAAAAACTCAATTTCGGAAATTTGTCCCAAAAACAATATTTTCTCTACCATATACAACTGTAAAAGAAAGTAAAAAGAGAAAAAAAAAATCCGGTGTGTCACTCACACGACTTTCTCTTACCCTGCATTTCAATACTATAAAGACAGATTGCAGACTAAGTCCTAAAATCAATAAGGTAAGATAATAAAGTTCAATCTACTTTAAAAATAAACTAAAATAGGTTTAGGAACAGCTTTATTTGACATATAATACTGTGTGCGTGGATTTACGTTCCCCCTGAACCTCCCGTTTAATTACAGTGCCTATATTTATTATTAATATTATTATTTTACAGGCTGTTGTTAATTTACCTTCAAACTCGCCAATTTTGATCAATGTTTTCAAGTGGCAACATAATACAAACTTCAAAAAGCAAATTTGTATTTTCTGCAGTTATTTGCTTTTAAGTTATAAGGGATATAGAAAAAGATCAACTGTTAAAAATCAGATTTTCGTATTCAGAGCACCCCAAAACATGATATTATACAAAAAACAGAGTTAGAAATAGAACATCAAGGAATACTTTGTTCATAGTTTGGACATGAAAAATTTACTTCCCTTCTTGAGCAGTATTCGTCAATATAGTAAAAATATAGCAAAGTGCTTCCTTCATTTGCATTCAATAGAAAAGAACGTTTACTTTAATCTTGGGTAGCCCTGTATATTGTCTATAAACTACATTCACATCATACTGTGTACTTAAATTTAATTTTATATGAAAAACAAAAACACCTAACACATTATGAAATAAACTTGCAGTAATTTCTAAGTATAGCCCCATTATATCCATAGACTTTGGGTAGCCCTGTAAACGAATAATGCAAGATTTCCATACCACAATCTACACAAAATGTGCTTTTATGCACGTAAAAAATATGTTCATTCCACTATGTTTAGGGCAGCCTATACATTTTGTTATATTGTACTTGTCAGAAATGTCCCCTATGTACGTAATGCATTTTAATGCTCTTGGATGTCCCTGTACACGAACCATCTGCTTGATCTCATCGAAAATTTTAGCGTCGTATCACTATATGATACAGATTTATATTACCAATCTTGGACTTCCTGCAACAAATTGTTCGTGATATATGTTGATAACACACGCATACTAACTGCTAAAAACATGATTTTCGGATTCAGGAGACCTCAAAACGTGTAAACATAACAAAAATTCAATTTTAAAAATTTCATCCAAAAAACAATACTTTCTTTACCATATATATGGGTAAGAGGAATTAAAAAGAGAAAAGAATGCGAAATATTTTAAATGTATTAAAAGACTAATATTCACAGCAGTAATCATCATGTGATTATGTCTGTTTAGTTTCTTCTAGTAACATAGACAATATTTTTATGTGTTTTTGCTCTATGTGAAGAAATTACTGTTGTTTCCTTTATTCTCTCTTTTTTTCATTTTCAAACATAATCTTCATGATGTTTAGTGAAGACGATGAACATCTGAGGCCAGCTGCAGTGGTCAGAGATGGCCATATTTGTGGAGATTGAATAGTACACCAAAAGTCTCTTTCCTTTGCCTATTGGTACTCCTCCAGGATCTACTTATCAAAACGCCTTTATTCCAATAACGGATTTTTTTTTCTCGAAGTAGGGCCTAGTGTCTGCAATTTCCCTTAAAAGAGTGGCAGATGAATCATTGATTTTGTGAAGGGAAAATGTAACTATGCGTGATTCCTAATCAAAACCGAAATTCCAAGATGAAATCGATTGAGTGTACACTTAAAGATGTTTATAATTCAATCTTCAACTTTGTATATATATATATACATAACTTTAAACATAATTCATTCAATTTTAATTAATCTAGTTACTATAGTAAAAGTAGTGTTTTTTCTTTAAAATATTAAAGTGATAGTATAGTATAATGAACAGCTTCTACAATATATTTCATATACATTTTAATTATACCTTAATATTTGATTTTTATTCATAATTTCTTGTTAATTTTTAAACTATGCTAAAAAGGTCATAAGTAAATAAGTCTTTGCCTATCACATTGTCTGAAAGATATTTTTCCGAGTATTTCTGATTTTTTTTTTTTTTTTTTTTTTTTTTTTTTTTTTGAGATCTTATTATTATTTTTCAGAGAATGCGAAAATATTAAATAAATTAAAAACTTAATAAATACGATACAGATGGCTCTTCTTTTGTCAATTACATTAGGGTCCTATGCCTATAGGCGGAGCGACCTTAATAGGTGGATGGGGGTCTTTCTAAGGTGTCTTAGCCCGTATTTACGCGAGTTTCAGAAAAAAAAAACCACGGAAATCTGCGAAAGGCTAGGTCGATGATCGTGACCTGGAATCGAACCTGGCACTTCCTATCTACCAGATTTGAGTGCAAAACCGCTTGGCCACTGATGGACGAAAATGTGTTTAATCTGTCCACTACTGATACATATATCAAATTTAGGTGGCAATACTTCATTTTAATTCATTTCAGTCCTTTTATAAAGTACGTGATCAAGTTTTACGATCCAAAAATGAGAAAAAAAATAAAATTAAAATTAAAAAATAAAAAATAAAATTTTACAGATTAAAGTTAATAGTCCTCCGTACTAAACTAAGTTCTGTCTTTAACAGAATTTTGTTTATTTATTTATTTATTTATTTATTTATTTTTCCCATTTATATACACAAAGAGAAAAAAGAAAAAAAAGTCATGCTGTTGAAAAGTTAACTTATACCTTTTTTATTTGAAATAATTTAAAAACTAATGATTAAAACAAGTAAAACTGTAATGTTTGAATAATACCAAAGAGTTAAAAATGATACCTGTGTATATTTTTCATGTAGTAATTCGTTTATTACACTGCATGAAGTACTTAATAAAAATCTAGAAAAACTTTCTTTTTAAACATAATATAAAAAACATATACTTCGTATTCTTTTATGATTTAATATATGAAATAAACAGCAGTAGGTAAGAAATGAGAGTTGAGAGTCAGGTGGCGGTGGCACTGCGGCACCGGCGGAGCGAACGGAGCCGTGCGGGTGCCACACTACCCCCTGAGGGTCTAGATGGGTTGGTATCATCCTTGAGACATCCTCTGACTTAATTGTGAAACGTGATGAGGGTATTAATTAAGGTTATTAATGAATTAATTTTAATGAATGGCGTGAAAGATGATGATGGTTTTAAAAAGATAATTTTTGTGGAGTAGTGTGAAGACTATTGTTTATGAGTAATAAATTACAAAAATTTAAAAAAATTTAAAAAATTTAAAAAAATTTAAAAAAATTTAAAAAATTTAAAAATTTAAAAATTGAGAAATAAATAAGAAATCAATAAAAAATATGAATTTAAGAATGAAGGATGTTGATGTGAATATACTATGAAAGAAATAGAGAGATCTGACTGGGGTTCGAACCCGGCACCTTGCAGTAAGAAATATTTCAGCAGTTTTCGCGTATGTGTGAGTGATTTTTCTATTATATAGCTGTACAAATCTTTTTAAATCTATGAATGTAATTATTAGAAAAGAATTCAATCGTTTAAATGATATTAAT
Organism: Salticus scenicus; assembly: GCA_963930645.1. Classification (NCBI taxonomy): domain Eukaryota; kingdom Metazoa; phylum Arthropoda; class Arachnida; order Araneae; family Salticidae; genus Salticus; species Salticus scenicus. The sequence goes on along the minus strand of OZ005661.1, from coordinate 65,757,923 downwards.
TAGAGAATAATAATTAAAAATATATTAATTAAGGATTTCCTTGTAAAAATTCACCATATGTTTTATGAAAAAAAAAATGACAATGTACGTGAAAATTAAATAGAAAGAAAGAAAGAAAGCGTAGAAACATAGAGGGTGAGTGGTATTCGAACCCAGCACCTGCTTGAAGTAAAGAAACAGTAGTTTGCAAGTACTTTAACCACTGTTCTTTAGAAATATGCATACGCAGATCTTTTTAAACCAAAGAATGCTGTATAATTACTTGATTGATAAATATTCGTTTTAAAAATAGTTTTCCCGTAAAGTTTCTTCATTTCAACCCAATTGTATATATTTTAATCTACCTCACAATAGATAATATTTTAAATGGGAGATATTAGATAATTCTAATTATTGATTTTAAACAATTTTCAGCAAAAATAGTTTTTTTACAATTAGTTAATTGTATTTAACAGTTTAAAATAAATTCTTAAATTTTTTTCACGCCTAACTTTTTTTAACTTGTATCGTGTTGATCTAAAATTTAATGAGTAAATAAAACAATAAAGTTTTTAGCTGACTGCACCAATTTAAAACATAATTAAAAAGGATTCCCACCAAGACATTTACTAGTTCTGTGCTAACTTGTTTTCAAAAGATGGTTTTACACTAGCTGAAGAATTTTTCCCCTTAAGGGGGTGCATCACGGATCGTCAAGGTCATCCAAAGCCTATGTTATTCTATGGCGAAATTTGTTTATAGAATTTCACATTACGTAATGAATTTTTTTTAATTCTGTTTTCACAATCAGAAAATTCACAACCATACACTGAAGACCCGTGAAACAAAAACTGTTATATTTAATTTTTAACCCTTTATTTTTAAGCTGTAAAATGCGAAAAATACACTTGTGTTGCTTTACTAGCCTCTAACTTATCAACAAATTGCAATATCTGAAATCTGTATGGCGTGTCGCTTTCTCAAGAAAACCAATCTTTTTATTAATGTTTTTATAAATTGTTTTATTTAAATCTCTATTAATAAGAATATAAGAATCTTTAATTTTTAAATTGAAAAACTTCAATTTCAGCAGATTTCTCCGCCTCCCATCGGAAACGCCCCGCGAAACTTACGGGAAGTCATTAAGATTGATTGATGATATCGTTCATGTCGAAAGGGGAAGGGGGATAATGGTGTCGTTAAAACATACTTTCTGGGTCCACACAGAATTTTATTTTTTCAGAGTCCAAATGCATTAAAGAAAAAAAAAAGAGAGAGAGAACTCTTTGCTTAAAAATCTAATATTTTTTTTATATATATTACGAAAAAAAAAAAAAAAAATGTTTGTGTCTCCGATTACCTCTTTACGAAATCTGAACGCAAAAAGATGCGAAATAACACAAGGACTCAGAATTGAGCATTTAAATAAAATTATTTCAATTAATTAAAATACATTAAATAAAATCCCTGTAATAGTTTTAGAATTATTAAATATTTAATTAAAAATATAAAAATAAATAAATAAATAATAATAATAAATAAATAAATGAACTTATGAACTTATTAATTAATTTAATTAATTTATTTTGTCCTTGGCATAAATTCATTTACACGCGAAAAATAAAAATAAAATAATAATAATAGTAATGATAATACATACAAACATATATATATATATATATATGTACCGGTACTATTTGATTGTGAAATTTTTCTCAATTTGGTGATAGCTTTTCCTAACCAGAGCAATCGTTAGATTTTTTTTTTTTTTTTTTTTTTTTTTACTTTCTGTTACCCATAAGGTAGAGAAAGTATTGTTTTTGGCTCAAATTTTCGAACGCGAGATTTTGTTATATTTACACGTTTTGAGGTCCCCTGAATACGAAAATCATGTTTTTAGCAAATGGTCTGTGTGTCTGTGTGTGTGTCTGTCTGTTATCAGCATATCTCAAAAACAAATTATGGCAGAAAGTTCAAACTTGGTATTCTAAATCTGTATAATATAGGGATGCTACAGTAAGCTTTTCGTTAACATCAAGCAAATGGTTCGTGTACAGGGACAATCAAGAGAATTCTAATACATTACGTCTATGGGGGAAATTGCAGGAAAATAGAGTTTAACGTCTATAGACTGCACTAAACCAAATGAAACAAATATATATTTTTTGTAATAGAGACAGTTAACTGGGAAATTTTTTTTTGTGTACGTAGGAGCCTCGCCTCCCCCCCTGAGGGGGAAGTCCCCCCTCGAGGGGAGTAAATTTTCATGATGGGTATCTTTCAAAAGAACTCGAAAATACCTTTAAAACGAATGGTTGAACCATCGATCTGCGATAATTTAAAACAAAGTTATCGATTTTTTTTTAATTTAGCGTAAAAAAAAAATTAGAAAAAAAATCGTACTTTTTTTTTTTTTTTTTTAAATATTGAAAATAAAATGGACTTTTTATGGATATTTGGTGTTAAACTACTTCTCTAATATGGAAATCGTCTGCCTTATCATAAAAGATAATTTTTTTAAATAATAATTTTAATAAATTATTTTTTAAAACGAGAAATATTTTTTAATAACCGAATTAAATTCTATATAAATGTAGGTGAATTAATGAAACGGGGGGTTGAAGGGGGCTGTAGCCCCCCTCACACAGAACTAATTATAATATAAAACTCTTCAGAAGCCTAATATCAATTGTTTAACATAGGTTTACATAACATTACTCGTTATCTTACCTCTTAATCTCCAACCTGTATTTATAGTATTAAATTTCATTATTATAGTATAAAAAGTAAGAGAAAGTCGTGTGAGTGACACACCAGATTATTTTAATTACTAGGGTGCTCTGTCCCTTACTCGCTTCACTTATTTACCCCTGCGGCACTCTGCACGTCTATTCGCCGCTTTACCTTTCACTGAATATTACTAGTGCATAACATAAACCAAAAGTAGAAAAATGAAATTCAAGAAATCTTCATATTTATTGTGTAATTGAAATATATAAGTACTATTTAAAACTTTTTATTACGAAATATTATTCTAAAAATCAGTAAGTATATATTTATATATAGATATATATATTTAGAATAGAAAAAAAAAATAATCGTAATATCTAGACCATTTTGCGTTACACCTTTAGTATACGACCCCTTTGGCAACTTTTAAATTTTTGTTTCTATTTTGCGATGATTTTTTTCGTGTAATTGTTCTTCTTATCTCTCTCTCTCTCTCTTTCTCTCTCTCTTATTAAAAAAAAAAAAAAAAAAAAAAAAAAATCTAGGATACCTACTTTTTCTAATGCCTATACTTTTTACTAATAATTTTTTAGTTAATTTGGGACGGTATATAATGCTTTTTATATATTTTTAATGTACAGTTAGATAATTTTACCATTTCGAAAACATCTGGAAAAAAAAAAGTCCATTACCTACTATTACATTTATTATATGCACTTTTTTGACATAATGTAAGGTCAAAAAACGTAAAATTAGCCTAACAAATTAGACACTTAACAATTTTCCAGCGAAAGAAAACTGATACATGTGTAAAGTTATACAAACAGAGTTTACATACCAAGTTTAAAAAAAAAAAAATGTAGAGCCGCTTTTAAAAAATACTGATTTCCGAGATCTAAAACTGACCTACCTAATGAGGATGGTTGTCAATTTTCCTGTAATAGCCACGTAATATATGCGAAAGGATATCTAAAATGAGATTTATGTAGCAATTTTCAAGAAAATCGTAAGAACCATTTTTGAGACATCGACATCCACCAAAGTTTTTCAAACTCAATTATTGACAACAGTTACATACGAAAGGGGCGAAAGGGTATCTAAAAGAGATTTTTTATGGCGAGTTTGAACAAAAATTACTACAGCCGTTTTTAAAGAAATGCACTTGCGAGACCTCAAATTCATTTTCATGAACTAACCAACTATTACATACGAAAGGAAATCTTATATGGTGTTTATATAGCAGCTTTGAAGAAAATCGTTAGAGTCGTTTTTGCGATACGGACTTAGGGTCCTACTTCCGGCTTCATATATCTCCCTTCCGGCTTTCCAAATTTTAACCAAAAGTTAAAATTCATCGGCACATCAGACCTAACTCAATTCTGAAGTTTCATTGTTCTACCTTTATTGGTTTCACAGATATGATAGTCAAAAGATTCACCCCATACATGCACACACACACTGGCCAATTGCCAAAAACTGCTTTTTTGGACTCAGGAGACCTTAAAACACGTAAATCAAGTGAAAACTCGACATGAAATTTTTGAACCGAATACAATACTTTCATTACCTACGGTAGTCGGATAATGAAAGTAAAAAGTTTATTATTATTATTATTATTTTAATTTGGGAAAATCTCCTTCAATTTTCCGTGCCTAAAGCTTGAAGTTTTAATTTTCTATCTACTTCTTAAAATAACAAAGGATAAAACCTACTCGATTTTTACTTCCATTACAAGACTACCGTAGGTAATGGAAGTATTGTATTCGGTCAAAAATTTCGATATCGAGATTTCACCTCAATTACATGTTTTAAGGTCTCCTGTGTCCAAAAAAGTGGTTTTTGTCAATTGGTCAGTGTGCGTGTATATGTGTATCAATACAAAAAACCCTTAACGGGTTAAAAGTTTGTGACGCAGCATTGTACTTTATGGCTATAAGAATTAGAAATACGGGTATTAAAAATAATGATATCAAATTTTCAGTGACGCTTTGATATTAATTAAATTATACATAGATTTTCTTATTTGAATTTGCTTTTTCCTTTTATTTATATTTACAGTGTAAACGTTATTTTCAACATAAAATAATATATAGCATTTACTCATTGATACCTTTCCATTCACATCTCTTATACTATGAAAGCATGTGTTTTAAAAGAAATTATATGAAATTCCAGTAACGCAGTGGTGTTACATTAAGTGATTTGTTTTTAAATTTCTCTGCAATTATTTTGTTTTGCATATTAAAGTATATGTGCACATTGAAATATTGCTTTTAATTTTCAAATACGCTGTCAAATATATCACTTTCATTAAGCTTATATTATGTACTGAAATATATTTATTTCAATGAATTATTCTATCTTTTGCGTCACGCCATCCAAAACTGAAAAAAATTTCACAGTTTTTTTCTTTGCATCACGATATCTATTTGCATGCATTTTCAATTTATTTGGATGAAATGACACAAAGTAAACATTTCCATATATTTTACTTACAGTTTTGGATGGCGTGACGCAAAAGATAGAATAATTCATTGAAATAAATATATTTCAGTACATAATATAAGCTTAATGAAAGTGATATATTTGACAGCGTATTTGAAAATTAAAAGCAATATTTCAATGTGCACATATACTTTAATATGCAAAACAAAATAATTGCAGAGAAATTTAAAAACAAATCACTTAATGTAACACCACTGCGTTACTGGAATTTCATATAATTTCTTTTAAAACACATGCTTTCATAGTATAAGAGATGTGAATGGAAAGGTATCAATGAGTAAATGCTATATATTATTTTATGTTGAAAATAACGTTTACACTGTAAATATAAATAAAAGGAAAAAGCAAATTCAAATAAGAAAATCTATGTATAATTTAATTAATATCAAAGCGTCACTGAAAATTTGATATCATTATTTTTAAGACCCGTATTTCTAATTCTTATAGCCATAAAGTACAATGCTGCGTCACAAACTTTTAACCCGTTAAGGGTTTTTTGTATTGATATCATTACTTTTTAGGGGTTAATGATCAAAACGCAAAATTAAAGGAGCATGGTAATAACACTGTATTAAAAGTGTTGTTTTATAGGTCACACTCGAACAAAATAACAAACTAAATAAAATTTCAAAATTTTATAAAAAGTGATAAAAAAGATGGACACATGCAACATTACAAAGGCATAATATAGTACATTTTAAAAATGACAAAAATTTCTTATTTATATTTATTTCTTATTATAATGTTTTAGGTATAGATTTGATTTAAAAGAGAAAAATAAATAATAATAGAAAAATCTTTAAAAAGTGAAAATTTTATACTGGTAAATATTTAAGTAGTATAGTTTGTTATGAATTTAATTTAAAAAAAAAATCTTAATCTATTCAAAATTTTATTATAGCTTAACATTTTGTAATTTATATATTATATATATACTAGAAACTTAATGAGCAAATTAATTATTTTCAAATTCTGTTTTAAGAATTTTTTCAATCCGTAGTTTAAGTGATTTATCACCTAATTTTGAAAAAATTACAAATATTTGCATATGATTATCATATTATTTGTCATTTTTATGAAAATAAAGGAAAAATTTTTTGTTGTTGCAATCACCTTTTAAAATAGAACCAATTTTGAAAGTTAACAACGTATCAGCATGAAAACAATGTAAATACAAAGAATATTTTTGATAAACAAATGTCATATAAAATACAAGTACCTAAATAAATAACTCATTTAATATATATATTAAAAAAAGAAAAATATTTTTTATTTAATTTTTTGTGTTTATTTTTGACGCTCCCCGATAGATGGAGCCAAAACGATTATTTGATATTCAGTATTTCAGATGGAAGAGAAGAAATTCGTCCGCGAAACTGCCGCATCACTGTATTTTCGGAGTAAAAAATAGTTCGATTTTTAAACTGAGTTATAAAAAAAACAAGAGTTTTCCTAGGGAAAAGGGAGATGTCAGGCACATCAGATAAAAGCGATTAATATCATATATCAATTAAACTAAATTCGCTCGAGCCATATTCGAGAAAAATTTGTTCCTTACACACGCCGTCCATTTACAACTTAAATGAGCCAATTCATATCTCGAAATATATTGCACGCAGAAATGTAGGGATTTCAGGGTTGGATCAGACAGAAGGTGAAAGTCTATTTTGAAAATATCAGAACATAACCTCCCATATTTCCTGAGATATTAAGTGTCGGCTTTCAGCGGTTACTTTGATCTTAAAATTCCTGTATATATAAGTGTCGCAGTTTTCGTTCGTTTTTCCGTTTCCGCTGAGTGTCGTGGCGTTCGTTTGTTTTTGCGCTTGCGTCACTAGAAAAACTGCCGTTTTTCATGATATGTGTGTGGGGAATTTTCTAGCTGTTATATCTCGGAAACTAATACAGATAGAACCAAGAAACTTCAGAATTGAGATAGGTCTGGTGCACAGATTAAATTTTCAAATTTTGGTGAAAATGGGAAAACTGGAAGTAGGACATCCGAAACCGGAAGTGCGACCATAAGTCCGTATCTCAAAAACGGCTCTAACGACTTTTTTAAAAATTAATGTATAAGCACTCCCTTTCGAATAATATAGTTGGTTAGTTCCGAAAAATTGATAGGCGTCCTGTATAAATAACTAAATTTCAGGTACTGCAAGTGCGTTCCTTTCAAAACAGCTGTACGGATTTTATTCAAACTTTCAATCTTAAACCTTTTTTAAATATCCTTTTGTATGTAATTGTTGTTTTCCACTCAACAAATGAATATGCCAAGTTTTGGTAAAAGTCGGTATCTCAAAAACGGCTCTAACGATTTTCTTGAAAATCGTTACATAAACCCATTTTATATATACTTTCTCATGCTTTACGTTGTTATTACAGGAAAATTAATAGTTACCCTGATCAAACAGATCAGTTTTAGATCTTGGAAATTAGTGTTTCAAGAAAAAAAAAAAAAATCGCTATGTAAACTCTGTTTTATATGTCTTTACGTAGGTATTAACTTTCTCTTACCGGAACATTTTTAGTTGTCTCTTTCTTTAGGTCAGTTCTATGTCTTCTGATCACATTATTGCCAAAAAGTGCATATAATTCGAGTATAATGGGTAATGGAAGTCGTGTCTCATGCGATAGCTGTAGCCGATCATAGCATATTATATTTGGCATAAAACTGTTGACATTTTATAGTTGATGGAACAAATCAAATAAATGTAGAAAATATCATGAAAGAAAATATTATGTACATTACGTATAGTGTTGTTCATATGTAACTGCGATTCAAATATAAAACAGCTACTTCAATTTTTTCGATATTGACCGTTTTGAAACTGTCACCTGATAAGTACCCAAATGGAAGCCTATTTCGCAGGCCTATTGTCACAGGCAATAGGGACAGGCACCCGAGAGTCTGCGAAGGAATGTGTCGCTGCGAAAACAGCGGCGAAGGAAGCGGGCTTTTGAGCAATTTCATGGATTATATATATATATATATATAGAAAACGATATAGAAAAGAGTTTCCATTAAATGTAGTGTCCATAACGAAACAGGCAGAGCCTTCGTTGATTCAATACCTCAATTGATTTCACATGCCGTCATTTTTGACGGTGTTACATGCCAGTAATAATAATAATTTTGCTTCTGATCAATTTAAATTTATATTGGTGGGTGTAAACGGTATAAGGCTTATAAAAGTTTAAAATTTTAAAGGCAAATAATTAAAAAAAAAAAAAAAAAAAAAGAAAGAAAGAAATTGCGAAAATTTCGCAAGGGTTTGCTAGTATAATCAATAATAATACAATTATAAATTAATTTTAATTCTACTTTTATTATAACAGAGCCAGGGCTAGAAAAATTAGTTCATGCTACAATCTCGCTAATACACGATGTCAAATAGTTTTTGGGATATAGTCATCTGCAAAATCCTATACCTTGAATAACAGCAGCACCACTACACTAGCTGAAGTAATCGAGACCAGAATCTCTGGGTTAATGATCGTGAAAAAAAAAAAAAAAAAAAAAAAAATGTAAAATTAGTATTTCAATTAAAAAACTAATATGGGATTTTATTTATTTATTTATTTCTAGCAGACCCGTGCGAAATTTTTGCACTTTATTTTTTTTCTTATTTACCTTAAAACTTTGAAACTCATAAATATTATACCAATTCAACCACCTAATTAAAATTTTAATTTACAAGAAGCCAATTATTATTAAAACCAAAATCATTCAAAGAAAGGTTTCCAAATAAAATTCATGGTTCACGGCCCAATTTTCATGCTTCCACAGGCGGTGCAGTTTAAATATAGGACTCCCAGGATGCCTTTTAAATTTTTATCGTCATGTTGGCGGTGACTTTTTATTAATTTTGGTGTATATATATATATATATATATATATATATATATATTGTTAAATAATAATAATAATAATAATAAAATAAAAAATAATTCCTATTTTGATTATATTTTTTACGATAGTGTTTTTTATTCAATTTATGACACAAAAATTCATATTCTGTATATATCTTTAAAGTATTGCTACTTTTAAAATGACGCTTGCAAAGGTTTTAAAGAAGCATCTGTTAAAAAGACATTGTCCCGTAAAATAATCTCATCAGACAAATGTCGTCATTTTTTCTTATTAGTTCATTGAGCTAAGTCCGCGTGATTAAATATTGTCCATATATAAATATCCCCTTTTCTCCCTTCGTATTTTATTAATTACACCATTATCGTATCGTTTTGACAAAAAAATAATTGAAATTGGTCCACATTAGAGAAATGTTTTATAGATTTTTTAATGTATACCTATACAACGTTTCAACTGTGACATGAATAAATCGTTGTCACCCAGATACGAAATAACGACAATAGAGAAGACACTGCTGAATTCAGCAAGACCCGAAACCAGCTTTTGTACTAATTTAAAGGATTTTAATATGTTTTTGTTTTTTAATCATGACTTAGATGCGTTGGAAATAGATAATTTATATGGCTGTTGTTTTTATTTCACTAATTTTACGCCATTTAAAAATTTATTTATATTTTCAAAGCTCACATAGACTAAAATGTCTGCCGCGAAAATAAAGTAAGTTATGACTGACGAACAGTTTGTAAGATAACAATGTTTTATAAATAATAGTAATAATAACAATAACAATAATGTATTCATTAAAAAAAAGAAGAAAAAAGTTAGTTTTCTTTATAAAATATGTTTCAAATGATCATTAATGAAGTAAAAGATAAGCTGTTTCGAGCAGTTTAGAAAAAATTACGTGATGATTGTTTTCGTTTTATTAATTTTTTGCGATATTATGTGATTTATTTATAATGATTATGCGTGACTAGCCGAATTCGTCAAGGAGATCTTATACTAAAGCTGTTCCTGAAAAAAAAAAAAAAAAAAAAAAAAGTAAATTCGGTTAATTTAAACTAAACCATGAAATAAATTCTTAATTTACTTTTCTTATTATTTATTTCTAATTATGGATAAAGGTTTGTTTTCGATTTTCTCAATACAATGTTGCAAAAGTGATGGTATTTGTTTTCTGTCAAATTAACCTTTTTGTTTTTTGAAGGCCATGGGTAAAATTTTACTGTATTTATTTCGATGTTTTATTGCAGCTATAATGTTAGTTCTCAGCGTAACCGCTGAAAAAATATGGCTATTATTATAGAGAACGTTTTTATTTTGTTCCTAGAGTGTACATAGTTTTCAGTTTTCGGTTCTTGTTTATTTTACTTTCCTGAGTTTAAATACTACCCTTTGATATCTTTGTTTTGCAAATGCAAATACGTTCATTGTTATTGATTTTTTAATTAGAAAAATGTGATAATTTATTTGATTAAATAAGAAAATGAATGCAACAAATTTAATGCAGAAAATGTAATTTGGCTTTTAATTTCCAATTTTTATTTATTTATTTATTTATTTTTCAGTTTTTATAGTACCTTGTCATGCCCTAATTTTACATCATATATTTATTTGTGTGTGTATATTTATGTATATATAGTATATGTAAATAATGAAAGAAATACAACTGAAAGCAAGAAACCGATAAATTCATTTGTCAAATACCAATATAAAATATGTTACAGCATGGCCGACATGTAAAATTTTGATTTTATAATTTTGGCTGATATTTATGTTTTTTGGTTTCCTGAAACCGAAAGTGAAGCCAGTTTGTCTCTATCACGTATAGATTTTTGTCAAAACAGGGTACAATTTCTTCCATTACTCTTCCACCAATATAATTATATAATAAGTTTTATAGTATTTCTCCATGATTAATTAATCATAGAGGCCTATTGTTGAAATTGTGAAGCCCTAGTGCGACTTAAACCCATATCAACCAACCAACAAACCGATTGTTATGTTGGTATATATAAGAAATCGTGTCGGTAAACACCCTGTATTGACAAAAATCAATACGTGATAGAGAAAAATGGGCTGCATTTTCGGTTTCAGCATATCAAAAAACATAAAGGTCAGCTGAAATCATCAAATCAAATTTTGTAAACTTCATTTTTGTATGCCTGTGTAATTAAACATATTATCTGATTGAATAATAGACAAATGTGAGAAGGCACATAGAAATCAGAAATAATAATTGATTAACCAATCAAATTAAAAATTACTAAATTTGTCTGATATTTTGTAATGTTGTTTTTGTCAATAAAAGTTTATTTGTGTATAGCTTTGAATTCTTTTTCCTATTTATTTGTACAGCAGTTTTATTTTGTTTGATATCTTAATAAAAACAAATGTACAGAGAGTAATTAACAAATGCTTTTGCCAATATTCATACTTGTAGTTTAAAATGTGCGCATATATATATATATATATATATATGTATATATAATACTGACCAAATTGGCTTTTGTGTGTTGTGGCAATTTTTTCATCTGTTTATTTTTCGTCTAATTAGGGACTATCTATCATACTAATGAATGTATCTGTGCGAAGGGCAATATATATATGAAGGATAAAATTTATAAACAAAATTCTTTCCTTTTTAATATTATAGTTGAATATAAAACTTTATTCTATGTTTTCCTTTTTCAAAGAAAATTCCAAATTTCAGTCACGATACAAAATATTTAGATTATGAATATAAATATTTTGAAATCAATATACTATTTTATTTCTTAAATTTCAATTTTTTTGCTGATATTTTTTTCAATTAAAGTATTTTTAGGTTTTAGAGTTTGAAAAAGTCTGTTCTATTGCCGTGCACATACAAAGTATTTTAGTATGATAGGGGTTGTGATTTAGGTCTTGTTAATATTAAACCGTAACTTAGCTTTGTTTCTTTTTATGTTCAAAAATAAGATTATTAAAAAATTAACATGTCATTATTATTTATTATTATTATTATTATTATTTGTAATTGAAGTATTTGTAACTTTCAATGCTTCTCCTCTTTTTTACTTTCTCTTACCCATAAGGTAGAGAAAGTATTGTTTTTGGGTCAAATTTTCGAACGCGAGATTTTGTTATGTTTACACGTTTTGAGGTCCCCTGAATACGAAAATCGTGTTTTTAGCAAATGGTCTGTGTGTCTGTGTGTGTGTGTGTCTGTGTGTCTGTCTGTTATCAGCATTTGTCAAAAACAAATTATGGCAGAAAGTTTAAACTTGGTATTCTAAATAAGTATGATATAGGGATGCTACAGTAAGCTTTTCGTTAAGATCAAGCAAATGATTCGTGTACAGGGACAATCAAGAGAATTCTAATACATAACGTCTATGGGGGAAATTGCAGGTAAGTGTAGACTGCACTAAACGAAATGAGACGAATATATATATTTTTTGTAATAGAGATAGTCAACTGGGAAAAAAATTTGTGTATGTAGGAGCCTCGCCTCCCCCACTGGGGGTTCTATGACAGGCATTTGTACAAACCCTATTTTCATACCCTTACTGTACAAAAATCTTAATGAAATTGAAATATGTTATACAAGTTCACTATCGGATGTTCCTTGTTGAATATGGAGTTTACACCTCTACTAATTTGTGTACAGGGACCACCTAAAATATTTCCAAGCATTGTGTTCTATGAGAGGCATTTCTATAAACCATATTTCCATACCCTTACTGTACACAAATCTTAATGAAATTGAAATATGTTATACAAGTTTACTATCGGATGTTTCCTGTATAAAATGGAGTAAATACCACCACTGGGGGGGAAGTCCACCCTCGAGGGGAGTAATTTTTCATGATGGGTATCTTTTAAAAGAGCTCGCCAATACCTTTAAAACGAATGGTTGAACCATCGATTTGCGATAATTTAAAACAAAGTTATCGATTTTTTTCACTTTTAACGAAAAAAAATCTTTTTTTTTTTTTAGAATAAAATGGACTTTTTTTGGATATTTAGTGTCATACTACTTCTCTAATATGGAAATCGTCTGCATTATTATAAAAGATAATTTTTTTAAATAATAATTTTAATAAATTATTTTTAAAAAATAGAATTATTTTTTAATAACCGAATTAAATTCTATATAAATGTAGGTGCGTTAATGAAACGGGGGGTTGAGGGGGCGGTAGCCCCCCCTCACACAGAATTAATTAAAACTCTTCCGAAGCCTAATTTGAATTGTTTAACATAGGTTTACATAATATCGTTATCTTACCTCTTAATCTCCAACCTATATTTATAGTATTAAAGTTCAGGGTAAGAGAAAGTCGTGTGAGTGACACACCAGATTATTTTTTTTCTTTTTTTTCAACATTCCGTTATTTTTATTTATTTATTTATTTATTTATTTATTTATTTATTTTTTTTTTGTAGAATGCTTTGAAACTGATATATGTTATTCAAGGTAGCTATGGCACGTTTTCTATTAAAAATGATATAAATAACGCAAATCTCTGGCAAAATAATAATAATAACAATACAAAAGCATAAAATTCTAACGGAATAATTATCTTATTTTCATTTTGTGTCCATTTCAAATTATGGATATTAATTTTAATTAATTTTTTTATTATAGTATAGTGTTGTAATTATGACGTCCCAACCTAAAACAGAGAACCTGAAACCTGTATTGCATTTGCTGTAAAATTAAAGCTATTATAATTAGAGCTATTATAATTCGTATTCATTATTATTATTATTAATTTAGAAAAAGTCTAGGTGGAATGGATTCTGTGAGAATCTTTTTAAGGGGTCCTAATCCATATTAACGTGTGTTTTGGAGAAAACGATGGAAAACTCCTAGTGCTAGGCTGACGAGTGCTGCCTTGAATCGAACCAAACACTTCTCATAGCTTAGAGAGTAAAATCTTTTGGTTAGTGGTAGGGTTACTATTCAAGAAAATGTGTTAATTAAATTAGTAATTCAATGAAAATCGAATAAGCGAATTTTTTCTTTGTATATTTATACTGTGCTTCGAATGGGATATTCGCAGTATGCTGTTATGTCGTATGTATAAATCGTTGTCACAAAAGTTGCGCCAAATGGGTGCAAGTTTATGCGGATCCCGGAAAAAGGGGCACCTGGGAAAAAAAAGGGCACTTTTTTTGATTCGCAAATTAAGAAATGTGCCCTTTTTTCCGGATCGCGGAAAAAAAGATACCGGAAGAAAGGGCACTTTTCTTAATTGTTTCTTGTAAAATACTTCTAAATACGAACAATAGCAAAAAATTTTTGGTTTTACGAGGGGAAGGGGGGGGGGAAGAGAGACAGATTAAACAAAAAAAAAATTCTGTTTCAGAACCCATGCATCATTCATAATTTATAAAACATTTTCCCCATTACTATGACATTTATATATATTGTAAAAAAAAAAAGAGTCAGAGGTTGATTTTTATATAAAAGGAAGTTACTAAAATAAATTAAAAATATGCATAGATAAAGAAAGATTTTCCAGCATTTTTGTGCTAAAAGAATTAGCTATCGTGGGTGAAATTGATAAAATATTTTTGATTTGATTTGACAAATTTGATTTTGTTTGTTATATCAGTGTCAAACAGCAGACAAACCAACCCATCACAGAGACATAGACGGTAGAAAGAGTCTGATTTGAAGTTTTTTCTTTAATATCATAAATATTTTTTTTTTTTTTTTCTTTTTTTTTTATTTAACTAATTTTATGACTTTAAAAAAATTGTAAATTGTAATGTCTGGACATAACTTTAAAATAATAATAATTTGTTAAAAATAATTAAATAAAGGAATGAAAAATAAAACTATGGGTTAGGAAATATATAATAGTGCCGTTGGAGCGATGAAATTGTGAAGTTTGGAAGAGCAGTATTTAGAATTGCAGAAAACAGGGCAGTTTAGAATCACCTAGGAGGGGACCTCTGCATAGGATTGATTTTACTTAAAGTTGCAAGTAGAACATTATTGAAATTATTAATTTTGTTATCCTAAATGTTTTATGATTTATTGCTTTTCCTTTCTGCAGAGATGTAAATTATTTTGGGAAATAATAAGGGCGGTGGGGGATGAGGTTCTAAACTAAAAGCCTTGTAAATATTCCAACTTCACGGGTGTTATTTATCATAGATCCACAGTTAAAATATCAGGAAATGAACGTATTATTTTACTTTTTAATTTTTAACGTTTTCTTAATTAAAGTATTTGCAGCTCTGCGTGTGTCGGATTATATTCCATCAAAAATCGAAAATTACATTAAAATTAGACCCAAAAATAAATAAATAAATAAATAAAATTTTTCCTTGAACTGTAATTCTACTTAATTAAATCTTAAAACTGTTTAGACTCAAGACTAAAATTTTAAGGAAGGAACAGGAAAATGTCATATTGTAATAAAATAATGAAAGAAAATTATATTGAATATTTACTGAAAATTTTTAAAAAGGTTTTCATTATATATATATATATATATTGCATATTAAGTTTTAAGATCAATAGCATAAGATAATAAAAATAATGTACTTAAAAAAATCTAAAATTGCGGAACATTTTTAGAACATATGGAACAGTTTTATTTCACATGTATTTCTTTGTAAGAGGGATACTCCCCTCCTCCACCAAACCCACTTATTTATAATGCATAATTGTAACAATGAACAAATGAATAATAATCAAGGCTGTTACTAATCTGACTTCAAACTTGACAACCTTGCTCAAAATTTTAAGTGGCAACCTAATACGAACTTCAAAATACCACTTTTGAATTTCCTGCAGTTATCTGTTTTTATGTTATTCTGATAACAGATATATATACAGATCAACCGCTAAATAATGGACTTTTATAATCAGGGATGAGGTTCTAAACTAAAAGCCTTGTAAATATTCCAACTTCACGGGTGTTATTTATCATAGATCCACAGTTAAAATATCAGGAAATGAACGTATTATTTTACTTTTTAATTTTTAACGTTTTCTTAATTAAAGTATTTGCAGCTCTGCGTGTGTCGGATTATATTCCATCAAAAATCGAAAATTACATTAAAATTAGACCCAAAAATAAATAAATAAATAAATAAAATTTTTCCTTGAACTGTAATTCTACTTAATTAAATCTTAAACTGTTTAGACTCAAGACTAAAATTTTAAGGAAGGAACAGGAAAATGTCATATTGTAATAAAATAATGAAAGAAAATTATATTGAATATTTACTGAAAAATTTTAAAAAGGTTTTCATTATATATATATATATATATATATATATATATATATATATATTGCATATTAAGTTTTAAGATCAATAGCATAAGATAATAAAAATAATGTACTTAAAAAAAATCTAAAATTGCGGAACATTTTTAGAACATATGGAACATTTTTATTTCACATGTATTTCTTTGTAAGAGGGATACTCCCCTCCTCCACCAAACCCACTTATTTATAATGCATAATTGTAACAATGAACAAATGAATAATAATCAAGGCTGTTACTAATCTGACTTCAAACTTGACAACCTTGCTCAAAATTTTAAGTGGCAACCTAATACGAACTTCAAAATACCACTTTTGAATTTCCTGCAGTTATCTGTTTTTATGTTATTCTGATAACAGATATATATACAGATCAACCGCTAAATAATGGACTTTTATAATCAGGGATGAGGTTCTAAACTAAAAGCCTTGTAAATATTCCAACTTCACGGGTGTTATTTATCATAGATCCACAGTTAAAATATCAGGAAATGAACGTATTATTTTACTTTTTAATTTTTAACGTTTTCTTAATTAAAGTATTTGCAGCTCTGCGTGTGTCGGATTATATTCCATCAAAAATCGAAAATTACATTAAAATTAGACCCAAAAATAAATAAATAAATAAATAAAATTTTTCCTTGAACTGTAATTCTACTTAATTAAATCTTAAACTGTTTAGACTCAAGACTAAAATTTTAAGGAAGGAACAGGAAAATGTCATATTGTAATAAAATAATGAAAGAAAATTATATTGAATATTTACTGAAAATTTTGAAAAAGGTTTTCATTATATATATATATATATATTGCATATTAAGTTTTAAGATCAATAGCATAAGATAATAAAAATAATGTACTTAAAAAAATCTAAAATTGCGGAACATTTTTAGAACATATGGAACAGTTTTATTTCACATGTATTTCTTTGTAAGAGGGATACTCCCCTCCTCCACCAAACCCACTTATTTATAATGCATAATTGTAACAATGAACAAATGAATAATAATCAAGGCTGTTACTAATCTGACTTCAAACTTGACAACCTTGCTCAAAATTTTAAGTGGCAACCTAATACGAACTTCAAAATACCACTTTTGAATTTCCTGCAGTTATCTGTTTTTATGTTATTCTGATAACAGATATATATACAGATCAACCGCTAAATAATGGACTTTTATAATCAGGGATGAGGTTCTAAACTAAAAGCCTTGTAAATATTCCAACTTCACGGGTGTTATTTATCATAGATCCACAGTTAAAATATCAGGAAATGAACGTATTATTTTACTTTTTAATTTTTAACGTTTTCTTAATTAAAGTATTTGCAGCTCTGCGTGTGTCGGATTATATTCCATCAAAAATCGAAAATTACATTAAAATTAGACCCAAAAATAAATAAATAAATAAATAAAATTTTTCCTTGAACTGTAATTCTACTTAATTAAATCTTAAACTGTTTAGACTCAAGACTAAAATATTAAGGAAGGAACAGGAAAATGTCATATTGTAATAAAATAATGAAAGAAAATTATATTGAATATTTACTGAAAATTTTGAAAAAGGTTTTCATTATATATATATATATATATATTGCATATTAAGTTTTAAGATCAATAGCATAAGATAATAAAAATAATGTACTTAAAAAAATCTAAAATTGCGGAACATTTTTAGAACATATGGAACAGTTTTATTTCACATGTATTTCTTTGTAAGAGGGATACTCCCCTCCTCCACCAAACCCACTTATTTATAATGCATAATTGTAACAATGAACAAATGAATAATAATCAAGGCTGTTACTAATCTGACTTCAAACTTGACAACCTTGCTCAAAATTTTAAGTGGCAACCTAATACGAACTTCAAAATACCACTTTTGAATTTCCTGCAGTTATCTGTTTTTATGTTATTCTGATAACAGATATATATACAGATCAACCGCTAAATAATGGACTTTTATAATCAGGGATGAGGTTCTAAACTAAAAGCCTTGTAAATATTCCAACTTCACGGGTGTTATTTATCATAGATCCACAGTTAAAATATCAGGAAATGAACGTATTATTTTACTTTTTAATTTTTAACGTTTTCTTAATTAAAGTATTTGCAGCTCTGCGTGTGTCGGATTATATTCCATCAAAAATCGAAAATTACATTAAAATTAGACCCAAAAATAAATAAATAAATAAATAAAATTTTTCCTTGAACTGTAATTCTACTTAATTAAATCTTAAACTGTTTAGACTCAAGACTAAAATTTTAAGGAAGGAACAGGAAAATGTCATATTGTAATAAAATAATGAAAGAAAATTAATTGAATATTTACTGAAAAATTTTAAAAAGGTTTTCATTATATATATATATATATATATATATATATTGCATATTAAGTTTTAAGATCAATATCATAAGATAATAAAAATAATGTACTTAAAAAAAATCTAAAATTGCGGAACATTTTTAGAACATATGGAACATTTTTATTTCACATGTATTTCTTTGTAAGAGGGATAGTCCCCTCCTCCACCAAACCCACTTATTTATAATGCATAATTGTAACAATGAACAAATGAATAATAATCAAGGCTGTTACTAATCTGACTTCAAACTTGACAACCTTGCTCAAAATTTTAAGTGGCAACCTAATACGAACTTATACCACTTTTGAATTTCCTGCAGTTATCTGTTTTTATGTTATTCTGATAATAGATATATATACAGATCAACCGCTAAATAATGGACTTTTATAATCAGGGAACCTCAAAATGTGATATTATGAAAAAAAAAAAAAAAAAAAAAGAAACTAGAGTTGAGAATAAAACTACTAAAAGTAATTCGTTTACATACAGTATGGATATGAAAAATTAATTTTGCTTCGTGAGCAAGTGTTCGTCGGCATAATAAAATATAGCAAAGCACTTCCATCAATTACATTCAATACAATAGAGCGTTTAGCTTAATTTTGGGTAGCTCTGCATATTGTCGATAAACAATGTTGTGTATTTAAATTTATTCTTACTTGAAAAACTTCCAACACAAAATTAGTTATAATTCCAGCAATTTCCAAGTATAGCCTCAATATATCCAAATACTTTGGAGCTCTGTAAACGAATGATGAATGATTTCCATACCACAATCTACACAAAACATGCTTTTATGCATTTAAAAAAAATTGTTACTCACTTTTGTTTAATCAGCCTATTGATGTTAAATTGTACTTATCAGAACATAATTTATTTGAACTTTGAACCCCATAAACATCATGTATTTGAATTCTCTTGGATATTCCTGTACGTGAACCATTTGCTTCGTCCAAGGAAAACATTTTGTGTAGCATATTTATACGAAACCCATTTAAAATACCAAGTTTGGACTTTCTGCTATTATTTGTTCTTGATATATGCTGATAACAGACAGATACACACACAAACCAACCGCTAAAAACATTTTCTAAATCAGAGGATTTCAAAACGTATAATTATATAATAAAGAAAAAAAAAAAAAAAACTCAATTTCGAAAATTTGACCCAAAAACAATACTTTCTTTACCCTGTGTATACGTGAAAGAAAGTAAATAGTTAGAATTAAAAAAAAACTTTCGAGTAAACATATTTCCTATTAAAACTTAAAAAAAAAAAAAAAAAAAAAAAAAAATCAACCACTATTTTTTAAAACACACTACCGTGGGTTTGAATCTTTGGACTAAAGAGAGGGCTATTTTATGTACTGTCTGAAACTATATATGTAGTATAAATAATTCAATAAACATTTTTTTATAATATTCATATATTTTATGCATGTATTTATAATTAAAAAAAATATTTTCTTCTGTTCCGAAACATTTTGTGTAAAGAATTTTCATTTATTCATTTAATAAGATTAAATTTCTTGACATTAGAATTTAAATCTTAAATCTATTTATTTTAGTGATTTACGTTTCACAAAATATTTCACTGAGCGATGCGATAGTTTGTATATTTTTTTATCGGCGTTCTTGTAGATAATTGAATACAGTTGGGAAACTGTCTCTTATCACCTCTGTCACCCCACAGCCAGGAGAGGAAGTGTCAAAATAATTAAGGTAGTCAAGAAGATAATTTTTCAACTAATAGGGGAATTCTACTATTCACTGATTGGAGCTCTTGGCTGTCAATTTTTAAAGTTAGGCCAACCCCAATTTTTTCTTAGAACCTGGGCGGCCATATTGAATAGAAATCTTCATTTCCGAATGCACGCCCGTAAGGCTTCTCTAGGTGACATTGGGCGATACAGGAACGGGCAAGCGGAAGGGGAGGCTTTTGTATCTGCTATTCAAACAATGTTACGTTTTTTGGCAAAACACATCGGTTTTCTTATAGAAGTTTTAAATCTTTTTATTTCAAGTCTTATATTATACTACAAATCCTCCAACACTCAAAAAATATCAGTTCATTGAATTCATTTAACTGAGTAATACAAACTTTCCTTTAATATTATTTGACCGTACTTGAAAATTTTTCTTTCACATACAATAAATTCTCTCACACTCTTTAAAAGTATACAAGTTTTCAAACACAGAGATAATTAGAAATTTACATTTATTCGTTTTAAACGCGATCTGCCTGACACTTCCCGAAAATTTTTTGTAATTCATTCCCAACATTAGTTATTTTAAGCTATATTTCCTAAGAAATATTCAACAATCTATCTCAAAATAAAGAGTTTTTACCACTTTTCACTACTTTCTCTCACTTTAACATAGCGAAATACTCCACCTTTTAAGCTATCTTTCACACAGTTTTTCTTTACAGATAGTAAGTTTGTAAATAATGAAAGTAACTTTGAAAAAATTCAGAGTTGAAAAAATATTAATATATGATTTTAAAAATACGTTCATGTTCACAGATATATACTTAGACTTTACAAATGTATTTAAACATAGTTAAAAAATATTTTGACCAAGTATTGTAGATTACAAACATGTAATTATAAACTGAAAAGTTTTCGCACAAATTATTTTACTTGACATAAATTTAACTATCATTTTTAACAAAAATACCATTAAATCATACTCCTTATAGGCTGCTATTCATCAACTTACATATATTTTCCTCACCTTTATTAACTTTTATAGTTTAATAATTTTTTATACACTTCCCTGATTCTTCACATTATTTTAGAGTATACCTGCACAATTTAGTGATAAATATGCAAATATGAAAACATTTAACATAAATTTGGCTTGATTTAAAACAATTTAGTAATATTTTCGAATATATATTACAAGATTTAGAATGTATTTGGTAGAGTTTAAAATATATTTGGTGATTAATTCAGATTTGGCGAGAAACATACGGTATAAATGAGGAGCGAACAAAAATATCATCACTTACTAACTTATTTTTACGGAGTGAAGACGTTTGTTTTTTAACCTGAATTCAGTGAAGTTTATTGATAGTTTAAATTGGGTCAAGAGATGGATCTATCTGCGGAGACACCTATTTCAAATCAACAAACCGCTATATCACAAATCGATGACAAGAAGTTATCTAAACTTCCGATTTGTTCAATTTGTAATAAAACTTTTTCTAAAAAGTCTAATTTAACTTGGCATGCAATAATTCATTCGGGTGTGAAACCTTTTATTTGCAATGTATGTCAAAAATCATTTAGTAGACCCGACGATTCGAAGAAACATTTAATAATTCATGAAAAGATTCCTACAGAATATGGATGCGAACAATGTAGTGAAAGCTTTAATCACAAGTATGAATTACTGAATCATATTAGAAAAAATCATAAAAAGACTACAACTAAGCATACCTGTGAACTATGTAGTGAAATCTTCAGATTGAAATATGAGTTATTGAAACACATGAGAAAAAATCACCAAAAGCCTCCACCACAACATGAGTTGTCAGATTCCATAAGGAAAAATCATCGAAAGTCTTCACCGCAACATTTTTGGGAAAAATGCAGTGAAGTATTTAAATATAAAAAAGATTTGCGTCATCATACTTTAGACAAACACCGGTCTCCTTTAGTACAAGTGCAAATAACAAATTCTTCTGATCAAGATTCACTTAGGGAGAAAACTAAACATTTTAAAAGACAAAATGCTCTCAATGTGTTTATAACCACTACCTTTGACAATGAAAACAATGATATAGATTTATTATCATTTTTTAATAATTTAAAAACCGATATTTTAAACGAACTGAACTTTCAATTAAATGAGAAAAGAGCATTGAAATGGCATACAATTGTTAAAGTTAAACTTACCCGTACTGTGCAAGAAGGGGGCCAGGAATTTTTTTCTCCCTTTTTTCGATCAAATACTTTAACATCCTTTTCATCAATAAGTATTGATAATGATCTTGAAAAAGCTTTTACCAAGATGATAAAGAGTTTTGAAGAATTTAATGAACAAGGATCAGACTGGACCTTAGAAGAAATTATCGAATTAGAACTCCATATGGCTAAATACACCCCCTTTTCTTCGTCAAAAACTAGAATTTCCAGTAAGATTTAATTATTATAGTATCATAAAAGACAAAATTTGGCTAAATTTCAACTAATATTAGCGATAGTTATAAAACTTTGGCATGAAATAAGAAAATTTGGCGTAAATTCTTAAGTAAAACTGATGGATGAAGAAAAAATTTGTATTAGTTACAATCTTTTCTCGCTGTAGAGTTGTCTAAGTTCACATTCTTAGTAGTTTTTAAACATTTTTAAAGTCTTACTTTTAGAGTGATTTTTTATACTTTAAGTACAAAATGGATAATACTTTACCGTCTGAGGAGACTCACGTTTCTGTTCAACAACCCCCCTTCTCCAAGTTTTGAGGATGAGAAGTTATCTAAACTTTTTATTTGTCCAACTTGTAATAAGTCATTTTTAAAAAAATCCTATCTTAGTAGACATGTGAAGGTTCACAATGATATTAAACCTAATATTTGTTACGTGTGTGAGAAAGGATTTGTTACTTTACATCGTTTAAAAAGACATATAGAAACCCATAGAAAAATTTCCATAAGATACAAATGTGAATATTGTATTGAAAATTTCAATCGCAAATGTGATTTATCGAAACATAAGAGATTATTTCATCAAAAAGTCTTACCTGAACATCTATGTATTATTTGTAAAGATGCTTTTAAACACAAGTATGAATTAGAAAAACACAAGAGGGTGCATTATCGTAAACCTGAGTATCTATGTGAGGAATGTTCTATAACCTTTCCAACTAAACATGCTTTTTCAAACCATAACCGAAAAAGTCATAAAAAGACTTTACATGCATACTGTTGTGACAAATGTACTGACACTTTTTCAAACAAACGACATTTTTTAAAACATAAAAGAAACATGCATACAAAATCTTCAATGCAAACTAGATGTGATGAATGCAGTGAAACTTTTCAGTGTAAGTATGAATTACTGCAACATAAGAGAAAGAATCATCTTAAAGACTTTAACATACGTAGAAATTGTAATGAACGAAGTACTAACAATGAATTACCAACAGCTAATAATGACAGTGAGAATCTGAACTTGTTAAATTTTTTGGATAATTTAGATATTGAATGTGTGAATGGTGTTTTTGACTTACCTTCCAACAACTTTCAGAATGAAAATATAGACTTAGTCTTAAAAAATTTTCTGAACAATTCGAATGTGGGATATACAAGTGAAGTTACATTATAAAATATACTTTGGTACAATGGAAATTAGTGATTTTTAAAACAAATACATATCAATTCATGTTTGTAAGATATAATTCGGTGTTTAGGTAGAAATTTTTACCTCAAAGTGTAAAAATGTTAAAGTTTTTTACAGGTCGTCAGTTTAATATACAAAGTAAAATAATATAAGTCAAGAATTCTAAGTAAACATATGTACTTTTTGTTAAATTTGAAATTAGTAAAACATAACTTAGTGCTATGTAAAACTAGTGTATATTAACGAAGATATAAATATGTGTACAAGTGTTTACGTATGATCTTAAACAAATTCACACTACTATTTTTCAAGATTAAGTTTTATATTTGAATGATATATAGAAATTCTTTAAATTTATTTATATGGGGGTCCCACCTCCGCCCGTCACATTTGTAGAAATACGTGACGCCCCAAATCTTTTTAAGCAAGTTTTGTAGGTAGGTTAATAGAACTATTAGTAACTGAAGGATGATATTTTGCTATTGAGCTAACACCATCATTCAAAATATAGCTTTTATCGTCGAAGGGACTTAGACTGATTTTATTTTGGTGGATTGTATACAGTTTGTGACATTCTTGAACGATTTTTATTTGCTTTTCAATACTTGTTTTCTGTTGCTGTAAACACTGGAAATAGTCTTAATGATTGATTTTATGTCGAACAACCTGTGTGGAAACACCTTTAGCTCTCTTTTTTCATCTTTACATGATTTTATAGAGTACATTTTGGGCTTCAGTCCTACAAACTCTAGAGTTATATCACCACTCAGCTCATCTTTAAATTTCCCAATGACTTTTTTGTTTTTAGTTGGGTGAAACTTCAATGTTTTAAACACATTAGTTTGAAATATTTCTACAGGACAGGGGTTTAAATCATATCGGGATTTCGATTAATCATAATTTTTTTTTTATACATGAGAAAAGTATCAACTTTCCTTATACTGAAAAGATGTCTAAAATATATCATTTGATGTTTAGACGAAAACTTTTTACAACGAAGTGTAAAAAAAACGACAAAGTTTTTTTTACAGATTATTGGTTTAATATGCAGAGTAAAATAATACAAGTCCAGCAAAGGCGAGAAGTGTGAACAAAATGGTTGTTTTTATCACATCATGGGTTCGTGACGTAGTGTATTAGGGGGAACTCGTAGCCAATGATTAAAATCTTCCATCACACGCGTTATGACGTCAGCAACAGGTTTTAGTGTCTCCTCAAGCTTGTTCAACCATGTCTAAACTTGAAAGTATATATTTTTTTGTTATTATTTCACATATGGTTTTTCATACCTTTTAAGCTTTATCTACAAATTTTCTAACTTAACGCTTCGTGTTAGCAATTCTACTAAAAACAATTAATTTTTTTCTAAGTGATGTGACATAAAGAAAACATTTGACAAAAATATTTAAAAAAATTTGTAAAGTTTCACAAACTTCTAAAATTAAGCTTTCACAATTCTTATAAAATATTTTCTGTATTCTAAAAATAAAAAAAAAAGATAAAATAGAATCGTGAATGTATCAATATACAAAAGTTTAAGTTTTTACTCTAAAATTATTTTTACACTATTAGGAATAAAGATTGTAATTTTAGTTAAAGTACAAATCACTTTGAATATGCATTACCAAAGTAAGATTCAAACATGATGTATGGGAAAATACTAACTTCCTAAGTATATCTAAAAAAATTTTATAAGTTAGTTTTTCAGAAAATTGTTAATAAGATAAATTCATTTAAGATTTTTACAAGTGCATTACAGTTGAGTGGTAAAACAATTTTACAAGTTTTTTCTTCTTCGATGTAAGTTTGATAGTTTATAAAACTACTATCGTGTATAATTTTTACTAAGTGTTTAAATATTATACCTAATCAATTCTACTACAGTAATGAAAAAGTATATCTCTAATATCCAAGTAAACTTTTTACATGTTTTATTTCAAAAAGATGACACTTAAGTTTGTATTCTAATAGAAAATATTATATAAAAGGTGATTTTGTATTAAAAATTAAAACAAACCATTTTCATTGAAATCTTTTTATTTGAAATTCATTCACAATAATACAAGACACCAAATCTATATTGTTGGGATATCGTTAATACATTCGGTATTAAAGTTATTCAAAAATTTAGCAAGTCTAGATTTTCATTGTTAAAGTTATCTGTCACTAACTCATTTTCCTTCGCACTAAAATTATTCGAATTCATATTTTCGTTGTTAGCTAAAAGATCATTCAAGCATTAGGGATTAAAGTTATACAAAAAATTTAACAAGTTCAGACTTTCATTGTCATAGTTTATTAGAGGTAAATCAGTTTGTATCAGGTTAAAATTATTTAAGACCTCATTTTCAACTTTGGTAGATAAGTCATCAACATTATTTTCACTTGTATATCTCACATTCGAATTGTTCAAAAAATTTTTTAAGTCTAAGTCTATATTTTCATTCTGAAAGTTGTCGGAAGGTAAATCAAAAACACCATTTACACATTCAATGTCTAAATTATCCAAAAAATTTAACAAGTTCAGATTCTCACTGTCATTATTAGCTGTTGGTAATTTATTGTTAGTACTTCATTCATTACAATTTCTACGTATGTTAAAGTCTTTAAGATGATTCTTTCTCTTATGTTGCAGTAATTCATACTTACACTGAAAAGTTTCACTGCATTCATCACATCTAGTTTGCATTGAAGATTTTGTATGCATGTTTCTTTTATGTTTTAAAAAATGTCGTTTGTTTGAAAAATTGTCAGTACATTCGTCACAACAGTATGCATGTAAAGTCTTTTTATGACTTTTTCGCTTATGGTTTGAAAAAGCATGTTTAGTTTGAAAGGTTATAGAACATTCCTCACATAGATACTCAGGTTTACGATAATGCACCCTCTTGTGTTTTTCTAATTCATACTTGTGTTTAAAAGCATCTTTACAAATAATACATAGATGTTAAGGTAAGACTTTTTGATGAAATAATCTCTTATGTTTTGATAAATCACATTTGCGATTGAAATTTTCAATACAATATTCACATTTGTATCTTATGGAAATTTTTCTATGGGTTTCTATATGTCTTTTTAAACGATGTAAAGTAACAAATCCTTTCTCACACATGTAACAAATATTAGGTTTAATATCATTGTGAACCTTCACCTGTCTAGTAAGATAGGATTTTTTTTAAAATGACTTATTACAAGTTGGACAAATAAAAAGTTTAGATAACTTCTCATCCTCAAAACTTGGAGAAGGGGGTTGTTGAACAGAAACGTGAGTCTCCTCAGACGGTAAAGTATTATCCATTTGCACTTAAAGTATAAAAAATCACTCTAAAATTAAGACTTTAAAAATGTTTAAAAACTACTAAGTATGTGAACTTAGACAACACTACAGCGAGAAAAGATTGTAACTAATACAAATTTTTTCTTCATCCATCAGTTTTACTTAAGAATTTACGCCAAATTCTCTTATTTCATGCCAAAGTTTTATAAATATCGCTAATATTAGTTGAAATATAGCCAAATTTTGTCTTTTATGATACTATAATAATTAAATCTTACTGGAAATTCTAGATTTGACGAAGAAAAGGGGGTGTATTTAGCCATATGGAGTTCTAATTCGATAATTTCTTCTAAGGTCCAGTCTGATCCTTGTTCATTAAATTCTTCAAAACTCTTTATCATCTTGGTAAAAGCTTTTTCAAGATCATTATCAATACTTATTGATGAAAAGGATGTTAAAGTATTTGATCGAAAAAAGGGAGAAAAAAATTCCTGGCCCCCTTCTTGCACAGTACGGGTAAGTTTAACTTTAACAATTGTATGTCATTTCAATGCTCTTTTCTCATTTAATTGAAAGTTCAGTTCGTTTAAAATATCGGTTTTTAAATTATTAAAAAATTATAATAAATCTATATCATTGTTTTTATTGTCAAAGGTAGTGGTTATAAACACATTGAGAGCATTTTGTCTTTTAAAATGTTTAGTTTTCTCCCTAAGTGAATCTTGATCAGAAGAATTTGTTATTTGCACTTGTACTAAAGGAGACCAGTGTTTGTCTAAAGTATGATGACGCAAATCTTTTTTATATTTAAATACTTCACTGCATTTTTCACAAAAATGTTGCGGTGAAGACTTTCGATGATTTTTTCTTATGGAATCTGACAACTCATGTTGTGGTGGAGGCTTTTGGTGATTTTTTCTCATGTGTTTCAATAACTCATATTTCCATCTGAAGATTTCACTACATAGTTCACAGGTATGCTTAGTTGTAGTCTTTTTATGATTTTTTCTAATATGATTCAGTAATTCATACTTGTGATTAAAGCTTTCACTACATTGTTCGCATCCATATTCTGTAGGAATCTTTTCATGAATTATTAAATGTTTCTTCAAATCGTCGGGTCTACTAAATGATTTTTGACATACATTGCAAATAAAAGGTTTCACACCCGAATGAATTATTGCATGCCAAGTTAAATTAGAATTTTTAGAAAAAGTTTTATTACAAATTGAACAAATCGAAAGTTTAGATAACTTCTTGTCATCGATTTGTGATATAGCGGTTTGTTGATTTGAAATAGGTGTCTCCGCAGATAGATCCATCTCTTGACCCAATTTAAACTATCAATAAACTTCACTGAATTCAGGTTAAAAAACAAACGTCTTCACTCCGTAAAAATAAGTTAGTAAGTGATGATATTTTTGTTCGCTCCTCATTTATACCGTATGTTTCTCGCCAAATCTGAATTAATCACCAAATATATTTTAAACTCTACCAAATACATTCTAAATCTTGTAATTTATATTCGAAAATATTACTAAATTGTTTTAAATCAAGCCAAATTTATGTTAAATGTTTTCATATTTGCATATTTATCACTAAATTGTACAGGTATACTCTAAAATAATGTGAAGAATCAGGGAAGGGTATAAAAAATTATTAAACTATAAAAGTTAATAAAGGTGAGGAAAATATATGTAAGTTGATGAATAGTAGCCTATAAGGAGTATGATTTAATGGTATTTTTTTAAAAATGATAGTTAAATTTATGTCAAGTAAAATAATTTGTGCGAAAACTTTTCAGTTTATAATTACATGTTTGTAATCTACAATACTTGGTCAAAATATTTTTTAACTATGTTTAAATACATTTGTAAAGTCTAAGTATATATCTGTCAACATGAACGTATTTTTAAAATCATATATTAATATTTTTTCAACTCTGAATTTTTTTAAAGTTACTTTCATTATTTACAAACTTACTATCTGTAAAGAAAAACTGTGTGAAAGATAGCTTAAAAGGTGGAACATTTCGCTATGTTAAAGTGAGAGAAAGTAGTGAAAAGTGGTAAAAACTCTTTATTTTGAGATAGATTGTTGAATATTTCTTAGGAAATATAGCTTAAAATAACTATTGTTGGGAATGAATTACAAAAAATTTTCGGGAAGTGTCACGCAGATCGCGTTTAAAACGAATAAATGTAAATTTCTAATAATCTCTTTGTTTGAAAACTTGTATACTTTTAAAGAGTGTGAGAGAATTTATTGTATGTGAAAGAAAAATTTTCATGTACGGTCAAATAATATTAAAGGAAAGTTTGTATTACTCAGTTAAATGAATTCAATGAACTGATATTTTTTGAGTGTTGGAGGATTTGTAGTATAATATAAGACTTGAAATAAAAAGATTTAAAACTTCTATAAGAAAACCGACGTGTTTTGCCAAAAAACGTAACATTGTTTGAATAGCAAATACAAAAGCCTCCCCTTCCGCTTGCCCGTTCCTGTATCGCCCAATGTCACCTAGAGAAGCCTTAAGGGGAAAAATTCTTCAGCTATTGTAAAACCATCTTTTGAAAACAAGTTAGCACAGAACTATTAAATGTCTTGGTGGGAATCCTTTTTAATTATGTTTTAAATTGGTGCAGTCAGCTAAAAACTTTATTGTTTTATTTACTCATTAAATTTTAGATCAACACGATACAAGTTGAAAAAAGTTAGGCGTGAAAAAAATTTAAGAATTTATTTTAAACTGTTAAATACAATTAACTAATTGTAAAAAAACTATTTTTGCTGAAAATTGTTTAAAATCAATAATTAGGATTATCTAATATCTCCCATTTAAAATATTATCTATTGTGAAGTAGATTAAAATATATACAATTGGGTTGAAATGAAGAAACTTTACGGGAAAACTATTTTTAAAACGAATATTTATCAATCAAGTAATTATACAGCATTCTTTGGTTTAAAAAGATCTGCGTATGCATATTTCTAAAGAACAGTGGTTAAAGTACTTGCAAACTACTGTTTCTTTACTTCAAGCAGGTGCTGGGTTCGAATACCACTCACCCTCTATGTTTCTACGCTTTCTTTCTTTCATTCTATTTAATTTTCACGTACATTGTCATTTTTTTTCATAAAACATATGGTGAATTTTTACAAGGAAATCCTTAATTAATATATTTTTAATTATTATTCTCTAATTAATATCATTTAAACGATTGAATTCTTTTCGAATAATTACATTCATAGATTTAAAAAGATTTGTACAGCTATATAATAGAAAAATCACTCACACATACGCGAAAACTGCTGAAATATTTTTTACTGCAAGGTGCCGGGTTCGAACCCCAGTCAGATCTCTCTATTTCTTTCATAGTATATTCACATCAACATCCTTCATTCTTAAATTCATATTTTTTATTGATTTCTTATTTATTTCTCAATTTTTAAATTTTTTAAATTTTTTTAAATTTTTAAAAATTAAAATTTTTTTTTTTAATTTTTATAATTCATTACTCATAAACAATAGTCTTCACACTACTCCACAAAAATTATCTTTTTTAAACCATCATCATCTTTCACGCCATTCATTAAAATTAATTCATTAATAACCTTAATTAATACCCTCATCACGTTTCACAATTAAGTCAGAGGATGTCTCAAGGATGATACTAACCCATCTAGACCCTCAGGGGGTGGTGTGGCACCTGCACGGCTCCGTTCGCTCCGCCGGTGCCGCAGTGCCACCGCCGCCTGACTCTCAACTCTCATTTCTTTCCTACTAACAGCTTATATTTTAATATATGAAATAAAGTTATTTATTTCTTAGATCTAAACAATTACATAATAAAAATATGTATTCTGCTTTGGGTAATTTCACCTTTATATGAAATTACAGCTTTAACGCACGATTACATAGTATTATACAGTTTTGTAACATAAACCTCAGAAATTTCCCTGTGCTAAATATCGAAAATAACTTTTTCAAGTTATTTTAAAATTGTAGGCTAAAGATTTCGAATCCCCCTCCCCTTTTATAGGCTAAACATTGTCGGGTGGATTGAGATTAGGACTATTTCCAGGCCTGGTAAAGAAATTCTACAATATTATTTGTGGGATTTAACTTAAAGTGTAAAAAAAGTTATGATTACTTTAGTATAATAGGTGCTCATGGAAGTGGATAGGTAAATTAAACAATTTGAATCAAATAAACGTTCCACAGACGTGGTGTAGCAAGGTGCAATATCATCTTGAAATACTGACTATATATATATATATATATATAACTGAGATACCTCCTATATAATTGGTCACGCACCACTTTTACAATGGCCATGCTTAATTTCCAGTTAATTGATCCCTTGAGCATGAAAATTTGCTCGATTCCTTGAAAAGTTATGCACCACCGTACCGTAATATACGGTAAATGTTTCACTGTTTTAAGAGTCCAATTTTCATTAAGTCGATCACCTTATCATCGTTTTATTACCTTGTTTCTGTAAGCTCGAAATAATTAAGTTTGATGCTTCAAAGAAAACCAGTGTAGCCCAATAATTAAGAACTTTAACCCAATAATTGATTTTTAACTTTTTGGTCAAATGAAATCTTGTTTAATTTAATCATTTTCTTAATTATTATTATTTTTTTTTTTTTTTTGCAGACCTGATTTTTAACCTGCTTTGTTTAATTATTGCTGCACTGCTTTTGAAGAAATTATTTTGCTAAACACTTTTTTTTTTAAATCTTTTTTGACTTCTGAACATGATACAAATAGATTTCATAAACATTTGTTTTTCAATTTGCAGTCATCTCGCTTAGATATGTAACGTGGCCGCGTGAAGCCAAATTTCCAGTTTAAACAGCCAAAAAAATTTATATCTTGCTCAAAACCATCTCACGAATATTTCGTTAAGATTAATTTATGATTTTTTTAATTATTTTTCAATCTCGCGTAATATATGTATATATTTTTTTTCTAAAATCAATATTTTTTGTGGTAACATTGCTTTATCCTTGCCATTTTTGAAATTCTTTCTAAAATTACAAATTTCCTGACAATTGTGTTTTAACACTTGGATTAGTCTTAAAGTGTACGTGGAAAACGACATAATAAAATCTTTTAGAAAATTTGCTTTTTAAACGATGAAATTCACGGTTGCAGAAAGAGAAAAGGAAAACATCCAATTGCGTTTTTTTTTCTTTGTTTTTGGTCCCTCAGTGTGTGCATGCGTATATATATATATATGTATTAAATTTACACATCTCTAATATTTGTACTAAACTTAGCATACATAGCATTGGTAATTTCGTAAAAATATATTGTTTCTGAATTCGAATCATATATTTCATTTTTACTTTCTTCTATATGTATACATAAAGAACTGGATTCGTGAAAATTTTCGAACTCCAGTTTTCGATGGATTTACACGTTTCGAGATGTCATTCGACTGTTTTTAGAAAATGTCTGTCTGTCTGTTTGTTTGTCTGTCTGTCTGTGTGGATGTATCACAAATTTTGTGCACGCTGTATCTCACGAACAGTAAACGAAATGTAAACAATCTTGGTATTCAGTTGGACACTGACATAATCTGGTGCTGATTAGATTTGGGGATCATTAGGTCAACAAGTGGCGTTGTGATCACATTTTTTTCTAAATTTTTAACATGGCAGTATAGGACAGAATTTCGTATAAATGTACATAATGAGAGCTATTTTAAATACGTAATTTAAAATTAAATGAAATTGCTTTTTTTTTTTTTTTTTTTTTTTTTTTTTTTTAAATAAAATTATATATGCTGGGTATTTGTCACCACTATTAATATTTAATTTCAAAGCTATAGTGACGTTATTTTGTCACACGCATAAGCAAATTTCAATTTGATATTTTTTTTTATTACTCGTGTGAAAATATATTTCTTTTTGTGCCGTGGAATTAAAAAAAAAAAAAAAAGAAGAAGAACTCTCATTACTTTCTGGTATATTCAATAGAAGAAATTATTAGATTTCTGAAAACTTTCGACTTCCGGTTTTCCATGAATTTACACGCTTTGAGAGGTCCAGAACACGATTTGACCATTTTTAGGATAAATGTCTGTCTGTTTGTGTGTATGTGACAAAAATTTTGTGGCGGCTGTATATATATATATTCTTTTTTTTTTTTTTTTTTCAATTATATAAAATACACAAATGAAAGTAGGAAAAAATTAAGTATTCTGCCAATTAGGAAAAATAAAATTTAAAAGGATGCAATATATAGTGCCGGAATAAAATTATTAAATTTCATATTGGCTAACACATTTAATTGAAATTCCGTTTTCACAATCAGGAAATTACCAAAAGTTGAATCTAAATTGCCCTCATCGATCTTTCTGTTCGAAGCATTACATTGTTTTCTTCGAAACTAATGTAAATATTTTCTTTAAAAGATCCCCATTGAGGGCAATCTATCCACTTAGGACTAGGATACAAGCCCTCCCGCACCCAAAATCATGAAAGTTTTACTTCTTCTCCAACTCATTATTATTATTATTATTATTATTAATTACGGATTGCGAAAGAGAATCAAGTGCATTTCTAGGTGATATGACTGTCAACACCGTTCCATCGGGATCTGAGATAGTATTATTTTTTATTTATATTTTAAATTACCTTTAATATTGTCAACACAGATAACAAATGTGATGTAATGTTAAGCACCTTTCAATGATCAGTGTCCTATTTCAGTCTTATGACCCTAGCGCGAACGTCAAAGACTAAGATATGAAAATGCTTTTATATACTTTATTTTCATACTTAAATGAACCATAAATTTACTAAATATTTCTTTACAAAATCGTAAAATATTTTATAAGGATCTAACTAGTTATATTTATTTTATTTTATTTTTTACAAAGTTTATTTAGACGAGGAATTCAAAATACATATACATAAATAAGTTATTTTATTCCATTTATTTATTTTTAAAATCAGAAGATGGCAGCACCATTTGGAAAAGAAAAGAAACAATTATTATAATTATGCACACAATTAAACTTTGTACAAAAACACAGTAGATGGCAGCACCAAAGCAGATTTCGATTAAAAGACATTTCTACTGAAACCGTTGTATTGTGTTGTTGGAAAAACCGATAATCTAAACTTGTCACATATTCTTCGGTGGAATTCAATTGTATTTTAGAGTTATGTTTATGTACATGTTTATCCATTATAAATTTATTAGCATATATATACAGGGTGTCCATAAATTATCTTTACAACTTTGAAATTTAATAACTTTTGAAATAAAAAAGATATTCACATTCTGTGTTCTGCAGTTATTAGTGCAACTCATAAAGTTTTTTTTGCACCTTGTGGACTGTTGATCTGGGTATTTCTAATTGTGTAGCAGCCGAACGAACTGATTTTTTTGGACTGCACTGGAATGCTTCGCGAACCCGCTCTCAACAGTTCCATCACTTGTGCTGGGTCGTCCTGCTCCTTTCTTATGTAACACTGAGCCTGTGGTCATGAAGCTGGTGTGCCATGCACGGATGGTGGGTCTGGATGGTGGCGCCTTGCCAAATTTGGTCCTGCAATTGCATTGAACTTGTGTGTCCGATTTGCTCTCAATGAACCATGCCACACATTGTGCTTTCTCCTGTGGGGTCCACATGCTGAGTTACAACTCGCTAACCAAAACAGAAAAAAAACTTTATGAGATGCACTAATAACTGCAGAACACAGAATGTGAATATCTTTTTTATTTCAAAGTTGTAAAGATAATTTATGGACACCCTGTATATATATATATTTTCTAACTTAATATAATTTTATAGAGTTGAAATTAACTTGTAGGAAAAAAAAAATATTCTCCTAAAAATTATTAATTACAAATGTAAAATAAAATTATATATATAATAAAACTAATTATAAAGTATTATAAAATATGTAAATATTTATCTATCAGTTTATTAGAGAAGCATAATGGGGTTTTAGTTGTTTCATTAAAGATGTTTAATAAGTAAGTATTTCAAACGATAATTTAACAGTTCCCGCGCACAAATTCACAATATCTAACCTACATAGTTCACCTAGGGTGCCTATATTACTAGAGTGGCGACAGTTCTCAGTGCGCAACCGCTGTGGATGAAATCTTGGGTTGCTTGCATGAACTACGAGTGGGGTTGATTCTTTCTAGATATGATCTTTATCTTACGTTGGCGAGAAAACGTTTCTGGTGAACATTTACTTTTCTGGCGGGATATTTAATTTTCCTAGAAGTAATAAAAGACTTAATTTATTCATAATTCGTTCAAGTTGTATTGAAATTAAGCATTTTCTTTTCACTATATTATTTTTAGTTTTGTCAAATAACAAGTTATCGATAGACTTAAATTGCCAAATTTATAAAATGAAAAAATGCTCCTACTTTTAACAATTTTATTTAATAATTATTTTTATTTTTTTCTCTGTGTTAATTTTCGATTTATTATTATTAAACCATTATTTTTAACTTAGATTTTTAAAACCAAAAACATTATACTAAACTAAAGAAATTTTTTGTTTATTGTGAACTAAGGTAAATTTTTCATTTAAGAATTTATAATGCATCCCGGTTTAATTTCATTATATTTCATTTTGTAGCGCAAAAATTCTTTTAAATAAACTTTAATATTTTTTCCATAATAAGTTTAATTTTTGAAATAAAGAATGTACGAATAAATTGATCATTTCTAAATTTTACAGATTTTTTTTTTTTTTTTTTTTGCATTTTGCATTTTGATATTATGTTCACGGGGGGGGGGGGGAATAAATGCCCTATCTTCAAGTTTCTGAAAAAGTGGTACTTTTAGGTTGCTACAATGCATCGTTGCTTTCACACTACACTCATGCCTTGTTGATGAATATATGACTCAAATTTTTTCTACCCGAAATAATAATTGCAGGATTTCAGAATTTATGGTTTTTATATTATTTGTTTAAATTAATTAAATGTATAAAATGAATAATTTAAACTGATACTAACTGTCAATTTTTTTATGCGCATATTTTGTATAAATGTGCTTAATGGATCTGCGTGGAAGGCCAGAAGATATTGATAAGCACATTTATCAATAAAATTTAAACGGTAGCATTTTATTTTGCTTTCTTTCTTTTATTTTGTCTTTCTTTTTTTTTTTTTTTTTTTTAGATTTAAATATATTTAAGCAATAATTCACCTACTTTGCATATTAACCATCTTAGCTATCATGTTTGATACATTTATACACTATGGAAGTTGAGATCTAATAGCTTTCCTAAAAAATCAGGAATTTCAGCATAGTAGCACCATTTGTCAACTAATATGCACCAAAAGTTGAAAGACACCAGTTTATGCTAAAATGCGACAAAATAAAAACTTTCGTAAAATATTGTGCATTAGATCTTGATCTCGAGCTACCACAAAATTTTTGTAACATACACTTATACAGAGAAAGAAAGGGATGTTTTTAAAATTAGACTATTTATTTATTTTTAAAAAAAAAAAAAAAAAAAAAAAAAAATGTAATCACTATAATTAAACGGGGTGGGGAGGGTTAGGAGGGCGGCAGCTCCCCTTACATAGAATTTTATGACAAATGAAACAATGACCTACACCTTTTTTAGATTAATTTTAAAGTACATTGAACTATATTATTTTACTTTACTGAACTTAAGACTTAATATGCGATCTGTCTTTATAACATTGAAATGCAGTGTAAGAAAAAGTCGTGTGAGTGACACACCATATAATTTAATCTAAAATCGTATCATTATTCTTTTTCTAATTAAAGGTATTACCAGATTTAATTCACACCCTATGTAAACATTTCTAGGGGAGAAATAATCCCCCCCCCTACACACACACACACACACACACAAAATAAATGTTTTCACAAACAATTAAAAAGAAACAACTTTTGTAAAATGTTTAAATATATTTATAAATTTTAATACTTTCAAAACTCACTATTTAAAAAAAAAATAAAGAAACTAATGAATTAATTTTTAGTTATTTTATTTTTATCTTTATTTTCAAAATAGTAAATAACTATGAATTTTATTGAAGAAAATTAAACTTTAATTCGTAATTAGTCAGACGTAATAAATAAGAAACAATTTATATATTCCTTAGTACATACTCTTACACATAATACACACAGAGATACACACTTATAAAGTTTTTAGCTTTCTCTAAGAAAAGATATCAAAACACTGGCGAAGAATCTCTCGCCAAGTACCATGTTAAATATCGCCAAATGTTTCTACTTTCCGTTATCAATAAAATCATTATTTTTTTAATTTAAAATAGCACAAAAATTGGACAAAAGTAATATATTTAATAAATAAGATGATTACAGATCAGTTATGACAATAATCATACTGCATTTTTTCTATTTATATCAATTTATAAGCTATGAAACAGGCTAGTAAAAGAATCTGCCTATCACGTTCATCAATAAAGTCAATAAAACAGATTAATAATTAACATTATTCAGTAAAATATGTTTTGGTATTTTTCAAATAACCTTTCTTAATGTATTTCTGAAAGAAAAAAAATCAAATTTACTTAATATCAAGAGATAAAAATGCTTTTTTCGACATACGCGAAACTCTCAATGTAAAACCTATGGAGCATCATCCAACAATCGCCCCAGGCGGCTGATGGTCAGTCTTGTCCAATGAGAATCTGTCACAGATCTGTCGCCACTCTTATCTTATCGAGGCACCCTAAGTTCACCCATAATGATAAAATAATTCTTTCTGATTGGACGCGAGGACGTGATGCAGCAGCGAATAAACATCAGGAGTCAAAATAATATTTTTGGTCTATATTTTGAACTAAATTTTTACGAACACATTTGCGAATATTTTTCAATATTAATATACATCTTTAATGTTATAGACAGAAATCTAAATTCGAAATACTATCTGAAGATACATATACGTTTGGTGTCTCCATCTACTGGTGATTGTCTATAATTTTTTCTTTTAAGATTGTGGTAGCAATATTTTTTGTATTAAATATGTGTAAGATCAAGATGAAGCTATCAGATAATGATAATGATAAAGAAAAGGAAGATAGAAATAATAATAAATAAAAATAAAAATAAAAATAACATTAATAGTTTATTTTTAAGGATAATAATTTTTTTTTTTTTTTTTTTTTATTAAATCAGTCTGAAAATAGTAAGAAAGAAATTAGACTGCTTAAATTTAGTGCGAGTAATATATATTAAGATCCTAAAAAAAATAAGTAAATTTAGAGATAAGTTTTTTGAAATTGATTGGAGAAGGTATCTGAATGCTTTAAATGTGAGTGTAAATTTATTATTAAAGTTCTATTTACAGAACAAAAAAGTATTTCTGTCTATCTTTCTTCCTTTCTTCCTATTAAAATCTATCCAGATAAAACTTTAGAAGAACTTTAGTATGTTGTGGTCACCGCATGACGTACTTTTATATTTTCCTATACAAATGCACTCCGTAAAAGTAATTTATTAAAATTATTATTTAAAACAATTATCTTCCATGATAATGCAGACGATTTGCATATTAGAGAAGTAGTATAAAACTAAATATCCAAAAAAAAGTCAATTTATTCTCAATATTACATTCTTTTTTCCTTTTTTTTTTTTTTTTTTTTTTTGTTAGAGAAACAATGATATAATTTCAAAAGTTAACATTTGTGTGTAACACATTCATAATTTTAATCAGAAAATATGTAGTATTGTCATCATCATCATCAATAGAAAGAAAAATAAATAAAAAAGCTAATAAAACATTTTATCTTCTTAAAGTAATATCTGTTAAATGTAGTATCTTATCTTTTTATCATGTTGTAAAATATTAGTTCGATTTGACTAAGACAAAATATTAAACGATAATTAAATATCTATAAATGAAATGTATAAAGATCTACTAATTTTTTTTTTTTTTTTAAGTTATTAAAAATATATTGATTTAATTGACTGTTTTTATTAATGAAAATAAATCTTATATATATTATAAATGTGAATGTCCGTTTATTTGACTGAGTTTCACGCTAAAACTGTTCGATGGATTTCGATAAAATTTGTTATGGAGATAACTTATACCCTAACTTAAAAAGTTGGCTACCTTTTATTCCGAAAAAAAATTTGTTTTTGCGATTTTTATGCATAAAATAGCAATTTTGTAAGCTAATAATAGCAAAAAATTAGCCATTTAAATTTATCCACAATTTAATTGTTGCCAAAAAAAAAAAATGTATTTCTTTTTTTCAACAGGAAAATAAATACATTTATCTAAACGTGAACGATAAAAAATTATAAAAAAAAATTATGCATCTCACAAAAACTGACGTCATTTTTAATTAAAAATTTCTTTTACACATTGATAAAGTGCTAATACGCAAGCGAAGTGATGACGTCACTGGCCGTTCATGAATGCAAGTAAAATATTTCCTATGTTAAACGTCCATTGGATTTTTTTGTAAAAAATTATTAAAAATCGAGGAAAATTATTTCCCGATTTTAATCCCCATATTTAGGTATAGGTATGTATTAATTATTATGTCCATGCGTTAGATTAAGTTATTTTTGTTGTAAAATTGACAAAATTTGAATTTTTAATTTCAAAACTCTAGGAAAAAAAAAAAAAAAAAAAAAAAATGGCAAATTTCCATATTCGATTGAAAACACAAACATTTCATTTCAAAAGATGATATTTACACAATAAATATCCAACTAATATACTAATTAAAAGGAAAATGATAAATATTCTATCATAGTTTGAAGTAAAATTTGTTTTCAAATGTCTAAATAAAGTATCTGATATAAGATACTAATATGTTGCAGCGGAATAGATTTGATATCGGTCATCCTTAGCAGAAAAAAAAAATATCGACGAATTATTTGGCGAACATAATTTAATTCCTTTCAAAAATCATGGTTATTTTAACAACTTATATTAAGAGAGTAATGAATAATATGAAACAATATTTCGTACAATGCATATTACGAAAATATACATCTGACATGTATATTTTCGTATTACGTTTTTGATCACTAA
Organism: Salticus scenicus; assembly: GCA_963930645.1. NCBI lineage: Eukaryota > Metazoa > Arthropoda > Arachnida > Araneae > Salticidae > Salticus > Salticus scenicus. The sequence continues at coordinate 65,717,523 of OZ005661.1, read as the reverse complement.
ATACAATAAGCGCCAAGAACGACAGAGTTTTGAAATTTAAAATTAAAATTTTGTCAATTTGACAGCAAAATAACTCAATCTAACACATGCACATGATAACTAATCTATACTAATATTATAAATGCGAAAGTTTGGATGGATGTTTGTTACTCAATCACGCCACAACGGCTAAACGGATCTGGATGAAATTTTGTACAGAGATAGATAATAGTCTGGATTAAGACATAGGCTTCTATTTATACCGGAAAAAATGTAAATTTTTAATTAATCTTCTATATACAAGGATGGAACACGGGCGCAGAATTCATACCACTATCAATGTACGAAAACTTTCTACTTCTTAAATCAACGATATCATAAGTAGAGAAATTCCTTAAACAGATTCCGGTATGAATTCTGCGCCCGTGTTCCATCCCTGTATATAATATAAATATTTCTTCTATAATAAAACTTTAAAATAATTTATTTTAATTTTTAATTGTTGCCAAAGAATATTTCACGCGAATAATAAAAAAAAAAAAAAAAAAAAAATATTAAATTTGCTTAGGCACATGACAACATAACGTCATTATAAAAATTAAACAATAAGAAAATGAAAGCTAATTCAGATCTCTATTAAAGAGCTTTATTAGTTGATAATCCTGGGTATATTTTTAATTTTAATACTGAAGTAGATAGGACATTTTTCGCCAAGGACTCTATTTTTGTGACAGCAACCTTAAGCCAAGTAGTCCATAAAAAATATAAACAAATCTGTACATATAAAAGAGTAAACTCAATGATTCACTGACTCAACACTGCCATGACGATTCTGTGGGAAAGAGGGTCACAAATTTTAGTGACCAGGTTGGTTTTTGGAGCCTGACCCCCAACTAAGACGGAATTTTGCAAAACCCCCCCCCTGTCTCCCTTGGGGGGCAGAAGGCTTATCTCGGCTCCAAATTACTTAACGGTGAAGAAATTGCAGATGGAAAGACCAGACTTGAGTACAAAAAAATTACTTTCTGCGATTTTGGATTTTTAAGGGGGGGGGGGGAGGGAAAAGGTTTTGGAAGAAGGGTACTCAACACACGGGGAAATCGAACTGAACACACACTACATAGGGATTTTATGAAATTTCACCCTACCGCCCTCTGGAGAATGGGGGGCAAAAACATGTATTCATGCGTAACGCTGCACTAAATTATCTAAGGTTGGACATTTTTTATGTAAGGGACGATTATATGTATCTAACTCATAGTATGAAGAGATTTTGCGAAATTCCCTCCTTTAAGAACGGGGGGAGAGATTAAAAAAAAAAAAAAGTTTTAAAGCATAACTCAGCTTTAAATAATTTCATGATCTCAATTTTTTGATGTGTCGGTTAGGTATGTGTATGCAACATGCAATATAAAGTAATTTTGGAAATTTACCCCCCCCCCTCCTTCCTCTTGGGGCGGGCGGGGCAAAAACCACATTTTGAAGCTTAAATCCGTCCAAATTACCTAAGAATGGCGATTTTTGGTGTGTGGGTGTTAATTAAGTGTGCGAAATATGCACTTTGATGAGATTTTGTAAAACTTTCAACTGTAACCGCGAGGGAGGGAGAGTAAGAAGCAGGTAAGGGACTGCCGAAGGCATTGGGCAACTTAAAATTAGATTTTGACGGATTTCAATGATTTTTTTTTTTTTTAATGATATTTTATTATTATTAATGATATGCTGTTTTGGGGATTCATTTCAATATAATGACCAGCGAAGCGGGCAAAGCCTGCTAGTCTAGAAATAAAAGAGGAATCACTTTTCAAATTAAACTATGTAGAATGTTTAATAAAAAAGCACCACAAAACTGGCGTTGTAAAAAATATTACTTACAAACTTTGAATAAACGCCATAAAATGCAATAAACTCGCAACAATTGTTTCGGGTCGAAAAAACACACGACCCTTCATCAGTCGAATAATGTAAGCACGAGTGCTGCAGTCAGTAGAATGTGTATTACTAGCGTCCTAGCGTATAAGTAATGTGTATGGGAGGGGGAAGATGTTTTATTTATTTATTTTTATTGTATTTAATTTTGTTTATTTATTTATTTATTGTACTTTAGGAAAGTCTTAAGTGCAAATAAATATTATTTGAGGGAGATATTGTAGGGATTTAATACATAGACAGACAATACGGTTCATTTATAAAATGCAATTTCATTGATGAAGATGACAATGCATTTTAGAGATTATCACTTTGAAAGCTAAAATGTGTTACGCATAAATGTTTACTTTTAGATGTACAACATTGTTTCTCTATCCCAGCTACATTTTAATAGGAATAAAAATAAATAACTAAATAAATACTTTTAATGTTTTGTAAGTAAAACAAATAATGAATGTAAACTCGTCTTCCTTTTTTTTACTTCTTTAATATGTACAACTCTCACTAAATTTAAGCAACCTAATTTCTTTCTTAATACATTATAAAAACATATATATATATATATATATATATATATATATATATATATATATATATATATATATATATATACATACATAGTATATATATATAAATATAGTATATATAATAAATATAGTAATAAAGAAAGTGATAAAGATTTCTTCGTTAATTTGTTTAAGTTCGTCGTTCAAGAGAACTATCTGTATGAGGGAAATAAAGTGTTCAAACAAGTTTTCGGAATCCCAATGGGGGGGAGTTGCAGCTCTATACTAGCTGATATCTACATACATATTTATGAAAAGAATAATAGTTTAAACAGAGAAACTCTATGTTGTAGATATATCGATGACCTAGTATTAATAAGGTTGAATGGTGAAAATACAGATATTGATTTTCAGTACTACCCTAAGAATTTAAAACTAGAACCCTCCTCAATGAATTGTAAAAATATAAATTATTTAGACGTAAATATAAAATTAGAGAATGATAATTTGGTAACTAGAATTTATGACAAAAGAAAAGACTTTAATTTTAAAACAATAAAGCTAATGCATTTTACATCTAACGTACATATTTCAGTTAAAAAGAATGTATTTAGAAATGGTTTAATACGTATTGCTAGATTAAATACAGACTTGGAAGAGATGTTTCAGGATGAGGTAGAATGGTGTCGTCAGAGCATAGCTCAGGGTTTCCATAGAGATTTGGTGAAAAGTATGACGTACCAATTCGTGAATCAGTATAAAAGGAGTACTGAGCTGAAAAAGTTGTTTGAAAGGAAGGATGGGTTAGAGAATTGGTTTCATGAGTTTTTTTCATTTGGTCTTGACAGGTGAGGGGAACTTTAATAGAGAAGCATCACAAAACTGGCGTTGTAAAAATTATTACATACAAACTTTGAATAAACACCATAAAATGCAATAAACTCGCAACAATTGTTTCGGGTCGAAAAAACCACGACCCTTCATCAGGCGAACAAAGTAAGCACGAGTGCTGCAGTCAAAGCGGCAACGCACAAAATCGTTTAAAATGAAAAGAAAAAGTTTATAAAGTAGAAACTAAATATAGCTACTGGTGTGAGTAGAATTGTACCAAAAAACAAGGAAATAAATAAATGAGTGAGATTAAACATATAACAATCAAAGGATAACAAAAATTAAACTAAAATCTAAGTTACGTGAGTAATTTCCAAGCATCAGAGAAGAAAGGAGTGGAAGAAATATCATTAACAAGATTTTTCGAATTTTTAAATATGTAAAATGCTTCATGAATATCCAAATGGGAGGAACAGACAGGAGATGAAATTATGTTAGTTTTGGAAAAATCAAAACGATGACCTTGAGACCAGCAGTGGGAAGCAATAGAAGATTTGGTAATCTCTTCATTACGAACATTCCGACGGTGCTCATTTATTCTGTATTTCAAACGTCTCCTAGTTTGACCAATATAACCTAAGTTGCAGGACGAACACGGAATTAAATAAATTCCAGAACGGTTTTCGGTGGGAATGGAATCCTTAAGAGAAGATAATTTAATTTTATTGACGGGTTTGTAAATAACTTTGAAACCAAACGGTGAAAGAATTTTAGAGATTTTAAAAGAGAGTGAAGAATAAAAAGGTAAAACAACTGGGATGAGACTGTGATCGTTTAATTTGTGCGTAAAACTAGTTTAACCCTGCAGTGCATGCTGTAAGCCATGCCGCCTGTCTCCATATTAATTTTAATTTCGCTCTGTTTCATTTTCAGTTTTGGTTTATGTTAAAGATATTTTTCGTACTCTATTTGGTTTTAGTTTGTTTGTTAATTTCGTTAAGTTTTTGTTGACTCGTTTTATTCTTGAATTTTATGTTTAAATATGAGTTCGGTTTTGCTTTTCAATGGGATATTTATATATACATACATATATATATATATATATATATATTTTTTTTTTACATTAATTTTTAACATTAATATTTTACCCTTCCTTTATCGATGTCTGATAGCTTGCCATATATTTAATTTAAATATATATATATTACTACTCTCATTCTTAAACCAATAATAATAATAATAATAGTAATAATAATATGTATTTAAACAGTCGGCAGTAAAATTATTGAAGCGCTAGAAATAAAACGTATGCCGGTTTTGTGCACCAAATACCGTTTTTTATGGTAAATATTTGTCGAGTCATGATGCTGTTTAAAACTAGTATGTAGTGGTCACCGCATGACTTACTTTTATATTTTCCTATACAAATGCAGTCCGTAAAAGTAATTTATTAAAATTATTATTTAAAACAATTATCTTCCATGATAATGCAGACGATTTGCATATTAGAGAAGTAGTATAAAACTAAATATCCAAAAAAAGTCAATTTTATTCTCAATATTACATTCTTTTTTCCTTTTTTTTTTTTTTTTTTTTTTTTTGTTAAAAACGAAAAAAATCGATAATCTTATTTTAAATTATTGCAGATCGATGGTACAACCATTCGTTTTAAAGGTATTGGCGAGCTCTTTTGAAAGATACACATCATGAAAATTTACTCCCCTCGACAAGGAAGGGGGGGGGGGAAAGGCGAGGCTCCTACATACACAATGTTTTTTTTTTTTTTTTCCAGCTGACTATCTCTATTACAAATAATTCTTTTAAATTTCATAATGATTATTAAAAAATAATTCTCTTTACTCACATTTATATAAAATTTTGTCCTACACCACCGTGTTAAACATTTAGAAAAAGCGGGATGGCAACTGTTGGACAATTTTTACCAAAAGTTGATAAGCACTAATTTATGTCAATGTGTAACTACATACCAATTTGTATGAAATTCTGTGCAGTAGTACCTGAGATATAATTGCCACAAAATTTTGTCACACACACACAGAGAGGCAGACAGATATTTTCTAAAAATGGTCAAATCGTGTTCTACAGCTCTCAAAACGTGTAAATCCATCAAAAACCCGAGGTCGAAAATTTTTACGAATCCAATACTTTCTTCTGTTGAATATAGAAAGTAAAAAGTAAGTTGTGCGTGTGATGATAAATATTAGCGATCAAGCTAAAATATATAAATAAGAAAAGTCTGGATGTGTGCTTCAATAATTTTGCTGCCGACTGTATATATATAATTTCTGATTCGTGGTTATCATATATATCATGAATATGGCAATACCAATCAAATATTTATCTTCTGAAATATTAGATTATCATACAGGATTTTACCTGAATATAGTCTAAATCCTACTTTTTCACGATAAAATTAACAATAAAAAAAAAATAAAAAAAAACTGTTAATTTTTACACATTTTAATCCTAAAAATATTTATTCCTGCAAATTTTGTTAAAAAAAAAAAAAAAAAAAAAAAAAAAAACTAATTTGTAGATATGGAATGAAAAAAAAAAGAATATATATCATATTAAAAAATTTTGACCTTTAATCAATTTAAGTAAACCATCTATAGCACTAAAGATTTATTTCAGAAAATATTTGTAAATGTTGTCGTTAAATTTTAACTTGAAATGTCAACCAAACAATTATTCCCGACACCCAATCGTTGATTTGCTGCTGCCTTGCTTCCTTGCGTCCAATCACAAGGAATTATTCTATCACTAGCAAACCCGTGCAAAATTGTCGCACTTTATTTTTTGTCGTATTTACCTTTAAATTTTGAAACTCATAAATATTATACCATTTTCACAACATAATTAAACTTTTAATTCACCAGAAGCCAAATTATTATTAGAACCATATTAATATTGTGGAAATAGTGAAACCAAAATAATTCAAAGAAAGGTTTCAAAATAAAATTCAGGTTGATGACCCAGAATTCATACTTCCGCAGGCAGAATAATTTTAGTATAGGACGCCCCATGATGAAGTTTTGAATTTTTCCCGACAAGTTGGCGATGACTTTTTATTTATTTATTTTAGCATAATTTCTTGATTAAAAAAAAAAAAAAAAAAACTTATTCTATTTTGATTATATATTTTTATGATTGTGTTTTTTAGTGATTTAGTGAATTTGGGATAATAATTAATATTCTGTGTGTATCTTTAAAAAAATTACTAGGTTTAAAATGACGCCTGCAAAGATTCTGAAAATTCAACTGTGAAAAATACATTTTTCCATAAAATAATGTCATAAGGCAAATGTCGTCATTGAGCTGAGTACGCGTGCTTAAATATTGTCCATTTATAAATATTATTTTTTATCCTCTCGTATTTTATTAAATGCATCACTATCGTATCGTTTCGACAAAATATAATCGTCCACGTTAGAGAAATATTATATAGATTATGGACGAACTATGTAGGTATTAGGACCTTGCTTTCTGCGCACATTTTAGGATGCATTTCGTGTTTTGACATTAAGGTCGATTGATTATGCGAGGGTACTAGGCCTGAGGTGGTGTTTTCTCCGTGAGGAGTCTACACACATTTTACGGAAATAGATTATAAAAAAAATTACGAATTTTTTCAATTTTCAAAACAAATCAATGTACATTAAAATTTTAGTATTTTATTAAAGATGCCTTAAAGTGTATATATTTTAATAAAGCTTTTATTCTTGTTATTTATTTATTTTAGTTTTTTATTTAATATATATATATATATACATTTCAGTATTCTTGGTGACAATCCCACTTAAGGTTTGTTGTTCCATTTCGGGCGACATTTAAGTGCTGGTAAGTGGCCCTACTAGCTGAAAAGGGTTCTATGATTATAAAAAGGGGGGGGGGGGGTTCAATTTTCCGACTATTCCAGTTTGTCCACGTATGTATTTATATATTCTTGTTTTATTTAATTTCTTGTATTTTATATTTGATGTATTATATTTTGTGCTTTATTTCTGAATTTAATTGCCAATAAGAGACAAAAACAATTTGAATTACTTACGCCAACATGAATAATAATAATAATGAAGAAAAGAAAAGAAAAAAAAAGACCCTTAAACTTAATGACGGAGAAAGTAAATAAAGGAGCACAGAAATAATAATTGGATTAAAATGCTTAAAATTTGAAGTATAAACGCTTCAGGGGGAATGCACTTCATAAAGCAGTGAAAGCTGCATCGATTTCGTAAAACAATATAGCTAATTATAGCAATTTTTATTGTTTCAGCCCCGATCGAAGCAGAAAAACCATATGAAATGAGAAATTAATTAAAATATTCATTCTTCATGGAAACCAGAGAAAAAACTAGAAAAAGCATAGTAGCCACATGTAAAACTTTTAACTCACACAGGAGAATAGGATAATGCCCCCCCACCCCCCACCCCCCCCCCAAAAAAAAAAAAAAAAAAAACTGAAAACATTGCAAACATCGATTAATCGATAAAGAATGAACGACTCAGCATTTTCATGATCGATATAATACACAGAGTAATATTTATTGAGTTAGTGAAAGTATTTTAAAGTTAATTAAAGCTTTATATATATATATATGTGTGTGTGTGTGTGTGTGTGTGTGTGTGTGTGTGTATGTGTGTGTGCCTGGATGTGTATACCGTTAAGTTGATAACATTATTATTATTATTATTTCGATAATAACTGTTCTTTTTACTATCCAATAACTATTTAGAGTATTATGCTTCAGAATTTCGAAGCAGTATCAGAATACAGAGTTATATGGAAAATGAATAGTTAAACTTGTTATATATGATGTGTGTGTGTGTGTGTGTGTGTACCGTTACGTTAATGACATTGTTATTATTATTATTATTATTATTTTGATAATAACAGTTCTTCTACTTCAGATATTACACGGGTCTGCATAATCGTACTTTTATTTTATTTTTAATTATTATTATTATTTTTTTTTTTTTACTGTGTTGAATGTTTCCGTGTTTTTAATGTGGTTTGCTATATACGCCTAATTTCTGAAATACTTGTCTTTTCTTCCTATCAACTAAGAGTTTTTCACAAAGTAAGGATGAAGATCGGAAGAATCCACACAGAGACTATAACAAATTCGAAACTATTTATGTATAAAATACATTAAATGGATCATTATCTAGACAGTATCTTTTAAATGTGTTTCTTTACATCAAAGCTTCCTTTTTCTTATTTTTCTCTTGTGCATCGGAGAGAGGGATTCTCTATGCAACGTTCAACAATAATCTGTTAACATGTTAACATTCCATCGTCTGTATACTTCCTCTACATTTCTTTGATGTTTTGGTGAAATAGCTTCCTTGTTCATCACTGAAATCACCCAGATTTTAAGGAAATTACTTAGATGAGAGTTTAAAAAGTGAAGTTTTAAGTTCAAAAAATCACATTTCTTGTTAAAACTATAGGGGAGACCCGTGTACCTAGGGCCGCTTTTTTTCAATGGCCGAAAACAGAGCCCTTGACCGGTTTAAAATTATGAAACTGATATTTCCATATCTTTAGGATTATTTACTTCCAATTGGGATTACTATAAATACGTAAAATAATAAATCCTGACAAATAGAAGGTTCTAAAATAAACTTCTCTTGGCCCTAGGTACAACACCCTCATTGTACCTAGGGCCAGACCTCATTTAACCTAGGGCCGATTTTTTTCAGTTCCCAAAAGCAGAGTCCCTGACCTGCTAAATATCATGAAACGGATATGCACATATCTTAGAACTAATTTCTTTTAATTGAGATCAATATAAACACTTAAAACAATGAATTCCGACAAATAGAAGGTTTTTAAATAAATTTCACACATGGCCCTAGGTACAACATGCTCATTGTACCTAGGGTCAGACCACATTGTACCTAGGGCCAGACCTCATCGTACCTAGGGCCAGATCTCATTGTACGTAGGGCCTCAGTGTACAGTGCCATTCCCTTAACCCTTTGCGCTCGGCATATTTTCCGTAAGACACGCATTTTGGCGTTCCTTTAAAACGTCACACGTATAATTTCCAACTTACTACCTTTTGGCTACCGAAAAATTGTAATAATTTGTTTTATTTTACTTCATCATTAAATAAAATAAATCTTTCTGTTAAAATTTTCCGGTCGCCGAAAGGTAGCCTATAGTTACACGTTTTAGAAAAATAACATTTCATTTGCAGAGGAACAGCTTAAGGCGTGGGTCGATTTTTTAATGTCTTTTCAGAAGGGACATATGAGATGAGCGATATGGGTTAAAATTATATTTTACTTTGTAATGAATAGAAAATAAACATATGAACATATATTTTATAAAAGAAACAATATCAAGTAACACATTTATTTATCATATAATAATTATCATGATGTTGCTTTAATATGAAACACCGAATTTTTCTCTCTTTTTTTCTTTAGGATATATTATAATAGCATATTTTTCTTCAATTTCTTTTTTTTTTTTTTTTTTTTCTGTAACGTCTCTTAAATTTCTAGATCTTCCTGGTTTTCAACCACATACTTTCTTTGAGTAGTTTTGTACGCGGTTTTGCTTCAGAAAAAGTTGTACCTGTTCAAGCATGACACTCGAAAGTATGTTAGATGATGAAGGTTTTGAAATTTCAACAGGACATGAAACAGAGACATCCAGTTCCATCATTGTTAGTTCATTTTCTTACTGAAGAAAATCTTTTTTGGAAATTTATGGAAGGAACTTGTCTCTCAGTCACATTTGAATTTAAATATTCGCTCTCACCAGGAAACCATCCCAATAGTGTAATAATAGAAATCAACTGAATTATGTTTATTCGAGAGGGCATAATATAACATGATTTTTGGTTGGTTGGTTGGTTGTAGGATTTAAGGCCGATTGACTCCTGATGTGTCCTAGGCCTACAGGAGGAATGCCCTCCGTGGGGGTCTTTCTAATGGGTCCCAGCCCGTATTTACGCGAGTTTCGGAGGAAACCACGGAAAACTCCGAACGGCTAGGTCGATGAGCGCGACCTGGGAACGAACCCGGCACCTCCCATCTACCAGCTTTGAGCGCAGAACCGCTCGGCCGCTGGTGGGCACACGATTTTTGATACACAAACTATTACCCCTTATAAGGCCGTTCTCGAGAAATCTATATTTAAGTGTGAGTAAAAATGTAGTAACGAGAAAAGGGTGGGAGGAGTCTATCAAAATCTGCTATAACCATGACTTTTATCAATATTTAGATTCGATTTTAGCGAATTTTTAGGCATTATATCTCAATTGAATATATCTTAAAGCTGAAATAGGCAACTGATGAATGCATCAAAGAGCAAATTTATCTATTTCAATTTCTGCTTGTTTTGAATTTCATTCATTATTTCAGTAAGGCGTGGTGTTACCGATTTAGGCGTGGTGGCACCGATTGTTAGTGAAATTTCAGAGTTTATAACTCGAAAACGAGCTGACGAGGGCTAATGTTTTATGCGTCAAGAAACATATTTATATATGCTCTTTCGATGAATGCTTGTTTAGATTTCTTTTTTCTTTTTTATGATTACAGTATGGAATGGTTTCCTGGTCAGTGAATATGTTCTGATTCGCTGGCTATATGCCAGTTACACGAAAAACCTGATAAAATGTTCACAGGAGTAAAGACCGACGGATAGGACTTGCCAACACTTTCAGCAACGTCATATATTGTGATTGGTTTGCCAGAGTTTGCCAGCATTCAATTACTACAGGCTGTATTGTAGTACATCTTATAAGGTCCAAACACACCTCTGTCCAACGGTTGAAGCTTATGACTGGTGGTGGGGTAAAGTAATATCCCTCATACAACAATATCCTTCATTTAATTATAAAAGTTTTTTAATTAAATTGTAACATCATGAAGAATAAGATTACAATTGTACCTAGGGCCATGCATGGCCCTAGGTACAATTTGGCTATGTGGCCCTAGGTACAAGTTTCGGTAACTTCATTCAAAATACATTCCACTAAAAAACCCCCACACAGAGAGGGCTAATAAAGTATCTCATTTATTACTCAATATAATAAGAAAAATTATACACTATAAATAAAAGAAAATTATTTGATTGACTTTTGTAAAATAGCAAAAGAGATGAGATGTAAAATTTTACTTCAAACCATGTAAATTCTTTTTCTAAATGTAACTTGTAAAAACTTTCTCCTGAATGGTTTCAAAGTGATCGTAAATGTAGCAATTGGTGTTGTTACTCGCCCAACTGAATATTAAAAACTAAATATTATTCAAATAAAGTGGGGTAGACCTAGGTACATGATGGTCCTAGGTACACGGGTCTCCCCTACGTGATGGATATTTTTGAATATTTTTTTTTCTTTATCAAAATCTAGAAATACACTAGAAAAACACATCACCTCGAAGACAAAAAATTCATAGAAAATCTGTGCTATTCCACTAATCTAACAAAAAATATTCTTAAACGACAATCGCGCAATATTTTAGATGTAAAACTTCATATTAATGGTGACATTAAAACTTTAATTGATATTTATGATAAATGACATGATTTTTGCTTTAATCTGTTTGCACGTTTTAATTCTTGTCTCCATCTTTTTGTAATTAGAAATAACATTATAAATAACCTGTTTCAAAAAAAAAAAAAAAAAAAAAAAAAAAAAAGTGCTCATCAAGGTATAAAAATCGAAATATCAATAACTTAATTAAAGCTATTACTAAAATGTTCCCAAGTAGCACCGGAACGTTCTTTGTACGTCTAATAACGGTTACGATAGTTCAAACACCGTGTTTCGTGTCAAAAGAACGTTCCATTAGACGTTCAAAAATGGTATTATTTAGAACGTTCAAAAAAAGTGTGCATTGTACCTTCCATAAAACGTACAATTTCAGTTCTATACAAAACGTTTAAATGTAACACCGTCATAAAACGTTCTGTCTCAGTGAGATTATTACGAATAGGACAAAATGCCCAGATTCAGTTTTGATTTCGTAATATTCATTGAATGTTGGTGTTAGGATTAAAACAAACTAACTACACGAGGGTCCTAGGTCTGGATGGTGTGTCCTCCGTGGAAATCATTCTATGAATGAATAACCCTTATTTATGCGAGTTTCAAAGAAAATCACGGAAAACTCCGAAAACCCAAGTCGACGAGCGCGACCAGGAATCGAAACCAGCACTTCCCGTCTGTAAGGTTCGAGAGTAGAACCTCGCGGTCACTAATACTCATCGGGAAGTTACAGAAATGAGTTTTTTTTCTTTCTTTAAGCATAATTTTAAACTTTTATTATATTTTATTTATGATTCTATTTAAGTTTGAATGTTACTGGTAAATTATCAATATTGATAATGTTTTTAAATCATTTCTCTCTTTGATTGTTCTTATTTTATTTATTTATTTTTTTAATCCAAATTTTATTTAATAAATTTTATTAAAAGAAAATTATTTAATATATATTTCAAAAATTATTTTCTTTATAGATGAACATTTTACGTAGCCATTCTCTTTTAATTAAACTATTTAAAAGAAATCTTCTACCCATCGCACTACTTTATTCTGTAACATTCTATATAACAGCGCCACTTAACCAGTTAACATGAACAAAACTTTAATAAACACTGTATCTCAAAATTAAAATTTTACATATTAAATTTGTTGCAGATTTCAGTAACACATGCTGAGGTATAGCTATCTGGAAAAATTGCATAATAAAGAGTACTATATCGGCCGATATATACCAAAACTGAATTATCATAGTTTTTCATAATATATATTTCACATACTCATGTTAGTGAATTTTTAATAATAATAATAATAATAATAATCTGAGATATTGCTTTCCTTTAAACGGGATTGAGTTGCAGCACATTAGTGCCACCTCTCAATCAATATATGCTCAAATTAGATTACCATAGTTTAACATAATATCTATCTCACATATCAAGTTTGGTGCAGTTTTATTCAATAGAAACTGAGATACTGCCCTCCGTTACATGGAGGGGGGGGGGGGGAGGCATTACATAATAGCTGAGCACCTATTAGGTCATATATTCCAAAAATTAATCAGGGCTAGTTTAAATAAAAGTTCGACTAAATATCAAGTTAGGTTAAATTCTGTCCACTGATTCTTCAGATGTAATTTCCACAAAATTTTATTAAGATGCGCAAACAAGTTCTAAAAATTGTCGAATCCTATCGAGGACGTCTCAAGGAGTGTTAAAACCCCGAAAATTTCCATTCATCCATTGCGTTCTTTTTATGTATACAGAAAAAATAAAGTGTATGCCATTTCTGATCCTTTCACTGAATATTTTGTTCAATACTGAAATATACACTAAAACAAAATATGCTTTTCCGTTTAATTCGAGATTTTAAAATGGAAAAATAAAGTGATCTCGTAAGTTTTTCAAATACTTTATAAAAATTTAAATAATTGTTTAACTCAGCTCCATTTTTCCAAAAAAGAAAAAAAAAAAAAAAAAAAAAACTATGGTTTCTACAGCTATAAATGCTTAATAAATTTTTCTGTTTGAAATGTTGAACTTTAAACATGATTATTCCGGATGTAATAAGGGAAGAGCAGATGAAATTGACATCTGTGGATTGCATTTATTTAATTCTCGCTGACTGTGCAAAGTCAAACAAACGCCAGCGCCAGGTCTTGGGAATGTCGAATGTCGTGTCGTTATGTGAAGCGGTAATTTTAAAACATGTAATCTGTTTTGTTCAGTTTTTGCGTTATAATGACTTGGATAAGCTTTAGAAAAGGTAAACATGTAGTATTTTTAACCTGAAATATTCTCTATGTTCTATTTATTAAAGTCTTATTTTAATATCAATTAAACAATCATTTTCATATTTATCGCAGAAAAAACTGCTCCAGTTACAGAAAACCGCTTAGAAATTATGGATACATTTTATTAATTTAGTCTTCTCAAATGGAAATTGTTAGAATGACTATTTTTGTTTATTATGTTTCTGAATGAAGTAACATAAAGAGTTTAAAAGATGAGAGTAAATTTTAAGTGAATGCCCTTGCAGACTGGTCATTGTGTATTTTAAAATGCTAGTTGCAAGGGTGTTTTCTTGAAAGAAAATTAAGAAAGTTTGAAGAAAGGTTTGTAAGGTTTATGAAGAAAATTAAGGTTTGTAATTCTTTTTTTTCTTTTTAAATTCTGAAGTATTTATTTAATGTTTATATGATCATATATATAATCTAGGTAGTGCAAATTGCATATTTTTAAAATAATATCCTAAGTTTCACTTTTCATAATTTTCACTAAGTTTCACTTTCATAATTTTAAATATATCTTTACTGTAATTTATTAAATAAAATATATCAACTTGTTTAACTGCATAATAAAACAAAGATTCAATTGAATTCAATTTTATTCCACATCTTTATAAAAAAACATATTCTGCTTTTAAAACAAACAACAACAACAAAAAAAAAGACGATATTAATAAGTAAATAAATGATATACTAAGAAATAATATATTAATTATAAATAATGTACTTACAATATTATTCATTAATAATAATAATATTTACATTTATTAATTATTTAATATGCCATGATAGCATAATTACATCAAATGAGTAAACATTGTGTTGATTCAATTTAAAGAAATTTAAACATTTAAAGAATACCAATTACATTGCCATGTGGAATAAATTTAAATACCTGCAAACATCATTTTTGTAAACTGCTGCTGTAAACTGAAAATATGTATATACACTTGCACTGAAATTTAAAAATATGAAGTATGTTAAATATTTTAGAAAAATATTTTGATTAAAAAAATATTTATATATTTAAGTATTTGGAAATTTTTTAAATTTCTTCCTTCTAACTAATTTTTAATTTTTCGTTTCAATTTCTTATTATTATAAATTAACAATATATTCTAAACTCAATTATATATTATTCTAGCGGTGTATTGGTACATTCATTTTCGAAATTATTTTTTATGTTGAAATATTAAAACTTTCTATGAACTTCAGCATTCAAATATATTTATAAACTATCCATGGACTTACAAAGTAGTACCCAGAAATGTTTAGAATATACAGGGTGCAAAGTCGAGAGCAGGCCTTTATTTGCGCAACAATTGGTCTCAGATGTCCTCCAATAAGAAAATGTATTTACAAAAAAAAAAAAAAAAAAAAAAAAAAAAAGTAAGCAAAAAGTAAGTGCTCATATTTTTTAAAACATTTTGTAACTGAAACTATATATTTGCGACCAAGAGTTGCGGAGATAAAGGTATTCTCGTGACTATGCTTTGCACCCTGTATTTAAAAAAAAAAATAGTATAAATGAATTTTTAATCTTAGTTAAAGCCAAGCAGCCGATATAAGATCACTGAAACTACATAGAACAATGAGAAGGAAATTACAATAACATGGGGAGACTGATTGTGATTTATTGAAGCATTTAATTTTTATTTATTGATTTTTATTTTATTTAACTTCAGTCTAATCATAAATATATACCTATATTGTAAGGTGCAATTTTAATAATTTTACCGGTGCGTAAAAACCACATGAAACTCAAATCAAAAGATACAAACAAGCAACGAGGAAATAAAAAATTAAGACATCATTTTGAAAATTTTTTTTTTTTTAAGGAAAAGCTTAGAACGGTAGAAAAAAAAAACTCGTCAGGGGTGACTCGTCGTTGAGCTTTAATGTACGATTTCGTTCGTTAGCAGCTATAATAGCAAATTGCTAGCGGGCACCCTATCGTACAAGAAATTAATTGAAGTTAAAAATGAAGAATAAATTGGAATAAATTATTTAGTTCAAGAAATCAGAGAATCAAACAGAAAACAACCATGAAAAACAAACATTAATCATAGGATGACGCATTCGGAATCACAAGGATTAAAACAAGCAAAATAATTCAAGAGTTTAGTTGTACATAGCAGATGAAGAATAATGATACAGCACAGCAACGGGGATATAAATTACTTTTTTTTTTTTTTTTTTAATTCAAATAATGTTTGAGAAAATTTAACATACTTACTATTCCTTTAATTTCAACGTATATGTATGAAAAATTCCATATTTTATGACAGTAATTCCCAAAAAGTGTCATAACGGCTCTATATCCCTTAAAAAATTCCTTAAATTTTTGCATTTTTAAAAAATTTCTTTTTTCCCCTAATCTGAAGATAATGACGTTATAGTATTAATTACGAAACTTTCAATAAACACCATAAAATGCAAGAACTCGCGACTGCTACAAACAAAGCACGGCTGCTATAAACAAAGCGGCAACGCATTCAACACACTCAACGTGCTTGTTTGCAGTTCTCGCGCCTACATTGTTCGCCTGATGAAGGGTTGTGTCTTCTTTTGACGCAAAACAGTTGGTGCGAGTTCTTGCATTTCATTGTGTTTATTCAAAGTTTTTTAATTAATACTATAACTTCATTATCTTCAGATTAGGGGGAAAAAAGAATTTTTTTTTAAATGCAAAGATTTAAGAAATATTTTAAGGGATAAAAAGACGTTATGACACTTTTGGGCGAAAACTGTCATAGAATATAGAATTTTTCATACATATACGTTAAAATTAAAGGAATAGCAAGTATGTTAAAATTTCTCAAACATTATTTGAATTGAAAAAAAAAAGTAATTCATATCCCTGTTCATGTGTTGTATCATTATTCGTCATCAGCTATGTACATTTTACTTCTAAATGCCCGTACTGAGGTGATTTTTTTATAATGACGTCACATTTTTTTTTTTTTTTTTTGACTACACTATTTTAGAACGTTTACAGTACGTTTTCTAGAACGTTCTGAAAATGTGTATAACGTTTTGAAAACGTTCTAAAAACGTTTAGAACGTTCTGAGACCGTATACGTAGAACGTTCTCAGAAGGTTTCTATAACACCGATGGTGATTGCTACACGTTCATTGAACGTTCTCTGAACCGTACTATTGTACGTCTTCAAGATGGACAAATAGACGTCTATAACACGTTCAAAGTGAACGTTCTTAGAACGTGTTTGCAGAACAATTTTTGAACGTTCAGAGAACGTTTCTGTGCTGCTTGGGTTACCCTAAGAATTGTACTTTCTTCTATATTCAATAGAAGAAAGCATTAGATTCGTAAAAAATTTCGGTGGCTTTACACCTTTTAAGGTCCTGAATACGATTTGACCATTTATAGAAAATGTCTGTCTGTGTGTGTGTGTGACAAAAATTTTATAACGACTGTATCTCAGGAACTACTGCAAAGAATTACATATAATTTTATACGTAGATGCACTTTGACCTAAACGAGTGCCTATCCACATTTACGATCAACTGCTCAACAGATGGCGCTGCTATACAATGATTTCTACAGTTTCAGGTAAAGCTATATCTCAGAAATTACTGCACAAAGATACATATAAATTCACATATAAAGGCAACATGATGTAAGTTAGTGTCTATCAACTTTTGGTATCAACCGCCCAACAGGTGACACTGCTATGCAATGATTTTCACAATTTCAGATAAAGCTATATCTCAGGAACTACTGCAAAAAATTTATATAAATTTATATGTAGATTTATCTTGACATATGTTACTACTTATCAACTTTGGGTTGTCAAATGCTCAACAGCTGCCGCTATTTTCACAATTTAAGGGAGGGCTGTATCTCAGAAACTACTGCACAAAATTGGATACAAATTTACATGTGGATGCATCTTGACATAACTTAGTGCAAATCAACTTTTGGTATTTATTGCTCAAAAGGTGGCGCTGCTATGCAGTGATTTCCTCAGTTTATGGAAAAAGTATATATCTCAGAGTCTAATGCGTATAATCAAACAACACTTGATGTGTGAGAAAGCCATTATAAAATATTATGCCGATTGAATTTGGACGTATATCTACCAACAAGTTACGCTGCTATAGTGCAATTTTCCCCGAGAACGGGAATGATATATTTCTTGTGGTGTTTGAGTGGATGCAATCTCCATCTTAAATAACTAATTAAGTAACTAAGGGTAAAGTAGAACACGAGACAATAAGGTAAAACTAAATAATCTTTTATTCAACTGAATAAATGGGAGGCAAACCTGGCCATTAAAACTCAATCGGTATAAACTTAGGCAACCTTACAAAATAAGTATAAGAAATAATTTAGATAAATATATAAAATAGCTCTCACCCAGAGTAGATAACAGAAGAGGAATGAATTTCACTCTTTACCACAAAACGAATGTGACGCGATCTCGCCGACTGGATTCCCACGGTCGACGGAGTGATACTCAACTTTTCTATCTCTATAACTTCGCTACAGGCATCAAACCACCAAACTCCACTTGCGAATGACTACACCCTTCGAATAATAATACAACTTCATCAATACGCCTCCAACTATAGTTTAATCGAGCATCAGAACTAACTCAGCTACATCACACACTCTACGAAACTACCTTCCTGTTTATACTTCATTCAATCGACTTATATCCCTTCACTTCAACAAAACTTTAAAGCCGCTTCACATTCGTCTACACTCCGCAACTACTTCCTCCGTTGCAGCTGTGTTGACGCAAAACTATTCCAACCTAAAATTTCACCGACTGTTGGCGTCGAAGCATTCAACTCTCCAATCTATTGCGTCTCTGGATCCAGCACAATTTTCAAACAATGGTGACCCGCCATTGTCTCAACCATACAGTCCCCCTGCAAGGAAAAAAAAATTTCGTCGAAAAAATCCTCAACGGGTTTTACCCGAGGAATTTTTAAGTACACTACCAATTACAATTACAATCTAATCTAAGACAACTTGACTGAGTCCAGCCGTCACCTAAAATTTTGGAACTGGGTGTAAGAGTAATTTAAGAAGAAAAAAAAATTAGTTATGTCCCTGAGAGAAAAACTGCCCAACTCCAAATAAAAGGATAAAGAATTTTAATTTTAAAATAATGGAGCATATTTACGGACAGAAACTCCGGGCAGCATATTATGAAAGCCTCACGCTTTCGGGCCCTATTTGGCGCATTGGCAAAACCGCTGAAGCATAGCCAGTTCTATCGCCAATTCCCATTCCACTTCCGCTCCGTAGTTTTTTTTTTTTTTTTTTTTTTTTTTTTCTGTTTTGTTTTGGCCTTGATCAACGTATCGTTTCTTTTTCCAGTCTTGCTTATTAGATGAAATTTTTATAATCAAATACATTAATGAATCATAAGATAATAAAAATGAAAGAAAGAAATTTCACATTTATGAATAAAAAAAAAAAATTAACTTTTCTTTTTTCTTTTTGTTATTTATCGAATAACTAATCACACATTTAATTATTAAAAATTATTAAAACTATTTTATAGGTAAGTTTGATATATTTTATGTTTATTACTCAGTGGAAAAAAGAAAGAAAAGAAAGAATGAATGAATGAATGAATGAATGAATGAATGAAAGAGGAGGCGACAACTTTTATTTGTTTCGAAAATATTAAAATTGAATATGTCAGATGAAGTGAAATATAACACTTAAAAAGGGAAGAAAAATCATCTGACTTGCATAGAGCATAAATACTTTCCAACTGTACTTACTCGTTAATAGTTTAATCCATATTCTTTAGTAAATTTTACCTCGCAGGTAACACTTAGAAAACATTTTATTTTTAATTACAAAGGAAGGCAACTCGCAACAATTATTTTTATAGCTTTGCTTTTAAAGAAATCGCACTAGAGCTTAGTTAGGTGCAGCCCTGTACGTTATTTAAAGAAGCAGGTACACAAAATTATATTTTGTTTTTAACTGCAGGGAAAAAAATATCATAAAAGCATATTTGCTAACTTGCACGTTTCTTTTTTCTACTGGTAATTTTTAATAGAAATTTTTAGTAAGTGTTTTAGTAGTTTTCTGTGATTAAACATGATGAAACTTTTTGCAAAGAAATATGGTGCTAAAAAAACGTGGAAATTGGCACCTATGTGAAAAAAATATTTTATAATTTTATTTCCAAAATGAAAGCATTTAAAAATTTCTGTAACCTCTATGTCATCTAAAATTTTGGTGTCTATACAGTGTACTTGAAAAAAATTCTTAACACTTTAAATCTACTTTGAACGATTTCCATTTACATCTCACAGTATAACTGAACATAACTGAAAAAAAAAATTACGCTAATCATACCTTATTGTACAAGAGAAATAGGTTTGTGCGTTTAAATAATGTGTAATTATTTAAAAATACACTAAAAGAAAAAAAAAAAAAAGCCGCATTTGGATATTTTCCTTTTCGCCTTCTACAAGCGCCAATTTTATCGTTTAAAAAGCAAATTTTCGAACAGATTTTATTATGCTGTCCTACACATACACTTTAGCTTTGAGTCCAGTGTTAAAAACAAAATGCGATTGTCACGAAAATTGTAATTTTACAAATTATTTCAAAAATGGTAAGAATAAGGCATTTAACGATGCCACAAAAAGTATTAAATTTTGAATGAAAATCAAAAAATATTTTAATACGTGGAATGGAAAAATAATTAAATGTTAACTAAATATTAGTAAAAGTGTTTTTAGCAAGATATAAAATTTTTTGGCCGTTTAAACTGGAAATTTGGTTTTAGGCGGCCATTTTGCTCATCCAAGCGAGATGACAGTAAGTTAAAAAGCCATTGCTTATAAAATCGGTTTGTATTATATTTAGATCATAAACGAGATTCAGAAAAAGTGTTTAACAGCATAATTTCTTTAACTACAGTACAACAACTATTAAACAAAGCAGGTTTAAATGACAGAAAATTTGAAAAAATTCCATTCTTAGTGAAGAGAAATAGGAAAGCAAGACCTTAGATGGCTAAAAGAGAAAAGAAAAAAAAAATATTAAAAAAAAAAAAAAAAAAAATGGTTAGTTAATTATTGGGCTGAACTGGTTCTCTTTGATGAGTCAAGTTTAATTTATTTCAAGCTAAAGAAATAAGCAGATTTGACAACGAAAATATGACCGACTTAATGAAAATCGCACTTTTTAAACAGTGGCACATTTTCCGTACATTATGTTACGGAGGTGCATAACTTTTCAAACAGTCGGGCAAATGTCTAAGCTCAAGGGATCAATTAACTCGAAATTTTTTAAAAGTGGTGCATGACCGACTATTTTGAAGGTATCTTGAACATTTCCGCAAACAACATTTCAAGATGATAATGCACCTTACTACACGGCTTCTGTGGTAAGTTTATTCACTCTTTATGCACATTTGTACAAAATTTTTTCTTATACCACCATGTTAAAAATTTTGAAAAAGCAGGATGGCAACGCAACCTGTAAGTCAATTTTTACCAAAAGTTGATAGACGCTAATTTATGTCAAGGTGCAACTACATATCAATTTATATGAAATTCTGTGCAGTAGTTCCCGAGATACAGTTGCCACAAAATTTTGTCACACACACACACTGACAGACAGATATTTTCTAAAAATGGTCAAATCGTGTTCTACAGCTCTTAAAACGTGTAAATCCATCAAAAACCAGAGGTCGAGAATTTTTACGAATTCAATACTTTCTTCTATTGAATACAGAAGAAAGTAAATATATATATATATATTTGGTATACATAATTTTATTAGGTTTATGTTAGAAAACTATATAATACAATTGCATATATATAATACCATTGCATATCAAAGCAATAATTCCAAGTAAATGTGGGATCATCCAAAGGTGAATACATATTTTTATTAACTATTAATTTGTTTAGATCTAACAAACAAATAATTTTATTTCATATATTAAAATATAACATGTTTTCATATAATAAATTCTAATAGAATACCGCGTACATGTTTATTATATTACGTTTACGTTTAGAAAGAAACTTTTATGTAGATTTTTATTGAGTACTTTATAGAGTGTATTAAAGCGAATTACTAAATCAAAAATGTACAGACGTATCATTTTATCTCTTTAGTATTGTGTAAACATGTCAGTTTGATTTGTTTCAATCATTAGATTTGAATTTATAACAAATAAAAAAGGTATAAGTCAATTTTTCCAGAGTGTGGCGATATTTTTTCTTTTTTTTCTTTTTTTTGTCCCATGGTGTATAGTCCATGCTGTTGGTAGTTAAGTTTAAATTTGACAGTAACAACTTATTCCGTGCGTCAACCGGACCCAGTTTACTTAATTTAGTTTCAAACTAGCCACCGGCGATGTATAGTAAATTTTTACGCAAACGCCATAAATTGGAAAAACACACAATAGTTGTTTTGAGTCGAAATAGTTAAATACGACTCTTCACCAAAATAGTCACGAGTTTAGCATGCATCTGCTGTTAAACATGCAACTGACTTACATTATATAAATGTGATCCTTGAAAAATCTTTATGTGAATATTGACGAAAATGAAAAATATTTAGTGAAAAGTCAATTCACTGTAAAAAATATGTCCTATTTCCTGCCAGAAATTCTCTGTAATTTGAGAAAATGCGTTCTGACAACGTAATTTTTTCGTAAATTACGCGTATTTTCTCAAATTACAGAGAATTTCTGGCAGCAAATAGGACATATTTTTTACAGTGAAATATTTAGTTAATATTTATTGTGGGTGACTGTAGAAAGAATTTATATCCAGTTTTTAAAAATTAAGTAGGAAGTTATAAAAGGCAAAAACTAAATAATAATAATAATAATAAAATTAATTATAATAATATTATTAATTATAAGATAAAAAACTTTTTATAAACCATGTTTTTAAATTTTTCTGTTGAATCATAGCTATAGAACTAACTACATTAGCATTTTATCAATGCATACTGTTACAAAATTGTAAATAATTGTATTTATTTTTGCATAAATTCTTTTAAAGAGGCTTTGTAAGTTGATAAAATGTCAATTTTCTGCATTTCCAGCTCTTTTTCACGTTAAAATAGCTTAATTTTCCCTTTAAAACGCATTAAAAAGCTCCAATTGGCAGGTAATGGATTTGGAGCCAAATTTGGCGACTTTTGGCAAGAAAATCCTTATTATCGATATTCCAGAGATGGGCGTTCTAATGTGATTGGTTAAAGAGTTACGGGAAATTTAAATTAAAAAAAAAAAAAAAAAGTTGGTTTTAAAAATAAAATATTGATCCTTTCAGAACAACATATATTTGCATCATGAACTACATTAGCACTTTATCAATGGGTAGAAAATCTTTAAAGTGATAATGTCGTCAATTTTTTGCCAGATGCATAATTTAAATTTTTACAATTTTTTTAACGCTCACGTTTAATTAAAATTATTTAGTTTTATGTCAAAAGAAAATGTACTCGTATTTTTTTTTCAACAATTAAATTATAGCTAATATTTTAATGACTATTTTTATTGCTATTAGGAGTTTATTATTTTCATATTTTAATTAGTTAAAAGAAAACTATTCGAAAATCTGACTTCGAAGTATTGTGTTGTCACCGGGTTCTGAGGTACTGTGAAAGTTTCAAATGTCTAGCTAGTAGGGAAGTTAGTTAAAAATAGATTGCAAGATTTGTACCGGACAAACACACAAACAAACAAGAATAGAAGTTAATAAAAACATGGTAATCTATATAAATAAAGAGAAGTGTCTGTGTGTGTGTGTCTGTCTGCGCTCTGGTGCTCACGCAGAGCTTCCAAATTTGGCATAGGTACCTGGGACCCTGCAGGTGTGCACCTCATCGAGATTTTTTCGAATTTCGAATTTGAATTTTTTAAATTAATGTTTTTTCGATTTTAAACATTGGCTTTAATGTTTCATTTTTCATGAATTTATTCTTCGATCATAATCGTCTGCGTATCTTAGCAACGGCTATTATGCAATTCATTTTTTATTTAATACATTCATTTGAAGGCGATTTTCTTTTATTATTATTATTATATTTATTGAAAATCAAATGGTAATGCAATAGAAATAAATTGTTACGTTTATGTATAAATTTTATAGTATAGCAACTTTTTATTTTTCATTTTTTTAAATTAATTCCTGTAAAAGAATTTTTTTTCCTTATTTATAATATTTATTGGGAGAAAAAAAATGGTAGTTTATAGTAGAAAGGATTAAACTTATTAAAATTCGTTTGTTTTTCATATATTTAATTCCTTTTAAAAGAAAATCTACTTTTTTATTTTATTTTATTGCACTGGTCGGAATCAAATCGTAATATAGTGTAAATAACAGGGGCTATAACACACATGGTTCAAAAACTAAAGTATATAATAGATGCTGAGATACAGTCATCTTTAAAATCATAGTTTTTAAATAACAGAAAATCCACACGTCGTCGATAAATACCCAAATTGAAGTGCCCGGGAAAGACCTTTTCTGTAGACAGTGGGAAACTGGATCCGATGCAGTACGGGCAGTAAAAAGAGCTGCCTTAGGCAACGGGTACCCGAAGAAGCGAGATCTAAAGCGATTTCGGTGATTTTTTTTTTTTTTATGTTGTTTTTAAGTTTTTATTTGTAATGTGATGTAAAAAATAAATACAGATCCAATTCTTTTGAAAATTCATTTAAATATAGTGACCAGCGAAGCGGGCGTAGCCTGCTAGTAATAATAATAAAATTAATGTAATTTTTTGAATAAAATTAAAAGAAAAGATAAATGTTTTATAAACCATAAATTATTCATTTAGATAAAGAAAAAAAAATCAAAAATATGCATTTGATTTGGTTTGTTGGATGATTTGATAATTATTAAACAATATTGTTATTTAATAAAAACCATTTTTAAATTTCAACAACTAGTACAGTTTAAAAGATGTAAAAAAAAAAAAAAAAAAAAAAAAAAAAATGTTGAAGGGCATAAATGTTGATATGACATAAATGTTGTTTTAACAAAAATCTATAGATTTCATATTTCCATTTGATATATTTTAAATTTTGAATATTTCTTTTATATTGTAAAATGTTAAAGATAAAAATTTTCAAAATAAGCATAATTTAATCATATTTTAGTGCAATCATCACAGATTCTGTATTATCGAAGGATCGTCTGAGAAAAATAATAAATTTCGTTCCAGAAAAACTTTAACAAATACAATTTTAATAAATCTTGATTATTTTATTTATTTATTTTTGATTTGCCGAGATTATAAAAAAGATTATTTTTATATAAAAATTTTGATGAGCGATTATATTTTAAGAAAACTAGCTTATTTTTTGTTGAATTTTATATTTAATATTAAATAAATAATTTTTAAAAGTCTTAATTTTTCTTTCCGAAATGCATTTTTATATTTAATAGAGAAATATATCACATTTTGTAAAAAGCAATTAGTAAAAGAATTAATCTCCATTTACAAAAAGCAAATTCATTTCATGTAATTATATTTTGTTTACTTGTTTAAAAGTATTTTCTCTGAAATGCATTAACAAAATATTACATGTTTTACGAACTGTTTATAACAAAGAGTTTTAATTAAATTATATAATCACGTTTGAGAATTTTACAATTACTCTATGAAGTTTCGGAGAAAAAAATAATGTCTGTTGCGGTTACGAGTAATTAATTTTCCTAAAGAAAGGCAGAATAAATGGAAATATGAGACAAAATATTTTTATGGAAAGTAATTGAAAACGCGTACAATAAGTTGAAATTGCTTTGTTATTTTGATTTATTATTAATGCAGCAAAGCTATATATTGCATCTATATTCAGACGAAATTGGATAAATTTATTTTATTTAATTTATTTATATATATTTTGTATTGTTGGTATTGGCATATATCTTTTAATTGCTAAGTGTTATAACGATACTGAATTCTTAAATATATATATGTATGATAGATATCATAATAAAAGTTAATCTTAAAATTTAGCAATTAATAGATACAAAACAATACCAACGCACAAAAATATAGAACTGATTTTAACGTAGAGGAAAGACTGACACAACATTGTTGCGATTTAGATTAAGAACCAATAAGAGACAAAAATAACTTAAATTACTTACGCCGACATGGATGATAATAAAAAAAGGACCATTAAACTTAATGACAGAGAAAACAAATAAATAACCATAGAAATAATTGGATGAAAATGCTTAAAATTAGAAGTAAAGGGGGCATGTACTTCATAAAGCTGTGAAAACTGCAACGATTTCGTAAAACGATATAGCTAATCATAGCAATTTATATCGCTTCAGTCCGGATCGAAGCAGCAAAACCATATAGAATGAGAAATTAAATGAAATATTAAATTAAATCAATTATTTAATAAAATCATCATGGAAACCAGAGAGAAAACTACAAAAAAACATAGTAGCCACATGTAAAACATTTAACACAAACTGGAGAATAGGATGATGCCAACAAAAAATGAAATTAAAAATAAAAGTTTTGCAATCATCGATTAATCGACAAAGAAAGATTGACAGAACATTTTCATTAACAATAAAATACACAGAGTAATTATTTATTGAGATAGTCAAAAATATTTTAAAGCTAATTAAAGTTTAATCAAGAAAAATGTTAATTTAAATTGTACGTAAAACAAGAATCATAAAACCGTTGACATAAGTCAGCTAGGGACCCTCTATATATAGGGTCCCTAAAGTCAGCAGTGAGCAAGCGCCATCTAGCGTTTAGCTAGATAAACAATAAGTCAGTTAAATTATTTCAGGATAATAAAACAAATGATTTAAGAAGTTTTAACTGCATGATTAAAAGAATAAGTGGCACCAATCAAATAATTAGAGTGATGTTTAGTGGATCATGTTAATGTTAAACCTTAAATAATTAAACTAATAATTGAACTTAATTTATTAAACCTAAATTAATTAAACTTAAAGTCAAAGTTTTAAGAAGAATGAAATGTTAAGTTGTAAAAAAACATAATCACAAGCAATAATTCTAAAAAGCACACATGTAAGGATAAGCAATACAAGGCAGTCTTCAATAATAAAAGTTATTATTTTAAATGTGATGTTAAATTGGATTGATTGTTCAAACCAAACAAGGGAAGCCACTAGCAGCCAAATGCACACAATTAAATTTAACGTAAAAAGAGTTCAAATTTATATATATATAAAGAAATGTTATATAGGAGTTTCTATCTTTTTAATTTAGAAATGAAATTGCATTTATCAAAATTTTATGTATTTTATTTTATTTTATTTTAATAGTTTATTGTAACATTTTTCTCTCAGTTAAAATGATATTTATTTAGCATTAAAAAAGAAATGTATATATATATATAATTCTGATAAACAAAGCAAACTAAATTGATGCAGAAAAGCCATATATCACATCTATTCAGAGGAAATTGGATAAATTTATTTTATTTTAAAATATTCAAAAAAAGAAATGTTATGTAGAACTTTTCATCTTTTTATTGTAGATATTTAGAAAAGAAAGTGCATTTATCAAAATTTTATGTATTTTATTTTATTTTATTTTATTAGTTTTGTAACATTATTTTCTCACAGTTAAAATGTTATTTATTTAACATAAGGAAAAAAAATGTATACAAATACATTTTTTTTTTTTTTTTTTTATGAAAAAAAAAAAAAAGTAAACTAAATTAATTTGTTTTACAAAATGGAAAGAAATATAATGTAATATTTTATTTATTGTTCTGGTCATTGAAATTGCTGCACCTCAAAGAAATGCAAATAATAGAATGATATTTATTGAAATCGTACATTATAATGGAAAGAACAATTAATTAAATTTCATGAAATTTAGAGGTATATATCCTGTGAAATCAATACATAGAGCAAAGATTTCTGGCCGCAATTACAGCACGTATCCACCTAAACAGCGAATCGAACACCGATTGCATGACATGTACGAATACAGCATTCCATGCAGCTTCGATAAGATGCCATATTTTATCGACCGTAGTTATTGGAGAGTAATGGCGTGACAATCATTTGACAATATTTGACCAGACGTCTAGTGTAAGATCAAGAAAACGAGTTGTCCAGAGCAACAATCGAAGAAATTTCGTAATAAAGAACGATCTGGACAACATGGACAATATGCGGTCGTGCATTGTCCTGCATACATGTTGCGTTATGAGGGACTCAAATACAGGAAAGTGTCAAAGTACTTATTTATTAAAAATGCAAAAGGCCGCTATTCAGATTGTCTGCAATTCGAGCAAGAGGTGATCAAGATGAGTCTCAGTGGCAGCACATTTCATCACTCCAGGTGCTGAGCTAGTAAACGGAGGACCAATCCAGTATAATATATGTCTCCCATAATTACACTTTGTTATTTGCATTTCTTCCTGATGTAGCAATTTTAACGGCCAGTAGTGTATATTATTTTACTTATTTCAATATAGACATATTAGTTCCCCATCATACTATAGGTATGGGGAACTTAGGTAATCGTGAAAAATTTTGACCTAGGTTTTTGACTTTTTTTACGTTTTCAGGTGTGAGGAATCCGAAAATGACAAAATTTGTATGGTGTCTGTGTGTAGGGTGTCTGTTAGTGTGTTAGTCCGTTAGTGTGTTAGTCCGTTAGTGGGTCAGTCTGTTAGTGTGTTAGTCCGTTAGTTTGTTAGTCTGTTAACACGATATCTCACGAACAAATGATCGCAGAGAGGTCCGATTAAATTTAAAATATTACTTTCGATACTGGCAAGAATCTTATTCATTTGCAACATTCGAATTAAAAAACTTCGTAAGCAATGAGAAATTTACGATTTTCTTAACATGGGAGAATAGGACAAAAATTCACTTAAACGTGCATTAAATGGAAACTTTTTATTGTAAAAATGTCAGACCAGTTTTAAAATATAAGTTTTGATGCCGTAATGAACATCAGTAACTATAAATATGCTACTTTGAAAATTTCGCAAGTTATTGGAAATTTACGAATTTCTTGACAAGGCAGCGTAGGGCAAAATTTCACATGAACGTCAATTTTGAGCGATATTTTCATCGTAAAGATGTCAGACTACTTTTGAAATATTATTTAGGACACTGGCATGAATATTAATGACTATGAATTTTCGAATATAAAAATTTCGTAAGTTATCGGAAATTTACGAATTTCTTAACATGGCAGAATAGAGCAAAATTTCACGTAAACCTCAATCTTGAGTTATATTTTCATCGTAAAGATGTCAAACCACTTTCGAAATATTATTTAGGATACTGGCATGTATATCATAGACTATGATTTTTCCAATTTAAAAAACTCGTAAGTTATTTGGAATTTACGATTTACTTAACATGTCAGAATAAGGCAAAGTTGAGCATAAACTTCCATTTTGAGGATCATAAATACATTAGACAACTTCAAAATTACATTTATGATGTTTGTTTGAACATGATTGAATACAAATATTCTAATAGGAAAATTTCGTAAATTATTCGTAATTTACGATTTTATCAACATAGCGAAATTGTAAATATTTCATATGAATATGAATTTTGAGGATTATTGCATTGGAAATAGTAGCATGAAAACGAAACAACGGAATTGACCCTGATAAAATAATATAATAGATTAGAATAAGATAAATATATCGAAGTGAACGGTGGATAGCCTATTAGGCGGGGATTTCATTCTGTCACTGTATCAAGCTTTGGTGAAATTCATTTATTTTAACATGATTATAATATGTCTCGCACTAGAAATTTGTGAGAACTTAAGTATGATGGGGAACTGAGCAGAGTCCACCTATGCCATCTAGTTTTTGAGTTGAAGCGCTATTTGAAATCAGCGTTGTTAAACATAATAATAACAATTGCCTACCAAGTACCAAATGTATGATTTTGTAATAAATTATTAATTCTTTTAAAAAATTATATATTTTTAGCATTTTAAATTATCTTTTAAAATTATACTTTGAAAACCATTTTATAATAAATTATTAATTCATATTAAATTGTTATCCTTTGGCAAATCTTTATTTTCATTTTACACGATGATATGACATCTTTAAAATTACTCAACTCCGTCTCTTCATTTCTCAATACTAGGTATATTCAAGCGAAAAGTGGTTACTTTTTGGTGATATTTGTAATTAGTTACTTTTATAATATAAAGTTATGCGTTTATTGCTACCTAATGGTAATTATATTTAATTGAAGATAAATCTAATTTTTGTTTTTCCTTTTCATTGTGTTAACTGTTTAAAATGTCTTTTATTCTTGCTTCAAGTAAATTAACATGCAAATGGATGATTGGGAACTTTTTCATAATATGCTACTTTGTACTGACATTTTTTGGTTTTATTCTTTTACTTCTTACATGCATTTTAATTCATTACTGAAATCATTGAGTTACTAATAACACTGCTCTACAAAAAAAAAAAAAAAAAAAAAAAAAAAAAATCGATACCATTTTTGTTGATTCTTATGTAAAATGACCACCGGAATCCGAATATGATTCCTATTTTAGCAAGTCATACACCGTTTTCTAGAAACACCAATCTCCATGGAGGACACTCTCCCTCAGGCCTAGGACCCTAGAGTAGCCAATCGCCTTTACTCCCTCCCCCCCTCCAAAAAAAAGAAATCATAGAAGTATTTAGTACTGCTTTTTTTTTTTTTTTTAAATACAGCTAAAATTGTCATATACAGGGTGTTTATAAAGTCCCGGACCTATATTGATGTTTAATAACTCATAAAATAATAAAGATAGATTAAAATTAATATCATAAATGGTTAGATAGACTCAAAAAGTTTCATGACCCTTGTCAATGAACTTCCCACGTGTGCCCCCTTCGTCGCACGGAGAATATCAAGTCGATAGTCAATTTCACACCAGGTAGCGGCAAGCATGTCGGCATCCACAGAGGCTATTGCGGTTGTAATTCTGACTTTTAGATCATCAATGTTCGACACTCTCCTCCTGTAAACATTGTCCTTTACAAATCCCCAAAGGAAAAAGTCCAGCGGCATTATATCAGGTGATCTAGGTGGCCAAGGAATTGGACCTCCTCGCCCAATCCATCTTCTTGGAAAATGGTCATTCAAAGAACTACGAACGATGGTACCCCAATGAGGTGGTGCACCATCTTGTTGCAAAAAGACATGGGGCTGAAGCTCTTCTAGTTGTGGAAATACGAAGTTTTCCAACATGTCTAAGTATACGACTGATGAGACCGTCTTTTCTGTAAAAAAGAAAGACCCAATGACTCGGTCGTGCATTAATCCACACCACACATTAACATTTGGGGAATCCCTTTGTGCCTCACGGTATTCATGGGGGTTTTCAAAAGAGTCAACGAGTAAAAAAAAGTCAAAAGAGAGAAAAATGCAATTAATAAGCAGACGATATTTAGAAAAGTACAGATATTTAGACTGGAAAATGAAATTATCTGAAATTAACCACACGCGCAGACGATATTTACAAAAGTAAAGATATTCAAACCTGAAAAGAAAATATATGAGTTATTCCATCAATAAATGCCATAAGTTTGTTTATATCTTCATTATTTTATGAGTTATTAAACATCAAAATGGGTCCGGGACTTTATAAACAGCCTGTATATTAACAATTCCTTTCATGTAAGAAGAATACTTTAAAACCTTCAATTACATTATAATGTAAAATTTATTTTTAATTATATATTAAAAATAATTACTTCGAGGGAAAAAAAAAAAAGATTTATAAGAACTTACAAATGAACGAATATTGAAAAAGTAATATAAGCCTTAGAGGTAATTCTATTCGAACAATAATGACAGAAAAAAAAATTAAAATGAAATAAATGGGAAAAAATACGACTTAAATGATGTATAATTTACAAAACTATCCACACACACACACACACACACACACACACACACATATATATATATATATATTTAACTTTCAAAGAAAAAATACTTTTCAGAATTATTCATCACAGATCAATATGCTTTTCTTTTGTTATGAGAATAAAAATTTCCACTATTTTTCTATAATTATGTTTTGTAATACCATATCAGGCGTTTAAAATTACATAAATTATATTTTGTTTTCATAAAAAATAATAACAGGAGCTATAGAGTAATCAAATTTTGAAATATAAAAGAAACTTCACTAATTCATTACAGAAAGTCTTTTAGAGAAGCAGTGACAATAAATAAAAGGACACAAATGATGAATTATTTACAAACTTGTTCAGATTTCTTTTTAAGTTTCAAAGGAAATTTGTTTAAAGAAATATTCATCATTGTTTAAACTGACTTTCTTTCATAAAGAGAAAAAAAAGAAAATCTTTCAATAACGACGCTTTAAAAACAAAAACACTGCTACTTATGTAAATTAGCTCAATTTGATTTATTAGAGCGTCAGTAGATTTAGTAAGTATAAACAAAGACGAGAACAGCACAATAGGATTTTTGAATACAAATATTTGTGATTTAAAATTTACTAAGTTAAATGTACTGTGTCAGTATTTAAACTAAAATTAATTATTTGTGACGACAAAAAAATCTGTATTTAACTCTTTTTTTAAAAATGACTTAAAACTCAATTAGATGAAGCTTTTTTGAAACGCGTCGTGAAGCATTCAGGGCAAAAACAGTTAATGAGATAGATTTTAAAAATTATTTTGAGATTTATAAAAAAAAAAAAAAAAAAAAAAAAAAATGAAGAAGAAGAATGAATTTCATCTTTCAAGTCATTTATCTTTAAAAATATATATATATTCATGCTGTGAAAGAAAATTACAATTATTTTGTACATTTATTTATTTATTTATTTATTTTAATTTTAATGTATGGCAATTTTTTTTTTGACATATAGAGTGTTGCTGTTGTTTTATAAGGAATTCGCGCTGCAAATAATTCAGCGCTTACTAAACATTAGAATCGATTATCACAGCTTAATTTGTCTGCTAATTTACAACATTAAATAGTGATATGAATGTGTTTCATTCATCTAAAAATGTACGAAAGTGTTCTTGGGTAAACGTGTTCTTCACGCACTCTCTATGAGTGCTATGTTAACACTCTTCTTTTACAACACTATCCTCAAACACTTTTTAGCTCTATATGAAGTATTATATGATAATACATTATATACATAGAGGACACTCCATGCAAACACGGCAATTTGAATACCGCTGAATAATAAAGAGACTCTTTCCCTTCTTCTCCCTTAAAACTTCCTAGCAAGTATCTCTTGGTTATAGTCAGCAACGTCAGAAACAAAGAAAGCCACTACGAAAACACAAAATATTACACATTTTACGTCTACCTGCAGAG
Source organism: Salticus scenicus (assembly GCA_963930645.1). Taxonomy (NCBI): domain Eukaryota; kingdom Metazoa; phylum Arthropoda; class Arachnida; order Araneae; family Salticidae; genus Salticus; species Salticus scenicus. The sequence continues at coordinate 65,684,128 of OZ005661.1, read as the reverse complement.
GCCTCTGGACCATATAGTGCACAGAGGTAAGTATTATTCAATATATCAAAGTAAGGATTAATTGCAACCGACCTCAACAGAGGCTCTCAAGTTTAAAAAAAAAAAAATCTGATGTGGGCAACACATGACTTCCTCATACACAAATTAAATTATGCATATTGTTATGAAAACATAAACATTTTTGTGTGAGGTAACTGATTCGTAAATAAACAGGCTGGTTCCAGTCCACGAATATTCTTGAATACAGAAAAAAAAAAAAAAAAAAAAAAAAAAAAAACTACACCAACCACAAAATTCAAGATAATAGGATTATATGTACCACCGAGACAAATATAGTATTTTTTTATTTTATTTTATATTTTTTCAGGAATAGTACTCGAAGGCTTATTACAGAATCTCTCATTGTCAAACGCACATCCTAGAGTTCAATGAAAATCATTCGAGTTTAGGTGGCTTACTTGTGTTCTCTTTGCCAAAAATAGTGGAAAGCAACGGCACATTTTAAAAAACAAATAACGCTGTTAAATATGAGGAAAGTTTTACTAATTCTGGCTATCCTGAAACAATACTTGCCGCCAAATTTTATCGCTAATCTCGCTAAGCCTCCAAGATTGTAGCCAACGCAGATTTTGGCCTTCACATCGAATTTGGCGATTTGGCCTCGAATGTGGCGACTTGGTGACCGAATCTGGTGAAAATCTCTAGTTTAGAATTGCTAAAGTTTGGAAGCTGTAACTTCAATAATAACCGAGTTCTGGAATTTTCCAAAAAGATTCATTGGATTATAGCGCATTAAATTTTCTAAAGTTCTATGAATGACTAACAAGACTAAAATAGAAGAGTGATTACTATTGATGACTGTAAACTAGAACATATCTATATCTTTACGTGCTACTTGCTGTTTGGTATTACAGTAAAAGTGGAAACAGATGGTAGTTTTTCCATTTCCAAGAAGGTGGGCATTGACTTAGCGTCAAATTAGGCATTCAAATGTGGCGAAAAGTATTAGTTCATGATACCTAAAATTTAGAAAATTTTAACTTCAATAGCAGTCGAGTTCTGGAATTTTTCGCAATGATTCATTGGTTTCTAGAGTAGAACTATTTCCAAAAATTCCATAAATTACAGATTAATTCTCACTGAATTATCTCTCGATGAATTCAAATTCTATTCAGACTTTGATATTTCCGGATGCTCCTGAATTAGAGAAATTTCTGCTCTGTAGTGTTCTTAACAATGTTTATTAGATTTTTGTTGTAAGAATAAATGTTTCATTGGATTGTTTCGAGAACGTTATCTGATTATTGATTTTTGTGACACAAAAAAGTCTTATTCAACTATTTCCTGAATATTCATTTAAAAAGGTGCATTAATCGAGTAGAACCTGTTTATTACGTTCTACACGCAAAAATGTGGACAATTTTCATAACCACACCATTACGGTTTTATCTATGCGCCGATTATTCATTAAATTAAGTGCACTCGTCGACTAGAACTTGCTTATGTCTTTAAGAATTATTTCATACACTCAAAAATATCAACAACTTTCATAACAATATCAGTATAGGCTCTACCAACAAGCTGAATATTCCTAAATAAAGTGCATTCGTCGACTAGAACCTGCTTATGTATTTTCTATACGCAATAATGTCGATAAATTTCACAGCAGTATCATTACGAGCTCTATCTACGGGCTGAATATTCATTAAATAATGTGTATTTGTCGACTAGAACCTGTTTATACTTTTAAGAATTGCATTCTACAAGCAAAAATGTTAACATCTTTCATAATAACAATATTATGTGTTCTATCTATGGGCTGAATATTCCTTAAATAGATTGCATTCGTCGACTAGAACCTGCTTATGTCTTTAAGAATTACTTTCTACGCGCAAAAATATCGATAACTTTCGTACTATTGACTAACTTTCGTACTAATCATTACTAGCTGTATCGTTAGCTTCTTTTGAAATCTCTATGATTGTAGGTCCTATATAGTGGATAAAACCTTTATATTTTGGTCATTATGAATATAATTTTTGTAAATATCTCCAAAACGGAATGTCGCAGAGAGATAAAAAAGGGAGGTGCCCAACTAGATGTTATAACAAATCTATATACCAATTTACAACATTCTACGTCTAACCACTTTTGAGTTATGCGAGATACACACATACTTACATACAGACGTCACGAAAAATCGTGTAAAATCATCAATATCTCGATAAAAGGAGCTCGTGCCAAGACCAAAGTTGCAGGTATACAACTAGACATCATGAAAGTCACGAATATAAATTTGCAACATTTTACATTTATTCGTTTTTGAGCTATTCGTGATACAAAGTACTTCTCGCAAATCAGGATTACAATATTTTCTTATACTTTGTACTAGGAAGTAAAAATGCCAACAGTTTTTCTGAAAATAACTTTAAAGATAGAGATAACTCCTCATAATATTTAAACAATTTATATGTGAAATACTAATCTTAGAGAAAGTAGATATTTAAAAAACTCATCTCCAAATAAACACCAGAGTAGGAGAAAGCGAATTTAAATTTAAAACTTTGTATAATTTTATATTTTATATTCTTTCGTACTGCCTAAACCCTTAATAAAAATGAATTCGTAGCGGATGATCTTGCCTCGTCTGTACAAGGACCTCAGACTCACGGAATTATCTTAAAGGGCTGGGATAGCCATCGGATGCTGAACATTATACAAAATTTAAAGTTAGCAGTTTATCAGGCATGGCAGTTTTAGATGCTTACTGACAACCAGTACGAAAACTACTTTGCTTCTCTCACTAAAGTAAAGATAAAAGATGTTGTGGCAGTTTGAGTTAGAAAAGACTTCTGTTTATTTGGCTTTTAACGTTAGAGAATCTAACTGAAGAAAATCTCTGTTCCATTCACCATTACTTCTCAATTTGCTCCTACGGGAAGATGCGTCCCTTGTGTACAGGAACTTCCGAGAAAAAAAAAAATCTTCGATCATTTTACACAACATGAAAATACTATAAAAGTAAAAAAAAAAAAAAAAAAAATACATATATACATATAATAAAATTCCGAAACTCTAAAATCAACCGCAAGACACCTTTTTTTTTTTTTTTTTCCTTTTTCCCACCCTTCAAATTTTTTCATATAGAATTTTTCAAATACTTTAAATTCTGGATATATTAACGACTGTTATGTTTATGAGAAAAGAAATTTAAATGTGTTTCTATGTCAAAATATTTTATCTTCGCTATCATCAGAAAAAAAAAAAAATAATATATATATATATATATCTTGCATTAACCGAAAAGCAATTATTCTAATGTTGGATTAGTCGTTTCCGAGAAATGTCATAACGGAAGCTATTGGCACTCTGCATCCTTTATATCCTCAATTCTTTCCCTTTTTTTTTTCCTGGAATCTTACTTTTAAACATAGATAAAAAGAACGGGAATTTCCAGTATGTCCATTAAGCTGCTTTCTCGTCTTTCAAAGAACAAGTAAATTGTTTTGGATGGAATCCAAATGCATGTAATAAAAAAAGTTTCGAAATTATACATATAAATATTAAAAATTAATAAATTTCTGAATGTGTTTAAATTAAATCTTTCTTCACTTATTTTCTGTTTGTTTATTTATTTTTCAGTTGATAATACTTTCTATAGAAACATGTAAATTTCGAATTAAAAAAATCGATATTTTTTATTATTTGTTCATACTTCAATACAGTTTTAAAAAATTCGAATATTTAAAAAGTTAATCAGGTATCTCAGATAACATTTTAATGAAAAACTAAAAGTTAATCGGATATTTTAAATAGTGTTTTAAACAAAAATTTTGATTCGATATTTTAAATAATATCTGATCAAATATAATCTCAGCCATCTACCAGAAATTACGGTACTCTGTAGTTGTAGATGATAACTGAATTATAGCTCAATGATTAGAAGTTTTTCTTTAAAGCCAAGGGCGGAATTCGATTACTGAATTGGAACTTCTAAAGTCCGGTTTCCACTGTGAGCTCTTTCGACGACTTCTATTCAGAATCCTTTGATGTGGTCAGCCGGGATCAAAACCCTCGAACGTAGTTGGAAGCCCCTGGTTCTAACCCCCAGCTGAGATAATTGAGGGGCGAGAGGCAGATATCTTTGTCAATTTTGCATGCTTTCCTTTGAAGTAACTGCGCAATCTGATAAAAAAAGGTTACAACTGATGACAAGACATTTGGCTCTTTGTATGCGGAGCGTGATTAATGGTTTTTTGGACCTGGAAGCTCCAACTCTAGTGGAAACCGGCCTTTAGCTCACTTTGAAAACTGCTTCGCTTTTCTACGCAATAAGATAAAATAAACACTAAACCTGTTATTATTTTCTAAGTAATAGATATAAAATTCTGCGCAAAACAGAATTTAAGACAGGTCTTATTGTAATTTGTTCTTTCACATAAAGGCAGACATAACTGAGTTTCATTCCATAGCATCGGTTATTATATTCATTTTCTAAAATTTCTTTCGTATAGATTTAACAAGCAGCTTGGCGGCTTTTAAATTTTTGTTATCAATTTGACGACAAATTAAAAGGATTATCGCAATTGTGTAAGTAATGATTTTCAGGAAAAACTTCTGAGCTACAACTGCTAAATTTGAAATTTCACCAAGAGGCTCTATATTGAAGCTGATTCATTTTTTAGGAGGATTTTTCTCAATTTTATATTATTACTTAAAACAAAAATGTTTGCACGTTCATCTTTTTTTTTTTTTTCCCGACATAAAAAGAAATATATTTATTTATTTATTTATTTATTTTCGGTATCTTTTTTTTTTTTTTTTACTTATAAAGTTAAAATGGGGTTTTCATTTAATAATATTTGATCCAATAATCCGATTGAACTTAAAAATACACGTTAGCAAAATTTTGTCGTAATTAATGAGTGGGCCAATTTTTGATACAATCTAAAAATCTGGGCAGATTCAATGACAAATTTTCAGCTTCATATATTTCGATAAAAACAAAAATATTTGCACATTCATTCAATTTGGTAGGTAAAAAATGGCAACGATGTCACTGTCTGAAAGAAATTGCAAGACCTGTCGTACTATTTTTAGTACGACCTGTCGTACTAAAAAAGAAAAAAAGTATCTCATAAAATACTGACATATCATAGAGTTTATCATTTTTTCCTTATTTAACAAATTTTAGTAAGTTAAATTGCTTTAATTTGTAATTATATCAAGTTTTTCTATTCTTAAATATATTTTTTATACGAAAATTTTATTGTGCTATCTTCACCTTATATCGTACTAAGTGACATAATTTTTATTACAGAAAATATATTTCTTTTGCATTATTTTCCTAATATTTCAGGTTTTCTTTCACGATAAAATCTTTATGCTCATAAATATGATGGATGTGACACTAGTAAGTGTAAAGAAAAATGAATAGTTTCCTTTTAGATGGTAGGAATTGAGATATCAATAAGAGTTATTATTCCACCAACACATTCATCTTGGATAGACCTGTATTCTCTATCCGAAACTTAGTTTTGAGAAAACATCAACTGTTAAATATAAACCAACTAAAGACTCTTTGATGAGTTATGTAATTTATTTCAGATATTACAGCTATGAAAGAATATAAAAACAAATAGTGTTAATTATATGTTACGATTCAAACAACTAGTGATATGATTATGAGACTTGATTCAGATAATTTGTAATGTCATAAAAATAACCATGCATTATTTTTGAATGAAATGTATTTTGTACTGTATACGAAAAAAGTAATTTTAAATGTTTTTTTAATAGGATGTTAATATTTCAGCAATATTAAGTCAGTCTTAACATTATGTCTAATATTTCTGTGTAGATTTGTATTTCATTATGTCCTATATTTTTCTTTCTCTCTGTTTTAAAAGTAATCACATAAGCAACACTGTTCAATTTTCACTCTTATATATACAAAACATGTATATATAAGATCTTAATATTTAATTGCTGCAAAAAGTACCACGAAACTCGAAATGTAAAAATCTAAAATAAAGTCTTTCTAAATAAATACAATAAATTGCACAAACACCTTTTCTTAAAGGATTGATTTATGTCGAAAGTAATTAATTACGGTCATTCATTAGAAGAAGAAACTAGGTACGAGTGCAGTGCAAAAGCAACAGTACTAAAAACCGAAAGAAACGGTAAAATAAAAAGTGAAAACAAAGATTATTTGAAAGTTACAATGTGAAACAATGTGTTATAAGAATTAAACAGCAATTAAGACACAAAAAAGGGATATTCTGAAACAAATGCGATAAAACAAAGTAAAAAATAAAATAAAAATTAATAAATAACAATGAATGAGATAAAATTTGTTGACATAAATCCTGTTGATGAATGTCATTAAAAAAGTTTTTTAGAGTTTATGGCAATTATGCAGGTCTTAAAGTATTTAATGTTTTGAATACCGTTAATGTTTATTTATTTATTCTAATCTACAGAAATTATATGAATAAAAATGAAATACTTTTATACTTAAAAATAGTGGTACTCAAAATATTGGAAATTTTGATTCGTATTTAGGAATTATCTGATGCGCGTTCAAAAAATACTTATTATTAACATTTAACATTTGCGTTCTAACAATACTGAATATGAATGTTAAAGATACTAAATTTTGCATCGAAATGTATCCAGAAAAACATTAATATGTATTATTTTGTCTGTTGCACTAGTAGTAAACGTTGTCATTGGAATCTGTTTGAAGTTGTAAGGATATCTCTGAAAATTATTTCAACTACAGCAAACAAATAAAATTATCTCATTGCTCTTTATGAAAATAATAATAACTTTATGATCGAACATGTAATAAGTAACAATAAAAAAATAATAATTTTCAAATGCTTTTTCAAATACAAAATGTATCAAGTAATTTCATTTTAGCTGAACAATTTAAACAAGAACCAAAAATCACATGGTTTGCATTGATTATTAACATTTTCCAACCGTGTGTATTCGTTTGCATTCTTTAACCGTCAAATTTTATTGCCTACGTTATCACAGACAGAAAGGCAGACAGACTAACTTAATTTACATCATTCTTAAGCATTTTTGGAAAGTTTTAAAAACGCTTTACACAAACGGAAATGAAATTTCAGTAATTTCCAACTGCAGGCCTATAATATATTAAAATATTTTAGTGCAGCTCTGAAAATCTGAGCGTTAAACCTACCACATTATATACAACATATATATTAGCATGTTAAGAATAAGTGTCAATTTCATTATAATTTTAAGTAGAAAGTTATTTAAATACGATTTATAGAAATGTCTCTTATAAAGTGCAATGCACTGGCATAGTTTTGGGTGACCCTGTACACAAAACAATTGTGCGGTTAATGTAATTTTAAATAGAAAACAATCCATAGGAAACTTGAATAATGTATATCACTTTGAAGAAATCCTGAAAATATTTATACAATCTAGAGGCGGGCAGATGGAAGAAGTACAGAAATGTAGAATAATTCAAATCATAATCACTCTTAAAAACTGTTAGAAAATCTTTAGAATGCTTACTGAAGCTGGAAATGCTATTACAACCCTTTCCAATTACGGATCTTACTGTATCTTATTATTTTTGTGTGACCCTATAAATCTTAATACTAATTATACTATTTTCTATAGAAAACATTATTGTGCAAATAAATAATAAATGTCAATTTCGTTAACATTTGTGCAAAATAAACGTGTTAAAATATAGTTTATAGAAATACCTTTCGTCGAACACAATACTTTGGAGTAGTTTTCTGTGTCCCAGTGCCAGTGCACAGACTAGTGGTGGTATTTATATTATATTCACAACAACATCCGATAGTAAACTTATATATTATAAATCACTTTCAGTAATTAGTATTAATATTTACAAGAAGTAGAGCGCGGACAATCAGATAGGCTAACTATAGTTATAAACACTTTTTAACTTTGTTAGAAATGTTAAAAATTATGTTTATCTTTCAATTTGCCATAAAAACTAAATATAGGAAAAAAAATAAATAAATAAATTGCCATTATATATATATATATATATATATATATTTATATCTATAAATTTTGTCACATGTTATAATTTAACTAAAACTTTGCTAACAGAAACATTTAAATTTCGGATAATTCGAGAAACTTCTATTAAACAAATATTGTATAACTTCAAAGTTAAAAAGGATATTTGCAACATCATTAATTATTAACAAAAATGTATGAGCAATAACAAGTCTAAAAAATGTGTAAAATACAATATTAAACGACTGTAAATCATTTATTATATTATTAAGCGTAGTAACATTTTAACCGTTTCACGACTTATATTTCTCTTAAACTAATATAAGCTTAGGTATAGAAATGAAATTGTTTCTCATAGAGAAACAAGACTTTGAATCAAATAAGTAATCTGTACTTGTGATGGTTATACGAGATCATTTGCCCGTTAATGATATTACTTTAGTGACGATAACTTTCTTGGCAGGCTTAATTTGGCTCATAATTTTATTCAACTTTGACATTTATGAGTAAGTTCTGTTGCTGGATCGTAATTTTGTTACATCAAAAACATACATTTCTATACACTCTTTTGTATATTTTTATTTAAAAAAAAAGTTTTCATTATATTTTCAGTTGACTATAAAACCTAATTAAAAAAAAAAAAAAAATGCTTTTATTTTTCAAATTACAAAATTTTTTCAACATTAAAGTATAGCGTAAATTTTCTTGATATGCTATACAATAAAATGATAAAGATATTTTAAGAATGCTGAATAAATCTTATAAGATTCAAAATACTTTGTTTCGTATATAGCTGTATAAAGTATTTTTTATTTTAAATATAATATTTAATAGCAAGGCATATCGAATGTCATATAAATGAAAATAATATTGCTTATAATTTAAAATAATATTTTGAGAAACTGTGTAGTCTAAAAAAAAGATCGTTTCAAATAAACAATAAGGACATTTTAACGTAATTACACTCTAGAATAACAACAACAACAACAGAAAAAAAGATGCACCAAGAAGGAATAATGCTAATTGGACACAAATTGACATGCATACAGGTTTCGATGGAAAACGCAAAATTTTGAAGCTTGGCTGCTATCGAATGAGCATGTGACGCAGTAGCAGAATATTAAAGAGGAGACATTTTGATTCGAGGTCATAAATTTTCTGACAATTTTATTCCGTCTGCTCAGATAGACAGTAACTATGCCTCGCATACAGGTGAGCAAAAAATATGCGGAAATGTCCGCATTTGAGAAAGGTGTGTAGTTGAACTTGAAGAAGCCGGTCGGTCTAATTAGAACTATAAATAGAAAAATAGAACTATTCAAAGCTCCAAAATGCCATTTATTGAGTGTGGTGCAATCCCGGCACAAACATGATCAAAAAACGATTTGATCCTACATGTTTCACTCACTGCCGCTCCTTGTCGCATTCGAGTCCTATCTCTGTCGGCCTTTGTAATTTTTTTTTTTTTTAGTTTTTAAATAAACGCTGCGGATAAAGGGCCTAGCCTAGCATAGCTAGAATCGCCCGACACTGCTCTTAGAGTGGTGAGGGGCTCCTCGTCCCTGTCTAATCTGGGAATTGTTTGACAATTGGATAGGAGTGGTGCCACTATTAGATGATATTGGCAGGAATGAGTGAACTATGGCCGAATACAGCATCAGGGAGGAAGCGGTCGGCCTATAGAGAGGACGGAACGGGAGAACCGATCAATCGTTAGAGCGGTACACAAATCCCAAATTCATTATTACCATCAATCCTATATGCAATTGGCACTTCAGTGAATTCAAAGTCTAATATTAATAGGTACCTCAAGAGAAATGGACTGAGCTCATGGAGCCCCTTGTGCGGAGTACTACTAAACTTTGAATACCGACAAGCACGTTTACAGTCATTGCGGGATCGTTCGAACTGGAAAGTCACTGAATGGAGTAGAATTGTCTTCAGTGATGAGTCCCGCTCTGATTTCAGCCCCGATGACCAGCGAAGACGCGTCTGTAGATGCTCCGAAAGAAAGGCGAATTCCAACCTGACTGTCGCCAACCATACGGCCACGGCCCGACAACTAGGAATGATGGTCTGGGGTGTCATTTCATTTCATAGCAGGACCCCTTTGGCTCTCATCCGTGGCATCATTGCACCACAGCGGTACGTCGACGTCATTCTATGCCCCGTTGTGTTTCCCTTCATATCAAGCAATCCTGATTGTATACTTCAACATGATAATGTCCATCCGCGCACAGAGGTAGTTTCTACTGCTTGTTTTCATGCTTGTCCAAAATTATTTTCACCAGCGAAGTCGCCGGATCTCTCTCCCACTGAGGACGTTTGGAGCATCATGAAAAGGGTCCTACAACCAGCTCGAGATTTTTCCAATAAAATGCACCAATTAGACAGAATTTGGCGCGATATCTAACAGAAGCACATCTGCCAACTCTGTCAATTAATACCAAGCTGAATAACTGCTCACATAAGGACCAGAAGTGGACCAACGTGTTATTGACTTGATTAATTTGTGAGGCCCTTTCTCTTGATTAGATCATCCAAATTTTCTGAAACTGTAATAATTTGTTTCTTTTTTCACATGTACATCACATCTATCGATTTTCAGCCCATTCAGATAACTCCTTCTTGGTTCGTCTTTTTTTTTTTTTTTTTTTTTTTTTTTTTAAAAAAAAGAATGTATAATGTGACTCTGCAGTTTTGCAAATAAATGCATGTGCTGATTAAAAACAAAAATCAAATTAAATATACCAAGTTATATGTGTAAATATTTCGTACTGTAAAATTTGTTGTACAATTTCACAGTCTGAAAAATGAATAAAAATTATAGCATTTTGTTAGATTTAATAAAATTTTTTGCATTTGGGAAGAAGAATAAGGCTTGCTTTGAATAGGAAGCCTTTTTTATATGTAAATGAGATAACAAGTTTATTTTTTAAAAAAAATCAGTTTTTTTTTTTTTTTTTTTTTTTTTTTTTTCTTTTAATAGCAGAACTACCTTAAATTCGGATTTCGTGAGAAAAGGATACCAAAAACCTTACTAATGGATCTATCTATTGACACGGTGTCAAATTTATGGCATGATGACAAAAAAATAAATGACAAACTAAAGAGAAAGTGTCGAGTGAATAATAACTTTCCTGATATCGCAATTTCGATAATCTTTAAGGAAGCTCTTTATTCTCCTTCTATCTTAGTTGGGTCATATCTTAGACATTTATGATCGAAGACATTATATAACAGATGATCTCTTGGCGCATTTAAAATACAATGGAAATGTGTCGAATTTCTTAAGAGTAAAATCTATACAGAGTCAATTATAAAAATACGCCTAAATGCTTTGATAAAATAATTTTTTACACAGAATAAACTATTATAAACACTGTACAGTATAAATCTATTCTTAATGACTCAATAAAAAAAAGTTATTAAAAAGATAGAACATGCTATTACAAAAATAAAATTAATTTCCAGAATAAGAAATATTTTATAAAATAAAGTTATCATATTATGATGAAATAATTTATGACTAAAACTAATTTTTTAAGCATTGTATATAGTAAAAATCAGTTCAGAATGAGTAAAGAAACTGCAATTAAAAAACAAGCCTTTCTGGTTCATTCAGAAAGGTAGGCCGATTTCTTTTTTCTTATAAAGAAGCCGCCATTTTGGAACAAAATGGCAGCTACAAAAAATAAATGGACTTGATAGAAATGTTGATGTGGGCTATGTACATGTGGAGTTTTAAACAAATCGGTTAATAAATACTTTTTTATGTGAATTTGAAATTTTCATGCGGCTGGCACTTGGAAACAAGATGGCAGGTCAAATATATCAAATGCATTTGAGAGATAAGTCTGCTCTACAAATTTAGTTCGAATTAGTTTCGAATTTCAAAAGTTATCGTGCTAAGAGATTAAGTGGCTGCTACTTGAATCAAAATGGCGGAACAAGTTACTCAGTGAATTAATCCAAGATATTTGTAAAATAAGTCCACTGTCCAACATTGGTTCCAATAAATTCAGTATTTCAAAAGTTATCATGATAACAAATTCTCAAGTGGCAGCTTTCAAGTGGTCGCAACTTGGAAAGAAAATTGTGAAGGAACTTGCATACTGAAATCATAGATATTTGAATAATAAATCCATTGTTCAACTTTGGTTCAAACTGATTAAGTATTTCAAAAGTTATCGTGATAACAAATTTTCAAATGGCTGTCACTTGGAAGCAATATGGCAGAGCAAGTTGTGCAAAAAATTCATCCAGGATATTTGAAGAATAGGTTAACTGTCCAATCAGTGCAGTATTTCAAAATTCATTTTTATGACAAATTTTCAAGTGGCAATCTGATTTCAACTGCCCACCACTTAGAAACAAAATGGCGGAGCAACTTGCGCAGCGACGCCTTCGAAGATGTTTGTATGATAAGTGCGCTGTTTAACTTTGGTTTGAATTAATTCAAAATTTCAAAATTTCTCGTTATAAGTTTTCAAGCGATAGCCAGATTTTTAGTGGCCGCAACTTGGAAACAAAATTGCGTAGCAACTTTCCAAGAGAAATTATCGAAGATTTTTATGTGATAAATTTGCTATATAAACACCCTTCTGGATGTCATATCCTATGTATTGATTGGTTAGTTCAGAAAAACTTATAGGCATCCTTTATAAATAAGTGAATTTTAGGTTTCACAAGTGCATTTTTACTTCTCAGCGTGTAGCCTCAAATAACACTTCTACTGAAAAAATAATTTTATTGTCTAAAAAAATAATCTTATTGACTACGCTAAATTCATCATTTTAAGTTACAATTTTACGTCTCGCACGATTTAGAGAGCGATTTCTTGCTTTACAAAAATCAGTCTCAAACCGTTTGAAGGGTATGTATTTGAGTTGCAAAAATCCAGTTCTAACGCTTAGAGGGTTTTAAAAGAATGGCTCTAGGTATTTTCTTCAAACTCACCCTATTAATTCCTTTATAGATATCTTCTCGTACGTAATTATTATTTTCCGATGAACATATGAGTTTACCAAGTTTTGAAGAAACTCGACATTTAGACAAAGTGACGGTATCTCAAAAACGGTTTTAGTGATTTTTTTTACAAATTTGATTTTAAAAACCTATTTCAGATGTTCTTCAGCACATACTACTTGGATTCTACAGGAAAATTAACACGTGTTCTGATTAGGTAGGTCAGCTATAGATCATGAAATTGGGTGTTTAAAAAAATGGCTCTAACGATTTTTATTTTATTATTATTTCTTAAAAAAAAAAAAAAAAAAAAAAAAAAAGACGTATGTATCAGTTTTTTCTTGTAGAAATAATTTTAGGTATCTAATTTGTTAAATTAATTTTAGGCCTGACCACACTTATTTCCAAAAAGAGTACATGTGTAGCAGAGAGTGAAAAAAGTCATGTGGTTGTTATACACCAAACTAATTGACATCATTTCCTATTAAGCTGAAAACTTGATCGTTTGTTCCTCATTTTATTGTGTTATTTATTTTATTTGCATGAATATTAAATAAAATACCTTTACATTTTCGAATAAGAGTATTCATTTCTTAAAACGTAAAAAAAAAAAAAAAAAAAAAAAAAAAAAATGCCGTTTTCTATTGACGATTGAAAGAAATAAAGATAATAATATTAGTAATAAATTAAATATACAGTTCCCACCGCCTATTAAAATCACATTCGTCCTGAGCCAAAGTGATTTTATTAAGCGGCTGATTTTTATATCCGGCCAACGTTCTGCACTCAAGAAAAAGGTATAACTTCCCTGAATTTGGAAAGGAATTTCAAAAGGCAACGAATAATGGAATTAGTGAACTATATTAATTAATTTTTGATAGATAATTAATTGTTCCTTCGATATAAATAAATTCATTCCAAGTTCCTATGCGTTTTCTTTTGAGGAAAATCATCATTACTTTACCAAAAATTCACGTTTTTCTTATAAACTTAAAATACTTCCGCTTAAATCTCTTGATTTATATTTATTTCAAAATAAGAGCTAGAAATTGTCTTTTAATAATTAAAAATTTTTTAAAAATCATTTACAAATCAAATCAAATTTGTAACTTATTTTTGCTCTTTGAAGAATACGTTGCTTGAAAATGTTAAAGAGATAAGTTATGGGGCGTGTTTAATTTGTAACTGTGCTGCAAGTGTAACATTTTCTACAATGAGCAATAACGGAGGAATTCTTATGCTCTATTTATTTATTTATTTATTTTGAAAGAAAAAAAGTCACAATGTAAATTAAAAAAACTTTTGATGTGCATAAATCATATTTTTGGCTACTGGGGAGATATTTTTGAGTTTATTAACCGGCGATGCTGATTTTATTAAGCGGCAGCTTTAAAAGTATTTTGTATTGGCTTGAATCCGTTCCTGGCAATTTGATCAGATTAAGCGGCCGATTTTATTAACCAGTGAATTTATTAAGCGGCGGTTACTGTATTCGGATGCAGACGATAATTAGACATTGGTAAAAATTGTGAGATATTAAGGGTTTTTTTTTTATTCAAGCAATTTATAGAGAAAATCAACACGTTAAAGAAATATGTAAGAAATACCCTCTATTTCGATTTTGTTTTAAAGAAATTTTCAAGGATGAATGTAAAAATATTCATAGATAAATAAGAACATTTTTGTTCCTAATAAAACTAATAATTTTTACGTTTAAATGGATTTATGATAATTATTATTAACTTTGATAATGGCAAATCATATTGGATTAATCATTTATTATTAGGCTATTTTTTAGATAAAATCCCCTTAAACCCAGATTTTGTACGATAGCTTAAAACTACTGACTAATGGATTTATCAATTGATATGCGTGTCAAATTTATGGCACGGTGAGGAAAAATAGATGACGAACTAAAAAGAAAGTGTCAAGTGAAAAATAACTTTTCTAATATCACAATTTCGATTATCTTTAAGGAAGTTCTTTATTTTCTTTCGAACATCCCTTGGTCATATTTCAGACGTTTATGATTGAAAACATTATTTAACAGACGATATACTGACACATTTAAAATGTTCTAAATATGTATAGCATTCTTTGAAAGTAAAATCTATAATCGCGTAAATTATTAAAATTAATAAAATATTATTTTCTCATTTATATATATATCCATCTTAAATATATATATATATATACATTAATTTACATTAATTTAACACAATCTTTTACCAATAACTATATTACTGACAGCTACGTAAATAAAAAATATTACTAATAACAATACTGACATTTTACTCTAGAGATAATTGTACATTTCTGTCCAAACGTATTTTTATTATTATGTGAAACGCTATAATTTATTAAAAATATTTTCATGAAATTTAACTTTTACTAAACTTATAAAGGCGAGGTAATAAAAATTATCAACAGTTTGGAAATTTAATTCTCTCTTTACATTTGGTTTATATAGCCATATCGCTTCATGTTTTACTCGTCGGAGAGTCAAGTAATTTAACAATATATATACAGTGCGACGCAAAAGTTTAGACAATGACGTTATTTGTCTTTAAAATTTAGAATTATTACGTCAGAATTACAAAAACCTGTATATATATTTAAAATATGTTTTAAAATGCTATAATCAAAAGACAGTCGTTTGATTTGCAATAATTTTAATTTTTTTGATAAAAAGGAAAATTTGCTTGTCGCAAAAGTTTAGACACGATTTTGAGTTTCTGTGAATATTTGCTGGTTATGCAAATTTAAAATCGATGATGTCACAGATTTTGAGTACTTAAGTTCTTCAAATGATAACGCTTCGTAGTCGACATGCCGCGAGCTAAAAAAATCTGGTGTGACTCCACTCGACTTTCTGAACATTGAGTAATTAACAGTTTTGCAGATAAAGTAAAGAAAGAGGAGTTGTTAAACAAACAAAAGAGAGAAAAACATAATAGAGTGTTTGAGTATTCTTCTCCATATATTACACTATGTTTTGTTTAACGCTACTGAACTTTGAGCCCATAGATCATAATGATAAAGAATTTTTCGCTGTGTCCCTGTAAAAATCTATAAATGCTAGATTCACCAAAATGCTTCTAGTTAGTGCAAAAGGGATTTATAACATTCTTATAAAATTTCTCAGCTTAATTGAATAAGGCGTTTAGATGCTATCGCCCTTTTTAAAATTTGGTCCCATAGGCCATAATGATGAAAAATTTTTCTTTGTGTCCCTGTAAAAAAAACTGTAAGTGCTAAATTCACCAAAATCTATACAGTTTGTGCAACTGTGACCTTTAACATGTGTACAAATATTTTTCTCAGATTAATAAGGCATTTAGACGCTATCACACTTTTAAAAATTTGGCCCCATAGGCCATAATGATAAAAAAAATTCCCTGGTGTCCCTGTAAAAAAAATTAAGAGCTAGATTCACCAAAATCAATAAGGTTCGTACTATGGTGACTTACAATATACGCACCAACTTTCAGCTTATTCGAACAAAGCGTTTAGACGTTAGCGTGTTCACTCACAGACATACACACATACAGTCGGTAACAAAATCTCCGAACACTAGCAAAAATTCCTATATAAAAAAAGTACACTTAATATTGTTTTGTTAAATAAATCCTTGTCGAATCCCGTTCTTAGACTGACTAAGACTGACTAAGACTGACTAACTCCTCTTTCTTTACTTTATCTACAAAACTGTTAATTACTCAATGTTCGGAAAGTCGAGTGGAGTCACTCCAGATTTTTTTAGCTCGCGGCATGTCGACTACGAAGCGTTATCATTTGCAGAACTTAAGTACTCAATATCTGTGACATCATCGATTTTAAATTTGCATATGCCAGCAAATATTCACAGAAACTCATAATCGTGTCTAAACTTTTGCGACAAGCAAATTTTCCTTTTTATCAAAAAAATTAAAATTATTGCAAATGAAACGACTGTCTTTTAATTATAGCATTTTAAAACATATTTTAAATATATGTACAGGTTTTTGTAATTCTCACCTCATAATTCTAAATTTTAATGAAGAATAACGTCATTGTCTAAACTTTTGCGTCGCACTGTATATATATATATATATATATATATATATATAAAGGTATGAATTATTCCATGTTTTAAATTATACGATCGAATAAACTAAAAAATCCATTTAATTTAACTATTATCTAATCTAATCTTTTATGGTAATATCGACTGCGTGATTAAAATCTATATTAATAAAATCAGACTTTTGTCTGTAAATTTGTCAGAATCAAAAAAATTTTGCGATATTTTCCCGTTTTCCACACCATGAAACCAAAAATGACTTCAGAAAATTTTCTGTGTGTGTGTCATTGTGTCTGTATGTCTGCAACGCTATTTTTGTCCAGATATCACTCGAGAACAGCTGAATGGAATTCAACGGCACTTGGCAGGAATCTAGGTCTTTAACTAACTTAAAATTTTATATATCGAAAGTTTAAAAATTTTGATTAAATTTAGAGATATGGGTAACAAACGCCTGCGAATGCGCCGTAAGGCTTTAATCAGTAAAACGAATGGAATGGGGGAAAATTGGGTTTTCTTTACATTTTAAGCATAGGGTATCTCAAAATGTAGTCAGGATATTTTCTCTGTGTTCATTGGAGGTGTGGAGGTATAAATAACCTTTTTCATTCGACCGGATATCACCGGAAAACGTCTAGACGGATTGCAGTGACACTTGGCTCAGGTTTATGTGTGTACCAAACTTAAAATTATATCCATCAAATCTTTCAAATTTTTAATTAAATTTAGAGGTGTGGGTAACAAACGCCTGCGAATGCGCCATAAGGCTTTTTCAGTAAAACGAATTAAATGGGAAAAAATTGGGTTTTATTTACATTTTAAGCATAGGGGTATCTCAAAATGTAGTCAGAATATTTCCTCTGTGTTCATGGGAGGTGTGGAGGTATAAAGAACCTTTTTTATTCGACCGGATATCACCGGAAAACGTCTAGACAGATTGCATGACACTTGGCTCAGGTTTATGTCTGTACCAAACTTAAAATTATATACATCAAATCTTTCAAATTTTTAATTAGATTTACAGATAAGGGTAACAAACGCCTGCGAATGCGCCGTAAGACTTTTGTTAGTAAAACTAATTGAATGGGGAAAAAGTGGGTTTTATTTACATTTTAATCATAAGGGTATCTCAAATGTAGTCAGAATATTTTTTCTGTGTTCATGGGAGGTGTTGAAGTATAAAGAACCTTTTTCATTCGATCGGATATCACCGGAAAACGTCTAGACAGATTGCAATGACACTTGCCTCAGGTTTATGTCTGTACCAAACTTAAAATTATACCCATCAAATCTTTCAAATTTTTAATTAGATTTACAGATATATGAGTAGAAACATTTCTGCAACCAATTAAAAATTATTCATAGGTATTTTATTTAGATACTTTAAAATGACTATATTTGATAAAAAACTCGACTTTTTATTCGTTGTTATTTTGTTTTTTGCTGTAAACACGGCATTCTCTTAAGACTACAATATCTTTCCTCATTTCTGAATGTTCTTTTTAAATTTTATTTTTCACTTTAAAAGATAGATTGTTTTGTATATAAAACATATTTTATTCCCAGTAATTAAAAAAAAAAAAAAAAAAAAAAAAAAAAAAAACGGAAAATTCTGCTTATTTTCTTTATAAACAGATTTATCTACATTAAATAAGATTTAATTTTTCTAATCTTACTATAAGTTTGAGGAACTTAGGTATTCTTGAAAAAAAATATGTTAGTTTTTCAACGTTGTTATAAGTTTTGTGGTCTGATAAGTCTAAAAACTACAAAATAAATATGCTGTCAGTATATACATTACAGTATTACATCATTTTTTAATCAGTGCGTTAACTTGTTAGCTTGTTAGTCTGTTAATATAATCTCATGAAAGAATAATCTAACAGATTTTGGAACAATTTCATTGTATATTAATAAAATCAGACTTCTGTCTGTAAATTTCTTAGAATCAAAACATTTTTTGTTATCTTCATGATTTATACATCGTGAAAACTTCATAAAAATTTCTCTCTGTGTGTGTATGTGGAGGGCACTGAGCTGAAGAACAACTGGAGCAAATGCTTCGACAGTGTTCGTGAGTGCCAGTTTTTCTGCAATCATTTGCCGTGCAGAGTCAAATCTTGCACGGCAGGCAACATTTGTCAGGTCGTCTATTACTATTATACTCTTTAAAGAATTAAAATCTAAAATTCTAATATGTTTAGCAAATGGTTGTTAGAACAGAGAACCTTTAGACAATTTTACTTTGAAATATAACGATATCAAATGCTTTCTGCCGTGCAACGCTCGGAAGACAAATGTTCCAAAACGGCACGCAGAAACCGGTCTAGCATTTCCTCTAGTTGTTCTTCAGCTCAGTGGTGGAGGGTCGTTGTGTCTGCATGTCTGTAACGTTATTTTTGTCCAATCATCATGTCAGAACTAATGGACGGAAGTCAACAACACTTGGCATGGATTTATGTCTATACCCAACTTAAAATTATACTTATCGAACATTTAAAAAATTTAATTAGATTTACTTATATGAGCAAAAAATGCTTTTGTAACTAATGAAAAATTATATCTAGGTATTTAAATATGTTAAAATGACTATATATGAAAAAAAAAAAAAAACTTTTACTTTCCGGTGTTGTTTTGTTGTTTGGTGTAAACTCTGCGTTTTCTTACGCAGACGATATCATTCCTTATTTCTGAAAATTCTTTTTAAAATTTATATTTCCGTTTAAAAGTCAGATTGTTTTGTATATAAAACATGTTTTTATCGCAAGCAATGGTGATTAAATGCTCTTTAAAAAGCTCCAAAGAAAGTTATGTAAAAGGAGGATCTCTTACATTTCTCAGGTACGATTTTATTATTATTATTTTATTATACTTCGCACTTTTTAAATAATCATTTTTGTAAAAGGCTTACAAGTACTACATTTAGTTCTTTAAATTAAAAAATAACAATTGCATGTAATATCTAATATATATATATATATATTATATATCCAATATTGTTTTTATAATAATTCATCGGAATTATATTTATTTCTGAATAATTGATTTAAAGGAAAAAAATAAGAGCTGAAAATCTGAAAATTCAGTATTTACACATGTTTGATCGATTTATCTTTAGTTAGAAATAACCTGGTGTGTCAATCACACGACTTTCTCTTACCCTCCATTTCAATACTTATACTATAAGGATAAAATGCAGATTAAGTCATAAGTGCAATAAGTTAAGATAATAAATTTCAATTTACATTAAAAATAATCTAAATTAGATTTAGGAACAGTTTTATTTGATATATAATTGTAATCCTCTTCAAACCCCGGTCCATTATAATGCCTACATTTA
The DNA here is from genome assembly GCA_963930645.1 of Salticus scenicus. NCBI lineage: Eukaryota > Metazoa > Arthropoda > Arachnida > Araneae > Salticidae > Salticus > Salticus scenicus. The sequence continues at coordinate 65,663,714 of OZ005661.1, read as the reverse complement.
TTTTAAAGAACTTCAAAGCAGTTATTAATTTGCCCTCAAATTAGTATCTCTTATAATTTACTGACAACAACCCTATTGCTTTTCAACATTCTATTGCGAAAACTTCGTAAGTTAAGATTTTCTTAACATGTCCAAGATACAGCAAAATTTTGCATAAACTTGCATTATGAAGATTATTTTCAACATTAAGGTATCGGGTTAGATTTACAATATGATTTACGATGCTGTTCTGAACCTCATTAACTATAAATATTCTGCTTGGAGAAGTTACTAGAAATTTAAAGATTTCTTAACGTGAAATTAGGGCAAAATTTTGCCAAAATCGTGACTTATGAGAATATATTGCACTGTAATCATCTGAGACTATTTTTTAAATATTTCATATAATATAGGTATGAATATTATTAAATTCTGACATTCTTCTTTACTTAAAAAACGTTTTTAAATTATTCGAAATTAAAGGTTTGAATAACATGTTGGCCGAATAGAGCAAGCACTATTTCATATAAAATTGCATTATGAGAATTACTGAATTGGAATTCGTACACTGAGAAAAAAATTATACCGCCTTCTACTAATATGAATAAGTGGTCATTTTCTAAATCACTTAACTAGAAATATAGATTTCCAAGCTATACGCATAAGGTACGCCAATAAACTGAATCGACGAAATGATCGAGAATTTCTAGTGTACACATATGCAGATGGTGAAACAATATTCTGAATACTCTAAATATTCTGAATCATTTGTATTGCGAGAAATTCTCGCTTGATTTTCTAGAATTTTGTAACAAACCAAGATTATAATTGCTGAAACCTGCTTCTTGTAGTCTCATTTATTTGCAGAGATTTTTAAATAACTTTGCCCTCTAGAATATAGGCAAATTCTCTAGAATTCTAATAGGGGCTTCTAGAACTCACTTTCCAAGGATTTATAAGGATGACATGGAACTATTTTTTCTAAAGCCACAATTTAGATTCTAGATGTCAGTTACAGAAATTTTTCTCAGTGAATGAGATTGCATAAAAACTAAAATATAAAACTATCTCTAATAATAATAATAATAATAATATGATAAAGTATATTATTTTGAAGCAAACAGTGTTTACCCTACCATTCCAGATGAATTTACTGGTCTTAACAAAAATATACCATAATGTATAGCCTAAATCTAAGAGAACATATGTATAATAGGAAACTGAGAAGAGTTCATCTATGCCAATTACTTTATGCTCTGAACAATAGAAAATAGATATCATGACGAAATATTTACAGCAAACAACCAATATGGATGTCAAATTATACGGAACACATCTTCTTAATAAAATACCAAAATCAAAATGCGGATTTTTTTCGTCATCTCAATTCTTCGCTTTTCTTTATCACTATACAAAAATTGTCATTGCAGACTTGACGGGATGTTAATACGTGTTAAAATTGAAAATTTTAACACTTTTGAAATTTATTATTTTTTACCAAATCCTCCGGAAAATATTTCAGTTTCTTTTATTTAATTATTTTTCTCTATTTAAAATGTTTAAAAGTCCGTTTTTTTCAAAATTCATTTCATTCCGTTTTGGCATTTTCAAATATTTTTCTAAATTTCCGATTTTTCAATTTTAAATACTTTTCTAAATTTTATTTCCTTGCTACTTTATTTTAATTAGATAGCTTATTTTATTTTCTTTAATTTGAGCCATCGCTCATAGAAATAGCTTAAAATTTAATTGTTTTATCTTCAAAAAAATCATAAGTCCAAAAATACCTTTTTTATTTAACTGTATTCTTAAATTCAGCGGTCAGCCATGTTTGCTAAATAATTTCGTATCTTCCCGCGCTTTCAGAAGGGGAGGAAATGTTCTAGAACACGCCGGAAGGTTCGTAGCGTCTCTTTCGCGAGAGCTGATTGGCTACTCGGGGCGAGCGGGAAATTGGATAATGTTTTCTCTTCCCCGGACTCACTCTCTTGAATGTAAGCTCTGGTAAGAGGAGCACGTAAATTTTCGCCGGTCCATGGCGCCGGGATTCGGCCTTAGCAAACGAACCGGTGTCATGGACAGGCCGATCATCCAATTTTTATCTGATTTTAATTATGTTATCAAGACATTTCAACCTTGGATTTTAAGTGTGTCGGAAAAATCGCTGGCTAAAGATTAAGATCGAATGCCTCCAACATCTGGATGTACGTTTCTTACAAGCTCATAGAAGAACTGGCCAGAAGTAACTAAGCCTAAAACGACGCTCAATTCATATCATCTCTAATTTCTCATGTTTGTGTGAAAAGGCTATTCCGTAGCCTTCGAAGTTTGCCTGTATTATACACCGATCGCACGATCAATATGGAAATGTTGATCATTATCTCTCAAAACAGTGCTTCATACAATCTTAGAGTATTTGCACTATTAATGATTGAAGTCAATGGCGGCTCGTGAATGACGTTTTGGGGGTGCTGCATCGAAGCGTCTAGAAAAAGTACATGGAATGGAATCTTTATTCGTCTTATTGGCTGACTCTTTCATTTTGAGAATCAACGTAATACATCGACACTTCAATAGCCAATCAGAAGAAAAAGCTTTCCACGCTAATAAACTGTTTTTAGTCAGTAGCTTGCAGCCCACCCAATACGTCATTCACCAGCCGCCACTGATTGAAGTGCGAAATCAAACAGGGAGCCAGCTTGATCGGAAATAGTGATGAAGTTACCTAATGATGCATAAACAATATTTTGCTCAAGATGAAATAGTGTCTATACCCCCTAGCAAATTAAATCGCATCAAAATGAAAATCGGCAAAATATCTAAATTATTGTGATCTGTGACCTATATCTCCATGAAATAATATGACATTCTTGGGATTAATATCAGTGTTTGTTTTTTTATCAAAGATCTCGTAACGTATCGCGACTCTTGAAACATTATATTGCCAGTAACAGATTGTTTTAGTTATGTCGGAAATGAACATATTATGTGGCGATTGTGTCTACCTCTGCATCTAATTATATATATTTTTTCTATTATCTATGGCCATAGAATCATCTTTATTTTATCCAGCTATTTATGATTTATTATGTTTGAATAAATTAGTTGGTGAGCTAATCCATGTGTGATTTATTAAAGGATCGTGTGCTCTCTTGGAATATATATTAATACATATTTTTTAGTTTTCCTTTTTCTGCAAACGGGGTAAGTTTATAAACAATTTTATTTTCCTATTTATTTTATTTTATTTGAATTTTATTTTGATTTATTTCAATTTAAAGTATTTGGTATTTAAATTTATTTCTTGAGCAACGGCACAAACGCAAATCACAAAACCACTATACGTTCTGTCCTTCCACTAAAGAATATTATTAACGATCATTATTTATATACTTTATTTATTTTATCTATTCAAAATTCAAAAATTTAAAACTCAATTTCTCATATTTTTTTTCCATCATAACATTTATGGTGCCGTCAAAAACAAACAAACTCTATTTAGGTTGAAAACCTAGGGTTATGTGCTCATTAATTTCTTTTTTAAAAAAAATTAATTAAATTTTTAGCGATCGCGATATTAAAAAAAAAAAAAAAAAAAAATCGCGAATATTTTATTTATGTTTTTATAATAACATATGCATGCTATTTATAGTATTCCAGAATATTATATTGTTTATGTGTGTGTTTTCATTTTATTTGATGTGGTAAATCTCAATATACTGCATCCCAAAAGATAAAAGGGATGCAAATCATTTTGAGCTATTGCAACCATGAATGTTTAAAATAAATAAACAAAAAAAAAAAAAAAATTGATTGAGATTTGCCACTGATACAAACATTTATTTTCTTTTGTATTGCAATCTTGTATTTTTCATATGATTCACGGATTTGCTTAAAATTGAAAGAGAGGTTTCAAAATTCTTTACTAATAAGATGAATATTTATATTTTGTTATTGCAAATGAATGCCAGTTTAAAATTAACAGATTTGCTTCAAAAAAAAAAAAAAAAAAAAAAAAAAACTTTTAATGCTTGTTTTTTAAGAAAAGGGATATCTATATGAAACCAAAATATTGAACTTAGATAAAACGTAGTAGGGGATGATTAGTTATTTTATTGTTTATGACATGCCTTAATTATGAAGTACGATTTATTTTACAACTACTCCTAGATAGAGTAGGGAATTTACTTCAATGGAAAAAATAAAAAGATAAAATTTATAGAAAAAATTTAGAATATACTTTCTTTTAAAGGGATGATTTCAGTATTCCTTAAACATTCAGTTGAATATATATTACTAAAAAAAAAAAAAAAAAAAAAAATTCTTTATAATGTAATATTTCTGAGCAGGGGTGTTTGAATATCCTTTTGGGGGATGGTATTACTTTGCATCAATGAAAAGCCAAGCCAAAGGCCACGGCAAAGTTTTTCAGATCGTCATTGGACCTCCCTAATTGTATATGACAATTCTTTTACCTAGAATCAAAAAAAAAAAAAAAAAAAGCATACATACCTTTTCATATATTTTCTCAGGCATGATATTTTTACAGGAAACATTGGTAGGCAATTAATATAAAACATCATTATTCAATTTGAAAATAAAATAAAAATTTTATGAAATGTTATGAAACTGTGCACAGTAAAAAGTATTTTCTAATAAATTATTGATGATAGAGCATTGCATCAGCACTAAATTAAAATGCCCATGTGGTTGTAAACCGATTAGGCAACCCTTTCTGGCTTTTGCTGGCATGCATGTTTTCTATTCAAAATTCTATACATGAAAAATACCTTGAATATTTATCAATCATAGCATATGCAGGGACCAATATGAGTTGAGCCTTTGTACAGTGTCATCAGCAGTCTCATGATGCATAGCTTATATTTATGTGGAATAAAATATTTCCATTTTCTTCAATTTTAAATGAATATAGAATAATGATATCAAAAAATCATGATGATTAGCATAATTGCCTGTTTTCCTGCCAACTAATTTCAATTAGTATAAAATTTACTCTAAAATGTTCATTTATTGATGTATGATCCACTTTTCATCCCTATTACAATTCACTCCATCATAGGCAAAATTTAAAATTTAATCATGGCTAGGACTTCTCAGCAAAAAAAAAAAAAAAAATTCTTTTACTTGTCAACAATTGTTGAAACTGCTGCAATAAGTAAATACGTAAATAACCAAATTCACTTACCTTAAAATTATTCTTTGATTTCAATGTGGGTACATGTGGATGGTAGGCTGGGTTATAGGCCGCCTAGTTCTGTCAATAGTATCTGTCAGGCTGGTCCGAGATATTCCACTTTTGCATTGACACTGTAAATCTTGAATCTTTGCAGATCTTCAAATTTATACAATATTTGTTAACCTAAATAACACATTTACTTACCTGTAAAAAAAAAAAAAAAAAAAAAAAAAAAAAAACCATGCACCTTTTTCAAATTTTGAAATTTATTTATGAAAAGATGAAAAATGATAAATCAATTGCACCTGCCTGCTTTAAATCCTTGTGGTTGTGCAGGAGTGTGTATTCAAAGACAACACAAATTAAATTTACAAAAAGTTTTTATTTACCAATTCCCTTTGCATGTGACATATTTTTAAAAATGTAGGTGATTTTCTCGAGTATTTTTGGGGACCTATTATAGCCAAGCCTCCTTGAGTGTCTATGGGCTGTCTTCCATACTCACATTATTTTACACTGATTTAATATAAAATTGTCACAACTCCTAATCATCTCAATTGTAGATATTGCAACTCACTCATGGTAAAGACGTTTATTTTGTGGGGATCACTAGCAGCTTTTAATGGGAATATATTTACCCGCTGTCATCTGCAACTTAATCCGTGTTGAAACTACTTCATGAAAGTTGCCTTACAATATCTTCAATTGGAACTCCAATAATTTTTTTTTACCTTTAATTATTTGTTGTGAGGTGCATACATTTAACTTTAGAAATCCTGTTAAGAACATAATTGCTGAGATGTTTTGGTATTCATAAAATAATAATAATAATAATTTAAAAAAAAAAAAAAAAAAAAAAAAAAAAAAATCTCTTTCGAATTCGTCAAATGAGCAAATCTCCATTGTACTATTTTGTGTGTTTTAAAAGGTAGCATGCATATGAAATTTTTTTTTTAACTTACCCTCATGCATTTATGTGCTTAGTGTTGTTTATGTCTATATATATATATAATCAGGTTTTATAGTATCTATTGTGTTTTACATGTTATGTTATGGTCCTCATCCAATTTCCCGTCGCCAAATTCTTTTTTTTTTGCTCTTTTTTTTTGTTGTTAGCGGGAGGAATGTTAAAATTGAAAATTTTAACACTTTTGAAATTTATTATTTTTTACCAAATCCTCCGGAAAATATTTCAGTTTCTTTTATTTAATTATTTTTCTCTATTTAAAATGTTTAAAAGTCCGTTTTTTCAAAATTCATTTCATTCCGTTTTGGCATTTTCAAATATTTTTCTAAATTTCCGATTTTTCAATTTTAAATACTTTTCTAAATTTTATTTCCTTGCTACTTTATTTTAATTAGATAGCTTATTTTATTTTCTTTAATTTGAGCCATCGCTCATAGAAATAGCTTAAAATTTAATTGTTTTATCTTCAAAAAAATCATAAGTCCAAAAATACCTTTTTTATTTAACTGTATTCTTAAATTCAGCGGTCAGCCATGTTTGCTAAATAATTTCGTATCTTCCCGCGCTTTCAGAAGGGGAGGAAATGTTCTAGAACACGCCGGAAGGTTCGTAGCGTCTCTTTCGCGAGAGCTGATTGGCTACTCGGGGCGAGCGGGAAATTGGATAATGTTTTCTCTTCCCCGGACTCACTCTCTTGAATGTGAGCTCTGGTAAGAGGAGCACGTAAATTTTCGCCGGTCCATGGCGCCGGGATTCGGCCTTAGCGAGCGAACCGGTGTCATGGACAGGCCGATCATCCAATTTTTATCTGATTTTAATTATGTTATCAAGACATTTCAACCTTGGATTTTAAGTGTGTCGGAAAAATCGCTGGCTAAAGATTAAGATCGAATGCCTCCAACATCTGGATGTACGTTTCTTACAAGCTCATAGAAGAACTAGCCAGAAGTAACTAAGCCTAAAACGACGCTCAATTCATATCATCTCTAATTTCTCATGTTTGTGTGAAAAGGCTATTCCGTAGCCTTCGAAGTTTGCCTGTATTATACACCGATCGCACGATCAATATGGAAATGTTGATCATTATCTCTCAAAACAGTGCTTCATACAATCTTAGAGTATTTGCACTATTAATGATTGAAGTGCGAAATCAAACAGGGAGCCAGCTTGATCGGAAATAGTGATGAAGTTACCTAATGATGCATAAACAATATTTTGCTCAAGATGAAATAGTGTCTATACCCCCTAGCAAAATAAATCGCATCAAAATGAAAATCGGCAAAATATCTAAATTATTGTGATCTGTGACCTATATCTCCATGAAATAATATGACATTCTTGGGATTAATATCAGTGTTTGTTTTTTTTATCAAAGATCTCGTAACGTATCGCGACTCTTGAAACATTATATTGCCAGTAACAGATTGTTTTAGTTATGTCGGAAATGAACATATTATGTGGCGATTGTGTCTACCTCTGCATCTAATTATATATATTTTTTCTATTATCTATGGCCATAGAATCATCTTTATTTTATCCAGCTATTTATGATTTATTATGTTTGAATAAATTAGTTGGTGAGCTAATCCATGTGTGATTTATTAAAGGATCGTGTGCTCTCTTGGAATATATATTAATACATATTTTTTAGTTACCTTTCTCTGCAAACGGGGTAAGTTTATAAACAATTTTATTTTCCTATTTATTTTATTTTATTTGAATTTTATTTTGATTTATTTCAATTTAAAGTATTTGGTATTTAAATTTATTTCTTGAGCAACGGCACAAACGCAAATCACAAAACCACTGTACGTTCTGTCCTTCCACTAAAGAATATTATTAACGATCATTATTTATATACTTTATTTATTTTATCTATTCAAAATTCAAAAATTTAAAACTCAATTTCTCATATTTTTTTTCCATCATAACAATACGAATGAAACGTGAATGCACTTTTGCTTACCTTTAATGCCGGATCTAAAGTAGTATTTAATTATATAAAGCCTAAACAATTGTTTTGTGAAATTTTGTACAAATATTTTCCAATAAATTCTTTTATGAAACTTTACATCGGAACATGACCATTTTTTGCGCAAATTATCAGCGTAAGGCTCTTTGTGCTAGTACTTAGACAAATTAAAATAACTGAATTTTTTTAATGATGTTGATTTTTTTATTTATTTAGTTTTAATATAATTAGTTTCCATTATTGGTTTAACAAACAGACAAAATTATAAATTATCTTTTTTTTTTTTTTTCCCTCACATAATGAAATAATATATATATATATCATCATCATCATCATCACGATAACATTTTTTAAATAGCAAGAAGCAAATATTTCAATTTTCTTTTATTATCATTGCTATTATTTTCTTTTTATTAAATCCAATGTTACTTTTATGCTGAATTTTTTTTTTTCGAAATAAAATCTGTTTACCAATTTTTAAATATACAAAATTATCCAGAAAAATATCTCTTCGTAAAAATATCCAAAAGCAGAAATTGTGAATATAAAACACGATTAAATAGAAACTAAATGCCTAAAATGGTTATTATTAATATATTTATAACGACAAAATAAAGGAAAACTGAGAAATGATGAATGACTAACACTTATCTATTTCAGAAAAAAAAATAATAATGAATAGCTATTCATCCTTTTCTAATAGCGTTTCTTTCTATTTCTGAATAAATCTTACAAATCTTATAGTCTTTATATTTTTTAACAGATTTACACAAATATAAATTAATTTCTCACTTGAAATATCGATTCCATGATCTTGTATAGTACCTATTGTAATAAATAAAGAATAGGATATCACATTAAGTCTTTTTCATTATAAATTTCCTTAGTTAAAGGCACTCTGTTTTAATTGCAGATAGTTATTCGTAAGTAAACATTACATTTCTCATTTGAAAATAATTTAAAAATTAAGTTGAAAAAGTGTTGATTGAACCGCTGTGCGAAAATTTCAATAAATAAAGTTAAATTTCCGAAAAGTTCGGAAAAAGAAAGAAAGAAAGAAATTATTGCATTATGAATGATTAAAAAAAAAAAAAAAAAAAAAGTTGATTAAAACGATATGCGAAAATTTCAAAAGGTGAAATAATAATTTATTAATAGTTCCAAAGCAATTTCTTTTTTAAATAATATTGCTCGGCATGAAAAATGCCTCTCACCCCATTTCAGCATATTCTTATGCAAAATGACCTCCTGAATCCGAATAGGACGCCCATTTTGCCCTATCACCTACTGTTTTTCAGAAATGGACCCCTATTTTTATCATTTTTCCTTGATTTTTTGGCTATAAATTTGATTTTTAGGAGAGGGAAGGATTATTTTAACCGTTAAATATCTTCTGATGGGCTACAGAGTTGGAAAATTCTAAAACATGGACATCTGCGACAATGACAAAAATTTTGGGGAGGATTTGCCACTGAAATTATGCATCAAATATCTTATATTTTTTTAATCTGTTATTAATGTTATTTTTTAAACTATATATTTTTTGGGTTTTAGGTGTTAAATTAATTATTTTTTTTTCTTCAAATCAAATTCATGGTCATAAAATTATCGAACAGGGAAAGTAATTGGGGGGATGGTGTATCTAGAAAACTGTGGGTGACTGTTCAAAATGGGAGTCATATTCGGATTCAAGAGGTTATTTTACATAAGAATCAGCAAGAAATGTGCCAGATCTCGATTTTTTTTCCCTGAGCCGTGTATTTGAGAAAAATACAAACCGCGTATCATACATAATAGAAAAATGTTGATTGACACGACTTTTCGATGGTTGGTTGGTTGGGTATAACGTCGTACTAGTGTTGCTTTATTGGGCAATCGATGACTGTCTGGAACTCACCCCTTCTGAGACATGCCGTCACAATTTTCATCCTCCCCGAAGGAAATGGCTTCCCTGCTACGGTGACACCCCACCCCACACGCATACACACAGAAGGGCAGTCTGGATGGGAATCTAAAGGACATGACATGATTTTCGGACATTTTAGTCTAAAATAAGAAAATAATATTACTATTTTAAAACTACACTCATTGCCAAAAAAATTTGAGCACCAAGAAAGAGTTGTCAGAATGAAACGAAATTTTACATGCGTAAATGCAACATTTATACAAGTAAATGGTTAAAAAATCAAAACGAAATGACCATTTATTACAGGAAACGTTACGAAAGAATTGAAGTTTTAGTACCCTTCTGGGCAACCTCTAGCGTAAATGCTGCATGCGACACGGGCAGGCATTGAAGCATACATATCCAATATGATGTCCTGTGGTATCTCGTTCCACATTTCTTGTGAACGCGTCTCTAATTCATCCAAACTCGTAGGCGCCCAACTTGCCGTCCCAAGTGATCCCATAAATTCTCGATTTGTAACAAATCTGGGGATCGAGCAGGCCAGGGAGGTGTGGCATTGGGACGGAGGCAGTCCTGTGACCCTTCTTGTGTGTAGCTGAGACTGTCCTGTTGAAAAGTGGCTCCTGGGAGCCTGGCTATAAATGGCAACACATGTGACTGAAAGATGTACCGAACGTACAGCTGGACTGTCATGGTGCCGTGGATCAATATTAGGGATGATCGTGTGTCATATGCAATGTCATCGCATACCATCATACCAGCTGTGCGCGAGGTGTGCAGCTGTAAAGCAAAGGCAGGACTAAGGCGTTACCGACGGTGCCTCCACACACGTACATGATTGTTATCATTGTCTAAATTGAATCTGGATTCCTTGCAGAAGACGACCTTGTTTCATTCGGTTGCGCTCCAAACAGAGGAGAGGAGGATGAGTATTATTGGCAGCGCACGTAATGGGAGCAGCGATAGCAAATGTCCTTCAGCCAGGCGCCTTGCGATGGTACGTTCAGACACAAGGGCAGGTCGTGTAGGTACTGCATACATCCGAAGGGTGGACAACGTGACAGTTGGCGCCATGCGTATTTTTCGTATGATATAACGATTTTTTTTTTTGTTATTGGTCTGCTAGCGCGTCCGGAGACCAATCGCCGTGTAAGCGACCTCTCTCTTGTCCACTGGTCCCATCATTTCCTCACAGTAAAATCCGAACAGTCTAGGTGGCCGGCTACTCGCCGAGCTGATCAACCGGATTTCATCATACCGATGATTCTTCCCCTCTCGGACTTTGACAGTTGCTCGTGTTGTCTTCGATGGCAGCATAAGAGCATCTCTGTTTAAAATCAACCCGCTGCAACAGATTATGTACACCAAACAAGCTCTGCTTGCTTAGCTGTTTTATACTCCAACATGAACGAAGTTCAACGTTCTCTGGTGGCATTACGCAATGCGCAATCATGCTGCATTTCTAATCATTTGCATATCTGCCTGGCACGTACCTTCGTGCCAGATTTCGTTACGGTCTAACAATTACTTACTGGTGAGCAAATTTTTATGGCAATGAATGTATATTTATCCCACTTAAAGAAAAAAACGAGAATAATAAAATGATGTAATAATTATAAATAATTTTTAAATTCTGAGTAAATTAAAATAATGTTTGCAGAAGTTCTGAAATTATATCCAATTGACGTTTTTGCTTTCTATTAAAGATGCTAGTTTCAAAATTGAAACAGGAGTTACAAGTTTTTTGACTAATTCTGTACAATTTTCAATTTTGCATTATAAACTTATAGAAATGCCTTTCTGTATGACGTATTTTATACATGATTCAAAGTTTGTACGCCGAGAAAAATATACCGCCTTCATCTAGAACAAATAAGTAATCATTATCTAAACTAGAAATATAAATTGCTGAGTCATGCGTATATGGTAAACAAATAACCTGAATAGACGAAATGATCGAGAATTTCTGGTCTATACTTTTCTAAATGATGAAACAATATTATGAATAATATTATGAATATTATGAATCCTTTATACTGCAAGAAATTCTCGTTTGATTGAGTCATGAACCATAATTATAGTTACTAAAACTCGCCTCTTGTGTTCGCATTTATTTTCAGACATTTTTAAAGGAGATTGGCCACGATAATATAGAAAAATGCTCTAGAATTTTAATAGAGATTTTTAGTACTCGCTAGCAAAGGTAACTAGAATTTATGCGGATGGCTATTTTTACTATATAGCCATAATTTAGTTTCCAAATGCCTTTCATATAAATTTTTCTTAGTGTAATACGTAATGTGGACCAAGTTCATTAATGTTATTTTTGATGTTGAAATAAAAAACTCATCATTTGGAAAGACTTACGTATATTTTTCCTTATTGGATTTCATAAAGTATATATTAATTTATAAGTACTAGTATCACTCATTGGATAAACTTCACCAGTTTTTAGAGTAAGCATCTAAATAAAAACTTCCGTGTAAAAATTTTCTCTGTAATCAACATATTAAATAAAAAAAAAAAAAAAAAAAAAAAAAAAAAAAATCATTAGCGGAATTTTTATTTGTATGATGATTCATATCCTTATGAGCTTCTATATTTATTTCATTCTATTTCCCTCTCAATTCGATTGATCAAAGTTCTTTGTATGAGCATTTTAATAGCAAGGAAAACTGGCTATATCGAAACAATATATCAACAGTTTGAAAAAAAAAATTCACTTCTATTGCCACATAAATAAAAAATAAATCCCGAAAAATAATCTGAATCACAATCTATTCTATAGGATTTAAAAAAAGTCTAGTGTAAAACATCCACACGACTTCCTCAATATTGCATGTATTATATGCACTTCCTTTTTAGAGATAATGCCATAAGGATACATAAAATTAACCTAACAAAATAGACGCCTAAACATTTCCTAGTGAGAAAAAGGTGATACATGTGTAAGACATATAAAACATAGTTAACATAACAAATAAAAGAAATAATAATAATAAAAAATAAATAAAAAAAATAAAAAAAAAACAGAATTTTTTAAAACACCAATTTCCGAGATCTAAAACTGATCTACTTAATCAGGATGTTAATTTTCTTGTAATAACCACGTGATACATAAGAGGGAGTATCTAATATGGGTTTATGTAACAAATTTCAAGAAAATCGTTAGAACCGTTTTTGAGATACCGACTTTTACCAAAACTTGGCATACTCAATTGTTGACCGGAAAACATCAATCCCGTACAAAAGATTATCTAAAGGCATGTTATTGTGGCGAGTTTGAAAAAATCTGTACATCCGTTTTTAAAGGAAAGTACTTGGGAGACCTCAAATTGAGTTATTAATACAGGACGCCTATCAATTTTCCTGAACTAACCAACTATATCATACGAAAAGACATCTGATAGAGTGTTTATATAGCAAGTCTAAAAGAAAAGTGTTAGAACCATTTTTGAGATACGGACTCACGGTCCGGATTCCAGTTTCCAATTTTCACTAAAAGTTGGAAAAATCATGTATACACCACGCTTGTCTCGATTTTGAAGTTTCGTAGTTCTATCTTTAGTAGTTTCGGAGATATGATAGTCAGAAAATTCCCCACACACATACAGGCACACATTGTCCGATTGCCAAAAACTACTTCTTTTGATTCAGAAGACCTTAAAACATGTAAATCAGGTGAAAACTCGATATCAGATATTTCGACTGAATACAATTCTTTCGTTATCTCGGTAGTCCAGTAATGAAAGTAAAAATTGAACATTCAAATTTAATAACTTTCTTCTTTAGACAGTTTAAACGCAGAAAGTTACGTATGTAAAATGAAAAGTTGATATATATAAAGTTTTTTGTCTGCTTTCGTAGACTCATATTTGTTTTTATTTTATTTTATTTTATTTTATTTTATTTTATTTATTTATTATTATTATTATTATTATTATTATTATTATTATTATTATTGCAAACTTTTTTGACTATCGAACAATGCTATTTTAAACTTTTTCTCTTATTAAAAATATGCTAAAAACGTACGACAAAGTTTCTGCTTGCGTATTAATTTTAGTAAAACAAAATTTGGAGACAAATGCTTGTTTTACATTTTATTACATTCTCCACTGTCAGTCGTTTACATTGAACAAACTCTTATTTATATAACCATTTTTTTTTCTCTTGTGTGTGTGTGTGTGTGTGTTTATCTTTAACAATGAATATAATTCATAATGCACGTGTTATATACACTATCCAATGAAGTATATGTATATTTTTAAAAAATGTAACATTTTAGATAATAGGAAAATAATATATTTATACTTTTTTTTTTTTTTTTTTTTTTTTTTTTTTGTAGTATTTTTCTATAATATCACCAATTTTAATTAAGGATTATAAATAAACAAAAAAAAAATATTTTAAGTAACTAAGCAAAGGTTTTATATTTAACTGTTAAATGCTTAAAGGTTTTTTTTTTTTTTTTTTTTTTTTTCATAACGAATTACTCTATACTTTTGCTTACGACTATCTTTTATATACGCCATAGGGTCTATAGGTGCCAATACCGGAAAGTTTTTATAAGTTTTTTCAGTTTATTTAATTTTATTTATTTGTCAAAAATATATGTGACAGACTCTTTTTAAAAAACTCTGGTGTATATATCTGATTTAAATGTAAGCAACGTTTGCACCTATGCAATAGAGATGATGTTTATAAAAAATATATTTCTTATTTGTATACAATATTTATCTATGTTATCTACAGCATAAGGAAGTTTTTACTATCCATTGACAAAATAAAGCCAAATAAGAGAAAATAAATAAAAAGGAAGGTGATTTTCCCAATAGTCTTAATGACATATTATTCTGCTTCCAGCTGTTGCCTTACTTATACGAAACATTGTCTCAAAAGAACATCATATTCTGATGTAAATATATATATATTTCGTTAACTGTTTTCGTGACTATAATTGTATTGAATATTAAATCAAAAAATATCGCAAGATATAAATAGATGTAATAAATTACGAAAATAAACTTTTAACATTAAAAGCCAGCACTAATAACGAAAAAAATTGTAGCTCCACATTTCCTTCAATAAAAATAGATTAAAAATTGTTTTGAAAGGTTTATTCATCAAAATTAATGTTTTTAAAATTATTTGAAAATGTGGCTGCATTATGGATATTTATATTTTGTACCGATTTACAAAGTAACCAGGTCTGCTATAAATCTTAAAATTTAAGAAAACCTATTTAAACCTCCATCATAAAAGTCAATTAGATTAATATAATTCAAACAGAAAAGCACACGTTTTAATATATATACATGTTTTTCAAAATTTTTGCTATAAACAGGACCAAATAGTACATTAAATTATTTTTACTTCCATTACCCTAATACAGTAGGTAATGGAAATATTGTGTTCGATCAAAAAATTCGATATCGAGATTTTAACTTATATGCATGTTTTCAGGTTTCCAGAGTCCGAAAAAGTGATTTTTGGCAATTGGCAAGTGTGCTTGTTTCTGTGTGTGTAGAATCTTTTGACTATCATATCTCCTAAACTAATAAAGCTAGAACGACGAAACTTCAGAATTGAGTTAAGTCTGGTGTACAGATTAAATTTTTCCTCTTTTGGTGAAAATTGGAAAACCGGAAGTAGAATATTTGAAACTGGTAACAGGACCATATGTCCGTATCTCAAAAACTGCTCGAACGATTTTCTTCAAACTTGCTATATAAACACCCTACTAGATGTTATTTCGCATGTAGTGTTTGGTTAGTTCGTGAAAATTGACAGGCGTACTGAATAAATACGTCAATTTGAGGTCTCGCAAGTGCGTTCCTTTAAAAGCATGTCTCCGGACCACCTCTAGGGGAGTATCCCAGACCGTCGCCAATTGCCCATCTGCGCAGCACTAGTGCGACGTAAAACCCAACCATCCATCCATCCTTTAAAAGCAGCTGCACGAATTTTTTTCATATTCACCATATCAACGTATGCACAATCATTCGTATGCACAAAAGAGTGCCTTCTATATAATATAGTATGATTAGCATTCGATTTACAGGGCGACACAAAAATATTCAGTTACATTAAGAGCTATTAATGAAAATTTGCTAGAATTGCACTTTTGTTTACATTAAGCGTTTTAACACTTTCTTATATTTTTAGTGGGAATATAATTTCAATTTGTGTATCTGTCTGTCCGATTGTCTACTTTTCTATTTGTTTGTTTCCGGCTCCTAGCGTCGGTAAATATTTTTAGAATTTTTTAAAAATGATACGATCAAGTTCACTATGGAATGCTCCCTATTTAAAATGACATTAATAGATCCGGTGCAACTAGTTTGTTTACAGAGACAACAACAACAAACAAACAAACAAACAAAAAAGTCAATGGATTAAGTTTTAGAACAGAATTTTTTTAAAGTTATATTTAAAATCTTTCTGATGTAAAAATCATAAAAACATTCACATGCATTTTTAATATTCTAAAATAATGTTTTTGTATAGAATATGATATGATTAACTTTTTCAGATTAAAAGTTATTCGATACAACAATTACGTTGAGTTGGAAAGTGTTACTAATCAATGCGGGCTGCATGATTTTTCTTTCTTGTTTGATTTATTTATTTAAATAGTTAAATATTTTTTGTTAAAAAGAAATCGTTACTGCACTAATATTACTAATTCTAATATTACTTTATAAAATAGAATTTATTGGAAGTTGTTATACATCTTATATTTTTTCCTATTAAAATGCATAATATCTTCAAACTTAGATTGAGAGAGTAAAAATTATGAAAGAAATAAAAGAAATTAAAAGAAATATAACTTTAAAAGAAATAAAATTTAAAACACATTTAGCCTAAAAGAAATAGATAAAAGAAAATAAAAAAAGAAAACTAATATAATCTTTTTTTTCTTCTTCTTCTTCTTTCGGAATAAAAAAAAAAAAAAAAAAAAAAAAAAAAAAAAAAAGAGTACAACACAGCGTGTTGTAAATTTATAACACCCTCTTTGAAAATTCAAGCACGTATTTATTTACAACACACTTGAAATTTACCGCACATGGCGCTGGAGATTCTTTTATCCGCACATTGTGATGTAATCTAGCATGTTCGTTTTTTTACAGTGAACATTAGGATTCATTTTATGTAAAAATTAATATACATCATAATTCATATTATTTTAATATGAATTTATTTATATCTTTCATAATTAAAAATATTTTTTTCGAGTCGAATGTGATCATGGATTATTTTTGGGTATCTTTACACTCTCAGAAATAATATACTCAATTTTGACGATTCAGACATCCTCGGGCTTAATTTCGTTGTTTTTGACAGCTATTTCATCAAGCGATCACGTGATTTTTGAGGAAACGTGAACTTTCAAATATTTGACGAAACTGTTTACTCACAATAGCATGTGCTAGCTTTCATTACCGCCATATTGTTTTTTTTTTTTTTTTTTTCCTGTTTTGTTTCGACTTTACGTTACAATGACTTTTATTTTCCGTCCTGGTGGTTCGGTCGGTAGGATGCTGCCTCTTGGATTCCCAGGTCTCGGTTTCGAATCCCGGTACGGGCATGGATGTTTGTGATGTCCTATGTCTACAAAATATTGTGTGCGCTTGTTTCTGTGAATTTCTGTAAAAATATGGATCAATTGAGACAAAAATCATTGTAACTATAGGTCTCAAAGCTGTCAAATAAATGTATAAATGATTTTTCCCCCTCTCTGTTTTATTTATATTTTCATTAAATATAATTAGGATTTAATGCCTAAAGCAACGAACTTGCAAGTAATTTTATAATTCTATAATTTGTATTTTATTCTGTATCCCGTAACTAGGATAAAAAAATGTATCTTTACTTTTGACGAAATTGGTAACAAGTGACAAAAGTAATTTTCTCAATTTGACGAAATATTCGCTCGGAGTATTTCCCCGGAAACGGTTTCGTCAAAATTAAAGAAAATTTTGTGAAATTTGAGTATCCACTTCTGAGAGTGCACTGTATCTCAAAAGAAAAAAAAAAGTTATATCAATTAAGTTATTTTTTAATGAAGATATTAATAAAAGTTTGTGATATGAATTTAACATTAGCAACTTCGAACTTCAAACACTTATAACTCTATAATAATAATAATAATAATAATAATAAATAAAATATACAACCAATATGTGTTTTTGCGTTGTCGCTACGTCAGAAATTCAAATATAAAATAAAAAAATCTGGAGTGACTTCACTCGACTTTCCGAACATTGAGTAATGAACAGTTTTGTAAATAAAGTAAAGAAAGAGGAGTTGTTAAACAAACAAAAGAGAGAGAAAACCATAATAGAGTGAGAATTTTTCTCCATATATTACACGATGTTTTATGTAACGCTACTGAACTTTGAGCCCATAGATCATAATGATAAAGAATTTTTCGTTGTGTCTCTGTAAAAACCTATAAATGATAGATTCACCAAAATGCTTATAGTTAGTGCAACAGTGATTTATAATGTTTATATAAATTTTCAGCTCAATTGAATAAGGCGTTTAGATGCTATCGCACTTTTAAAAATTTGGTCCCATAGGCCATAATGATAAAGATTTTTTCTTTGTGTCCCTGTAAAAAACTGTAAGTGCTAGTTTCATCAAAATCTATACAGTTGGTGAAACTGTGACCTATAACATGTGTACAAAATATGTGCTCAGATTAATAAGGCGTTTAGACGCTATCACACTTTTAAAAATTCGGCCCCATAGACCATAATGATAAAGATTATTTCTTTGTGTCCCTGTAAAAAACTATAAGTGCCAGATTGTTCAAAATCTATGCAGTTCGTGCAACTGTGACCTACAATATGTGTATAAAGCTTTTGCTCAGTTGAATAAGGCGTTTAGATGCTATCGCACTTTTAAGATTTTGGTCGCATAGGCCATAGTGATGAAGAAATTTTTTTTGTGTCCCTGTAAAAAAACTATAAGTGCTAGATTCACCAAAATCTATAGGGTTCGTACTATGGTGACTTACAATATACGTACCAACTTTCAGCTTATTCGAACAAAGCGTTTAAACGCTAGTGTGTTCACTCACAGACATACACACATACATACACACACACATACATACATCATCGCAAAAATAGTGAAAACTGACTAATTGGACCTCGAAACGTATAGAAACATCAAAATCTCAAATTCGGATTTTTGACATGATTACAATACTTTCCTCACTATAGTGTTCGGAATGTAAATAGGGCATATTACCATTGAACAAATCAACGTTGGTGTGCGTTTTAATATGTAGACGAACCTCAAATCGAAATTTCACTTCATTTTCGGAAAGTACTTGCAAATCCCTGTCAAATGATTACTATTGCATTTTTTGCATCCATTAGCAAGAAAGCTATATCGAGTATAGCGTTTTCTTTTTTTTCCCCCCTCGATTGTACAATCTGTCTTTATAATATTGAAATGCAGGATAAGAGTGTGAGTGTCTCAACAGATTTTTTTTTTTTTTTTTTTTTTTTTTTTTTTTACATAATAGAAAAAAAATTCGTAGTTCACACAAAAAAAAAAAAAATCTTCGAGAATGTAAAAAAGAAAAAAAAGAAAGCATGTTAATTGCAGATAAAGAAACAAAATCTCCTTCTAATTAAGTTCGAATTTTGTAGGTATTTCTATTAACTATTCCAAGAATTCTATGGAACTTCAAAGCATTTATCAGGAACATTCTTAAACAATAATTTTAGTTATAAAAAAAGCGCTGTGCATTTAATAAAATAGTTGTTTACATTCAGTTTATGTTAAAAAAAAAAAAAAAAAAAAATCTGATCGGTAAATACCTTATTTTAATTTCTCAAAGATTCTCATAAAACATGCGCAAATTCTTCTTATTTACTTTCAAATATTTTTCCTTTCAGTTTCTGAAAACATGCAGTGATGATAATTCATTATTAAGTGTTATAAGCTGTTTGAATTCAGAAACGGACGAAACGTAGCAGCTGATGATAAACGATATTCAATTGAATTATTTTAATTCAGTACAATGCAATTCAATAGATATACAAGGATAAACAAGAAATATAAAACATTAATATTTAGAAGAAATCGCTTCACCTATAAGTGCCTTTTATGTGAAGAAACGGTGCAGAAAAAGAAGAATCTCAGCGGTAGACGTTTTGGAATTCTTCAAAATTGTAGTCACGTTTTTTGCATTGATTGTCTAAAGGAACATACCAGAATAAACATCGAGTTTAACAAGATACAATACGGATATGAAGGCGATGATCTTTTAAATCGATCTTTGCTTTGCCCTGTTTGTAAATTACCATCATCTTTTATTATGTCTAGTCCGAAAATGTTATGGGATTTCAACGAGAAACTCGATTACATAAAACAATTCAAAATATCGCTTTCAAATATTCAGTGCCCTTTCGTGAAAAGTGGATTTCCCATGTGCTATTGTGAACCTGGACATGGTTTCCCGGATTCTTACACGCATTTTATGTATTATCAAAATTACTAAATATACTAACTAAAATGCTCGTGGAATTGTTAACAACCAATCAAAATTTGAAATAGTAAGTTTTTTTTTTTTTTTTTTTTTTATGTTTCGAAATATATGTTTGGTATTTTAAAACTGTTTTCAGTTTTACTTGTCAACTGAGAGAAAACACAAAATTAGTTTTAGTTAATAATTTTTTTTTTCTTCTTCTTCTTTTTATATGTAACATTTGAAGATAAATTAATTTGGTTCTGTATCAAATAGAAAATACAGGATATATATTATATCGCATATTATAAAATTAAAAACAAAATATTTTCAAATGCCTGAAACCTACTATAACAGCACTTTTAATAAAGCTTTGTATAATAATAAATAAATGTATGACTTGTAATTGACTCTTTATCATTCTTATTCAGTTAATCTAATTTACTTTGTATATAGTTTAAAAAAAAAAAGATAAAAAAAGGTTTCTTTTCATTTTAGTATAATAATGAAACAGTATATTGGAATACAGGTAAACTGTGTCTGTGGACAAAACAGGTGAAAATTTTCATGTTTTACATGAGCTTTTAGGTCTGGTAGGCGAAAGGGAAGCTCAGTTGGTTGAGTACTGTCACGTTGTGCCAAAGGACCTAGGCTCGATTCCTTATCTAGTTACCTTTCAATCATGCTAAAATTTATTCGGATTTTCCAATAATATATTTCAGTAATGCATACGGTCAAAGTTAAAATGTTTCATTAGGTTCTAAGTTACATACCTTATATTTAAAAGAAATTATTATGAACGTCTAATTTCAAATGCGATATCCTCTCCCAAATTTTAAAACTTCTTTCTAGAAAAATTAAGATTATTTAAAGCATTCTAAAATCATTGACTAAAACATTTTAACCATCTGACCGCCACTGACTGATATATCAGGTCACTGATATGTTGCTTCTCCCCCATTACACTTATAGTTCAAAATTATATAATTATGAAATTTTAGCTTGTTTTTAAAGTTTGAAGATCTTAAATAATAGTTATAAAGATTGTGATCATGTGCACAATTTCATTTTTTATTTTATGTTGAAAAAAGCTTTATTTTGGTACATTAAAAAACTTTGCAGTGAAAACAACATTACAATTTTACCTTTTTCAAAGAATTTCAGAGAGTTATTAAATATCTTACATAAAGTTTAATGAAATTCTAATCAGTATCAATATTGAATGTGTTAATAAATATTAACATCCAGGGAAAATTTTATTGCGAGGAAAAAAAAAAAAATACACTTTTTTGTTTTATTTATTTATTTATTTATTTATTTAGTTATTTTTTCCGAAAATCATCATTTCATTTTTTTTAAAGCACTCTTTTTTTTTTTTTTTTTTTTTTTTTTTTTCTTTCTTTCTAAAGCATTTGCAGGTTTTGTTTTCAATAAAATACGGAAAATAAATACGTAAATAAATAAATAAATAAATAAAATATTTACTTATTTATTTATTTTTAATACCTTTTTTTTGTGTTTAAAAGAAAAAAAAAACCATAAATTTAATTTACACCCATTTTTACAGGGGATTTTTCCAATAAACTTACCAGAAACTTCCCTTTTTTTACGAAAGAGTGAAAATAACTTTATATAACAGCCATTGTTGCTACCAAGAATGCTTCCTACATTGAAGTGATTTTTTTTCCAAGGTGCCGTAGAACCATCTCTCATATAGATGTCTTGTTATAACACATATTATTAGTACGATAGTTCGTACTGGTTCTTCCAGGCAGCGATTTTCCATTGTTGCCCTTTCCAGTATTACAACTTATTTATGAGTGTGGAAACATTTTTATCTAAATATGTAAAGCTGAAATTTTGTCATTGTATCTGTCCGGATTTTTATATCGAATTATTAGATTTTATAGAAAATTTGTATACTTATTAATCAGGATAAAATCTATCTAAGCTGTGTTTTTTAGTTCAGTGCAACAATTAATTCAAAAGATTTTAAAAATAAAATTTCCATATTAGCTTTAAAATGGTTAAAAAAAAAAAAAAAAAAAAAAAAAAAAAAAGATGCCAAAAATAAATAAATAAATAAATAAGTAAGTAAAAACTTTTCTTTTCATGTTGAAAAAATAAATAAATAAATAAATAAACGTGGAAACATTTTTTTTTTAATAATTAAAATAAAATTGAGAAAAATCATGAAAAAGAAATGAAGCAGCTTTATTATATAGAAAGGTATGTATTATGTATTACTCGTATTATTATTATTCATATATGTTAAAAGTAAAGTTAACTTGTATATAATTATGATGATTTCAGACAGATATGACGTCATTAGTTAACTAAGAAATTTATCTGAAAATATTTATATTTAACATTTTTAAAATTACTGAAAATAAAGTTTCTAAAATAATGATGTCGATTTCTAATAAATTAAAATAAATAGAAAAGTCTTAAATTTAGTAAAAAAAAAAAAATAATAATAATTTCTGAAAGTAAACAAACTGTGTGACATAAATTTGACTATTAAAAATTGACTGAATCTCTAAAATGTATATATCAAAAGTTTCTATGAAACATGACTTATAATTCGTATAATTTCAAAACTACTCAATAAAAAAATAAAAAAATCGATTTAACATTTTTTTTTTTTTTTTTTAAATAATTAAAATAAAATTCAGAAAATCGTGCTAAAGAAATGGAACAGCTTAAGTACAGAACCCCTTGACAAAGTTTAAATTTGGCACCGATGTAGCTTGGACGTTTCTCTTTAAGATCATTACTTACTCAATCGCGATAGTCTTTTTAATCCATCGTCAAAATGTCAACAAAGATTTAAATATCGTCAAGAGGTTCCTGACAAAGACACGTCGTTTTAAACTAAATTCAGTTTTGTAGAGAATTTTATATCTATTACTTAGAAAACAGAAATAGAAACAGAATTTAGAAATAGTTTTTATAATCTTTATTTCTTTACTGCCGAAACGTCAGTGGATACCTTCTGTTGAGACCCAAAATGGTTTGGGATCTGTCTGTGTGTTTGTTTGTGTGTCTGTCTGTCGCGCGATAGCGGCCGCAAAAATAACGCTATTGACTTGAAATTTGGTACACATGTTCATAAACCCCACGAAATCAGCTGTATGATTTTGGGTGTGTATTCCATTTGCAGTATGGAACACGGGGACACATCAAAGTTTTTCTTATCATTACGGCCTATGGGAAGAGTTTGTATGTACCACGACAGAGGCCGCAAAAAACCCGCTATTGACTTGCAATTTAATACACATATTTATGAGCTCAACGGAATTAGCTGAATAGTTTTAGGTGTGTATTCTATTTGTAGTTGATGTACAGGGACACACCAAAGTTTTTCTTATCATTACGGCATATGGGAAGAATTTGTATGTACCGCGATAGCTACCGCAAAAATCAAGTATTGACTTTCAATTTTTGCCGAAATGTTAGTGGAGACCCTCTGTTGAGACTCAAAAAGATTTTGGGTTCCTTCTATAAGTCTGTCTCTGTGTCTGTCGCGCGATAGCGGCCGCAAAAATCACGCTATTGACTTGCAATTCGGTACACATATTTATTAACCACACGGAATTTTAGCTGTATAGTTTCGGGTGTAAAACACACCAAATTTTTTCTTATCATTGCGGCCTATGGGCAGAATTTGTATATACCGCAATAGCGGCCGAAAAATTCCTCCGATTGACTTACGAACTGGCACACGAACTGGCTCTGTATAGAAATAGTTGTAAAAATTTTATGTCTATATTTTATTTGGACTGTATACAGGACACGTCAAAATTTTTATCATTACGGCATATGGGGTGAATTTCGTTTAAACGCATTTTGACATCATTAATTTACTATCAACGAAATGAAATTAGCGTACATTACTGAGATGCTTAAACTTATGTTTTCTGCATAAAATATGTGCTCTAAGCTTTCCTAATTAATGTACAGGACCATACAAAAGTGTTTTGACAAGCAAATGTAATCAGCCAAATTATGTCAAATTTCGAACAATTATTCATGAAGAAACGTAGAATAAGTTGAACAGTTTTTATTTGTGTTATAATGCAATGTTTATGGTTCGTTTACGGAGACACAAGAACTTCGTGATATTAGAGCCTATGAACAAATTTTTATTTAAGTGCACTTAAATACGTTTATGTTGCATTAAGCATAATGAAATTAACATACATTATAAAGATATTTAAAAGCATGTTTATTCTAAAAAAAGGATATGTATAGACTAAATATTTTATTTACTGGACCGCACAAAAGAATTCTGATGACGTACTGTAATCATCGAAATGATGTCAAATTAGGTTGAATTATTAATGAGTTATAATTAATTAAATAGGTGTATTCTTTTTTAGTGTATATAATTACTGTGGCTCCTTTTCTAAGATACATAAAAGAATTTCGCACTATTACGGTCAATAGTCGGTATTTCTTAAAAGTGTATTTTAACATGGTTACACCTCGTTAAATATAACGAAATTTTATTAGAATTTTAAAAGAATGTTTTTCAGTGGAGAAGTTTGGGCATAGATTTGGTAATTCATTTACAGAGTTACACAAAATAGTTCCGATGTGATATGTAATCATTTTGCATGAAATTTGGTATAAGTATTTATGAATTACAGGGAATTAATACAAAACAATCAGTTATTAGGAATACACACACATATATATATATATATATATATGTGTGTGTGTGTACAAATAGTTATAGAAAGAGAGGTAGAGCGGGGTGTTGAGGGGGCGGCAGCCCCCCTCAGGAACATTTCTGCTTATGTAGCAAGTCAGTCGAATCAATATATATATATATTATATAATAAGGAATAAATAAAAACAATCTGCTGAATAATGCGTTATGCAAGTAGGACGTTGAGGCTCCTGATCTGTAGATCCACTAGTTAATTTTTGACAGTGAGTGCAGCAACCTTCACCTGATTCTGTATAATACTGTGCATTGAGGGTTCTTTTTACAGATGCATAATATCATAGTACAGTAAATCTTCCGTTTTATACGAAGAAAACGGCAAATACCATCTGTTCTATCATAAGTGAGAGTTATTGTGTTTTATTTATACACAGTAGTACGTTATATTAAGAACTAGTGTAGCACTAGTAGAACGTAAGACCCTCTTAACCTCATCCTTAACCTGAAATTCATGGTAGTCCAGAGACTAAACATGACGTAAATTTACAAAACAGTTTCACCATCCTATTGTGCAATATTTATTAAGAAACTCAAAGAGCCGATTAACGTTACCATTTTAATTTTAAATGGCTGTTTATAGATGCATGCTTTATGGTTTAAAACTCTGATTACGAAATATTTTCTCGGAAACACAATTTTCGTGCAGGAGGCAAAAAAAAAAAAAAAAAAAAAAAATGGTCACATGACTAAGCATCTTTAAGGTTATTGAAAATGAGAAGTTTCTGGTCTTATGCTCCTAGTGTTTTCGACTAGTATTAAATCCTAAAAAATGTGAATGGTTGCCAAGAAGGATAAACTGAAATGTTTTCTTTTTATATATTTATTTTCTACTTTGTTCTTTAATACTAAATATTTCAAATATTAAATAAGATTAATAATACCTCAGGTTTTTCTTTTTAAAAAATCTCACTGTGTACAAACATTTTTAATATTATTTAATAGTAGTCGCTGTTCATTAGTTATAAATGCAACTGATAATACTAAAAGATATTTTTTGAAAGTAGTATTTTAATATTTTTATGGCGGCTGAAATTTAAAAATGCTATTCATATTTTTATGTAATTTGAATTTCTTTATGTAGAGTTTTCATAAAAAGTACAATTAAATTACTTTTCAAGTGAAAGCAAAGGATAATGCCAATGATAATAATTTACATAACATCATGATGCAATATCACAGAGAGTATAGGATTAATTACAACAGTATTTTATTATTGTATTGCTTTAATTCATAGCGCAGAGAAACAAGGAATAATTGCAAATTATATTAAAAATACTTTCATTTATATATCTATTGTTATTTATTTATTTTAGCATCTAGTACATGCATAATTAACTAACATAAATATTTGTTTACCAGTATTTTGCGTAGAAGCATAAGATTTTTTCGAAGTATTTCAGCAATAACAAGTACTGCAAGTAATATATTTGTAGTTTTATATATTTTCATTGAAGATAGTTGGAAAATTTCATTTATTCTTCAGGCGACCATGGGAGCCTATGCTGAATGAATGGCTGCAGTGTTAAACAGGGATGATATCCCTTGTGAATGAGAGAAAATATGTGATAAGGGAACGTCGAATGACTGGATGTTTACCAAATTCCAACTTGGTGGTCAAATTGGCATCCCTCTAAACCTTTGGAATCGTCCTAAATGCTAAACGCCAAAAAGTAGTTGCATTATAATTTTTAATATCAGTTCATATTAAATTTTCATTTAGTTTTTAGTTTTTGGTATGTTTAATTCAGTTCTAGGTTCATGTTTTATGGAGGCTTAAATTTAAGAAGAGAAAAGACACATAATTATAAAACAAAGTACAAACAAAATCATTTGTTTTATACCTCCCTTTTTTAATTTTAAACTTTTTTTTACACTACTTGCTAAACAAATTGAATTCTTTTTGTTATATTAATATATTGGCTGGTAGCTCAATGGAGGTATCTCCAAATATTTGTGGTGTATCTTTCTTTCCTTTTCTTCTACTTTTTTTATTACTTCATGAATTAAATCTATATTTTAAGTTTACTTTCAATAGATTATTTTATACGTTATTATATTTTTCTTTAAAGATGTATTAGCTTATATTATATTGTTTTCTTCTTATGATAAAAATATTTAACATTACAAATTTAACTGAAAGAAAATAATCTATGTCACCAATTTATGAATAATTTCGTTTCACTTTGAAGATTTCATTATAATAAAAATCTCAGGAAAAAAAATGAATTGCATAATTAATTTATTTGCACTACTTATGTTATACTTATATTATACTACTTCCAAGTGATAGGGTTGTTGAATTAATTACAAAAAATATCTATATAATAATTTTATGACTTAGCACTTTGAAAAATAAATAAAATTGGAAAATTAAATTACTTTATAAATAAATAATCTCTAAAAAAAGAGTTAAATTGAACACGTGTCATTTGTTAAATATATTAAAAACACTTTAAACGCACGTAAATTTATATTTTATTTAAAAGATGTTAAAAAAAATAATATCCAAAGCATTTTGCGTTAATAGTAAAACATCAGCAGGGATTTTTATTATTCGTTTCCAATGAGTAGTTTTTAAATATGTTTTCTTTTCACAGTCAACAGTTAAGTCTTTTAATAACCTGAATATCAGAAAAGGCAATTTGAAGTCCGGAACAGGTTGGATCAAGGAGCTAAGAAAAATAAGAGAAGCTGGAACTATTGAAATATCACACGAGGTTATTGTAGGAGAAAAACCATTATGAATTAGCAGAAATAAACTATTAACTATTTTATAATATTGTGCCAAATTATTGGTAAAACTGCAGCGTCTTTGGAATTTATTGCATTATTGCATTTAATTATATTAATAGCTTCGGAAATGTAAAGTTCTTGGAGAGTAGATGGTGCTGTATTAATTTTGGCTTTATCCCATATAGGGTTAGCGTTTGCGTTGGCATAAATGAAATCGATTAGAGTAACTATTTCCTTCTTTGATATTTCGTTCTTTCCTCTTAGTCTGCTCATTGGAAATGAATAATAAAAATCCCTGATGATGCTTTACTATTAAAGCGAAAAGCCTTGGATAATTTTTTTTTTTAACATCTTTTAAATAAAATTTGTGACGGAATGACACCTTAGAACATTGAAAGAACGAACTCGGGCATTCCGTTACTTAATATATTTAATTATAATAAAACACGATTACAAAACTATATACAACACGCGCAGTAAACAGAATATTAGGTTACATAAAAACGATTATAACTTCTTACAGGCCGCTGCCTGCGGCCCATGGCCACAGCGCGTCTTACACGAAAACAGCTACATCTTTCAGCGAGAGCTAACGAGCTTCTGACTGACTTCTGAAAACAAAATGATTTCACTTCACTTTAATGATCGGCAAAATATCATTAGATATTTTGCCGAGAATGGCGACAGCGCCGTCTATATTGTTTTAAATGATAGGAAAGATGGCTCAATACTGATAGGCTATTTAATCTATTCGTAAGAGTTTGAATTTAGCGCTACAAATTTAAATTTACGTGTGTTTAAAGTGTTTTTAATATATTTAAATTACTTTACCTTATGTATCATATTGAATGTCCGAATTAATTTCTGTCTTATAAATAGTGTTACGAATTTGTAAATAATTCGTAGTATTTCTTATGTAAATTCATTCAAAGAGTCTTAGTCAGGTTCTAAAATGTTAATTTTTTGCATTTCTAGTTTATTTTCGCATTAAAATAGCTTAAAAACCCTTTTAAAAACACGAATTAAGGCCGGTAATGCATTTGGCGCCAAATTTGGCGATTCTTTCGCTACTTAGTGACTTTTTGGTGATCTTGACGAGAAAAATTCTTATCATCGATATATCAAATATGGAAGCTGTAACTTGATTGGTTGACGAGTTTCTGAAATTTTCTACATATTTTTACGCGGGTATTTAAGAAGTTGCTTTGCGCCATGGCCTGCGCTGCTGAAGGCAGTGTTGACCATGTGCGACATTTTTTTCCAATCAGAATTTTTTCTCTTTTTTCTTCAGATGATAAAAATTAATGCAATTTTGAGAATTTATTAACAATAGTGATTCATTTTAAAATAGTGACCATCGAAGCGGGCGTAGACCTGCTAGTTATCATATAAAATTCTTCCGAAGCCTAATTTTAATTTTTTTAATACAGGTTTTCATAACAGAACTCGTTATCTTAACCCCTTAATCTCCAACCTGTATTTATAGTATGTAATTTCAGGGTAAGAGAAAGTCGTGTGAGTGACACACCAGATTATTTAAAGAGGAATCTATCACATATATCGATTATTACCAAGATTATAACTCATATTACATTTCAAAATTAACTTAATAATAACTAGAAATTAATTTAGAAATTGACTAGAAATTAATGATTTGCGTTTAATTAGGTATTTAAATAGCAATTTAATTTTAATTTAAAACTCAAGCAGTATTACTTAGTAGAATATTAATTAATATTATTAAATTTTCATTTTTTTAATGTATTCCATTATGTATTTCTCTTAGACTGTCTTCCATATCTAAAGTCCTTTCTTTTATAAAATTGATAAATCTTTTTATTATTGGCATATTTTTTGGAACCATACCAACTTAAGTTTAGTAGAAGACAAATTTTGCTGAGCATAAAAGTTAATGGAACTGTCCGTTTACATTATATTTAAATTATACTATGCTAAAAGCAAAGTAGATAGCGAACTATAAAAAAGTACTGATTAAATAATAACTGTCACCATTCTGTAACTTGGTACGTTTTCCTTATTGAATCATTTTCGCTTCCTTTACTTTTATTGTCATCTTATATTTTATATATATATGTGCTAAAATATTATTTTTTTAGAGAATGGGGAGAAATATAATAATTGGGTGAAAGAAATTACATTTACTTGATATAAAATCTAAGTAATCCTCTGACATATTTACCCTCGTCACTGACTCTTTAATGCTAGATGACGCAAGCATAGCGTAAATTTTACGGCGAAAGTGTTATATGTTGTAACAAAAGGAGTTGTATGAGATTAGGATATATTGTGTAAGAATGATTTTAATGATACAATGTTTCACATCGCCCCCTAGTGGTCAAAATAGAAATGTATTATCTATTATGAATAAATAGTATTTCGTATACATAATTAATTATTATTACTGTATTAAGTGGATCAGGGTTGGAAATCTAGCACATATTTCACATTACTGTTTACCATTAAAGAAATTTATTTTATTCAAGACCCCTTAAATGCAGAAAACCATTACAAAAGGGTACCATATAAAAATAATGGTGTCAAAGCTGTGCCAATTTTCCACCCCTGAATGGCGTTAAAGTTTTAGTGACGTTAAAAGAGTGTCTAATAGCAGCGAAAATTTCATTAAATGTGTTCTAATGAAAACATTTGTGTGAGATTAGCATTGTGTGTTTAAGTGAATGAATGATTTTAATGTTAATGTAAAATGTTTCACGTTATCCACTAGTAGTCAATATAGGAAATTATAAACGATTATGAATAAATAATGGTTCGTTTTCCTGATAGTCATTGTATGAAGTGGATTCAGGATTTTAATCATATTAAAAGAACTTGTGGCGTCCTCTAGCAGCGAAAATTGTATAGCTATTTCATATTCATAAAAAATTATATAGCTATTTCTATATTGAGCCTGAATGTGTGTGTGAACTTGCAAGTCAATCGGAGAATTTTTGCGGTCGCTATTGCGGTACATACTAAGGCTCCTATATATACGAGCTGGCGCATCCGACATTTTTTTGCCTTAGGGTTGCCGCATGTACCCAGCGTGATAAACAAACGGCAGCCATTGTTTCTACCGTCTTGCTCGTAATTTTAGTGAAATAAACTGCAATATGGGAGGTTGTTCAGCGATAAACTGCTGTAAACACTCCAGAAAAGGATACAAAATGTTTAGGCTTCCTTCGGATAATGCAAGAAGGAGAAAATGGGCAGCGAATTGTCGTCCAGATTCTTGAATCCCGAGACCTAATGCACAGCTTTGCATAGTAAGTTTTATTGTTATTCACTTATACTTTTCTTTGCATTTCTGACATTTATAAAGTAAAAAATAAAAAATAAAAGTATTATTTAAATCTAAATATGTATTTTAATAACCATAAATTATTTTAAGAAACGCTTTTTTACTGTGTGTTTGTAGAGTCTTGGCGACGTTTTTTTCGTTCGCCAAAGTTGTCTTGTTTCTGTGTCCTGATAGTATTAGGTCGTTCGTTGCAAAAGTTCGTGCGAACGCGGATCATTTTATTGCATCCAAAGACGAGAGCTTCTATCGCCGTAATATACATTTGTTACTCGAAAAATGGGCAAAGGTTGTAGAAAGTAATGGAGAATATTTTGATTAAAAATTGTCATTTGATTTGATGTATTTTTATGAAATTAAGCAATAAAAAACCGCACGAATTTATGCAAACACCTAATATATTTTTTTTAATTGAACTTTTGATTAATTAATTAATTATTTTGTTCTATTTTTAGATTGCTTTTTATTGAGATATTTATTTCATATTACAATTTATGTCTACTTTCTAGGGGGGGGGGGGGGGAAATTAAAAAATTCATACTTTTTTTTTTTTTTTTTTTTAAACTTAAAAAAAAAAAATGCATTAAATTGAAATAAACGTCTGTATATTAATATTACATATACATCACGTAAATGTACATAAATTCATATTAATAATGACTGCTAACTTAATTCCTTTAAAACTGCAACTTATTCTTTTTAAAAGTTTTGTTATGAAAGCGATATAACACAGTAGTATGAAAATAAAAATTTTTTTTTCAGTTATTTGTTTTTAAGTTATGCTGATAACAAATATGAATACACATCAACCGCTAAAAATTGGACTTTCGTTGCCAGGGCAACTCAAATCGTGTTATTATACTTAAAAAAAAAAAAAAAAAAATAAGTAAATAAATAAAAATGAAAATAGAACTTTAAAGAATTCTTTGTTTACAGTATGGGCATGAAAAATTAATTTACCTTGCTGAGCAGTTCGCTGACATAGTTAATGTAGCAAAGTAATTCCATCAATTACATTCAATAGAACGTCTAGCTCAATTTTGGGTAGCCCTGTATATTGTCTATGAACAATATAATAAGAACTATAAACAATATTGTGTATTTATATTTAGTTTTATATGAAAAACATCTAACACAAAATGAATTACAATTCTAGCAATTTCCAAGTATAACCCCAATCTATCCAAATACTTTTGGTAGCCCTGTAAACGAATGATGAAGCATTTCCATATCACAATCAACAAAAAACATGGTTTTATGCATGTTTTTTCTATTTTTATTTATTTATTTATTTATTTCGTTTTGTTTAAGACAGCCTAGAGATGTTATACTGTGCTTTAAAGGTCTGTTTGAGGCCCGGTACAGTACGAAATCGAATAATCCGGGCCGTTTATTTTTACCAGTGCACGGTCCGACCCGGGCCGGACAAAAAACGATAAAATCTGGCCCGACCCGGTCCGATTCATAAATATGTAAAAGAAAAAAAAATAAAAAAAAATCATGCTTTTTTAAGAAAAATAATTTTATTATGTGTTTTGTAGAGGTTTTATATAGCTAAGCAATAGAATGTTCTTTAACACAACTGTTCAATACTTACAAGATAATTATAAAAAACAGAAGTTCATTATTACAGACATACAGAAGGCAGAAAGACTGACAGAAAGTCAAATAAAAAATATTAGCATTCATCAAAAAATATAGGAAGGTGTTTAAAATCATTAATACTACTAAAAATGAACTTTCAAGCATTTCCTCTTATATACTGTAATGTATCCGAATTTTTCATGTGATCCAGTAAACAAAACTTTAATGCTAATCTAACCCTATTCAATTAAAAAGATGCTTTTGCACATGCTAAAAATGATGATACTTTTACCCATTGACCTGGAGAAAAGAAAAGTATCCTTAGAGAAAAAGTTAAAGCGGAATGATCTTTATAGCCTTCATTGTTTCATACCACCTAAACTCTACAGACTATAGGACATAAAGTAACATACGTCATACACAGTAAGGGCACATAGTAACGTATTTAATTTCTTTTGTTTGTACATGTGCCAAACTAGTAGTGGCAAGCATTCTATTTTGAATAGAAAACCATCAATATTACTTTGAATAAAATATATTAAATTCGAGACATGCTAAAAATATTTGCAGAAAATCAGATCGCGAACAGACTGATAGATAATTAAATTGAATTTACAGACATTAAAAAAAATATATATAATGTGACATAAAAGCCTGTAAAATTATATAAAATAAATGACTGAAGATTTTATCATTTTCCTTTTTCGTTGATTAACAAGGAAGCTAAAAAAAGATTCGGGCCGAAACGGCCCATAAAAAATTTCCTCATGGCCCGGCCAGAGTATACACACACACAAAAAAAAAAATGAATCTGAGCCCGGCCCGGCCCGACAGTAAATTAAAAAATTCGGCCCGAACCCGGCCCGTAAATCTCACCCGTACAGACCTCTAATGTGCATATCAGAAATTACTCCATAGACGTAATGTATTGGAATTCTCTAGGATGTTACTGTACACGAACCATTTCCTTGATCTCAACGAAAAGCATAATGTGTCAATCCCTATATGATAGACATTGAGAATACCGATTTTAGACTTACTGCTACTACTTGTTCTTCACACAGACTAACCGCTAAAAACATGATTTTAAAACGTGTAAATGTGACAAAAACTCAATTTTAAAAATTTAACTTAAAAATAATTCTTTCTCCATCATATATATACGAGGAAGAGAAAAGAAAATTAATTAAAAAAAAAAAAACTTTCCAATTTTAATTGGTACGCTCTTATTTTTCCCCCTTTCAAATGTTATGAATTATTTAAGAAACAGAAACAGAAACAGATTACTTGTGTTGCTTATCATTTTTGGCCGATTTTATTTTTAGATGTAACTTTCTTCAAACCGCCAGTGAAGCGATAAAATCGCCAAGCGGAAATGCTGTCCTGTTACGAGGCAAAAAAATGGCGGTGATGCGCCGGCCTAATATTTATTTAAGGAGCTCTCGTACATACAAATTCTGCCCATAGGCCATAATGAAAAAAAAAAAAAAGTGTGTGTCCATGTACACGAATACACGAACTAGAAATGGAATACACACCCAAAACTATACAGCAAAAATTCTGTGTGGTTCATAAATATGTGTACCAAATTGCAAGTCAATAGCGTGACTTTTGCGGCCGCTATCGCGGTACATACAAATTCTTCCCATAGGCCGTAATGATAAGAAAAAATTTGGGGTGTCTCTGTACACGAACTACAAACGGAATGCACACCCAAAACTATACAGCTAATATCGTGGGGATCATGAACATGCGTATCAAATTTCAAGTCAATAGCGTGATTTTTGCGGCCGCTATTGCACGACAGACAGACGGAACCCAATATCTTTTTGAGTCTCAACAGAGGGCCTCCACTGCCGTTTCGGCAAAAATTGGAAGTCCAATAGCTTGGTTTTTTCGGTGGCTATCGCGGTACATACAGATTCTTTCCCTAGGCCATAATGATACGAAAAACTTTGGCGTGTCCCTGTACACGAACTACAAATGTAATACATACCTAAAACTATACAGCTAATGGGCTCATGGATATGTGTACCAAATTGCAAGTCAATAGCGTGATTTTTGCGGCCGCTATCGTGCGACATACAAATTCTTCCCATAGGCCGTAATGATAAAAAAAAACTTTGGCGTATCCCTGTACACGAACTACAAATGGAATGCACACCCAAAACTATAGAGTTAATTTCGTGGGGATCATGAACATGTGTACCAAATTTCAAGTCAATAGCGGGTTTTTTGCGGCGGCTACCGTGCGACAAACACACAGACAGACAGAAAAAACAGACTGAACCCAAAACCGTTTTGAGTCTCAACAGAGGAACTCTACTGACGTTTCAGCAATAAATTAAAAATTCTATATTGGCTAGAGAAAAATCATGCTTGAAAATGTGACACACGCCGCCGCCAAACAAACAAACAAACAAAAAAATAAAAAATAAAATAAATAAATAATCCTTTTGAAAATTTAAATTGTTTATATATATAATGTATTTCATGCA
The DNA here is from genome assembly GCA_963930645.1 of Salticus scenicus. Taxonomy (NCBI): domain Eukaryota; kingdom Metazoa; phylum Arthropoda; class Arachnida; order Araneae; family Salticidae; genus Salticus; species Salticus scenicus. Next base: position 65,628,338 of record OZ005661.1, on the reverse strand, counting down.
GAAAATTTATTTGAATTAAATTGTATTATAACAGAGTTGAAAAATTCTGTTTAAAAAAATATTTTATCACCAAAAATAAGTTTAAATATTACTGAAATCCTCATAGAATGGTGGTTAATTATATGAAATCGTAACTTAAATACCACATTTTCGCTGGTAAAATTTCATTGAAAAATATTTATTTAAAAACACATAATCAAATAAAAACTTTAATTAAAATTGTTCTTTTATATGTAAAAATGAAAGCAGACAAATTAAAGTATTTATTTTAAAATCATGCCTTTCCTGAAAAAAGTAGATAGTTAAACATATATATGAAATTTTTCCTCAATATTAGTTTCTTTATTTAATCTTTTATACTAACGAGTTATATAAAACAATATTTAAAGAGAGTGATTTCAGTTAAAAGATAAACGATAAAGTCAATTATGTAATTTTTTTTTTTTTTCCATGCTTGGAAATAAAAAAAAGAGAGAGAAATCATTCCGCGAATGTCTTTTACTGTATCCAATCACTTAATTGAATCATGTGGTTACGAAGTAATTTTTCCAATATGACGTTGCACTCATATGATGCATCAAATGAATGTTGGTCTATCATATATTCTAACCAGCGCCCTACATCATTCTTCTGCCATTACAAGAAATGAACTTTGTTTATATATTATTCAATAGAACATTAGAAGAGAAAATGAAGAGAATCGATTGAGTATCGGATGATTGAATAATATTACTGTAATAGAATTCCCCTCCCCCCCAATCAAACTAAAATCATGCTTATACAGAGAAATCATAAAGAAGAAGGATATGGACGAATTTAGTAGAAAATTGAAAGTTTCTATCAAACGAAAAGAAAATTTAACTCAATTTAAAAACAAAATCTAAATCTAAATCTTAGTAGTTTAATTGAATTTTTTATCAATGTTTTTCTTATTAATAAACGTGTTTCTTGTAAATATTTTAAAAATTTTATGGAAAAATTGTCTTGAATTAATTTATTACTATCCACTTTTGTAAAAACAAAATATATATATATGTATACATATATATATATATATATATATTTATATAACTAAAACAATAACAGCACACTAAAATATAGAACTGAATTTAACATAGAGGAAAGAATTACACAAAAAGTTGCGATATAGATTAAGAACCAATGAGTTACGATAGTAAACCAATGAGTTACTATCGTAACTCATTGGTTCTTAATCTATATCGCAACTTTTTGTGTAATTCTTTCCTCTATGTTAAATTCAGTTCTATATTTTAGTGTGCTGTTATTGTTTTAGTTCTATTAATTGCTAAATTTTAAGATTAAATTTTATTACGATATCTATTATTTATATTTGCATTTAAATTACATCTGCTGCTTATGCGCATTTAATTTAAATGTATTTTGTTTAATATAAACAGTTTTTTTTCATTTATTTCAAAATCTTGTTTATGTTTTCATGTATATATTATTATATATATACATATGTTTGCCAATTTGGCTTATCATAAATATTTTAAAAGTTTACATGCACTTTGATTACAGCTGCAATGGCGCTTTTTCTGATGTGTATTATTTCAATTGTTAATTATATACCTTGTTTGGCTGTTTGTGGATCTATGCATTTAATGGCTCTTTGATGTGGAACTGTTTTTTTCTTAGTTCAAAATTGGGATTATCCTTTTGTACTATCGTAACTCATTGGTTCTTAATCTATATCGCAACTTTTTGTGTAATTCTTTCCTCTATGTTAAATTCAGTTCTATATTTTAGTGTGCTGTTATCGTTTTAGTTCTATTAATTGCTAAATTTTAAGATTAAATTTTATTACTATATATATATATATATATATATATATATATATAATAAAATAAAAAACAGTATTTATTACTATTTAATGTCTCATTAAATGCGAAATTAAATTTATTGGAAACGAGCGTCATCTCTTGATGATTTTACGAATTTTTGCGTTAAATATTACAAAATACAAAGTAACTACCCTGTATGATTATTACATAAAATTTAGTTACTGTAGGTCAGAAGGAATGTCTATGCAAATTTTCAACTCAATAGCTGAGAACTCTAGGCTCTATGCTTGTAAAATTAAGAAGGAGAAGAAGAAGAAGAAAGTAACTGGTAAATTTAGGGTTTTCAAAGTTATACTAGTGGATCTGCAGATCAGGAGCCTCAACGTCCTGTTTGCATCAGACATTATTGTCATGTGATTTAAACAGCTCAACTCTAACTTGATTCATGCAACTCAACTCTACTTGGCAGCCATTATTTATAGTTTGTTTTTGCTTGTCTGCTGGCTTGCCTGTACGCTATGAACTGTGCTGTCGACGTATAATTTTGAACTGCTTATTTTAATTTATGATTTATGAAATAAATATATTTCATCTGTAATGTGTTTTAATTAATAGTAATAACATGACATGGTGTCAGGACTGTAAAATAATGAAAGTTTGAAATGAATAATTCACGTATTAAGTGAATGTAGGGATGACCACGCGCTGTACTGCTGTCGCTTGTGCAACATGGATACTTTCAAGCCTCCAGGTGAAATGCGGTTTACTATAGGAAATGTGGCAGAAAATTGGAAAAGATGGGTCCAGAAGTTCCATAATTTTATGCTAGCATCTGAGAAAAATACGAAATCCGAAAATGTCAAGATTGCAATTTTACTTAATCTCTTAGGAGACGAAGGTGTTGCTATTTATAACACCTTTAAAAAGACTGAAGGAGAAAAACTTGACGATGTGCTAGCAAGTTTTGAAGAACATTGTAATCCCCATCAAAACGTTGTATTTGAAAGATACAAATTCTTTTCATGTAAACAGCGTGAAGGTCAATCATTTGACAAGTACTTAACGGATTTGAAAACACTGGTAACTACGTGTGAATTCGGCGTTCAGGAAGAAAGTCTAATCCGTGATAGAATTGTATTAGGTATCCATGATTCTAGTCTGCAGGAAAGAATGCTCCGGGAGCCATCTTTGACGTTACAGAAAGCAGCAGAATTTGTTCGAGCAGCGGAAACAAGCAGAGAACAGTTCCAGTCAATGAGGGCCAGCAGTAGTGGTATAAACGCAGTTAAAACTTCTAAATCTAAAATGACTTATAAAAAGAACAATTTCAGTGAATTAACTTATGACTGCAAAAAGTGTGGACGTAATCATAAAAAAGCTAACTGTCCTGCATATGGTAAAACATGTTCGAAATGTAAAATGAAAAATCACTTCGCTGTTGGGTGTAAAAGAAAAAATTTTCATGAACTTGAATCTAGAAACCATAGCAAACTGTATAAGAGGGGTATTCATGAACTTGAATCTGTATGTGGGGATGAATTGTATATTGAATCCCTTTCAGTGGGACAAGTAGGTACAAATATTCATAATAATGTAGACTTGACTTGGTATAAAACTATACAATTAAAAATTGGTAATAAATCAACAGAAATTGAATTTAAACTTGATACAGGAGCAGAGGTTAATGTTATTCCTTATAATATGATAGAATGTTTTAATGTTGATTTAGTTAATACTGAAACTATGTTAATTGCATATGGTAATTTTAAGATTAAGCCTATGGGTAAATTAATGTTTGAATGTTATGTAAATTTTAATAATTCTATTCCTACTGAATTTTTTGTTATTGAAAAGTATTCAACACCAATATTAGGACTAAATGCTTGCATGAAATTAAATTTAATACAAAGAGTAGATAATATATGCATTGAAAGTAAATTAGATATTTTGAAGTAATATGAAACTGTTTTTGTAGGCCTTGGTAGATTTCCAGGGGAGGAATATCATATAGAATTAAAACCTAATGCAAAACCAGTAATACACCCACCTAGGAGAGTCCCACAAGCATTGCAGAATCGTTTAAAAGAAACATTGAGTAGGTTAGAGGCTAATGGAATCATATCAAAAGTAAACAAACCGACAGATTGGGTCCAGAGTTTGGTAATTGTAGAGAAACCAAATGGTCTTTTGCGTTTATGTTTAGATCCCAGGGACCTCAATAGGGTTATTAAAAGGGAACACCATCTGATACCATCGGCAGAGGACATAATTAGTAGACTTGAGGGGAAAAAATTATTCACTGTTTTGGATCTTAAAGATGGATTTTGGCAGGTTCCTTTAGATAATGAAAGCTCATATTTGTGTACTTTTAACACACCATACGGGCGTTATAAATTCAATGTTATGCCTTTTGGGATTGCTTCAGCTCCAGAAGTGTTTCAAAAGAGAAATGAAAAATTGTTTGGGGACATAAATGGGGTGGAAATATACTTTGATGATATAATTGTAACAGGAAATGATAAAGTCTCACATGATGCAGCTTTAATTGAGGTTCTTAAAAGAGCTGAAGTTCTTAACATTAAATTTAATGCTGATAAGTTGCAGTTTAGAATGTCAGAGGTAAAATATATGGGTCAGATAATTTCAGATAACGGAGTAAAAGCTGATCCAGGACACATTAAAGGTATAATAGATATGCCTACCCCCAATTCAAAAAGTGAGGTGAGACGATTACTAGGCATGGTGAATTTTTTATCTAAGTTTATACCAAATTTATCTCAAATCACAGCATCATTAAGGGAGTTGATAAAACAAAATGTCGAGTTTAGATGGGAAAATGAACATACTGTGTCATTTAATCTGATTAAGAATCTACTTAGTTGTGCCCCAGTATTAAAGGTATTTAATGGGTCTGAAAAAATCATTATACAGTGTGACAGCTCAAAAGATGGTTTGGGTACCTGCCTGATACAAAATGGGCAGCCAGTTTCTTTTCTGTCTAGGAGTTTGACAGAATGTGAAAAAAATCATGCTCAGATAGAGAAGGAACTTTTGGCAATAATTTTCTCATTTGAAAAGTATCATAATCTTGTGTATGGTCGACATGTAAATATAGAAAGTGATCACAAACCTCTTACATCGATTGTCAATAAACCCATGTCTAAAATATCATCTAGGTTACAACGAATGTTATTGAAACTTTTAAAGTATGATTATGAAATTCAGTATACACCTGGAAACAAAATGTATTTAGCAGACACACTGTCACGAGCATTTAAGATTGATACCCAGATTAAAGATGACCCCGAAATGAGTAATATTGTGCATAGTATAACCAAGTATTTGCCAATGAGTAAAAGTAGATTGAACCAATTTAAATATGAAACACATCAGGACAATGAATTAAAAACTGTAATTAAATTTGTTAAGGAGGGTTGGCCGAAAACAATTAAAAATATATCACAGGAATTAAAACAATATTTGAAGTTGCGGAGTGACCTGCATACAAATGAAGGATTGTTGTTTATGAATGATAAGGTTGTTGTCCCTTGCAAATTAAGAAATCAAAATGTTAACATTAATTCATGAGGGTCACTTTGGTATGGAAAAATGCAAACAACGAGCTAGGGAACTTATGTATTGGCCAGGTATAAACAGAGACATTGAAACAATAGTCGCACAGTGTGAGATATGTGAAAAGTTTAGGCGTTCTAACACTAAAGAGCCTTTGCAACATCACTTAATTCCTGATAGACCATTTCAAAAGTTAGGAGTGGATATTATGGAATGTGGAAATTTAAATTATTTGGTAATTATGGACTATTACTCTAAATGGATTGAAGTTTCAGAGCTAGTTAATAAAACTGCTACTGAAGTCATTAGAGTTCTTAAAGAGACTTTTTCAAGATATGGGGTTCCAAACCTTGTTGTTTCTGATAATGTACCATTCAATAGCCATTTGTACATAGATTTTACTAAATCTTGGGACTTTGAATATAATTTTTCTAGCCCACATCATCATGAAAGTAATGGCCAGGCTGAAAGGGGGGTGGATATAGTAAAAATGATAATGAAAAAGGCAAAAGCAGATAATGTGGATTATTTTGTTGGTCTAATGGAATATAGAAACACACCCATTTCAGGATTGGGTCTCTCTCCCGCTCAGTTAATGTTTAATCGAAGACTGCGAACAAAATTGCCTGTTACAAATAAATTGCTTAACTCCGAATTATTTCATAATGTTAAAGGCCTGTTGACTAAACGTCAACAAATTCAAAAACGGTTTCATGATCGTACAGCCAAATCTTTGAGTAAATTGAGCCCGGGAGATAATGTGCGTATGCAGAACATGAAAAATAAAACTTGGGAATCTGCTCAGATAATATCTGTTGATCCAAATTTGAGATCATACACTGTTAAAAGTGAATCTGGCAAAATATTTAAAAGAAATAGAAAATACCTAATTAAGACACATGGTAGATTTAACGAAAAATTTGATTATAATGAAAATTCTTTGTCTGACAGTTCAGTTAGCAATAATATACTAGATCAAGGTAAATGTACTACTGTAGGTAATTCAGATGTAATTGTGACTAGAAGTGGAAGAATTTCTCGAAGACCGAAATATTTAAGTGATTATGTATAAACTTGTATGTATAACTTCAGTGACTGTTTGTGTAAAGTTTCTTGCGTAAATATGATGTGAATTTTTAAGATGTGTGGTAACTTTATAAATTTGTATTTGATTGAATAGTAATTTTGTGTATTTGTAATTGGCTGTGTACCTTTTTGAATGTTATCATATTCTATGTGATTTTGTAAAATGTGTAAAAGTTTTACATCTCAAAGGGGGATGTCATGTGATTTAAACAGCTCAACTCTAACTTGATTCATACAACTCAACTCTACTTGGCAGCCATTATTTATAGTTTGTTTTTGCTTGTCTGCTGGCTTGCCTGTACGCTATGAACTGTGATGTCGACGTATAATTTTGAACAGCATATTTTAAATTATGATTTATGAAATAAATATATTTCATCTGTAATGTGTTTTAATTAATAGTAATAACATGACATTATTCAATAGGTCATTTTTACTTATTCCTTATTATATAATAGTACATATTTATTTGATCGACTTATTACCGTAATCAGATACATTCCTGAGGGGGGCTGCCGCCCCCCTCAACCCCCTGCTGTATCTCTCTTTGTATACCTATTTGTATTATATCATATAAAGTGTTACGGAATTGCAAATAATTGCATTTATTTTGGTATAAACTTTTTCAAAGAGGCTTAGTAAGTCGATAAAATGCTAATTTTGTGCATTTCTAGTCGTTTTAGCGTTAAAATAGCCTAATTTTCCTTTAAAAACGCATCAAAAAGCTCCAATAAGAGAAGAAATGGATTTGGCGCCAAATTTGGCGACTGTTTCCCTCCTTGGCGATTTTTTGGCGACCTTGGCGAGAAAATCCTTATTAGGGATATACCAAATATGAAAGCTCTGATCTCATTGGCTGATGAGATACGAGAATTTTCCAGAACAGTCTGTGTTCGATAGAATAGTATAAAAGGAGCATTTTTTTAGCCAAGGCGGCCAATCTCAGATCTGTGTCAGTTTAGTCAAATGCTTGCTTTGCTTTGAGTCTCTTTGAATGAGACTGGCTTTATGTGTTATTGATAAATAGTTTGTATTGTTGGTTAACGGCTGTTGTTTAAGCTATGTTTACTGGTTGAATTGAAGCTGATACTTGGTTTATAGACCTGTATTTTTCTGGAACTTTCTGTGAAGAAATGACAATTTTTGCAAGTTTCGCCTTTCATTCTCGGACAACTTACGAACCCCCAAGTACGCAACAATATGTATTCTTAATAAACGACGGTCTTGTATTATTTCCCTGAAATTCATAAATACCAAATTTATAACTATCATATTTCATACAAAAAAAAAAAAAAAAAAAATCATATCATATTGGAAATATTTTGCGTAACCTTTAAACTAATTATCAATTCTATGCCCACAATTTTCAACAGGAAAACATGCTTTGAAAATTCTAATAAAATTACATTATATTTGATGGGGTGTAACCATGTTAAAATACACGTTTAAGAAATACCGACTAAAGACCGTAATAGTACGAAATTCCTTTATGTATCCCAGAAAAATAGCCACAATCATTATAAACGCCAATAATAAAAATAAACCTAATCAATTATATCTCATTAATTTTTCAAACTAATTTGACATCATTTGGATGATTACAGTACATACTCGGAAATATTTTGTGTGGTCCCATAAATTATTTAGTCTATACATAACCTTTTTTAAGAGTAAACATGATTTTAAACATCTTTATAATGTATGTTAACTTTAGTAAGTTCAATTCAGCATAAACGCATTAAAGTGCGCGCTTAAATTAAAAATTTGTCCATAGGCTCTAACGTTACGAAATTCTTTCGTGTGTCTTTGTAAACGAACTATAAACATTCTATACACCAGTAAAAACTATTCAGCTTATTTTGCGTTTAAAATTAATAATTGTTCCAAATTTAACATCGTTTGGATGACTACGTGACATTGTCAGAACACTTTTGTAAGCTCCTGTACATTAATTAGAAAGCTTAAGAACACATATTTTCTTCAAACAACATAAGTTTAAGCATCTTACTCACGTACGCTAGTTTCATTTTCTTCATTGCAAAGTAATGGTATTAAAATGAGTTTAAACGAAATTCACCCCATACGCCCTAATGTTAAGAATTTTGGCGTGTCCCCGAACAGTTTATAAACTAGTATGTTGTGGCCACCACAAGACTTTCTTCTATATTTTCCTATACATATTCAATCAGTAACAATAAAAAAAAAAAAAAAAAAGATTTTTTTTTCCTTTTTTTTTTTTTTTGTGAAAATTAATACATATTCAATCACTAACAATATTTAAAAAAAAAAAAACTTTTTTTTTTTTTTTTTTTTTTTTTTTTTTTTTTGGTTAAAAGTAAAAAAAATCGATAACTTTGTTTTAAATTATCACAGATTTATAGTTCAACCATTCGTTTTAAAGGTATTGACGAGACCTTTCGAATGATACCCATCTTCAAAATTTACCCCCCCCGGGGGGGTACTTCCCCCCCAAGGGGGGAAGCGATCCCCCCCCCATGCACAAAATTTTTTTCCTAGTTACGTACTACTATTATCAATAATTCATATTAATTTTACAAACACAAGTGTAAAATAACTCTTATTATGCACATTTATACGAATTTTTGTCCTATTCTGCCATGTTAAAAATTTAGATAAAATGCTATCACAGCGCCACCTGTTGAGCTATTGATCCCCAAATATAATCAGCAACAGTTTATGTCGGGGACCAACTAAATACCAAGTTTGGTAAAATTTCGTTAAAGAAAAAAAAAAAAAAAAAAAAACGATTATTTTTCTGTTTTTTTTTTTTTTTGTTAAAAGTAAAAAAAATCGATAACTTTGTTTTAAATTATCACAGATTTATGGTTCAACCATTCGTTTTAAAGGTATTGACGAGATCTTTCGAATGATACCCATCTTCAAAATTTAACCCCCCCGGGGGGGTACTTCCCCCCCAGGGGGGGAACCGATGCCCCCCCATGCACAATTTTTTTTTTCCTAGTTAACTACTACTATCATCAATAATTCAAATTCATTTTACAATCACAAGTTTAAAATAACTCTCATTATGCCCATTTATACGGAATTTTGTCCTATGCTGCCATGTTAAAAATTTGCATAAAATGCGATTACAGCGCCACCTGTTGAGCTATTGATCCCCAAATCTAATGGGCACCAGTTCATGTCAGGGTGCAACTAAATACCAAGTTTGGTTAAATTTCATTCATATGTTCGTGAGATACAGCGTCCACAAAAAAATGATACAGACAGACAGACAGACACACAGACAGACAGACAGACAGACAGACACACAGACAGACATTTTCTAAAAACTATCAATTCGTGTTCAGGACATCCCAAAACGTGTAGATCCGTCAAAAAACGGAGGTCGAAAATTTTCGCGAATCCAATACTTTCTCTATATTACATATAGAAGAAAGTAAAAATATAGCAATAAAAATTATACAGCTACTTACATGCAAACCTGGAACGTGCGCGCCAATTTGCAAGTCAATCGGAGGATTTTTGCGGCCGCTATTGCGGTACATACAAATTCTTCCCATAGGCCGTAAAGATAAGAAAAACTTTAGCGTGTCCCTGTACACGAACGACAAATGGAATACACACCTAACACTATACAGCTAATTCCGTTGGGCTCATGAATATGTGTACCAAATTGCAAGTCAATAGCGTTATTTTGAGGACCGCTATCGCGGTACATACAAATTCTTCCCATAGGCCGTAATGATAAAAAAAACCTTGGCGTGTCCCTGTACACGAACAGCAAATGGAATGCACACCCAAAACTATACAGCTAATTTAGTGGGGATCATGAACATGTGTACAAAATTTCAAGTCAATAGCGTGATTTTTGCGGCCGCTATCGCACGACAGACAGACACAGACAGACAGACGGAACCCAAAATCCTTTTGAGTCTCGACAGAGGGCCTCTACTGACGTTTCGGCAAAAATTGGAAGTCAATAGCTTGATTTTTGCGGTGGCTATAGCGGTACATATTGATTCTTCCCATATGCCGTAATGATAGAAAATCTTTTGCGTGTCCCTGTACACGAACTACAAATGGAATGCACACCTAAAGCTATACAGCTGATTCCGTTGGGCTCATGAACATGTGTACCAAATTGCAAGTCAATACGGTGATTTTTGTGGCCGCTATCGCAGTACAAATTCCTCCCGTAGGCCGTAATGATAAGAAAAAATTTGGCGTATCCCTGTACACGAACTACAAATGGAATACACACCTAAAACTATACAGCTGGCTCCGTTGGGCTCATGAACATGTGTACCAAATTGCAAGTTAATAGCGTGATTTTTGTGGCCGCTATCGCGGTACATATAAATTCCTCCCATAGGCCGTAATGATAACAAAAACTTTCGCGCGTCCCTGTACACGAATTAGAAATGGAAGGCTCACCCAAAACTATGCAGCTGATTTCGTGGGGCACATGAACACTTGTACCAAATTGCAAGTCAATAGCGTGATTTTTGTGGCCACTATCGCGATACATACAAATTCCTCCCATAGGCCGTAATGATAAGAAAAACTTTGGCGTGTCCCTGTATACGAACTACAAATGGAATACATACCAAAAACTATACAGCTGATTTCGTGGGGCTCATGAACATGTGTACCAAATTTCAAGTCAATAGCGCTATTTTTGCGGCCGCTATCGCTCGACAGACAGACAGACACACAGACACAGCCCAAAACCGTTTTGAGTCTCAACAGAGGGCCTCCACTGACGTTTCGGCAATTATTCAGGCCCCTTAATTCGGATCGACATTCAAATTTGTATGTTCTATATTCAGGGTATGCTCAAGGTCTGTGCAAAATATCATAGGTCTTGGGACTAAGGAGTTGAGATACAGGTAGTCGAAAAGTTCTAGATGCTATGTCGACATAATATACACTTGTAGCATTTCGCCATTTACTTTCTTATTTTGTAAATTTCATTTGTTTTCTTAATGTTTGTTTTAGCTGATGGGTCGAACGCTACGGCGGCGTTCTTAGATATTATCAAAAATTCCAAACTACATATTCCAAATCCACAGTATATGAGGATGTTGCGTGAGATATCCAAGAAAATTCAAATACATTACTTTTATAGGCGAAATTTTGGTAGGTACAGTTTAACATCGACAACCTATACTACATAAAAATAAAATGAACATATATTTTTATATGCATAAAAGCATGTTTTGTGCAGAATATGATAGGAAAGTAATTTATCATCCGTTTTGATAGATTTTCTATCAAAATTAAATTTTCAAGGTTGTTAACAAATTTCCAAATTGAAATTTCATGGCCTATTGGAGTTGTGCCATGTTCAAATTTGCCACTTTATATAGCTGCTCTAATGCAGACTCGGTGACCTTGCCAACGTAAATTATATAAGAAGTGCCGATTTGGTTATCCGCCAGGGTAGCTCAGTGGTTAGAGCATCCGCGCGTTAAGCGGAATGGCCCGTGTTCGATTCCTGGCTCTTGTATTTTTCACAAATAGATGGTAAAAAAATCTGCCTTCTACTTCATTTTATAAAAATTGAATTTTCAAGGTTGTTAAAGAAAAAAAAATCTAAATTGTTTTACTTAGGTTTACATAACAGTCTCTTTATCTTACCTCTTAATCTCAAACCTGTATTCTAGTATTAAATTACAGCGTAAGAGAAAATCAAGTGAATGGCACACCAGATAATTTATTCCTGAAATTTCAGCTATTTAAAATTTTTCTGCTAAAACTGTTGTAACAAATTTAAAATAAATAAATAAGCAAACAAACAAACAAAAAAAGAATTTTTAATTTTTCCCTTTATCTTTTTGCTCCACTTGTGGCTGAAAATTTTTGTTCTCCAAGCTGGTAGAGGGGATATTCCGGGTTGAAAGACATGTTACGATAGTTGATTCAGCCATTCTGATTTATTCGCGATCTTTTCCAAAACTTGCATGAATACGGGCTAGAAAAAAATTAAATTTATATTATCTCTAGTATCTAAAACAATTTTGTTTTTTAATACACTTTGCACTCCAGGCCAGGAAGGCCTTCTCACTGTTCAGTAATAGCCTTAAAGACTTAGACCTATCCCTCTCCACATCAAAAAGCCAAGCCCTTACCTTTGCCTTTCCTCGTCAACTCAAAAGAAATCATGTGATGAGGATTGATGGCGTCAGTGTTCATCATGTTGAAAAGCTAAAAATCCTTGGCGTCACTGTCGACAGGAAACTGAACTGGCTCGTACACATTTGCGAGTTAAAACTAAAGTCCCTCTCCCATTACCACAGTGCCACTAAGATGGTAGGGAAGAGGTGGGGTATTTCCACCTCTTTCCTTAAATTCTGGTATTCTGCAATCATAGACAAGATCATTATGCACGGTGCTCGTATTTGGGAGGGGGGTAACTTGTCGGCAGGGGCAAAAACAAAATTGGATTCAGTTCAGCGTGCATTTCTCCTACAAATAATCATAGGATATAAAACGATCTCCACTGACACCCTCACCGCCATCACAGGAGTTCTTCATGCTCACCTACAAGCTCATCATAACTTCTTAAGAACGAATATTCTACAATTCAATAATAAAGACATTTCAAACTCAATAATTCCCAATATCCCAATCCAACTTCCTAATAATCCCTGGCAAATTCACCCGGCAAAAGATGTAGCTACCCGGATAACCAACTGCAACAAAAACAGCTTTTCTCCTTCTGCACCTGTGGCAAGCTTCACAGATGGATCGAAGATAGAACATAGAGTCGCAGCAGCTCTATGTGTTCTCGTAAATAATGTGATCCATCGGAGGGCGAGCAGACTAGAATCTTATAACTCTGTCTTCCAGGCAGAGCCTTTTGCCATCCAAATGGTAGTGGACTGGCTGAATCCAATTCTCACCTGTAGCTTCAAATCAAAATCTATAGCGACTGCCTGTCTGGGCTGCTAGCTCTGACTCGTCACAGGAGCAGGCATCCGCAAGTCCTGGCCTTAAAACTCAAACTCTTTCATCTCAAAGACCTCATTTCCCTGACACACGTTTCTTCCCACAGTGGTGTCGTCGGCAATGATATAGCTGATGAGCTGCCCAAAGCTACAACGGAAAACTCCATTTCCAACTCTTCCCTTCCTGCACCGCCATCATATGTCAAACAAAAAATTAAAATTCTTCTTCACCAGAGCTGGCAGGAACTCTGGGATTCATTCGAAAAGAGCAGACATACCTTTAAATCTAATACCTTTGATCACCACAAATAATTGGAACCTAACTCCTCCAATTACAACTTTTCTCACAAGCCACGGTCCCTTTCCGGCCTACCTAAACAGGTTTCATCGTCGTCGCTCATCCCTGTCTCCATGCAGAGAGGAGGGAACGCCACAACATTACTATTTTTCTTGCAGTCTAACGTCTCAGTTTCACCTACGTAATCCATCTCCACAACCAGAAAACTGGCTTGAAAATATAGTTTCTCGCAGTAGCCTCATTAATACATTAAACAGTATTTACTCATTCCTAATGCACCTCTCTAATTTAACCGATTAAATTCATATCTTTCTCTATGCCTTTCTCTCTCTCCCTCCCTGCTTGCCTTCAGAGAAAGCCAAGCACCAGCCTAAAAGGGTGTCAACAACTCTAAAACGATTCTTATATGGACTCGCTTCCTGTGGCATGTACAAGCTATGTGTATCTTCATCTGGACTGTTCAGCAAAGCTCTTTAGTGGTAACACAATAAAGACTTAAATCTCTTAAGAACCAATAATGGACTTCTTTCAGCTTCTTCAAAATAAAATGGGAGCCCACTGTCGCGCGGGGCATATGCCCGGCACCAAAGTGACTTCTTTCCAAAAATAATTTCTTAAAGACTGCCTACAATAGTTGCAACACTTTTTGTGCCCTATGCCGCGTGAGGTAATAACTGAAGCATCAACCACTGTCGACTCTAGGCTAAGACCTGGCCAACTATGTATATATTTTTTCCTCTTGAGCTTTAATATAAACTGCGAGTAGTCCCCTTAGAAGCGCTCAACATCGCTCCAAGAGTGATGATCAAGGGCTGCTCCCTGTTAAATACGCTTTGCACTCACACCAAAAAGTTTATTTAAAGAAATTTTTTTTTTTTTGCTTTTTAATTACTGTCTTATAATTATTTATATATATATATATATATAATTATTATACATGTGCAGTGAAATATAGTGATAATAATTCTATTAAAATTTCTTGAATTTTTTTTTTTTAAATATATAAAAAACAAAATTCAGTATTTTCAGTTATTCGGGGGGAAAAAAATAACCCTCGAAAACTAATTTTTAATTCCCACACCCCTTCTCACTTTTTGACTTTAGCAGTAGCGAAAAGGGTTCTGTCCTTTAAGCTGGTAGTAGGGAGGCATCGGCTTCAAACCCAGGTCGCACTTGTCGGTCTGGTCATTCCAATTTCCTAGTGTTATCTACATCATTCACATAGATACGCGTTAGAACCAATCATGCTCAATATTTAACATCCTTGTATTCGAAATAATTTGTTTTTAATTAATATCAGCGTTTTATACTCACTCTTAATAACTTTCTTTCATAGGAATTAAAACTTTTTTAATATTCTTTTTTTTTAATTGATGTCTTGCAATTATATATATTTCATAGATATTTCATAGATCTTTCTAACGTTAAACTTAATCATAAAATTTTTAGCCTTTCTCTTAGCAGCTTTCACTGCATAAGCAGATTTCTCAGCAGGTAAAATTTATATCTGGTCCCTTTTCAATAGCACCGTATTCATAATAAGACAGGCCGTAAAATAATTGATTACGAGGCAATCCAGTTACCAGAGCGTTATAATTTTTACTGCGTCTTGGCTATCCCTGATTTTGGATTTTTAAATACGTATATGCTTAAATACTGCATTAGAGAATACATTTTAGATTTTTCAGACAGATTTCTCTAAAAAATCGGCGATACTTTTCATTTCAAAAGTGTCATCGTGGCTATACTGATCACCAATAAAACTTAAATTTTCCATCATTTTATTTTGTAGGTGTGACATAATATACGAACTGAAATAATTTATATACATATATATACACATAACGATGCATAAAATCTTTTCCGATAAATTATTGTAAGATATCATGAAGTAAGCATTAAACAATTTTAATCGAGCTTACCTGTTTTAGTCAGTTTGACAATTTTTACGTTCTACCTATTTCTCTATTTTAAACAGTAAGCCCTGCCTATTTAGTTGATTTTTTTTTCCTTCTAGAGTTCGTTCAAAGAATCCAAAATTTATTACCTGTAAATATGAGGCAAAAGCCACTTATGTATATTTTTGCCAATTCAAAATAAAGGGTTTAATACGAATACGCATAGAGACTTTTTCTTCTTTTTTCTATATTCTTTTGTTTTAGAAGAACGATGAAAGACGGGACGGGACTAGTTTTCTTTAGAAAATAATTCATGTTTTCTTTAGAAAACAAGAATTTGTTTGTTAACATTAATGTCTAAATAATCTCTTTTGTTTCATTTCTTCGCGTTTGACGTTGTTGTTATACAATTTGACCCGTAAATAAAAATTAAAAATATTTTGTCTAATTTTCTCTGTTATTTTTTAAGATTTTCTTTATTATCTCATGCAAAACTTTATAAGAGATGGTCCCTTAAGCCTCTCCAAAAGAAAAATTTATTTAGATCTCGAAAATTACAAAACGCAATGAGCTACAAATTTGCAGACCCATATTTTTCAGCATTATGATTCATTTTATGTAAAAATTATATAGGTCACAATTCCTATTTTTTTTAATATTAATTTATTAATATTTTTCATAATTAAAAATATTTTTAATAATGGATTATGTTTGGGTTTCTTCTCTGTATCTCGCAAAAAATAAATAAATAAAAAATATATAGATCAAATTATTATTATTATTATTATTATTATTATTTACTTATTTATTTATTTATTTATTTATTTTGAAGATATTAATAAAAGGTTGAAATATGAACTTAACATTAGCACCTTCAGACTTTAAATGCTTATAACTATATAAAAAATAAATCAGTAAAATATACAGCCAATATACATTTTAACATTTTTGTGACTCCAAGAATTCAAATAGCTAACAAAAATAGGGTGTTACCATTAAAAAAAAATCAAAGTTAGTGCGCGTTTTAATATGTAGACGACTCACAATTCAAAATTTCACTTTATTTTCTAAAAGTATTCACAATTTCCAGTCGAATGATACCTATTACATTTTTGTAAATCGATTAGCAACAAAGTTACATCGAGTGTTACTTTTTTTTTTTCTGTCCCCGACTGAACATAATTTATAGAAGATGTACAGGGTATTTATATATAAGTGAAAACATTCTTTTTTATTAAAGGTAATTGGCGGAAGCATTTTACTTTAATTTAAAATTTTCAGAAAAACTGCTTAGGAATGAAAATTGATTCTTCATACCCATACGGTAAGTGAATTTTTTTTATTATTATTTTTTTTAAGTTGAATTTTCAGCGCTTCGTTTTTGTACGATTAAGCGTTTTAAGGTTCCCTGAACACTGAAGGTTTTTTTTTTTTTTTTTACCAGTTGATCTTCCTGTATGCTTTTATCAGCGTAACAAAAATAATTGCAAGCAATTAAAATGTTGTATTTTGAAGTTAATATGTGGTTGTTACTTGAAAAGTTTGATCAAAATTGATAAGTTACAAGGAATGATGCAGGTAACAGTTGTCTGAAAGATTGGCACAAACTTTGAAATATAATAACAGTCTTAAATTCTATATAAATGTAGATAGTGTATTCGAACGAGTAGGGGGGGGGGGGGTCGAAGGGAACACAGATTCCCGCACGTAGAACTAATTGTTAAATAAAACTGTTTCTAAACCCATTTTAAACTATTTTTAACACACGTTTCCATACAGTATATGTTATTTTACTCCTTAATTTGCAACCTATCTTTATTGTATTGAAATGCAGAATAAGAGAAAGTCGTATGAACACCTCACAAGATTATTTATAATTATGAAAGCATGTTTAGTATAGGATATGGTGTGGAAATCATTCACCATTCGTTTACAGCATAGCACAAATAAATTCTAATGTATTAGAACTATAAATACATGGAAATGCTGGAAGTGCATTTCAAGTTAATGTTATGTTTATTTTTCTTTTTTCCATGCAGTGCTAAATTTAACTGCATTCTGCTCTTTGTATGTCATGTATGTCATATATCAGGGCTGCACAAATTGAAATAACTGCATTCTTTTGTACTGAATGTAGTTGATGTAAACGATTTAATAAATATTACAAAAATAGAGGAAAAAGTACTTAAAATTTATAAATGCTTTCTGATACCCATACGGTAAACAAATAAGTACTAATTTGGATTCCAAGTTTAAACATTAAGTTTTGCTATAATCACGCATTTTGAGGTCTTCTGAATATGAAAATAAAATTGTTAGTAGTTGGTCAGTGCCTATATCTGTTATCAGCATAATTTTAAAAGAAATAACTGCAGCGAATTCAAATTTAGTATTTTGAAGATCACATAAAGTTGTTATTTGAAACTTTTGACCAGATTGGTAAGTTTCAAGAAGTTGCGAGGATGAAATATTTCTGATAAATTGAAATAAACTTTTAAATTTATTATTATTATTATTTTATGAACGCTGATACTATGTTCCAATGGGGGTTTGAGAGGGCAGCACTGTGCTCACGCAAAAGTACATATCTATACTAATAAGCATAAAGGATTTAAATACATAATCTTAATTTTTCAGGAGACGAAAAATAAAGTTAAACTAACTAAAAACTAATCAGAAGAATCGATTAGGAAAAAGGGATTAGGTTGATTTATACCCTTTATACCATTCAGTGATTGTCAATCTTCATTTAATAAAGGGGAAAGATTGAATTAAATATTTTATACTAAAGATTAATGCTAAATTTCTAACTTGATTTTTTTTTTACCAGTGGATTTTCTCTCAAAGACTAAATGACATGGATTTAAATCCTTTATACCAATCGATAGAGAACTTTTTTCTGAGTCTGACTATGTACTTAACTCAAAATCGACATTTTTGGACTTAAATCCTTTATACTTATCAGTACATGGGGTTTTGAGAGGACAGTATCTAGCTGTCACGCAAAAGTATACAGTAAATACTTTTTTTTTTTTTTTTTTTTTTTTTTTTTTTAACTATTTTCAATTGTTTTTAAAATATGTTTATATAGAGTGTAAGGTAACGCTTTTATTTGTAATCTAATCTTTATTATATTAAAGTGCAGGGTAAAAGAAATTTGTATGTGTGCCACTCTCGGCATTAAAAAATAAATAAAAATACGAAAAATATGTATGAAATTCGTAATTTTGATGAACAAATTTATTATTATTTTAATGTTATTATTACTAATATCGCTGATTTATTTATTTAGACATTTAACGTTTACTTACAAATGTCTCGCTTTTTATAGAAAATTTTTTACACTTCTTTAAATAACGTTTTTTTTTTTTTTTTTTTTTTTTTTTTTTTTATAGTTGTCTTTATAAATAGAAATTAACATATGGATTTAATAAATCAAACACATTTGTAATTATCATTCATAAAATGCATTACAACTGACAATTTTTTTTTTTTTTAATATTGCTGCTATAAATTTGCTTTTATAAAAGTAACGTTACACTAGCTGTCTTGAAATAAAAAAAAATTCCATAGTACTTTATAAATAAAAACAAAAATATGGATTCAATAAGTCAAATACATTTTTAATTAGCATTTATAAAATGCAATACAACTGACATTTTTTTTTTCTGCTATAAATTTCCTTTTATAAAAGTAACGTTACACTAGCTGTCTTGAAATAACATCTTTTCCCATAGTACTTTATAAATAGAAACTAAAATATGGATTCAATAAATCAAATACGTTTATAATTAGCATTTATAAAATGCATTACAACTGACTTTTTTTTTTTTTTTTAATTGTTGCTATAAATTTGCTTTTATAAAAGTAACGTTATATTAGCTGTCTTGAAGTCTGCAATATTTACAAAAAAAATGCAACAGTTTAGTTAGAGCAAAATTCATCACTAGTTTTTGACTGTAAAATTTGACTGTGATTAAAAATATTTTATCAATCAGAGCAATCAATTTATCTAACCAGAATTTTATTAAAGTTAATCAAATTAAAGCAGCTGGTGTCATCAAAAGCTTGAGAAAGATTAATCACACGACAATTGTTTTAATAATTAAGTCTATCTTATATTCTTTAATATCGGTTTATAATTTGTGATTATTATAAATTTTACCAACAGGTTTTTGTCATTACCTTGTAATAGTTTTATTTACAAAATAATAATAATAATAATCTGGTGTGTCACTCACACGACTTTCTCTTAAACTGCATTTCAATACTATAAAGAGATATTGCATATTAAGCCTTAAAATGAATAACGAAAGATAATAAAGTTCAATGTACTTATAAAATAATCTAAAATAGGTATAAGTACAGTTTTATTTGACATGTAATTCTGTGTGAAGGGAGTTACCGCCCCCCTAAACCCCTGTTCAAATATAGTGCATACAAAAAAAAAAAAAAAACTGTTATTAATTTACTTTCAAACTTGCCAATCTTGATGAAATTTTTAAATGGCAAACTAACACTAACTTCAAAATACCAAATTGAAAATGTCTGGGGATATATTTTTTAACCCTTCACTGTGCCCCTTTGTATATCTGCAAAGCTAAGTTTGAGTTGGATTTTCTCTGCTGTCCTCTATAATTTAACACTAAAAACTGTTTTGTGCATCTACAAAGGTGCTTGTCTTAGTACGGTTAAAGAATTGACCACCAGTCTGCGCTAGTTTTAATGTCGAAGGACATGCTGTTTCCCAGCGTGTAGCTTTGTTAGTTTGCGCCTACTGCCATTTCGGTAAGAGAGATAATTGCTGTTCTGAATGGAAATATCGAAATAATATATTCTCTTCCTGTTATATAACCTTTAGAATGTGGTACTTCATAGTCATTATATAATTCTGGCGATAAACACGTTAGTAATACATTTATTATTTTACTTTGCATAACTACAATATTGCGTGGTTATTATTAATTACTCGTTAACGTGTTATAGAAATACTAAATATGTATTTTCCTTTCACTATGTAGGTTTTGATTCTACTTTTGGAGCAAATATTCTTCGATGGATCCCCGAACCTATATATAGATAGAGGAAAACGAAAAGTGGTGACAATTGATTAATCTATGGCGCTGGGCCCTCTGACAGCGATAATGGACTGGAATTCGAAGATTTTTCGGATGAAGATCCTACAATAAATTACAGAGACCTGGAATCTTCCGACAGTTACAGTGAGCCTGAAATTACTGTAAAAAAAGGTATCACACTCATCTATTGCTAAAGTAGGTCAACCCACAAAATCCAACGTGAGTCAACCCACAACGTCCAGCGTGAGTCAACCTGCAGCCATAGATATAGTAATACATTTAGATCTATCATTCCCATGTTATCGAGCAAAAAATTTTGATGCCGAAAAAAAGTTCTAAAATCAGCTATTAGAGAGTATTGAAAAAAAAAAAAAAAAAAAGGAAAATGAATTTGAAACTGTACCTGGAGTTTTTCATTCACCTTTAGTAAATAAATTATTCATAAATTTTATTTACTAAATTATCCGTGTGTATTCCTGTGTGTGATTTACTCTGGAAAAGGCAGCCATTAGAGTGACTTTTACCCTCTCACTGATCAATCTATGTCTTATTACTATATCTATGCTTGCAGCATACAACAAAAAGAAAACAAATAGTAGAATATATAATATTTTGTGGAAAACAAACAAACTACTAATTTTGTGGTGAACCATTCTTATTCACGGGACGCAATGCATTGCCACAATCAATATTACAGTTATCTACATCATACCAGTTTTTTAAATATTTTTTTTTTACTCATGAAATTGTGTCCAAAATTGTGAATAAAGCAATTCTATATAGTATCCAGAAAAATAAAAACAAACCGGTAGATTGCACAATTTATAACATTCATAAATTTATTGGCATAAGTATTTTGACCAGTTTGCCCCACCTACTTGTGTCCGTGAACTCTGGAATGATGTTTATGGCATTGATTTAGTAAAATAGACTCATTCTCAGAGTCATTTTAAAAAACTGAATAATAACTTTCATTTCAATGATAACGCAAAAACACCTGATCCGTGAAAGTCCTGAACACGATAAATTGTATAAAATAATAACCATACTTGATCACTTGAATCAGAGAGGTTTGTCAATTCCTTTGAAAGAACGCTCATTGGCTGACGAACATATGTGTGCAACCATTATATGAAAATGCCTATGAAAGATAAACACCATAAATGGGGTTAAAAACTTTATATTTTGTGTGGAGATATGGAATTCGCTCACGAAGTTGGGATATTCACTGGACACGAAAAGGATCCGAAATTTAGGCTTTATGGTAGACCAATTGGAGCTAATGGTTACGTTGTCATTCACATCTCAAGGGAAATACCAAGCCACCAAAATTTCAAGATCTATTTTGACAGATACTAGGGTTTCCTAAATTTGGTTGTGTATTTGTTCCAGCAAGCATTAAGTGCGTTAGAAAAGTTCAGAGAAATAGAGTACTAAGTTGTAAATTCAGAAATAACCAAGAACTGAAAAAACAACCATGTGGTTTTTCTGAGGAATTTTCCACAAATTTCGTGTCGGTGGATATTAGCACTGTCCTCTGCAAAGGTAACATCAATATAGCTTTCCCGTCCACTTTTGTCGGAGAAATGCAAAAATCTGAGGTCAGAAGGTTTGACAGGAAGTTAAAAAAGGTAAATAATGGTACTTTGTCCAGCATAAGTGTACAATTCCCATTTAGGGAATGTGGACCTACTAGATAGCAATATTGGAAGACACCACATAAAAGTAAGATCCAAACGTTGGTATCTACGTCTGTTTTTTCACCCGATTGACACAATTATCTTAAATGTCTGGATACTGTACAGAAGAATGCTGAAAGAGACAGATCGTACAGACCTAATCAGACCAGTCATCCATGATCTAAAACAAGTTCAGACTATTTCAGAAGGAACACTTTGCCAGGTTCATTCACAACTGAGAAAGTGCAGCAGATCAAGTACCTCACACCTGACTGAATTACACTAATTTGAAACTTCAGTCATTTCATCTCATTTCAGTTTTTATTTAATTTTTGAGGATTTTGTGTTTATTATTTCAAAGATTCTATTGCTTAAATTTTGGGTATCAGTGAGTTTATAACATTGTTCACGCAGTTTTGCAGATATGCAAAGCGACAAAAAATGCTTTTTCACTCCCAAAAAATTGTAACTGATATTTTTCTGTATTCCTTGACCAATCTTGCATATGAAAATAGCTATTATTCCTTACTTTTAAAAAGCGAGGAGGGAAGGGTTAAGTTACGCTGATAAAAGATATACATACACGTCAACCGCTAAAATTTGGATTTTCATACTCAGGATATCTCAAAACGTGATATTATACAAAAAAAAAAAAAATAAAAAAAATAAAAAAAAATAGAGTGGAAAATGAAACTCCAAAAAATATTTTGTTTTACAATATGGGTAGAAAACATTAATTTTGCTTCCTGAGCAGTGTTTGTCGACATAGTAAAATACAGCAAAGCACTTACATCAATTATATTCATTAGAAAAGAACATTTAGCTTAATTTTGGGTAGCCCTGTATATTGTCTATAATCAATATGCACTATAAACAATATTGTGTACTTACATTTAGTCTTACTTGAAAAACATTTAACACAAAACGAATTACAATTCCAGCAATTTCTAATACAGCCCTTAATATATCCAAATACTTTGGGTAGCCCTGTAAACGAATGATAAATGATTTCTATATCACAATTTACACAAAACATGCTCTTATGCATATGATAAATTTTGTTCATTCCCTTTTGTTTAAGTCAACCCACATATGTTACACTGTACTTAACATACATTTTTCCACAGAGAGAATGTATTTGAATTCCTTTGGGTGTCCCTGTAAACGAAGCATTTGCTTGATCTCAACGAAAAATGTAGTGTAGCATCCTTTTATGATACACATTTAGAATACCAAGTTTGGACTTCCTGCTATAATTTGTGCTTGACGTATGTTGATAACAGACAGACAGACCCACACACAGACCAATCGCTAAAATCATGTTTTTCGGATTCTTGGGACCTCAAAACGTATAAATATAACAAGAACTCCATTTTGAAAATTTGACCCAAAAAAAATCTCTGCCATATATATGGGTAAGAAAAGATAAAAAGTTGAAATCTGTATATGGATTTTATGTGACCTTTTCATTTATACGTAAACATTCTTTACAGTTAATCCTTGAACATAAAAAATAAATTTTTATACATAAAATATATTATTGCTAAGGTATTTTATTTTAAAATGCAATGTAATCACTAAAAAACAAAGTATATAACAACATACACAAAATAAGAACGTAACGTCCTTTTCATTTTCGTTGCAAATTTCACTAAAAAGGAAATTCTGTATTTCTTTTTACTCCTGTAAAATTATATGAAGACTTTTTTTTTATACCCTTCTTAAAAGAAAATAAAATGTGTCATAAATAGCGTTGTGAAAGCACTTCTCTTTCTTAAGACCTTAATCCGTAAAACTTACTTTGAACCATTGTTCGGTTCGAAGAGAAAATAATCCCCTGATATTTGAAAAAGAGAAAGGGGATTTCAAGCAAAACTTTTATTTTTCTTTGATAGACACAATTTCTGAAATTCATGTTGTAAATATATTCATCGTTCTTATAAAGATTTTCCCTTTCAGTTAAATGAAAAAAAAAAAAAAAAAAAAAAAAGGAAAAGGAAAGAAAAAAAGAGGTGGTGAAACAAAATAATGCATTATAAAGAATATGTGTCCTTTTTGCGCGTGAATGTGAATGTGAAGCGTTTCGTGGAAACACTTTTCAAGAAAGTTATTAAGCCTTCTTTTGAGAGAGTGTCAACAACTGAAGCCAAATATTTTAACCTAAGGAAGAATCTATTTTAAATAATTTATGGTTAATTAATAGTGGTTAATATATGAGGAGCAAACATTCAAACCGTGTTTTCTCCTTCGAATGCAATTTTTCAGAAAACACAAAAAACTGATAAATTAAAAAATAACCCTTCTTAGACCCTAATTATCATTTGTTTAGTTGTATTATTGGTTACTAGGAAGATCTGTAGGCCTACTTTACCTAATAAACTTAGAGTTAATTAGAAAAATGTATTTGAAATTTGGAGAAAGCATGTTTTGACCGAAACACAGAGGAGAAAACATGTTTTGAATGTTTCCAATGTGGAGAAAGCATGTTTTGACCGAAACACAGAGGAGAAAACGTGTTTTGAATGTTTCCAATGTGGACAAAACATTTTTTGAATGAAAAACTATGTAGCTCGAATATTGATGAAATAACATTCTTAATGTAATTAACAGAACAGATTTTGTTAAGTAATTATAAAGTTAAATTAAATATTTACGTGTGAAAAATCATCATGCAAATTGTAAGGAAGAACTAAAATTTTTAAGCCAATATGAAATTTAAATTTTTAAACCGATATCTTCACTTAAGCAATTTCAAGCTTCCTCTGTTTCTTCATATTCTACATGAAAGTAATTAGTAATGATATCTTTATACCATTTAAAAACAGGCTGATTTTTTCACTCTTCACCATACATTAATTGTAAAAGTTTGTCTATGTCATTCTGATGCCTTTAAGTTTGAGATGAATTCTCTTACCTTGTTTTTTTTAATTAATGCTTAAGTGGCTTTTTCTATTCCCTGCTCTCTTTTCCTCAATAGGTTCACCAGCATGTACCTTAGTAACAATATTGGCTAGCATTGTACGACCTATTTTAGTTATAGCCATGAAATTGTTTTTACACACAGGAATTCTCCTACCACAGCTACTAGTAATAAAATAAGAAGCAGAAAATGCATGCTGTAAGCCAGATGATTGCGATTTTTTTTTTTTTTTTTTTTTTTTGGGGGGGGGGGGGCTGGGTTATTAGGTCTACGTCTACGTCGAGTTACATTTTTTGTAACAACCAATGAGGCTATAATAGAATCTTGTCGCTGTTTGTCCGGAATTTCGTAAAGTCTATCCCGAAACTTCTTAACGTTATTAGGTCTAACATCAGTGTATGAAAAAGTATATTAATAGAATGTTTGCATGGAGCATAAATGTTGTTATCTAAAGGTGCTGAATATCGTTTCTTTTTCGCTTCTTTTCTTTTTCCACCAATTCTCTGTATTTTTCTAGTTCCATAATTAGAAGTACTCACTAATACACCACCTATTAATTCTTCCATTTGAAAAAAAAAAAAAAAATAATAATAATAATAAAGTACACTCCTCTAAAATGAAAAAAAACAAGATAGAACTAACGAAAAAACAAACATAAAAAGCTGGTACATGTACGAATCACGCGACCAGAAAGAGCAGTACTGACTGGTTGGCTGGAGAAATCACAGTTTGACTGAAAACAGGCTCTGGAGGAAACACTGTTTGATTGAAACCCTAATTTTCTAAGAGCATTTATAATGTGATAAAAATTATTTTGGTTTAAAATAATAGTATAATTTTGTGCTATTTAATGTTGAGTTCACAGAAAAATCACTAACTCATTTTTTTTTATTTTTGGAGAAAACACGGTTTGAATGTTTGCTCCTCATATAGAAAAATAAATAAATAAACATGTAAACCTGATCATGCATGGTACAGCTTTATTATCACACCCACTTAGCGAACTTTGAATTTTTTTTTTTGCCATTTTCGCATTTTTTTTTTTTCCTGTGTGTGTGTGAGTGTAATTTCGAGTATAAAAATGGGGGAATTTTTTGAGTACCTTTTTTGGTAATAATTTTAACGATTGCACTCTTATTTAATTTATAAAAAATACTTCATATCTTGTTTATATCTTTAATGTACGGCTAGGTTTAAAATGATGTTTGTAGAAATAATTTTTCTATTCTTAAAAGTGCATTTTTCTATAAAATGATACAGACAAAAAAAGATAATTTATGCGATTATAGTTTTTGTTTCTTTCTTTCTTTTCTGCCACATTTTATAACCTATAATATTAAAACACAAAGCACTTTTTGTAAGATCAAAATCGTACGATCTGGGCATGCGCGAGATAATTTTGAACCAATTCGGAACGATAATATTCCTTTCTCTTTATGCAGTACAATACGAATACCGATGATAGAGATCGAGCAGACGACATTATTATTTCATATGTCTATTGTAGACGACTAATTAAAGCTCAATCATAAAAATAATTCACACGATTAATTATTTGATTCATACTTTCCAAGGCAGGATATTAAATAAACCAATTCGCGATTTCTTATCGGTTACCGTCTTGTGCATTTTGGCCAAAAATTCCCTTACACAGGATAGTGTTTCAAGTTTTTATACTGTGGCGGTGGCACCATCTGTTAATCCGTGGTTACCATATAAAACATATATATTCCTAAAATTATAGTTTTCCATTCCTTAAGAGAAAAAAGAAAAATAAAATTAACAAATTCTCAGAGTTTATTGTTCTTTAATAATTAACTTTTATCACTTGAAAACTTCGTTTAGGAAAAAATGGAGATATCTATTTAAAATCAAAAAAAAAAATTTTTTTTTTTTTTTTCTTTTTTCTTTTTTTTTTTTTTTTTTTTTTTTTTTTTAAGGACTGAGAACTATTAGTCTCAATCTGAGATTTTTGCGGCGTCATTTTTCGATAGTTGGACATTTATCGAAATCTAAAATTTATCAAAAATATAATTGAATAATTTGAAAGCGATGTTATAATTTGAAAAAGAAAATAAATAAATAAAATAAAATAAAATAATAATAATAGTCCTCCATCCTAAACTAAATTCTGCTTTTGCGAGAATTTCATCAAAATCACTTTTTTTTTTGAAAGAAAAAGAAAAGAAGATTAATAAGAATCAGTATCGAAACAAACATTATCGAATTTTTTTTTTTTTTTTTCATAATTTTGAATTAAGAAATAAAAAGTGCACGTGCAAAATGAAATAAAAGTAAGTAAAAAAAAATCTGGAGTGACTCCACTCGACTTTCCGAACATTGAGTAATTAACAGTTTTGTAGATAAAGTAAAGAAAGAGGAGTTGTTAAACAAACAAAAGAGAGAAAATCATAATAGAGTGTTTGAGTATTTTTCTCCATATATTACACGATGTTTTATTTAACGCTACTGAACTTTGGCCCATAGATCATAATGATAAAGAATTTTTCGTTGTGTCCCTGTAAAAACCTATAAATGCTAGATTCACCAAAATGCTTAGAGTTAGTGCAACAGTGATTTATAATACTCATATAAATTTTCAGCTCAATTGAATAAGGCGTTTAGAT
The DNA here is from genome assembly GCA_963930645.1 of Salticus scenicus. Lineage (NCBI taxonomy): Eukaryota > Metazoa > Arthropoda > Arachnida > Araneae > Salticidae > Salticus > Salticus scenicus. The sequence continues at coordinate 65,600,439 of OZ005661.1, read as the reverse complement.
GCTATCGTACATTTAAAAATTTGGTCCCATAGGCCATAATGATAAAGAATTTTTCTTTGTGTCCCTGTAAAAAAACTTTAAGTGCTAGATTTACCAAAATCTATACAGTTGGTGCAACTGTGACCTATAATATGTGTACAAATTTTTTGCTCAGATTAATAAGGCGTTTAGATGCTATCACACTTATAAAAATTTGGCCCCATATTCATAATGATAAAGAATTTTTCTTTGTGTCCCTGTAAAAAAAACTATAAGTGCTATATTCTCCAAAATCTATACAGATTGAGTATTTGTGACCTACAATATGTGTATAAATTTTTTGCTCAATTGAATGAGGCGTTTATATGCTATTGTACTTTTAAGATTTTGCTCCCATAAGCCATAATGATAAAGAATTTTTCTTTGTGTCCCTGTTTTTACTTTCTTCTATATACATAAGAAAAAATCTGGAGTGACTCCACTCGACTTTCCGAACATTGAGTAACTAACAGTTTTGTAGATAAAATAAAGAAAGAGGTGTTGCTAAACAAATAAAAAAGAGAAAACCATAACAGAGTGTTTGAGTATTTTTCTCCATATATCACACGAGATTTTATTTAACGCTACTGAACTTTGAGCCCTTAGATCATAAGGATAAAGAATTTTTCGTTGTGTCCCTGTAAAAATCTATAAATGCTAGATTCACCAAAATGCATATAGTTAGTGCAACAGTGATTTATAATATTCATACAAATTTTCAGCTCAATTGAATAAGGCGTTTAGATGCTATCGCTGGTCACATAGGCCATAAAGATAAAGAATTTTTCTTTGTGTCCCTGTAAAAAAACTGTAAGTGCTAGATTCACCAAAATCTATACAGTTGGTTCAAATGTGACCTATAACATGTGTACAAATTCTTTGCTGAGATTAATAAGGCGTTTAGACGCTATCACACTTTTAAAAATTTGGCAAAGAATTTTTCTTTGTGTCCCTGTAAAAAAACTATAAGTGCTAGATTCTCCAAAATCTATACAGATTGAGTATCTGTGACTTATAATATGTGTATAAAGTTTTTGCTCAATTGAATAAGGCGTTTAGATGCTATCGCACTTTTAAGATTTTGGTCCCTTGGCCATAATGATAAAGAATTTTTCTTTGTGTCCCTGTAAAAAAACTATAAGTGCTAGATTCACCAAAATCTATAGGGTTCGTACTATGGTGACTTACAATATACGTACCAACTTTCAGGTTATTCGAACAAAGCGTTTAGACGCTAGCGTGTTCACTCACAGACATACACACATACATACACACATACATACATACATCATCACAAAAATAGTGGAAACGGACTCATTGGACCTCGAAACATATAGAAACATCAAAATCTCAAATTCGGATTTTTGACATGATTACAATACTTTCCTCACTATAGTGTTCGGAAAGTAAAAATGAATTTAATGATTAAATTTTTATATAAAACATGACCGCGTGCTATCTTAAAAGGTAGATGTAAAATTTCAAGTTTATTTGGTGCGTGTAGCATCTATAAAAATTGCTTCAAGAAATAGAATAGAATAAAAAAATCAACGATGTTCGTTGCATTTTGTTATATAGTTTGAATTTTTGAATTTTATAGAAGTAATATCTACCGTAGGAATGTTTTCTTATGTTAAAACTATAGGGAATTGTTGTGCGAGCACAAGCAATGCTACTTTTTTTTTTTTTTTTTTTTTTTTTAAATAAGTAGTCAATTTCAGATATTTGAAATGCATGTTAATCTCAAAACATGTAAATTCACCGAAAACCGGAAAACGAAATGTTTTTATTTTATTCTTTTTTTTAATTTAATTTTATTTTTAATTATATGCAAAATGCTCTCGTTCAAAAATTTATTATTATTCTTATTATTATATTAAAATTTAATAGCACTGCAATTCATTTTCTATCTTTTTCTATTAATTTTTCATTTTGAGGAAAAAAGAAATGCCGCGTTCGTATATAGGTAAGATCAGCTGCATGTTATAACAAATATACACTTTTAAGGACCACTTTGCTCAGTTTTGAATAAAAGGCCAAAACTGAAAATGTCTTCATCTTCAAATGTACAATTTTCTTTCCGTATCTTATCTAAAGTAACTTGAACTCCCCCCCCCCCCTTTATTTTTTTTATTTTTATTTTTTTACTTAAATTTTTATTTTGTGCGTTTTAGTAACTAAAAGAAAGTTTTTAAAATATCTAATAAAAATTTTTTAGGTTACTGTGTAAGCAATGAAATGTTTTCTTTTACAATTGACACCTTATCTATTACCTGCAAAAAAAGTAACACATCCGCCACCGAGTATCGAACCACGACCATCGCATTAACAACTTGACGCTTTAACGCTCTGTATCCCACCGGGGCTTTAAAGGTCCCATTAAAAAGAAAAAAAAATCCTGAATATAGCCTAAATTTGCTACAGGATTTCATTGAAACTTCAAAGTTCCTATAGTTTAAGCTTTCCCTATAGTTATAGTTTAAGCTAAATTTAATATGAGATATTTCTCATGCAGCAAAGAAATATAATAAAAAATTTCAAACTATTTTTTCCCAAAATATGGTAATTTGGCATATAAAGGGTTAAGTAAATTAGCTGTTTGAAATATTTTTTATTTTATTTTTTAATGTTTATAATTTGTATTTTAATTAATTACAATATGTATTTCTTCCAAAATTTTGATATTTTTATTTTTTTAAATCTATTTATTATAATTTCTGATATTTCATTTCATAATATATAATAGAAAAAATAATTTAAAAAGGATAACCTTAAAATATTGATATTTTATACGAGTAAAAATTTACTTAGTATAATTTATTATAAGGAATTTACTGAGCAAATTAACTTGCTAAAATATTAGATACATTCTTATTTTTTATTTATCTATTTATTTATTTAACAGTATACTTTTGTTGAAATATACTATTTTAATATAACAAAGTGTTATAATGTTATTTTTAGGCAGAATAGTCTATTTCTAAGTGTAAATAAAATTATAAGAAAAAAAATCTTTTAAAATTAACAAATTCTCAGTTTATTATTTTTTAAAAATTAACTTTTATCACTTGAAAACTTCATTTAGAAAAAATGGAGATAGATATTTAAAATCAAAAAAGGTTTTTTAGTTCCCCATCATACTATAGGTATGGGGAACTTAGGTAATCGTGAAAATTTTCGACCGAGGTTTTTTGACAATTTTACACGTTTTTCAGGTGTGAGGAATCCGAAAATGACAAAATTTGTATGGTGTCTGTCTGTAGGGTGTCTGTTAGTGTGTTAGTCCGTTAGTCCGTTAGTTTGTTAGTCTGTGTACACGATATCTCAAGAACAAATTGTCGCAGAGAGGTCAAATCAGTTTTAAAATATTACTTTCGATACTGGAAAGAACCCTATTCATTTGCAACATTCGAATTAAAAAACTTCGTAAATTATTAGAAATTTGCGATTTTCTTAACATGAGAGAATAGGACACAAATTCACTTAAATGTGCATTAAACGGAAAACTTTTACTGTAAAAATGTCAGACCAGTTTTAAAATATCAGTTTTGATGCCGGAATGAACATCAGTAACTATAAATATACTACTTTGAAAATTTCGCAAGTTATTGGAAATTTACGAATTTCTTAACATGGCAGTATAGGGCAAAATTTCACATAAACGTCAATTTTTAGAGATATTTTCATCGTAAAGATGTCAGACTAATTTTGAAATATTATTTAGGTCACTGGCATGAATATTAATGACTCTGAATTTTCCAATATAAAAATTTCGTAAGTTATTGGAAATTTACGAATTTCTTAACATGGCAGAATAGAGCAAAATTTCACCTAAACGTCAATCTTGAGGGATATTTTCATCGTAAAGATGTCAAACCACTTTCTAAATATTATTTAGGATACTGGCATGAATATCATAGACTATGGTTTTTCCAATTTAAAAAATTAGCAAGTTATTTGGAATTTACGATTTACTTAATATGTCAGAATAAGGCAAAATTGAGAATAAACTTCTATTTTGAGGATCATAAATAAATTAGACAACTTCAAAATTACATTTATGATATTTATTTGAGCGTGATTGAATACAAACATTCTAATAGGAAAATTTCGTAAATTATCCGTAATTTACGATTTTATCAACATAGCGAAATTGTAAATTTTTCATATAAATATGAATTTTGAGGATTACTGCATTGGAAATAGTAGCATGAAAACTAAACAACGGAATTGACCCTGATAAAATAAATTAATAGATTAGAATAAGATAAATATATTGAAGTGAACGGTGGATAGCGGTAGTGGCGGGGATTTCATTCTGTTACTGTATTAAGCTTTGGTCAAACTTATTTCTTTTAACATGATTATAATATGTCTCGCACTAGAAATTTATGAGAACATAAATATGATGGGGAACTGAGCAGAGTCCACCTATGCCAACTAGTTTTTTTCCTTTTTTTAAAAAATCTATTTATTATAATTTCTGATATTTCATTTCGATAATATATTATAGAAAAAATAATTTAGTAGGAATAACCTTAAAATATTGATATTTTATACAAGTAAAAATTTATATAGTATAATTTATTATAAGAAATTTACTGAGCAAATTAACTTGCTAAAATATTAGATTCATTCTTATTTTTTTATTTATTTATTTTTTATTTATTACTTTATTTATTTAACAGTATACTTTTGTTAAAATATACTATTTTGATAGAATACGTGTTATAATGTTGTTATTCATTTATTTTTAAGTAGCATAGTCTATTTCTAAGTGTAAATAAAATTATAATTATAGAATATAAAGAAAACACAAAACATTATTAAAATTTATTTTAAATTAAATTATTTTGTCTTATAAATTTATGTGATTTAAAAAATATTTTTATAAATAAATAAAATAAATAAATAAATAAATAAATAAACACCTCTCTGAGATTTTTTTTTCTTTTACATTGATAAATTATTGATGGCGCCACTGTTATATTGTAATTGAAATGGAATATTATCGTTATCGATGCTGGACAGATTTTATTTTCATGCTATGTACAGTCGACAGCAAAATTATTGAAGCGCTAGCAATAATTAGTATTTAAAAGGTTTGCGCTTAATACCGTTTTGTTAAATAAATATTTATCGAGTCATGATCTTTGTCTTATGCTATTTGTAGAAAAGTATGTTGAAGATAAAAATTAGCGATCAAATTAAAAAAAAATATGTAAGAAAAGTATTGATGTGAGCTTTCTTTCTCCATTCTTACCATAATTTATAAATTCTTTCTTTTAATTACTCCTCACATTCTTTTGGTCATATTTAGAGAAAAATTAGAAAAAATCTTGGAATTTTATTTTTATTATACGGAGCACGCTTAAATTTTTTATATTGAAATTTCATGAAATTTTCCCCCCTTCCCTCCAACCAAAAAATAATTGGTTACAGCAGGAGGTTTTAAACTGGTTAAGGGCAATGCGAAATATTAAAACAGGAATATTTAAAACTTTATGCCGTGAAAAATTTAAGTTGCACATGATCTGTCAAATTTTGATGGGTATTAACTTTTTTATTTATATTTTTGATGCGCTACTTGGTTTAAAACGGCTTTCAAGAAAGTAAATTCTTAGATGTAAAACGTTCGGTCTTCTTCCGTGTTAAAAAAAAAAAAATGAATTGGAGAATCTATAAGAAGAGCTCCTCTTAAAATTATGCTTAATTAGATATTATGCCAAGCATACTGTTTGTGCCAAAAAATATATTATGTAAAAAATTCCAAAATTGAGGCAAGCTTATGTGACAAAATTTGAAAGAAGCATGCTGTATTTTTGTTATTGTTATTATTATTATAATTTTATCATTATTTAATTTTCAGTTTATTTTGTTATATGCATAACCAAATTTAATTTTTGATATATTTTTTTAATTATTATTCACGTGAAAATATATTTCTTTTTATGCCAAAGAAAGAAATGAACACTTAAACTTTTTTGACTGGCCTTTTTTAAAGCTCATATAACGTTATTATTTTCATATTTTAATTAATTAAAAAAACTAATCGAAAATTCGAAAATTGAGCTTCGAGGTGACTGTTCCAGCTACTGTTTTTGCGCAACGCTGTTCACACACAGACAGACATTGTCTTATACATATATAAAGCTATATTTTTCAATCATTTTTCATTTTCAGCAAAACCGTGACCGTTAAATCTTTTTTATTTATTTATTTTTTTCCAAAAATATTATTTTTATTGTTTTACAGCTTGAAAATAAATTTGAAAAAAAAAAAAAAAAAAAAAAAAAAAAATCTTTTTTTTTTTTTTTTTTTCGTAAAGTAACGGTAATCAATTTTCTGATCAAGAAAACGGGTTTAAAAAAATAATGTTGCACAAGCAAACCCATGTGAAATTTCCGCAGTTTTTTTCTTTTCTTATTTACCTTTAAAATTCTAAATTCATAAATATTATACCGATTTCATCAACAAATAAAAATTTTACTTTACACGTAGCCAAATTATTATTAGAACTAAATTAACATTGTGCAACAGTGAAACCAAAATCATTCAAAGAAAGATTTAAAAATAAAATTCATGGATGACAACCCAGTTTTCACACTTTCGCAGCAGTATAGGACCCCCATGACGATTTTTAAATTTATCTCGCCATGTTGATGAAAATATTTATTTATTTATTTTTGCACAGTTTTTTTGTTTGAAAAAAAAAAAAAAAACTTATTCCTCTTTTGATTACACTTTTCATGATTGTGTTTTTTACGGTTTTTTAGTCAATTTATGATGATAATTCAAATTCTGTCCTTAAAGCATTGTTATGTTTAAAATGGCTCTTGAAAAGATTCTGAAAATTTTTAAAAATACATTTTTCCATAAAATAATCTCATCAGAGAAACGACGTAATTTTTTCTTTTTAGATCATTCAGCTGCGTTCGCGTGCACACACTATAACAAAGGAAAAAAAACAAACAAACAAAAAAAAAAAAAACGACGCACCAAGAAGAAGTGGGGACAAAAATTGGTATATGGAGTGGAATGGGTGATCCGAATGGGACAAAAATTGGTAGATGTGATGTACATGCGGAGAAAAACAATTGATTACTGCTTCAGAAAATTTGAATTATTTAATCAAGAGAAAGGGCCTGACAAACTAAACAAGTCATTAACGCGTTGGTCTACTTCGGGCGCTTATGTACGTAGTAATTCGGCTTGGTATTAATTGATAGAGTTGGCAGATGTGCTCCGGTGAAGTATTGTGCCAAATTCTGTCCAATTGTTGCATTAGATTGGTGAAATCGCTAGCTGGTTGTAGGACCCTTTTTATGATGCTCCAAACGTCCTCAGTGGAAGACAGATCAGGGGATGGAGCTCAACCCCACTGAGCCTCCTATTAATGGTATTCGAAGTCACTGAAGTACCAGTTGCACGTAGGATCGACGATAATGATGAATTGGTGCTTGATTTTATCAAATGTCAATTTGTGTCCAGTTTGCATTACTCCTTCTTGGTTGCGTCACATTTTTGTTATAGAGTATACAGAGTGTTTATAAAGTCCCGGACCCATTTTGATGTTTAATAACTTATAAAATAATGAAGATATAAACAAACTTATGGCATTTATTGATGGAATAACTCATATATTTTCTTTTCAGGTTTGAATATCTTTACTTTTGCAAATATCGTCTGCGCTTGTGGTTAATTTCAGATAATTTCATTTTCCAGTCTAAATATCTGTACTTTTCTAAATATCGTCTATTAGGCGGGGATTTCATTCTGTCACTGTGTCAAGCGTGTTTTTTTTTTTTTTTTTTTTTTTTTTTTTTTTCAAATTCATTTCTGTTAACATGATAACTATGTTAAGAGAATGTCCTGTTTTAGAAATTTATGAAATATGAATTTTAGAAATTTATGAATTCATGCTTGCCGCTACCTGGCGTGAAATTGACTATCGACTTGATATTCTCCGTGCGACGAAGGGGGCACACGTGGAAATTCATTGACAAGGGTCATCAAACTTTATGGGTCTATCTAACCATTTATGTTATTAATTTTAATCTATCTTTATTATTTTATGAGTTATTAAACATCAAAATGGGTCCGGGACTTTATAAACACCCTGTATTATCCATTTATAAATATTATATTTCGCGTATTTTATTAATTACATCCCTATCGTATCCATTTAACAAAATATAATCGGAACTGGTCTACATTAGAGAAATACACTCATGTCCATAAATTAAGGATAATTCAGATTCACACTGAAATCGAACTTTAATGCAAAAATTTCACCTGTAGAAATACCACACACATCTTTAAAAATAATATGCAAGTTGTAGGAAGCCCTTATATGACGCCGATATTATGTTACAATTACGAAAGTGAAGAAGGGGGTAGATAAGGAATGGGAGCAAAGAAGGAAAATTGTTCACAAGCGTTCTGTGTGCCGCTCAGTGCCACAACCGAATAGTTATGACACAGAGGACGCATGCAGATAATTTTTTACGTGGTAGAATTATACTAGAATGTGGGCGTACTCAGATAGAAGTATCGGGGAAACTTAGAATCGCCCAAAGTGTCATCTGTAGGCTTTGGCAACGATTCGAAAATGATGGAAATGCCAGTCGACGTTACAGTACTAGTAGGCCCCGAGTTGCAATGCCGAATGACCACCGGTATTTGGCAGTAACTTACAAAATAAGCAAATAACGCACAGCATCAGACCTGTCTCAACAGCTGTCTGCAGCCACGAGTGCCACAGTTTCAAGACAAACCATGTATAGACGTTTGGGAGATAATGGTCTATATGCTCGCAGGCCTGTTAGATGTGTTTCACTCCCGGCAATGCACTGTGCCAACGGTTAACTTGGAGTAGAGAACATGCAATGTGGACAGCGGCACAGTGAGCTTGTGTGATGTTTTTCGACGAGTCCAGGTTTAGCTTGTAGTGTGATTCACACAAGACTTTCATATGTAGAACGTCAGGTACCCGTTACCACCTAAACAACATCATTGAACGACACCGTCACTGTGGGGCAGGAGTGCTCGTTTGTGTGTGTGTGGGGGGGGGGATCATATTGGGCACCAGAACAGACCTGCATGTTCAAATCGGAAGAATGATAGGCCAAATTTATCGGGACATCATTCGGGAACAACATGTACGTTTGTTTAGGGGTACCATGAGCCCAGAATTTGTGTTTATGGATGACAATGTGCGTCCTCACCTTGAAAACGTTGTATACGGATGCCTACAATCTGAAACTATTACCCGCATGGAATGGCCAGCATTCTCACTTGACTAGAATCTGATAGAGCATGTGTAGGACATGCTTTTCCAACGAGTTGTTGGCCGTAAACCACCTCCTACATGTGTACCGGAACTTCGGAAAGCATTGCTTACTGAGTAGAGTAATCTTCTCCAAGATCAGATCAATAATTTAATATTCAGCATTCCTAGGCGTTGTAAAGACTGTATTTCATCATCTGAGAGACATACAATGTATTAACCATCATACCAACCATGTAATGTTAAGTTTTTGTATAGGAGATATTTTTGTAATTGCTTCAGGGAGCAAAAATCGTAGATTTTATAAATGGTATCCTACATAAACCACCTTTATTTGTTCTTGATCTTTTGTTTAATAAATGTACTTTATGAATAAGTCATGTTTGTTTTGCTTCTGAACCTTTATTTGCCTCAGCTAGCATTATCCTTAATTTATGGACATGAGTGTATTATATAGATTATCAGGGAATGGTCAAAAGAAATCAGAATTATTTCACTAAACTGAATATCAAAGATAGCCTAAAAAAGTTCCTCAGCTTTCCAATAGTTCATTGTCTGTCTTCAACTAATTTTTTCACTAAGTTCATCAGTTCGTGAAATTGACGATCTTCCAGAACGAGGTTTATCATAAACTGACGTTTCCCTATTTTATCGTTATACCTGCCTTATTCTGTCGTGCATAATCGAAATAAAAGGCTAAAATCAAAGAATTCATAGTCGAAATAGAAACTTGATGTGACTAAATTTTAAAATGCATGTTTTTTTTTTTTTGTTTTTTTTTTGAGAAAATGAGATTAATAAATATCCGTAGTGTACAGTATCAGATTTTCATATCTTTACTGTGAATAGTATTAATTTTATAATCAATTAAACAGGTATGTCGAAAATTTACTAACGCTGAACGATATAAACGGAAAAACAAAAAAACAAAAAAAAAAAAAAACACTCAGTGATTTATTTTATAGCAGTGCTTTGATAAATCATTTTTAACACATTAAAATTTGCGACGGCAATCTTCTCAAAAAAGCAACAAAATTTCGTAACTGTGCTCTGTTCCTTTGAATTAGCTATCACACACTCACACACCAAAAAAAAAAAAAAAAAAAAAAAAAAAAAACAGAATCCGAAAATGCTTTTTTTAATAATTACTGAGTCTGAAGAAAGTTGTCCGGGTAGACACCGCTGGTTGAAATGAACTATTCATGAGTTGTACCACAATAACTCTGCTCAGCAAAACGCTATTTTTTTTAGGTGGGGGGAGAGGGGTTAATTTTTCGTATTTAATGAATAATACAGAGTTGCCAATATTTTTATTTATTCTGGACGTATTTAGCTCCGCTTTATCCTGCCTTTTCTTTTTAAAGAGTAATTATGTTCTTCTTTTGTCGTAGTTGTGTATTAGAGAAAAGTATTCTAAAAATTAAAGTGGTATGAAATAAATCCGGAGCTAAAAATGTTTCTGAATCAATTAAAATTTTGGCAACTATAATAATAATGCGTCGAATTCCCACATAGTTTAATATCATGTTTGGTTGTCACTTACTCTTTCAAAAAGGGTCAGAAATGTACACTATATAAAAAATCCTGATTTTTCCAAGAAAATTTTAAGCAATAAATAGCCCAGTATTTACAAGTGAAATATTTACATTGAATGTATCAGTAATCAAAAAGAGTCAGCAGCAAAATTATAGAAGCACACATTTTTCACTTTATTTTAGTTTGGTTTAGTTTAGTTTACTGGCTAATTTTAATCATCAGCTTACTTTTTTTATAAACAGCATAAAGTGATGACTCGATAAATATTTACTTAACAAAACAGTATTAGGTGTTAATCTTTTAAATAGGAATTTTTGCTAAAGCTTGAATAATTTTGCTGTCGACTGTATATCATTAAAAATACTACTATGTTTTTGAAACCATGGATTTTTTATGAATAGAAGTTTGTTAGTCTGAAGACCTTGGAATATTTTATAGAAATGCTATAACCAGAAACTTTTTCAATGTTTAAAAATTTTTTTTTTTTTAAATTCTGCATAATAAAGTTTCAGAAACATATTTAGCTCTTACTACACAATTAAATGCTCCATAAATTATGTTTTGTATCACAGCGAATAAGAACTTTGCAATAGAATACAAAAAATCTGAAAGCACGTTACTGTTCTTACAGATGGAAATAATTAAGCATACCTTTCATCCTTTTCCTTTATCAAGTGAAAGATTGTGCATCGTTTGTATCACTTCTTTTGATGCTTCACTCACGACTCATAACTATTTATTTTGCCTTATGAAGGATCGCACTTAATTAATTCGAAATGAAAAAAGTGCTATTCATTGAAAATAAAAAATAAAAAAAGTTTGTAAGGTCTGTGAACCGACTTTAAGAGACCCCATGGTAGTAAATGATTAAGTTAGAAGACAATCAGAAGCTTTACTTAAAAAACCAATAAAGTTTATTCTAGCAGATAAAAGGACGGGGGTGAAATTAAAGGAACTCACTCATGTTATTATTCACCAATAACTTCAACTCCCAGTTGAACATGAAAATTTGAAAAGCGCATAAAAGCGGGGTGCAAATTTTGTCGTGTTATTTCTGCCATCTAGAGGTATAGTTATTTCCAGGTTTTTAGGTGAAAATAACCAGTCAAAGATTATATGAAATCCTCGACGCTAGATGGCAAAAACAGCGGGCCAAAATTTGCTGGAAAGCTGTACCCTGACTTTAACAACACCTCCTGTAATAATGCCTCCGAGCTGAGCTCTACGTCATGGAAGATCGGCCGATTTTATCCAATCAACACTTCCTATGATACATGTTGGATCGTGGGGATTGGATGAAATCGGCCAATCTTCCGTGACGTAGAGCTCAGCTCGGTGGCATTATTACAGGTGGTGTTGCCTTTAGACGCTTTTCAAGTTTTTACGTTGAACCGGGAGTTGAAGTTAATGGTGTATACGTCCATGAGTATTAACTTAGACAAATTAAAACTATTATAAATAAAAGTGCTCACCACTTGAAGCTTTAATAAATGACTTCCGAAGCTTGTCGGAAATTACAGGCATTCGAAGAATACTCAGGAATCCAACTCAACTTTCAGTGAGTAGCTTTGCATTACCACTTAACCTCGTGGAACTCTAGCCTTCTAAACTTTCTTGGCACGGCCACTCACAATTCGATCGCATTTCACACTATTAATAAATGTAAACCACTTACTAATAACTTATCGCTCAAACGTTCCACATCAAACTCCGACCCCGACACTGTACCAAGCAAACATCACACTATTTAAACTCTTCGAAAACAGACAATCTCATTCACTTCGTTTAATCCAGTTGCTCGTTTAAAACTAATCATATTCAACCATCTTTCCCAATCTGCGTAGATCCTAATTTCTTTTTAAACACTCCATGCCTACCTAAAATCACCTCAACTCGACACCTTCGTTCTAGCAGTTTCACCTCTAACTTCGCCAAACCACGCTGAATCCAGATTATATTTTCCCGACCTCAATCAGCATCTTAATCCTTCACTGCTGATTTCCTTCGGCGATCTTTATTTCCTCAACCAGACTACCTTACAAGTTATTACAATATTTTTGCATTTAATAATACGCAAAATAATAATAATAATAATAATAATAATAATTTATGGGTTAAAGGTAGCTTGTACATTGTATTACCTGAATCCATGTTTCATTTTCTTAGACTAAAGGGGCTGAAAAAGGGTGTTACCATTCGAAAAAACAAAGCTGAAGTAAATTTTAATAGGTAGATGGCCCTTAAGCTAAATTTAACTATTGTATCAAAAACTAGACATTATTAACTATCGGTACATAACTTTACAGGGAATTAATTAGTTTTTTTTTTTTTTTTTTTTTTTTTCTGACTGTACTCTAAACGTTTTTTTAGTTAAGACATAGGATCTTGAAATAATAACAATACATATACTTAAAAAGTATTTCATTCAGAATTTTTTCTAAGATAACTTTATGAAAAATGAACAAACAAACAAAAAAAAAAAAAAATATATATATATATATATATGCGAGTAGAGCTAGGAGAAACATATTTTCTATAAGAAATAGCGAGATATGCATTTTAAAATTATACTTTTTTATACTTTTCTTTTAAATATTCTTTACAAAATAAAGAGTATATTTGCTAGGAATAAACTTGCAGAAATACAAGTGTCTTTAAATATAGATTTTAATTGTCGGGACAGAAAATAAACCCCTTTTAAAAATCTTTAGAAGGTTAATCTGTTCTTCTTTTTTACCGAATTATTTATATAGAAGAATGTCTTTATTTTCAGGTTATTTTTAGAAATTTTGATTGTGCTACATACACTCAATGATAATGCACTTTTGTTTACACTTGATACAATTCCAGGAAATTCATTTTCTCCCCATAACACGATCACAAAATTGCCTTAACTCAATGTCTCATTTAACCCATACCCTCTGGAATCATTCTCTTGTTTATTCTTTTTACTTTTTTTATTGACTGTCTTAGTTTTAACAAATAGACTAGTTAAATATAAAACAAGCTCTCTTAGATCAAACTATATTTATACTTTTCAAAAAACTAAATTCACTTTTTAGAGACAATTTGAGGCTGAATCATCAACATCTTCTGACGTTGATTCGGTGACTTTTTTTTTTTTTTTTTTTTTTTTTTTTTTAAATGACAAATAACCTTTTTTTCTTTTTATGTCATCTGACATGGCCATTTAATCGTAATTGTAAATGTTGTGCACCTTCAATAGGGCGACTTAAATTATTCATATACACATTAATGATGTTTCCGTCAATAGAAGATCTAACTCTTTTTTATATTGATAGCAAAACGTGCTGATAACTGGGAATGTTTATTAAAAAATTACTTAGTCCAGTCTTTTTAAGGAAGGTTGTTTTTAAGGACAATAAATCTTTCTTTTATTACAGTCCTTCCAAGCAGTTCTAGATATGGTTTTACAATGAATCTAAAATCAAAAGCTCGTCAAATGAAAATCCATATTCACAAATCTTTTCTAAGTGAATAGCAAATTCTCTCTTTTCTTTTTCCGTAAAAACTATTATATGGCCAGGATTATTAGGCATACCGCTTTTTAATCTACATTTAACAGCTGATATGCCGATTTTGACTTTAGATTATTTCAGCTGATCTGATAGAATTAAAGACTTGTTCCAATTGTTCCATCAGAAAAATCTTTGTATTTACGACTACCAGGCAACCTTTTCTATTTAGCCGGCATGGTCAGTTTTAAACATGTAAAAAGTGCGTCTAATTAACATTGGATAAATTTTGCGTCATATTAAAATTATAAAAAAATTATCAAAGTTTGAAGCAGATGTGTTTTTATATGAAGGATATAATTATGTGTGGATTACTTGGATTCAAGCCACTTGTGGGTCCAAGTAACCCTTGTTTTAGGCTACCAGCAGACCAGCATTCATTTTGATGCAAATCATTTTAAGGATAATTTATAGTCAAAATTTACACCAAAAACACATAAAATATCATTTAAAAAAAAAAAAAGCACTTTTTAAATTCAAAAATGGGATTCTCTGTACATGGTACACTTTAGTTTATAGACACGAAACACAGTGAAGATAGCAGCACATTATCAAAACATAACCTCAACAGAACTCTTGTAATAAGTAGTAAAACCATGTGGATTGCTCCAGAGCCTGCAGAGGGTTTCTACCTTGGAGATAATCTAAGAATTACACCCACGACTTCACTATTCTGTTCCAGGAATGATTTTAATAATTTTATGGCTTTGGGTTCAAGTAAACCCACAGGGCCCAAGTAACTCGGTTTTAATGCATATCAATAAAAAATGTGTTTTTGCTGAAAAATAAGTTAATTAAATAGCATATTAATTGGATAATATGTTTAAAAATATCATAATTTGAGAAGTGTATTTTTGAATACTTGAATTAGTTATCTATTATAAACAAAAATTAAATAAAAAAAATTACCAATACCATTAGAGAAAACAGTTGTTGGTATGTTATGTTTAATTCTGTAAGATTAACAATTATTTATTTATTTATTTATTTTTTATCAAGTAATAATAATAATAATAATAATAACAATAATAATAATAAGACTTTAAACGCAGGTATTTTACAGAGTGATTACAAAGTCTTACTATCCCTATGTGTTACTTATCTGTTAAACATTACTGTGTATTATTTAACACTGTTTCCATACGTTACGACACAGTTCATGATCTTGAAGGGGGCCGCGGTAGCCCAGTCGGTAGAGCGCCGCCCTCGTAATTGGAAGATTGCGGGTTCGGTACTCGAGCCGGCCAAAGACGGTCGTGTACACTAATGATGGCAGGTGTACGCAAAATCTGTCGTGGCCACAATGTCCTCCATATTCCCATCAAAAATTATACCTCTGGGGGTCACCGAAGCGGAAGAGTCACCCCTTCCGTGGAGGATCAAAATTGCGATGGCATGTCTCCGGACCACCTCTAGGGGGGAGTCCCAGACCGTCGCCAATAGCCCATCTGCGCAGCACTAGTGAAATGTAAAACCCAGCCAGACATCCATGATCTTGAGGATGATGTGCGACGTACATTTCATTGCAATCACGCCAACAATGTTCAGGAGAATTCTTCACATCGTACTGAGAATCATATTCTCTTATGAAAACGATGATGTACACACACACACACTTGAATAAATAGTAAAATTTAATCACACTGCTGCAAATTATCCTCCACCATCATCCCATATTAATACAATGCAAACATTTATGAATATGTGGAGAAGTGACAGATTTTGTGATCACTTACTACAGTATTTAATGGAAATGTGCAATAAAAAAAATTGTTATTTTATTAATTAATTAATTAATTAATTTTTTACACAAAGCTTAAATTTAGCAGAGCCACAAAAAATCTATGTCTTTGAATTAATATAAAAAAAATATCTAACTTCAATTTTTTTAATGGCAGTATGTACGTTTATAATGTAAAAAGATTTTCTAAGCTATATTTACTCAGGATATGTAATTTGTTACCAAATATTATTATAATATAAACAAAAAAACTATATATATATATAAATTTATTAAAGAAAAACTTCATAAATTTTTAAAAATAGGAATATTAGAAATATTTTTACTCAAAAGTTTCTTATGTAGACAGTCTAAACATTCAGATAAAGAAGAAAAAAAGGCCATTTAAGTTTTATTTCCAAATTGAAATTTCAATTACTCTGTATTGATGCTTTTTTTTTTTTATGTATTGATGCTATTAAATAGAAAAATACGTGTGAAAATAATCATAAAATATAAAATAAAATCACATAATTTTTTATTTTACTTAAAAGAATTTGATATAACCGATTCTTTAGCCTAACCAATTATGTTAAGTTTTCTTTGCACGGAAGACTTTACATTAATCGTTAAATATTATAGAACAACGATACATGGTTGTTTTCAAAGAACAACATTGAATGTACACAGTGTCATAAATCATATCAATGTTATTCTTAATGACAGACTGAAAAATAAAAATGAAATTCGATTGTGGTTTCGTTTTATTCGATTGCGCTCAGACTTCTTATGATGAATGACAATATCGATTGTTTACGATTCGATAAATCACGACTTAGAAATAACAACAGAAAAATTTATTTAAAAAAAAAAAAAAAAAAAAAACATTTTTAGACTTTTGCTTTTTAGCAATATATTTCCCTTTTCATACAAATATATATATATATATTATTTCTATTTTTAAATATTCATCTATTCATTGTAATTTATCGCTTAAATAAATTGAAAGCAAAATTAAATAGTGGTTAATACTTTCTTCTACGTTCATTGAAGATAATATTCTATTCATAAAAATGTTCGACTTCCAGCTTTGATGAATTTACACGTTTTGAGATTTTCTAAACATAATTTTGCCATTTTATAAAACTTTCTCTATATGTTTATGTGTGCCTACGCTATGCTGCAATTTTCCCCATTAATTAAAGTTTAAATATCAAATTATATAGTGCATATTTGCATAAAACTTGATACGTGAGAGGGCCATTATGAAATAGCTTTCAAGTAAAAATTCCTCCAACAAGTCGCTCGTGCGTTCCTCAGTTTTGATTTGGTAAACTACTCCAAATGAAATAAATACCTTATGCGTTAGTACAACTAGCAGGTTAGTCCACAACAGTATTTGGGATTTTTTTTTGTCGCCGTTTTGAATGATAACGATGTCGTTCTGGATTCTTTGTAACATGATATGGCAATCTGTGTGCTGTTTATCTTTGATAATCATGGCAAAAGCATTCCAATTATTTATGAAGGTAACTTGATCGACATTTAAATATTCAGTATACTATTCTATTTTTGTTATTTTACTTAACGAAAAATAGGCCTATTTCCAAAAAAGAAGGTGAATGTACTAGAACGTTTTTGATTGAATTGTTTAACGAGAGAGAGAAATGTTTTTGCAACTTTTGAAATAAGTATGAGTTAGGAAATCTGGTTTATATAATCGTATTTTCCCGGCAACTGTATAAAACTTCGTGCAGTTATTTTTTCATGCAAAGTGTGGTAAGTTAATTTTGAAAATTTGTTTTATTATATATTAAAAATAGGCTTAAATTAATTGTGTGCATTACAAAACAAACACCATTTTGAAAAACGCGTTTTCGCTTTCTTTACGTTTGTATCCACGGCAACTATTTCCGAAAATTACATTACGCCGTAATCGCCAAAATGATCAAGAATTTCAACTCTATACTTTTCTAGATGGTGAAACAATATTCTTAATATCATTAATAATATGAATCCTTTGTATTGCGAGAAATTCTCACTCGATTTCCTAGAATTGTGTCATAAACCACGATTATAGTTGATAAAACTCGCCTTTTGTATCACATTTATTTGCAGAGACTTTTAACTAAGTTTGACCTCAATAATATAAGCAAACGCTCTAGAATTATATTAGAGGTTTCTAGAACTCCCTTTCGAAGGGGACTGGAATTTATAAGGATGACGTGGAGCTATTTTTACTAGAACCACAATTTAGATTCCAGATGTCAGTTACAAAGTTTTTTCTCAGTGTGGTATACGCATTCATTTTGGAATGTAATTGAAACTAACCTTTTTTAATGTTGCTAGTTTAAATAATTGTTGTAGTTAATAACAACTAACATTTGTAATCTTATTTAAAAAATAAATAAGCTCAGATATTATTAATTAGAATTTAATGAATTTTTCTGTCACATTCGTCATGTAAGGGAGGCATATAGTAGTCTATACAACAAAACCATTGTGGAAGAAACTTGACGTCTCTTATCGCATAACATATTGTTAGCAAAGGTAAGTTAAAAAAAGAAAAAAAAAAACTTAAATTAAAAAAAATAATATTTCTTTTTTATCCAGAATTTATAGTGATGGTTGAAATAAAATTAAGAAATTAACATTGATTCTTTTCAAAGACACATGGTGTATTTCTAGACGAAGTAATAGTCGGAAATATTTTAAACCTACCTTTCTGCGGGGATGAGTACCTTCAAATTGCAGTTAAGAAATACAAGAAAATAAGTAGGATTTTAAGTTTGCTATGTTTTATGTTAAAATTTATATTATTTAAAACATGATTTGGGCATAAGTGGAGAGAGGAATTTTTTCACAACCTCCCGTAGAAAAGGTGCAGTTGACAAAATAATCAGCATTGTCAAATAAATAATTAGGTGTGTCACCCACACGACTTTCTCTTACCCTGAAATTTAATACTATAAATACATATTGCAGATTAAAAGGTAAGATAACGAGTACTGTTATGTAAACCTGCGTTAAACAATTCATATTGGGCTTCTGAAGAGTTTTATATGATAATTAGTTTAACCCCCCGTTTCATTAATGCACCT
This sequence comes from Salticus scenicus, assembly GCA_963930645.1. Taxonomy (NCBI): domain Eukaryota; kingdom Metazoa; phylum Arthropoda; class Arachnida; order Araneae; family Salticidae; genus Salticus; species Salticus scenicus. Next base: position 65,581,239 of record OZ005661.1, on the reverse strand, counting down.
ACATTTATATAGAATTTAATTCGGTTATTAAAAAATAATTCTGTTTTTAAAAAATAATTTATTAATATTATAATTTAAAAAAAAAAAAATATCTTTTACGATAATGCAGACGATTTCCATATTAGAGAAGTAGTATAACACCAAATATCTAAAAAAGGCCATTTTATTCTCAATATTAAAAAAAAAAAAATGCGATTTTTTTTTTTTTCGTTAAATGTAAAAAATCAATAACTTTGTTTTAAACTATCGCATATCGATGGTTCAACCATTCGTTTTAAAGGTTTTGGCGAGCTCTTTTGAAAGATACCCATCATGAAAATTTACTCCCATCGAGGGGCGACTTCCCCCCCAGGGGAGGGAGGCGAGGCTCCTACATACACAAATTTTTTTCCCCACTTAACTATCTCTATTACAAAAAATATATATTCGTTTCATTTGGTTTAGTGCAGTCTATAGACGTTAAACTCTACTTACCTGCAATTTCCCCCATAGACGTAATGTATTAGAATTCTCTTGATTGTCCCTGTACACGAACCATTTGCTTGATCTTAACGAAAAGCTTACTGTAGCATCCCTATATGATACACATTTAGAATACCAAGTTTGAACTTTCTGCGGTAATTTGTTTTTGAGATATGCTGATAACAGACACACACACACACAGACACACACACACACAGACACACACAGAGACACACACACAGACACAGACACACACACAGACATACACACAGACCATTTGCTAAAAACATGATTTTCGTATTCAGGGGACCTCAAAACGTGTAAATATAACAAAATCTCGCATTCGAAAATTTGACCCAAAAACAATACTTTCTCTACCTTATGGGTAAGAGAAAGTAAAAATGTGCACTTTAGTGAAATCAAGAAAATTAGCTGGGAATTCATCAAATACTTTTCTCTGCTATGTTCAAGGAATCATAAAATCATAGAATAAAATCCTTTTATATTATATATATATATATATATATATATATATATATATATTTATATATATAAGATAATATAAAATGCATCATCATGTGGCTACTTTCTACTTTGTTTTTCTATTCAAACTCATGCAGTACAAATTATTTTATAAAGTTATTAATTTTTAAAAACAGTTTATATGACAAATGAATATAATTTTCATTTTAAAGAAGTGCAACACCAAATGTTTGAAGGAGATAAATTTTATCCTCTAGAAATATTTGGGGAAAAAAAAAATGTAATGAAAAATCTAATATAATTTTGTTTTAATTTATCATAGATCTGTTGTTAAACCATTCGTTTTAAAGGTATTGACGAGTTGTTTTAAAAAATACAAATTTCTAAACATTATACTTCCAAACAGAAAGGGGTGTACTTCCCCATTGGTTTTTGAATTTTGTTTCGATCTCATCATCAATCGCTGGCAGTAGCAACAAACAGTCAAGTAGCAAATTGTATTATCCTACTGTTCTGGCTAAAAGTAGCCAAAGAAAAAAAATACTAATACATGCTTTTAAATGGTTCTTATTGGCATTAGCCAGAAAAAAAAAAAAAAAAAAGACACATCAAGTGAAAATCAATCTGTAGCCATAAAATAGTTCCATCACTCTCACTTGTAAATAATAGGATATAAATACAGGATATTTTAAATTTTGATTACTTTTGAATAGTTACAGATAAAGTATATTGGATAATCAGGGTTGCTACACAAATCAGGAGAAAAAATTCTCTGAGTTTTCCCTGTCCCTTTTAGAAGTAAAATAGATGACACGAAATCATGCAGCATTAGAATCTAACATGTTTACAAGTTAATTGAACATATTTAGGGTATATTAATTTTATTAACTTTCTATAGTTGGGGGGGGAATGTAATTGATTCATTATAAAGCACTAAAATTTATAAAAATATTTGATTATGAAAAAATTGTCCTACGTTTTTCCAAAAAAATTTCAAAATTCCCTGAATTTTCCCTGTTTTTGCAATAAATTTTGAAAATTCTCTGAGTTTTCCCTGTTTTTTTAATAGATTTTCAAATTCCCTGAGTTTTCCAGGTTTTCCCTGTTTTCCAGGTGCCATAGCAACCCTGATAATGCATCACTGCATTATCAATCTTACATGTAATTTTTCACTATTTAAACGTCTAATTATTATTATTATTATTATTATTATTAAAATAACTAAATAAAAAATTCATTATTACACACTCATAAAAGATTAAGCTTTTAAATATTCTGTTTTGGTTTAGTTTAGTTTTAATAACGGAAATTTCCTTTGGTATGGTATTACTTTGCTTAATTTAATCTGTTAAAAAAAAAAAAAAAAAAAAAAAAAAAAAAAACAGTTATTTACCGTTGTTAAATTCTCAATAATTTTAACAAATATAGATAAAAGTGAAAAGTCACGTCAAATGAATATCAGACCCTGCACAAAATTTAAAATCTTAAATCTAGAAAAACAAAATTAATAGATATATTTTTCTATTGTAGGAACATAAGGCTTTATATTAATTTTTCAAAAGATTGTTAAAAAATTATGCCTTTAATAAATGTTACACCACCTTAAAAAGGAGTCAAAATGTTATATCTATCATGTTGTTATGAGTGATATATCTTTAAGTAATAAATGTAACTAGACTTGCAATATTTTTGATTTTCAAAATACAACATCTCTTTAAGTTCTACACACACACTCCCACTTACACACACACACTCCCACTTACCCACACACACACACACACACTCCCACTTACACACACACACACACACACACACACACGCGCGCGCGCGCGCGAGCGCGCGTTAATTATATATATATATATATAATTAACTTCAAAATAAATGATAAAAATTATTAATTTGCATAAAATAGGCGCTATAGCAGCACTAAATTTATATACAAAAATAAAACTATGAATTTAAATTATGATAAGTGAAGATATGAAAGTGGAATGTAAAAACAACAAGAATAACTTTAACAATGTTAATAAACAAGAAAATAAGTTAAATTTAACACTATTCAAGCTAAAAATTTCAACTTATGCTGTGTTTTCTTCGTCAGCAGGTGGGAACACAGCTATTAAAGGAACTATGTAGTATTAGCAAGTTTCTGAAGATAAGTCAAGCTAGCATACTCCAGATTATATTTCAAACAGAATAGTAAAGAAAAAACTTGAAGTTATAAAGACTGAATTATGATTTTTTTTGAAAAGCATTTTATTTTTAAATCAAATACTATTACTTATGAGTGAAACTATAATGAAATTTTATATCAGAATTTAAATTTGTTTTATGATATGAATTTTTGAAATGAAAATTCTAGGAAGAACATACCCCCACCTGAACTTGCCAGAAGAAGATAGAAAAACTCACCACCTGCAAGAGACAACAACTGCAAAATTTCATTTCAGCTTAAAAACTTTTAAAACATAGAAGCTGAAATGAAATTTTGCAGTTGTTGTCTCCTGCAGGTGGTGCGTTTTTTCTATCTTCTTCCGGCAGGTTCAGGTGGGGGTATATTCTTGCTAGAATTTTCATTTCAAAAATTCATGTCATAAAACAAATTTAAATTCTGGTATAAAATTTCATTATAGTTTCACTCATAAGTAATAGTATTTGATTTAAAAATGAAATGCTTTTCAAATAAATGATAATTCAGTCTTTATAACTTCAAGTTTTTTCCTTACTATTCTGTTTGAAATATAATCTGGAGTATGCTAGCTTGACATATCTTCAGAAACTTGCTAATACTACATAGTTCCTTTAATAGCTGTGTTCCCACCTACTGACGGAAGAAAACATAGCACAAATTGAAATTTTTATCTTGAATAGTGTTAAATTTAACTTATTTTCTTGTTCATTAACATTATTAAAGTTATTATTGTTGTTTTTACATTCCACTTTCATATCTTCACTTATCATAATTTAAATTCATAGTGATATATATATGCCGCTATTTTAAATTTTAATATTTTAAATTACGTTTTAGGAAATATGGTATATTATCAAAACGGCAAGTTTTATTTTTATTTTAGCTAAAAATTTATTTCAAAGTTTTTTGAGGGACATATAATGTTTTCTAAAAAAAAAAAAAAAACTTTCTATTTCTTGTAAATAATGGCAGCTCTGAGGTGAACCATTATTCTTCTTTCAAAGTCTTTCAAGTTTCTTTAAAAACACAATCACGTTTTGATGCTTTCAAACAGGCATTTTGTATTAAGTACACTAAGCTAATCATAAATCTTTTTCTGCTTGGAATATAAAGAATTGTTTGAATTATGTTTAAAATAAAAAAAAAGTGGGAAAAGTGTCTTTGCACATAAAGCATTACAGAAAATATTTAAAGAATGATTTTAGTAGCAAACGAATGCTTTTTACACGTAATATTTACCAGATAAATATATAGATATGGGGTTTATTTCCGCATAATTTTGTTTTTCAGATATAAGTTTAAGATTTTTATAAATTAAAATGTAACTATTTCAAAAGAAATGTAACAATTATAATAATCATTTTTTGTTTTCTTTGCTGAGATTTTTTGCCAATTTTATTCAAAATATGACATTATTTATTCATTAGGAAATATGGTATGATGCAATTTACAAACACGAGTTGATTCAGAATAGAGATTATAGCAGTTAACATTCTAAGTATTATAGACATGCACTCAAAAAAAAAAAAAAAAAAAAATCTCAGAAAATTTCTGCCAGCCAGATTTTTTCCGTGGGGCACACTTTGCCGCCAAGGTTTGCCGCGTGGTTTGTATCTGAAGAAAAAAGGCCACGCCATTTTGAAATCGGTAATACTTACATCAATTTTATGGTGTGTGAAGACGTTTTTAAGTTTAAATAAAACACGTTCCAGCTAGACCAGCAAGAATCGAACCAGGATCATCATGCACACAGTTGTGACGATTTTACCTCTTTGCTACAGAACCACGTTCTACAGCATTATTTAGCACGTTCTGCACACTTTCCAATCTTATTACGATAAAAAAAAATTCCTTATGTAAAACAGAAAGAATATGCATTCACCAAATAAAATTTGTATTAATGGTTACAGAAAATAGGGGTATTTTGACAGATTGTGGTGCAATTTTTCTGTAATTTAGAAAACGGAAATTTACTGTAGGAAAATTACAGAAATTTTCTGATTTTTAACAGATTTTTTTTTACAGTGCATATACACAGTTATAAATGTGTTCAAATTAAAATATAATTAATAACCGTGATACTTTTTTCTTTTGACTTATTTACATCCACATTTACATGTAAAATAAACAGTTCAAATAATTATTTACGAAACAATTGTTTTTAAATAAATATATAAAAACTGTAATTATAGGAAAAACTACTTTCCATTTTCGATAAAATTATTTAAAATGTGAGATTTTTCATGTAAATATACACTAACTTATATTTTAAAAGCAGCAAATCTACGGCCTTAATCTCAATGTTATTATTGAAACAAATTTACTAGTTAATGAAATAATTTGATTTGAGTTAATAATGAAATCTGTCTTTACAAATTATTATAATTAAATTCTAAATTGAAGAAATTTCAAATATCGAAGATGTTTATTTTAAGGTCTGAAGAATAGACGATTTGTAATATTCTTTAATGGTCTCTTCCCACCGCCGTCTGCTCAATCACGTGATAGAGGAAAACGAATAATCGAATTCTGAGATTCGAATTCAATTAAATATTGTTCTTAAGAACAAAAATTTTAATATTTAATATAAAATAAAATAAAAGTAATATTGTGCATTTGTAAACAGTAGAATAATTGTATTTGTAAATTTAATAATTTTTAAAAAACATTTTATGTGTTTATTTATTTTTACCTATAAGAATCGATTTTTCTATATTGTAGTAAACTGTAACATTAACTGATCTGTTACATTAGTAACATTAACTGTAACATTAAATGATCTAGCAATAAATAATAGCTTGTTCTTGAGGAATGTTTATGGATTATAATTTGAAATTTTAAAATGCTTTAATTTAATTTAATTGCATAAAGGTGTTACAACAAGTTAATTAACTTAGTTACTGGTCTAAATGGATTTACGCCGTATGATATTGCACTGTCACTGATTTAAGTACCAAAAATCAGAGTATTAAACATGTTCTTCATGAAAATCAATAACAAACATAAACTAAATGATGATTGTAAATGTATACAGCAAACAAAAGATGATGAATAATGATATAAAATGGATTAAAAATGATGATTTATAAAAAATAACACAGATTAAATACGATAGATCAAAAATAAGAATAGAAAATATGTTATTTCAGTAATCGCTATAGATAAACAAGACTTTGTCAGCTATTTGTTTTTCCTCTATCATGTGAACTCTGACGTCAGGTGGGAAGAGCCCATTAAAGTTTTGTCCTGATAAAATACTTAGAATTCATAAAATTTCAGTTGAAGTTGAAATGCCTATCTTACACTTAGAGTGTAGAAATTTTCAATATAAACAGTGCTTACCGCTAGAGGCATTGTATTTTTAAAACTAGATGCTGGCGTAGTCTTTGAATTGAAATCCGAAAGGTTAAAAAAAAAAAAAAATCTCAAAAAATCCACTGATTATGCTAGAGTTTAAGATCAGGAAGAGGATCAAGAGGATTTTTCTTGACAAAGTATAAATTAAAAATCATTTTTCTATGTTCAAGGTAATTTTTTACCTCGTAGCGAAAAGATAAACAATTGAGTCCAGTCCATGTGGCACTTTGACAGGTTGAATAATTTGCTTGATTTCAGCAATAGAGTATGAACGTCTGATTTCTTCTTGAATTGAAAATCGTCTGCATTTATCTTGTTATAGCCTTCTTCTTTCATTAAGGAAATTCTAGCTTATTGAAAAATAGGGATGTGCCGGATCGTCAAAAACTGCGATCCGCGAATACGGATATGAATACGGATATCAGTTTTTCTGTATCCGCGGTTACGGATACAGATACTAATCTTTTGAATCAAGTTCCGCTGATACGGATCTTTGAAAAATCTATAATAATTAACTACATATATGACAACTTTTGCTTCCTTTACCCGATTACCGTAGGTAATGGAAGTAATGAATTCTGAGAAAAAATTCGATATCGATTTTTTGCTTGATTTACATGTTTTAATGTAAATCAAGCAAAAAATCGATATCGAATTTTTTGATTTTATAGATCCAATAAAGTGTTTTTTGGACATTATTTATTGTGTATGGATGTGCATTTGTGTGTATCGAGTGGGGAGGGAGAAAAGTGTATCTGATAAATCTTCTGAATTTAAAGATACAACGACATAACTTTTCATTTCAACTTTTGGTGGAAAAAAAAAAAAAAAAATCAGAAAAATTAATTTAAATTTTTTTAATAACTTTTATTTATTAAAAACTTTAAACTAATATTGAAACAAATAAAACTGTCATGTTTGCATAATACCAAGAAGGTAAAATGATACCTATGTACATTTTTAATTTAGTAATTCGCATTATTACACTCTATGGAAGTACTTAATAAAAATCTACATAAAACTTTCTCTTTAAATGTAATATGAAAAATATATATTTTGTATTCTATTGTGATTTATTTTATGAAATAAACACGTTCTAATTTAATAAATGAAATAAAACTATTTATTTGTTAGATCTAAAGAATTATTTAATAAAAATATGTATTCTGGCTTTGGTAATTCTACATTTATATGGAGTTACTGCAGGAATTAGGACTGTTTCCGAATCTGGCGAAAAAGAAATTCTACGATATTTTTTTTAGGATTTAACTTAAAGGGAAAAAAGTTATGATTACTCACATAATTATAGGTACTCATAGGAATCGATAGGTAATTTTAACAACTTGAATCAAATAAACTTACCACAGTCGCCGTGTAGCAAGGTGCATTAGCATCTTGAAATGTTGTTTGCCGAAAAATATGAGATACTTCCAAAATAGTTGGTCATGCACCAATTTTATAATGGCCGTGATTTACTTCGAGTTAATTGGTCCCTTAAGTATGAAATTTTTTCCCTTTTTGCAAAGTTATCCACCTCCGTACCATAATGTATGGGAAATGTGTCACCATTTAAGAGTGCAATTTCAAGTCTGTGACCTTTTCGTCATCCTACTAGCTTGCTTGGCTCAACTTGAAATATATTAAACTTGATTCATCAAAGAAAACCAATCGAGTCCAATAATTATCATATATATATATATATATATACACCCTTGTGCAAATTAATTGAAACAATCTCGAAAAATTGAGAAAACTAAGAAGAATGCTATTTTATTTAAATTTATACAAAATTAGAAATTTTTAGTACATAATATGATCCCCATGACTCTTTATTAACATTTGGACACGATTCGGCACGGATTATATCATGTTTTTGCAATCATTTATAATATTTGTGCCCTTGTACCACACATGAATTAGCGCCGAGATTAGCTTCTCCATAGTTATACAGTCCATATTTAATAGGCAGTTCTTGCATATAGCCCAGAGATTCTCCAGTGGGTTGATATCAGGGGAGTTCCCAGGCCATTGGAATGTCTCAATTTGTTTCTCAGACATGAATTTCTTGACCATTTTGGACGTATGGCACAGGGCAAAATCCTGCTGGAAAATCCCCGTTTTGTCAGGGTATCGTTTCTTCAAATTTGGAACAACTTTTTATACAAAATAGTAATATATTGCTCAGAATGCATCATACCGTCAACAGGCTGCAAAGAACCAACCCAACTGTAACCGAAACACCCCACAACATCTTATTTTGAAGGTGTTTAACAAATTGGTTAATGTAGCAATCCCGAATTCTTTCGCCTGGCGATTTCCGCACATTTTGAGTTCGCTGGCCTTGGACGAAAAAATGGCTTTCGTCGCTGAATAGCACTTTACTCCAACTTTCGACTGTCCATTCTTATATTTTAACGCCCACAAGTAACGGTTTTTCTTCATTGATTGAGTCAGAAGTTGTTTAGGCCGATAGGCTGGCCGACCAGCTCCAAGAAGATTCCTCCGAACAGTAGATAAGATAATATTTATTTCATGCTCTTTTAAATCTTTATTAAGTGCAGCACTAGTCTTTCTAGGGTATTTTTTACTTTGTATATGTAGAAAAGAGTCATCTCTTGACGTTGTTTTCTTTTTTCGGCCACATTTCCCTCTCTGCTTTGGAGATACGGATCCTGTTTCTTTATTTTGTTTTATGATACGGCTTACAGTTGCAATACTAATGCCAACGATCTTCGAAATCCCTCTATAAGTCTTTGGTGTACGTTTGGAGAGAGTAACATTATTTGTAAGCTTTTGCGGCGTCACATCCATATCTGACGACAGTGAACTCTCAACTGATGTGATCATAGCTGGAGCTTTCATCTACGGAAGTTCCTGTGCATGCGTTCTCAGAACCCCTCTGTTTAGTGGAAAATGTTGCTAGGGAAAGGATTTATTTATCCCACCCATATTTTAACATATTTTAGTATGATTGTTGAAGATTAATAGGAATGATTTTAAAATTCACGAAAAATAATAGTTTGTTTCAATTAATTTGCACAAGGGTGTATATATATATTATATATAAATAATAGATAACGTAATAAAATTTAATCTTAAAATTTAGCAATTAATAGAACTAAAACAATAACAGCACACTAAAATATAGAACTGAATTTAACATAGAGGAAAGAATGACACAAAAAGTTGCGATATAGATAAGGAACCAATGAGTTACCATATTAACTTGAAATACTTACGCCGACCTGAAGGATAATAAAAAAGGACCATTAAACTTGTGAAAGAGAAAAAAGATAATAAACCACATAATCAATTGGATATAAATGCTTAAAATTAAAAATATACTTATCAAGGGGCTCATACTTCATAAAGCAGAGAAAGCTGCAATGATTTCGTAAAACGATATTGCTAATCATAGCAATTTATATCATCTCACGCCCCGATCAATGCAGCAAAAAAACCATAAAGAATGAGAAAAAAGTGAAAAATTAAATTAAAACAAAGGATAAATAAATATTAATTAAAATCTTAAAGGAAACCAGATTAATAACATGAAATAAGCAGAGTAACCACATGGAAAACAGTTAACACAAACTGGAAAAAAGGGTGATGCCAAAACCGAAATTGAAGTTAAAATAATAGCTCGACAGATATCGATTAATCGAAAATACTTCAGAACAATTACATTAAAGATAAAATACCCAGAGTAAATATTAAATGATAATGTTAAAATTAATACTATATATATATATATATATTTGGTCTATTAAAGTTTTATTCTTTAAATTATTTTCTTTAATAATGACTTCTTTTTTTTCCAAATCTTCTGATTTTAGCCTGTTTTGTTTAATTGTTCCTGTTATTTTGCTAAACACTGTTTTGGATTTTTTCTATGTTCTAAACATGATACAAATCGATTATTCAAACATTTGCTTTTTAACTATCGGTCATCTCACTTGGATTGCAACGTGGCTGCATGAAACCAAATTTTCAGGAAGAACGACCAAAATTATTATATTTTGCTAAAAAAATATCTCGCTAAAGATTAGCTAACATTTTATAATTTTGCCATCTCACGCATTAAAATACATTTTGCTTTTCACTCTAAAATTATCCCTTTTGTGATATCGTTCGTTAACTGCCTTATCCTTGCTATTTTTGAAATACTTTTCAAAGATCTATTTTCTTAACAACTGTCTTTTGTTTTGAATACTTAACTCAATCCTAATTTTTGTGTGGAGAACTTCGTAGTAAAACCTGTTCGAAAATTTGCTTTTTAAATCGTAAAATTGGCAGTTGCAGAAAGAGAAAAGGAAAATATTCAAGAGCGGCTTCTTTTTTGTCTCACTGTATACGAAGGGGGGGGGGGGAATTGGAACCAAAAAAATTTTGTTTTACATATTTTTCTATGAAATAATAACATTTTATTTAATAAAACTCACCTATTCTATGAACAAAAAAAAAAAAAAAAAAAAAAAAAAAAAGGAAGATGGGAATTTTTAGATATTTACAATTTCACGTAACTAGTCATTATTTATACATTTCCATTTTTTTTTTTTTTTTTTTTAAGCATTGCTTTAACTTTTAGGGAAAATTAAATATTATGCATACCTTTTTATAATTAATTCCTTTTTTTTTTTAAATTTGCAGTCTCAAAGATAATGCAGGATCTTATAAAAATGAGTTTCTGTTGTTAAGATTCACAGTTAAGCACCTGCTTTCAAACTGTCGCTTTGAGCACAAACTGATTCCTGATTGCGGTCTTGGTGAATTGTTTATTTGTTAAAAAATAATATCATCTGCCTTATTTAATCCGTCTTGCAGATGTTTTTATTTTATATTATTTTTTTTAATTAAATCACAGCATGTGTTTATTCTTCGACCACATTTGATGAAACCATGGAAGCATCTGCGCAAGCGCTAACTCAACGAGTCCAATGCTGAAATAGGGGTGATAGTCAACTGACTCGGAGAAAATGAGCAATAAAAGAGCACGGAATTGCTGGATGTTTTCCAAATTTCAAGCTGGCATCCCTCCAACATTTTGGACGCGTCCTCACTACTAGTTTTAGGATATGTGGCTGAGCTGTACTTTGTATACGCTGTATATATTAAGTGCAAACGGTGGGAAATTCAAAGTTCCACCAATGTAAAAGTTAAGACGAAAATTAATTGCACACATAGAAAAAATGAACGAATTTAAAAAAAGAAATTATAAATTGCGAAAAAATGCAAATTCTGAGGACGTAAAAGTGAGGCTGTACTTTATTTCTTTTATTTATACATTTAAGATAGTTGAAAAAAAGTTATACTAGATTTTTTCTAATTTTTTGGAAATTTCTACTAAAGATCCGTTTTTCATCTGTTGAAGGACAAAAAGAGATCTGGATTCGGATATTTTTTTCTCGCTGATACGGATCCGTATACGAATACGGATAATTTTTTTTCTCGCGGATATCTGCGGATACGGATACGGATATGGAGCTCCGGCACATGTCTACTGAAAAGCATCGCGCTATCTTCATTTCAAGATTGAAAGGCCTCTTTCCTGAGAGGGACTATTTGTTTACTGAGAGTGGTCTCGGAGAGTCGATTATTACAAGTCCTCGCACAGAAAATAATTTTTTCAGTTCAACAGATGGGTTTTTCTGTGGGAAAAATACTAATTTCCTGCAATGATAATTGATTCAGAAAACATAATACAGTAATTAAATGTAGAACTGTTTTAATAACAAACAGCTAGTTTATACAAATTTAAGTAAAAAGTATGATTGATAAATAAGAGTGTGTTCTTTTATAAATTAAATATGATAAAAAATATAAAAGTTGTATTTTATACGACTCATTTTTTACAAAACTTATATTTCAAAATCATTGCATTGCTATTTAAGATGAATTCAAAGCTATGTTTCTACATAAAGCATTTAAACATTTTTGTTATCATACTTTAGAAATTCAGATCATAAGAAACTAATTAAAAAAGTTAGAAAATGAATTGGATTTCAAATGAAAAAAATTAATATATGCATATTCTTTCGTATTCACTAATTAATTTTGAGGATTTTACGGCTACTATTATCTACAGTTTTCATGAATAGTGCATTACTTAATGTTTTAAAATTAAAGCGAATAGATTCACTATGACACGTATTGAAATTTTTAAAAGTGAAGTGAAATCATTTTAAGATTTTTATCTGTCCAAGGCCAATTAATATTTTCTTTCATTAAATACAGCATATTTCGATATTTTCTTGCATCCAAAGACTGCCAGTGTGTTATAGAAAATCACACTCAGATCCATTACTGATTAGCCGTGACAAAATGCTTAAAAATGCTGAAGGAAAATTACTTTGCAGGTAAAGCAAAATAAACAATCATTTGAACAGGGTCCTTTATTAATAGCATGAAGATAAATGTCATTTCAATAAATCAACTACATTTTGTTAATTATTGAGAAAAAGAATAAAATTCCATACAGTAAATGGTACGGGGGAGAGAAGGAGGTCGTCAAAATAACTTATTTTTCAAGCGAATACTATAGGAGCTCTCTGCCAGTCTCAGAGTCAAAAAGTTGCTAACCGAAAAAGTTGGTATCGTTAAAATTCAGCCAAAAGAATGCCAAGCTATTTCTCTGTCTTTAATATATTTTAATACAAAATTTTTGAATATAAATTGTCGTTATTAAACTCAGACTGACTTGGCATTAAAAAATGCGCCAGGTGTCAATCAAAGCAACGGACTAAAACGGTTTGCAGATGCGTGCCAGTCAGTCGGGACAAATCCATTAAAAATCTATTTTTAGAACAATAATGATCTGCTCGAAAAGTAATAATAGCTTTTAATGTAAACACAAGCCTTATAAATATTAACTGAAATGACTATTTTTTGTTTTATTAATAACTTCCCAGCTAGAAATTGTTTGCACTTTTTGTGCAAAAAAGTGTAGATTGTGCACAATTTGTGCATAATTTTTGAATACTTTGAAAAAAATGCACTTTTTGTGCAAATTATCTGCATTTTTTATACATGCAAAAAAGTGCAAATTATATGTTGCAGAAACTGTGCAAATTGTCTGCATTTTTTATACATGCAAAAAAGTGCATATTGTATGTTACAGAAACTGTGCAAATTAACTGCATTTTTTATACATGCAAAAAAGTGCATATTATATGTTACAGAAACTGTGCAAATTATCTGCATTTTCTATACATGCAAAAAAAGTGCATATTATATGTTACAGAAACTGTGCAAATTTTTTGCATAAAATAAGTGCATATAGTCTCGTTACAAAATTTGTACATTTTTTATGCACAAAAATATGTGCACATTTCAATTTGCAATATTTTTACTTTCTTTTAAGAGTGTTTTTCGAAAGTCATAGGACTATACCAAAGTATCTCAAAAGGAAAGCGATTTCGCTGAACACATTGATTTGAAAAGTGGATTTAAATGATCTAACAGATGAGGTATTATCAGTTGGGCCCCAAGGGCCCCAAGTGACGTACAAACTCATATTTTCTAACAGAAAATCATACTTTTTTACTTCTTTCTATATGTATATATAGAGAAAGTATTGGATTCATGTAAATTTTCGAACTCCAGTTTTCGATGGATTTACACGTTTTGGGATGTTCTGAATAGGCTTCAACTGTTTTTAGAAGACAACTGTCTGTCTGTGCGTGTGTATCAAAAATTTTGTGGACGCTGTATCTCACAAACCAAAATGAACGAAATTTAACCAAACTTGGTATTTAGTTGGACCCATATGACATAAACTGGTGCTGATTAGATTTGGAGATCATTCTCTCAACAGGTGGCGCTGTGAAACCATTTTTTTTTTTTTTTTTTTTTTTTAACATGGCAGTATAGGCAGGGGTGATTGTGAATCCATGAAAAAATACTTGAAATTTTAGTGAGAAAAAAATTTTGTATGGGTAGAGAACATCTAATTTGTTACAAGGTGGCGGTCCATATCCTCTGGTCGTTGTTGAAAAATATGAATTTTAATTAGGTTTAGCAGTCATATGAATCTGATATTTTAATCTTATTATATGAATTTAACAACTAGAAAAACTGGAATTCTCTGGCACACAAAATGAAAAATATACCTGAAATCAGGTAAATTACCTGAACAACAAACACCCATATGACCATAGGACAAAATTTCGTGTAAAAATATACGTAAGGAAAGTTATTTTTAATGAGTGAGTTTAAAATTAACATGAATTATTGATAATAATAGTAGTAAACTAACTTGGAAAAAAAGTTTGTGCATATAGAAGCATCGTTCCCCCTCCTGGGGTACTTCCCCCCAGGAGGGGAGATTTTCAATATGGGTATAACCTATCCGATTTGGTATCACAGGTGGGGCCCCCGGGGCCACTAGGGGCCCCATGTAACATAAACACGGTTTTTTCAAATGGAAACCATACTTTTTCTTCACAGAATCGTTTTAAGCGGAAAAATCTGTTATAAAACATTTTATGCCTTTTTTTACTTCTTAAACTAAGGGGGTCAGGGGCCCAATTTTATGTGCAACTAAAGGTCTGGAAACCTAGAATTATGTTAAAAGGAAAGCAATTTCAGTAATGTCATTGATTTCGAAAGTTTCGAGCATTTAAATAATCTATCCGATTTGGTATCACAGGTGGGGCCCCGTTTAACATAAATACGATTTTTTCAAATGGAAACTATACTTTTTCTTCACAGAATCGTTTTAAGCGGGAAAATCTGTTCTAAAACATATAATTCCTTTTTCTTATTTCTTAAACTAAGGGGGCCAGGGGCCCGATTTCTATGTGCAACTGAAGGTCTGGAAGCCCAGAATTATGTTAAAAGGAAAGCAGTTTTTACTGATGACATTGTTTTCAAACATTCCGTGATTCAAATAATCTACCAGATTCGGAATTACAGATGTGCTATCGGGACCCCTAGGGACCTATGTAATTTAAACTGATTTTTTTCGAATAGGAACCATACTTTTTCTTCACAGAATTCTCTTTAGAGGAAAAAATCTGTTTAAAATCACGTTTTTTTTTTTTTTTTTTTTCACTTTCCAAACTATGGATCCATTTGTTTAACTATAAATAAATCTGGAAATCCCGAATTATCTTAACTGGAAAGCAATATCACTGATGACTGATCTCGTTGATTTTAGAAGTTTCATGCATTCAAATAACCTATAAAATTCAGTATCAAAATTGAATTTCTGTTATATGGGCCCTTTACCTTTTTTTAAAAGAATTCCGTTTTACATGTTTCTGTGAAAGAAAAAAAAAAAAGAAAAAAGAATAGTTTGATGCATGTCTTTCAGTGCTATCGTAAGAGAACCCTTCATTTTCAAGATGAAAAGTATGATTATTATTAATATTGGTTAAATGTTCTCATTTCCCGCGGCATAGTTTGTAGCATTTGAAAAACAACGATGGCAACACAACACTTTTATTTACTAATTCCAACAAGATGGACGCCAGACTGATGATTCGCTGTTGTGAAAGTGAAAACGTGCTTTACGTAATAAAGGTTTCGATTATCAAGGTAAGTTAAAATTTCTTATTTATTTTTAATCAAATATTTTTATTGCTCCCCATATCATAATTTTATACACATACAATAGTTTAATGATAATACTTCCAGCTTACTGTGTGTTTTTAAAATTAATATCATCAATTAAAGTATTTATATTTGCTTTACACTGATAGTACGAGCAAACCGATATTTCTATTTATTTTTTTTTCCCCCTAATAAGTAATATAAAATATGTTTCATTCTTTGCAATACGGTTTCATAATTTATTTAGTAGTTATCTAGACATTCTTAATGTATTTTGTTTAATGTAGGGTGAATTTGTAAGAAACTTTCAAATTGAACAAAATGTTATTAATTATTGAACGCAGATTTTTTTACTAGTACTCCTTGACACCTTGACCTTTTTTAAAAGAGGGAATTTAGCATTAGGAATAATAATAATTAAAGTAGATGAGAAATAAGTTAATCTTTTGTGAACTTATACTAAATTTTACTTTTCAATATATTCAAAAGTAAAATGTATAATATAACAGGTATAATGTATGTGTATGAACTCAAGTTATATGTTTAAATTATGAGTTATATGGTCTGGTCCTTCCTGAGGGGCTCATGAAAACAGAATTTAAAAATTTTAATTAGTTGCAGATATATTAATTAAAATGTCAACCATTAATTAGCCATTTAAATATTTGTTTTAAATTTAATTGTTGCCAGAAAAGTTTTTTTTTATGGGGGGCATTATTTTCACATGATAATTAAAAATTTATCAAAAACTAGATTTGCTTATGCACATGAAAAAATTTTTATTATGATGTTAAAATTTAAATAAAAATAATTAATATACTTTTAGACTAGCAAACCCATTCAAAATTTTCAGTTTCTTTTTTTTTTTAACCTTTAAAATTTGTAACTTATAAGTTTCACCAATAATACACCATCTAATTAAAATTTTAATTCACCAGAGCCAAATTATTATTAGTTTTTCTGGAATGAAATGCTAATGATACTTAAGCTAAATCATTCAAAGAAAAGTTTCAAAGTAAAATTCATGTTTGACGACTTAGTTTTCATATTTCCCCTCGCAAGACAGCTTTAATAAAGTACCCCAATGACGACTTTTAAATTTTTGCCACCATGTTGATGAGATCCCTTTTATTTTATTAATAATTAAAAAGTCACCAAGGGGAGCTATAATAAGAGTATCATGATGTTTATTATAGATTTATTATTATTTTTTTTATAAACCAACCACTCTTAACTAACCATAAAGTCCTAAAATGGGGATAAGGCCTGGCACCACCGAGCGGGACTTTGATAAAGTTAGCATTTTCAAAAATCATAACACGGTGAGCGAACAGGATGTTTCAAATATTGAAACAGGAAGGCAGGCGCTACCAAGCAGGAATTTACTACGGTTAAATTTTTCAATACATCTATTTGCACTATATGTCAATAAGCTGTTGTAGGATCTGAAATGGGAAGAAGGCACCGTAACCGCCAACGAGCAGGAGTTTCATGAAGTCAAATTTTTCAAGGATCGCGAGCTCAAGATTCTAATGCTGCATGATTATGTGCCATCTATTTTGCTTTCAAAGAAGACAAGGAAAACTCAAGGAATTTTTCTCCTTATTTGTGCGACGACAATCCTCAATAAATTTTTAACGACACTTTGTATTTTCTTCTTTTGCAATTATTTTTTTTTTATCCAAAATTAATCTTTTCTTACAGTATTAAAAGTGGATTACTTTCATATAAAACAAATGTATAATTTTGTTTAGGTTAAATTTCCATGAAGGGCATTTTCTTAAAATGTCAATTTTATTTATGTACTTTTTATAAATTACTGCCTATATCATATACATATAAGGATGGTTATAGTTAAATTTCTTCTATAAACAAGCCTTCTGTACCTGGAAAAAAAAAAAAAAAAAAACATCTCATGAATCATCTTTACATGAAATTTGGTGACAATCTACTCGCCTGCTTTAACTGCAACTGCAAAAAGCTGTTTATAACAAAAGTTTAATTTTAATGGCTCTGTATTTATACATTTCTGAAATTTTTTAGTCTCGTTGTTAATAAATATGCTATTAATACATTTTCTCTGTTATTAATATATTTTTCTTTAAAAATGCATAAAAATGAAATCTTTTTAGCTACTTTTGGTATTGGCTGGGAAATCAATCAAAATTTAGCCCAGTACAGAGTACTTGGCAAACTGTTTGAGTGCTAACTAAATCAATACCAAGTATCGGTAAATATTATTTACATCAAACTATTATATTGAGAGTACAAATTAGTTTGGTCTATTTTTAAAATATGGTGGTGCTACATATGAATATTGTATTGAATAGTATTTTCTTACATTCATAGTATAAATTATGTAAATCTATTCCTATTTCATTTATTAAAATTTATCAGAAATGTATTATTGTGAATGAGTTTCAAAAAGTTGACTACCTTAATTATTTTCTTAATGATTTGTCGAGACTGAACATTGAAAAAATTAAAGAAAAGAAAATTTTATTTTACTTTTACTTTTATCAGCGAGTGGCCAGTGGCCACTAACTAGTGGCCACTAACTTTTTAAAAGTGGCCACTAAAAAAATGAAGGCTAGTGGCCAGTGGCCACCAACCAAATTTCTTAATTTCCACCTTTACATAAGGTTATTGTTAATTAAGTGCTTTTTATCAATTATTTCATAAAGTTTATGTTCATACTTAAGTTATTTAAAATAATAATTTCATGCATAATTGAATTGACTATATCAGGGCTTGAAAAATCTCAAAAATTTTACGTGCTTTGTTAGGCATGTATCTTATTCAAGTACATATTAATAAAAACATTCACATATCTGATGAAAAGAATTTAACAACATTATATCTATAGTGACATTATTTCAGTTTAATTAAAAGTCTTAGGCAGGATAGTATATTTTAAGGTTATTTTTGATTAAATATTTGCATGCCCGGATGGGCATGTAAAAGAGAGAAAGTACATGCTCAATCTGAATTTTTACATGCCCAGGCATGTCAAGCAATGTAATTTTCGAGCCCTGAACTATATGATAATGCTTAAATTTTTAAAGGGGAAATTGCACACAGGAGTATTACATGCTATATTTTATGTTTGATAGCTAGAACCAAACACCCAAGAACGAAGCCTTACATCTTTGTAGATCCACTATTATTCATAAGTATGCTATTTGCGTTTGTTTCTTGTTATTTTTTTTTTCTGTTATGTTCGTAGATGAATTTCCAATTTAGGCATGTGGGAGGGGGAAAAAAAACCAAACTTTACTCAAACTAAACTCAGAAATTGCAAAAATTATTTAAAATAATTTGTAATTTTAGTTTTAAAAATCAGTAAAATACAAAGTAAACTGACTGTATGAAACTATATGATTGTATGAATTATTATATTGTTTGATATTAATTCTGTGAGTTGATTAATATCTGTTTTGTATATTTGATAAATATATTTTCTAATTAATATATATATTTTTTCTTTATTGAAAGGTCATTTACGGTGGTCCAGTTACTCAACCTTGATTTGGAGAAAGGTTTGACTGACCTATAAGAAAAGTAAATCAGGCAACCTGAACCAAACCTCACACACCAGAAAAAAAAAATTAGTCATCCTGACTCAAAAGATCAGGTTCGGGTAAAATTGATTTACCGGACCCAATGATAGACTCTAAATTTAGATTTTGACTTAAGAAGTAAAGTTAATCACAAAAATATAACAAAAGTTTAATTCAAAGTCAATTGAGCTTCAGAAATTTAAAGCAACATTTTATTATTGATTTACAGCTCATATTCAAAATATTAGAATTACATTTTTTTTACAAATTGAAAATACTGTTTGGTAATTTAATGTCTTTTAATGTAAATGATATTTTTATTAAGGTCTTATTGTTGATAAACTTATTTAGTATTTTAAAATTAATAACATTTTTGAAAAGATTAATTGAAAAAAAATTATTTTGAAAAGTCAAAATATTAGAATATTTATTCAAGTAGTTCAAAATATTAGAATATTTCACATTAATTCTCCTTTAATTATCACCAATTCAATTCATAACTGGTAACATCATTGATTAAATTCAGACAATTTTATTTAAAATCAGTATTATTTTTGCAGTTTGTTTGCTTTTTTGTCTTAAAATGGGTCGTCTGAGTGATATTCCTGAATCTGTTAAATTTCGTATAATTGATTTGTATTGGCATGGTAAAAATCAGTGTTATATAGTAAATTACCTACATTGTTCGCAATCAAGAGTTAGTAAAATATTAACACAATATTTAAGGAAATGGAAAATTTCAAAATAATCACCGAAATGGTGGCCAAAAACCAAAAACATCTGCTAGAGATGACAGGAAACTGAAGCGTTTAGTTAAGAAAAACCGTTTTAAAAGTGTGCGATTCTTGTACTGAAAATATAAAGATGGAGTTGAAGTTTCTACATCGACAACATTGAGATGTCTCCATAAATTTAAGTTTGAATCTCGTGTACCGAAAACAAAACCTCTCATGACTGCAAAACAAAAGCGTATAAGATCGAATCGATGTAAATCAAGACGTTTATGGAGCGAAGAAGATTAGAAAAAAATATTATTTAGCGATGAAAGTATGTTTTGTTCTTCATATGGTAATCAAGGTACTGGAGTTTGAAGAATGAAGCAAGAAGCATTTGATGAGAAATGCCTTAAACGTTCTGTAAAATTTGCTGCTAGTATCATGGTTTGGGGTTGCATGAGTGCAGAAGGACCTGGAAAGTTATGCATCGTCTATGAAAAGGTTGACTCTCAGATGTATCAAGACATTTTGTAATATTACATCATTCCATCATCAGAAGATTTATTTGAAGATGATTTCATCTTTCAACAAGATTTAGCGTCACCACATACCTCTGTGTCAACTAAGAAATTCAATTGCATTAACTTAATATCAAAAATAAATAAATGGAAAATAGTTTCTTTCTTATTACTTTTTCTCAATTATTCTAATATTTTGAATATGAGTTGTATTATTATTTTTAATATACAAATTATTAACTCAAATGTAAAGGATATAAGTCAAGTAGATTTTTGCACATATAATTTTTGTAAATTCTGAAATATAATTTTTGTTTTTGACAAAAAGTCGCATAATTTTTTAATTTAATTATTATCTTTTTTTTTTTTTTTACTGTTACATGAATTTATACATGTGTGTATATGTATACAAACACACATTAAAATAATACAGTTAGACAAGTCTAAGAATATGTATTCAAGATAAAAGACAAAAGTATTTTTGAAATATGAACATTGTCAAAGTTAGTGTTTTCATGTGAGATACTGAATATGAAAAAATATTTCAAAGGGAAAAAAATCAGAATGTAAATATTATAAATTTCTGAATATGTTATTTTATGCTAGAAATAATAATAATAATAAAAAAAAAAATCAGTTTTTCAGAGTGAAAATAAATCTTTAGAAAAAAAAACCTCTGTAACAGTGATCTCATTTTCTCAGTTCATTTGGAATTCCAAATCACAGCATCTTTTGCTCCTCTTCTGGCATCATAGCTTTTCTTATGACTTCATTCATCCACAGTCAATGGAATTTCAATTTGAACTAGTGGAATGTTTCTTTTATAGAATTGACAAGTTAAACATCTAAAGAAGTTTGTTTCATGTTATTTAAACAAATGTGAACGTGTTCTAAAAAAAATAAAGAGAAACTGTAAGGGGGGATAGTCTTTCTTTCTTTCTTTTTTTTTTTTTTTTAATGAATAATGCAAAAAAATTTCCGAGGAAAAGAAAAATTTTCTTTGAATGTTGTTTGTACATTTTTGTGTATTATTAAGTCTCACTACATTATATATGCACAAGGATTCAACATTGCTCATGTCTGAATATTCTGGGTGTTGACATCTCCAAGAGTGAGAAGTATGCCTCATCCATCCAGAAAATGTTGAACAACCACTGAGGGTCGCTTTTCATTCATGCCAAAGCCCACTTGACATGTGATTCCCTCATAGATGAGTCTCCCAGCTATAACTCCTGCAATTTGTAAAGGATGTATTATCCAGTGGAGGATCCATCAATTCGGTGAATGAGGTATCCAATACCCTGGAAGCTTTCCAAGAACTGCTACCCCCATGGATGATTATACTGCCCTCTACTAACATTTTTTGGCAGAAAAAATTAAATAAATGATAACATGAACAATCTATGAAATGGATTGTCCATGATTGTTCCACTTCATGAATGATTCTTCAAAAAACCAGTTTCTTCGAACCATTTTTGTTCAAAGCTTCAATACACCCAAGACATGGTATTCTTTGTTTTCAGTCCTTTCACCCTTCGAAATTTTTGCAATGCAATACTTGCTAACCCTTCATTCAAATAGAGCAACTTCACCCAGGGTGCTCGATCTGGCAATGATAACATTCTGAAACTGAACGAGAAATCCTCTTGTATCATGGTCTTCTACTGCAAGACTAATTTGCATAAATTGGCTGAATTTCTTGCATGTCAGCGTCGTCTGCTGGTGACTTTTTCAGTTAACATATTTTCATAAAAAAAAAAAAAAAAAAAAAACACTTCTTTTTTACTCTTTCTTGCAAACCGCACAATTTTATCATTATTCCTTCCTTTTTTATAAATTTTTAGTTTTAAAGAACTTTTGGCTCACCTTGCATTTATTTATTTATTTTTCATTTTAATTGATTAAAATCAATATTTAGAATTGTTTTTAAAACTATTATAGATATAATAGAATCGCCAATATCATAGAAATGTTATCTACAACAAAAACATCTATTGTTACTTAAAGAATGCTCTCCACTTTTGGCTTTGTACACAAAATAGGTGTTAATAAAGCCGCAAAACTCATATTTTTGTGTAAAGCTTTGAATTATGCTGAACCTATTTATGGCACAGGCACTCAAGTTGTGTGCCCTGAGCACAAAAACTTAAACACAAAAAATTTCATAGTATGACTTTTTTAATATTTTATAAATCAATATGAAAGATTCTAATAATAAGTATACCCTTTTCTACTGATAAACAGAAGTTGGGCAGATTATAAGTTTTCTTGTTAAATTTACTTTTTAAGCATAATCCAAATGTGCCTGGACCAAATCATTCATTTTGTGACTCATGAAAAAAAGATATATATACATATATATGTAAATACAGTAATAATATCATTTTTTTTTTTTTTTTTTAATTAAAAAGCTCAGAATCAATGAGATAAAGAAATCTTACGTATCCCATTTAATCCTTTAAGAGTAACAGCTTTTTACAATACGGAAATATGCAAGTGCTTCTTAACTGCAAAATTCATTGCTTATGTACGAAAAGTTTTGCATTATAAAGATCTTCTACTGTATATATTTTACTCTGTCAGTCACTGGTAAAACTGTCATGCCCTATACAAATTTCAGTCCACCAGCTTGAAGCAGCCTGAACGAAAAGCTCAACATAACCAGATACTTTCCATTCTCATGTATTCCAATGGGATTTTTGTTGCTTTGCATTATCAGTATATCTCATTCAAAAAAGTTTTCGAATTCTGTTTTGTAAATTCCACTCTTTGAACAAGTTGCCTTTTATCTTAGGAAGCAGTTTAATAAGATAAATATTTCTTTTCAGGATTGAAATTTAGACCCTGAAGTTTGCTTTATGAAATAAAATTAAAAAAAAAAAAAAAAAAAAAAAAAAAAAATGATTCCTAAGGAGGGGGGGGGGAGGGCAACCAATTCAAAAAGTAGAGTTAAAAAAAAAAAAAAAAAAAAATTCAAAAAATTTATTTTTTCATTGAGATATCCTGATAATAGAAAACAAAAATCCCATTGGATTACACGAGGAAGGACAATGAAGGGTATTTGACTATTGAGGACTCGATGTGTTAATATTAGCTGCAATGTACAGGAAGTTATAATTTCTCTAAGTTTTGATTTATTTTTCAACAGAATTTATAGAAATACAGATTAAACACATGTAATAAATTCAAAAAAGCTATAAAAACTATAAATTCATTATGAAATTAAAGAATTTTTAGCATAAATTTAATAATGTTATGTAACAGAAATGTATAACTACAATTATATGTCTCATTATTTGAGACATTCTTTAAACTGTGTTTTGAAACAAAAATGTTATTATTTTTTTTTATATATATATAATACAATCATTAATAAATGAATAAGAAATAAATTAATTCCTTTGATATTAAAATCATAAATGTATTGATCAGATTTTTAATAACTGAAGCCTGTGCACTTTTTGAAAATTAAGGGGAAATTTTAATGGCTACCAATGGTCATACAACAGTTCGTCAATTAATTTCAGGTGTAGATTGCAATTGGCTGCTAATTATAATTTTACTGTACAAGAGGGCAAATGATCATGATCATGTATATAATTTTTCCATTGTAATTTCAAGGAGACTCGAGTAGAGTCATATAATAAAAGACAGGTGGTGAAATGATAGACATGCTGCCACTATCAAGTGTAAGACAACAGTTAACAGTTTTAAATACTTATAACATAGTACATTACTTACTTTCCCACTCCTGAACATCCTTAGCTCTCTTCTAATTTTATGGGAAATACCCATTATTTTATAGCTGTTCCTAGTGTGTTCAATGTGGTATTTTATGAAAAACTGTGTTTTTACAGGCTGGTTTTAGATATGTCACAATTATGTAAGTTTATAGATTTGCACCCTAGATATTTTTTAAGGGCCTGGAATCTCTGCTGCAGGTCTTTACCTGTGATTTTGCATGGATATTTTTTACAGCATATAATAAAATACAATGCTTAATACCATTTATGTCAATATATATTAACATCAGTTTTAAAGAATTTTATGAATATTTACAAGAGTGAGAAGTTAGAGGGCAGATAGATAAATAAGAGTCATAAATACTTAGCTTTGTTGGAAAGTCCTAAAAAGTTCCAAATTGGTTTGTTGGTATATAGCAATAATGGAAGAATAGTAACCATATTTAAAAGAAAATATTTTTGACTTCAGATTGTCTGGCTGTGTATTTGTGTTGAAATCTTGTAAATTATATGCAGATTGCCTGCCCATATTTATATTAACTATAGCATGATCGCTATTAAAAATAAAGCATATAGCATTTATAGTTCATAGTAGCAAGACATTTCAGAAATACTCAGTTGATATTTAAGTTAGTCTACATTTATTTAATTTATTGAGAGCTTTCACGCCCATGCTCTGGGGCATCATCAGATTTCTGATCTACTTTTGAAATTTGTCATTTTCTCTTAGCTTCTTCCTCGAAACTCAGTATGTGATGAGCTTCGATCAGGCAAATTTCAGAAGTTCACATTAGTCAAGATTTTCACTGTCGTACATGTTGTAATGTATACATGACTGATTTGCTAACTTTTTAGGATTTTCAAGTGATTGGTTTTAGTTAAAGCGGTGGTAATTTTACTGAATTTATTATCATTTTGGTGATCTGATTCATTTAGATTTTCCTCCTCCTCCTCATTCTTATATAAGCTTCAGATTTGTTATCATTAATATAATTATTTTTGTATATTCTTGTGGCTTCAAGTGGATTAATTTGGTTTTTTTTCATGGCAAATTTCATGAATCAGTCTCATATTCATTGTGCCGTGAGACAGTGAAAATCTTGATCAACATGAACATTTGTAATTTGCCCGATCCAAGCCCTATTGATGCTAGATAACATGACATGCTGAGTTTCAATGAAGAAGTAAAGAGGAGATACCAAATTTAGAAAACACATAAGAATAACTGATGATGCTGTGGGGTAAGGGTGTGAAAACTCAATAAATGAAGTAGGATGGTAAACTAACGCAAATATTATATAATCACTTTATTTTTAAATAAAAATGTTGTATTTAATAATAAATACATTTTAGCCATAGAGAAGAAAGTTACGGAAGTTAATGTTGTGCTACACTATTTCAAAGCATGGGTGTGAAAAAATAATGATTTAAAAAAAAAAAAAAAAAATCAGATTTTTTTGTTTTATTGACATTATTTGACTACAAATAAATGTTAAGAAGAAAAGCAGGAAAACTCTTTTTTTAATTTAAATGTGAAAACATATACGACGCAATAAATATAAATAAACTAAATAAAAATATATATATATGATGATATTAAAAAATAAAAGTAAATTAAAAAAAAAAAAAAAAAAATGTAATATTAGCCAACATAGGTACATTCTACCCCCCCCCCCCACTTTTAAAGGAAAAAAAAGTAATAAAAATAAATAAATAAATGATTAAATGTAAATAGCTTAAAAGCATATAAGATCGATATATTTTTAATGTTTTTATTATTATTGTCATTAAAATGTGCATATTGAAACATCTTGAATATCACATGAAATTTTTTGAAAAGAAACTTTTTGGAGAATAATTATTGAATTAAAGGAAATCCAATGTGTATATAATATATATATAAAATACACACATTAGTTTGTGCAGTTTATTACCAATAAAATACATATAAATTCTAAGATATTTTCAAAAGATTAAAGTTTTAAAAAATTAAGAAAACTGAAACAACTAGCTAGGCCATTACTATTTCATTTCTAATTTTATAAAAGCCTAAGTAAAAAAGGAAAAATTGCTTAAAAATGCCTTGACCCGTTCAAAAACATAGTGATCAGAATTAGAAATAAGAAAAGTTAAAAATGAAGGACAGACAAATCAAATGCTTCAGTTCAGATGATACAATATTTATTATACTTAAAAAAAAAAAAAAAAAAAAAAAAAAACACTTAGGGCAGAGAATTTACGGTTTTGTATATATATATATAAAAAAAAATAGGCTACAAATGAAAGTAGTTAGCTTCAAAATAAGAATAGAAGATAAAAATAGAATTGTGGAAAATTAAAAGTATCATTTTTAAAATTATTAAACACATATTTTTATTTTATTTATTTATTTTATTTTATTTTATTTTATTTTATTTTATTTTATTTTATTTTATTTTTTTTTTGGGGGGGGGGGGTATTTGATGTAAATAACAAGTAAGTTCAAGTTTTTTGATATTCTAAGACTATATAAAACTACATATTGCCCCAAATTATAAAATTTTATTTTTGATTTAAATCAATGATTTTTTTTTTTTTAAAGCGAAGTGACTTTAATCAAGCTGATTTAAATCGACGTACCCTGTTTCAAAGATTTTGAAATTCATATGATTTTGGAAGTATATATGCTACACCTACCTGGAAGAATTCACAAAAAGTGTACAAAATCCAAGCGTATTTAGAACCTCTATCTGCATGAGTGCACAAAAAGTGCAAAAAGAAAAGTGCACAAAATCTGAGCGTATTTGGAACCTCTGTTTCTGCATAAAAGGTGCACACTGAATTGTGCACAAAAAGTGCAGAAACTGTACACTAGATTGGGCACAAAAAGTGCAAAAAGAAAAGTGCACAAAATCTGAGCGTATTTGGAACGTCTGTTTCTGCATAAAAAGTGAACACTGAATTGTGCACAAAAAGTGCAAAAAGAAAAGTGCACAAAATCTGAGCGTATTTGGAACCTCTGTTTCTGCATAAAAGGTGCACACTGAATTGTGCACAAAAAGTGCAGAAACTGTACACTAGATTGGGCACAAAAAGTGCAAAAAGAAAAGTGCACAAAATCTGAGCGTATTTGGAACGTCTGTTTCTGCATAAAAAGTGCACACTGAATTGTGCACAAAAAGTGCAAAAAGAAAAGTGCACAAAATCTGAGCGTATTTGGAACCTCTGTTTCTGCATAAAAAGTGCACACTGAATTGTGCACAAACTGTATACTAGTTTGTGCACTTTTTGTGCATAATTCCATGAGTGCACTTTTTGTGCACAATTTGATTAGTGCACTTTTTATGCAGAAACAGTGGTTCCAAATACGCTCAGATTTTGTGCACTTTTTTTTTTGCACTTTTTGTGCAGACTTTTTCTAGCTGGGTTACATATGCTAGAAATAAGCTGGTAACGAATTTTGAAATACATTCTGAAACTAAATAATTATACCTAAAATGATTTAACTCTTTCGGGGAAGAAGTATAAACAAAATTACTTTTCAAAAACCCCGATATAAAAATTGCTTTATTTTATTGAGAACAATGTGCTTGTAACTATTGAAAGACAAAGAAACGCTATTTAATGAAACATTTTTGATTTGAAGAGTAAACGTAAAATTCTATTTAATTAATTAATTGAATTACTTAAATTTAAAAAGTTCTTTTTTTATTAATTATATTACTCTCTTTTTTGTTATTTATAAAATTTGAATAAATAAATTAACTTTTAAAGGACATATGTGTGAACACTCACACAGCCAGTGACGTCATCACTTCGCTTGCGTATAATTCCCTACATCATTTTGATATATTACAGTAAAATGTTTAAATCGCAAACATGAAATTTTGACAAAAGTGTAATTTTAGAAAAAATTTTAATCACTTCATCTCTTTTCAATTTCGAATTTCTAAAAACCTCTACTTGTTGATATATGCATTATAAATTGCCTACTTGTCAAACTTGAAGTTTCTAGCTGCATTATTACTGTATAAATCATTAAAAAATATCATTTCCGAAATGGTTTTTCCCACCTTCTATGCACATGCGGTAGAACTGCTCCAACAGCAGTTCAACAGTAGTAATAAGATGTAACTGTGCTAAATTTTACTTAAATCGGTTCAGTGGTTTGAGGGGAGATCTGAAATATGTCCAAACACATATGCATACAATGACTTTTCTTTATATTACAATATCTCGGTTCATAAATGGATCAACATATTTTTTATCAATCTATTTTTGTACCATATTAGTAGATTTTATCTCAAAAAAGTGTTTTTAAGTCAATATAAGAGCATTTCATATTGAAAAAAGAAAATCATTTCAATAAAATATTAACTGTTTGTGAAAATATAAAAAAAGATTTATATTTTAATGGAAATTTTTACAAAAAAAATTTTTTTTCAGCAAATTACTTTTTGAACATGTGAAGAATGAAAGTGTATTTTAACCCTTTGAGGGGCAAAATAATTATACTTATTTAATACAGAAATACCTCAGAACTTATGAAAAAAAATTAATAGAAAAGAAAATAATTATTTTTTATCCGGTAAGTTATAAAAATAAAGTTTTATTGGATATTTCTGGGATGAATTTCGCTGTTGAAAATTAACAATTGTGTTTTCGTGCCGAAGACATTTAGCATCAAAGGGTTAAAAAAAAATGACAGTGTAATCATTTTTAACATAAGCACTTGATTCAATATGAAAGCTTCGCTCACCATTGAATTTCTTTTGGTCCATCAAGATGTAACGAATAGCACTTATAGTTGGTTTGATTGACAAAGCAGAAATCAAGAAAACCGTGTAAAATGCACAAAATGTATTACATCAGGAATATGTAAAAGCTCTCTCCGACAACGTTACATGGAACCAAAGTGACCAATCAGTCAGTAAAGTCTGCAATAATTTCATGCAAGATGTCGAGAATGACGGTTGATAAAATTCGTCTGCGTCGTTGTTTGTTGTTTATGTTTAATTCAGGAAAATGTGCAAGCGCAATACTTGATTAAACTTGTCAGGCGTACGGGGAGGCGATTATCAGCGAGCGAACATATCGTGATTAGTTTGCCAGATACAAGAAATGTGATTTAAGCTTGGAAGACAAGTCACGGATAGGCAGACCGAAATAATTCGCAGATGAGGAGCTGGAATGTGTCAAGAAGATGCAACGCAGTCGATCACGCTATTGGTTAGACGTTTAAGAGTCGGCCAGTTGAGAGTGGTATGCAGCCTACATGCCTTGGGAAATATCGAAAAGGTCGACTCATGGGCTTCACAAGCCTTAACATATCATAATGTGAGCCAACGGTTAGGCATATGCAGAGCATTAATGCAGCGATTTCAACGGAAGAATTTCTTGTGGAAAATGGTCACTGGAGATGAGAAATGGGTGTATTTGGACAACCTGTATCCAAGCGATTATGGGTCGATCCAGGCCAGCCAACCACATCCACATAAAAAAAAGGATATCTACGGGAGAAAGGTGCTCCTTTGTGTGTGGTGTAACGTCCTTGGTGTCCTGTACTTCGAACTTTTGAAATCTGGTGAAACAATCACTGCACAACAGCACAGTGCTCAGTTGATGAAATTGAGCACAGAAATTGAGAGAAAGTGCTCATGGGTTGGAAAGGGGAGCCGTCCTGTTATTATATTACTCAACAATGACAAACCACATGTCGCTGTCACCAGAAAAACAAACAATCTTTGAACAATTAGTGGGAGGTTTTGCCTCCCACGGCTTATTCCTTCGGCCTCGCCCCATCTGATTTTCACCTTTTCAGGTCGATGCGACATTCCCTTGAACAACAGTGGTTCGGAAATGATGGAGAAGTGGAAAATTTCATTACTGACTTCTTCAGCTCGAAACCGACCTCCTTCGATCACAGAGGCATTCATTTGTTTCCTGAGACATGGCAAAAAACCATTGATGCTGATAATAATTATTTTGTTAATTAAATGTGTCCTGGTTGTTTCTGTTTTTCTTGTTTTCTTTCTTATTCAAACGACGAGAACTTTTGCATACTCCTAATATTTATATAAATAAACACAAACGCAGATTTTAATATAAGACACACACAAACTTTTCACCCTAAAAATGACTATCACTCATTGTTTCTGCGAGCAGTATAGGAATTTTTATTATTTTCTTTTTTTTTACTGCATTCTACCATACATTCTCTTCTTATCAAACAAATTTTACTCGAATACTTGTCGCTCTGCATCCAACTAGCGCTCGATTGTTACACATGTATTTCCAAATTTATTTCTCCTTGCCAGTTCAAAATGCTAAACATTGCTTTATATGATATTTGAAACAAATGGCTTCATTTTTTACATCATAATATTTATGTGTTTTGATCTCTAAACGTCTCCAGTTTATTAGTAATCCTTTAATATAGATTTTATAACCACGTGTTCATTTATTTGTTTATATTAGTAATTTACAGTGACGTAGTTGAATTTTTTGGTGTATTAAAATTCCACTTAGCAAAAAAAAAAAAAAAAAAAAAAAAAAAAAAATGGGGGGGGGGGGATGAATTAATGAACTAATTTCTTAAACCATGAAACCATGGATAAAATTTTATTTTTTATTATTTCAAAACATTGTTGCGATTGTAATGTAAGATTTTCCGTTAAATTATTATTTTTCTGTATTTTAATCAGTTGAAATACACGCATGGAAACCATTTACTTTTTTTATTCCAATGCATTGTTTTACCTACAACACCATTTTCATCATTTGTTTCGGGAAGCTTGTTCTTTTATAATTAAGAAGATTATTTTACTATAAAACGTATTCAGAAAATTGATTATTTATTTAAATTTCATAACAATGCACATGCCACTATCTATTATACCCTCATTCATAATAAAAATGAAATAATTCATCAAATGTTAAATACACATGACTAAGTTCTTTACTTCCGGAAAAGTCGCATCTGCAGTCACGTGTAAAATTTCTAGTTATAATAATGAAACACCATGAAGATACTTTTTATATTATGAGGAGTATGATGATAAATGATTTTGAGAAAATGCTAAATTATTCATCGTAATCGCCATAGTGATATCTAGCCGTAAGATCAAAACAGGGAAAATGCTGCAGTTACCTTTTTTTTTTATAAAAGACTGATTGGTGGAAGCACCATAGAATTTTTAGTAAAAAGAATAAAATTTGGAAGATAATAAATTGTTAATTTAATAAGCAATACTTTATAACTGAATTTGTAATATATTCTATCTAAAAGTAAAATTCAAACTTAAAAAAAAATGCTTAAATGGTTTTTGAAAAAGTAAAACCTAGGCATTTTACTTTGTTTTATATTCACACATGAATGTATTTTATTCGTAAATATTCCTTACTTCCGGTTTTCGATTGATTTATACATTACGAGATGTCCTGAACATTGATTTATTATTTTTAAAAATCATCTGCCAGTCTATGCATGAGCAACACAATTTTTTAGCTGCTCTTAAGCAGTGGCGGATTTAAGCCCCCCCCCCCCCTCCCCACCAAAAAAAAAAAAAAAAGTACTGACATTCACAATTGACTATTACAATTGTAAACTTTTCTTTGATTTGAAATAACACCTTGAAAACGCTTAGCCCCCCCCCCCCGAAAAAAAAAAAAAAGGTAAGTTCTGGATCTGCCACTGCTCTTAAGCCCGGTGGCAGAAACACCGCGACACGGCGAGATAGTCGCGGACACAGAAAAACGGCTTGCGGACAGGTTTTTGTCTGCACTGATAAAAAAAATTTGTCTGTAACTTTCGAATAACAATTCACTTAAAAAAAAAATTCTGTATCAAAACTAAAACTAATACTTTTATTACTTATAATTATTTATATTGTGTTGTGTCAAACATTGCTATAAAATATTCAATTGAATGAGATGAATTGAATGAGTACACACAATTGTTTATACTATTTTGTTCTGCAGTAAAATTGTATTAGTGTATTGTTGCACGAGACCACCACTGATGTTAAGCCCCCTCCCCAATCAGCTTTCAGGCTTTTTGGGTGTAAGCCATTTTCACCCCTGATTACACGCAAATTTTGCAGATAGATTATGAAATTTCAAAAGCCTGTCGCAGACAGCTACAAAATTTTCTGCCACTGGGCTCTTATGAACTAATGCACAAAACTTCATAGAAAATTAACATCAGTTTATATATGTCAGAGAGTCATTATGAAGCCCTCTTCAGATTCAGTTTGGATATACATTGGCTCACTGGTATCCATCCTTACACTGCCGAAGTTTTCTCCTTGTATAGAAAGACTATATCTCAGCTTCTATAAAATGTAAATATATCAAACTTAATATGTGAGAATGAAAAGGAAGTATCATGAAAAAAAATGTTCGCATAATCAGATGGCAGTTAGTACTGCTATTAATCAAATATGTATTTGAAAAAAAACTTTAAAACTCATAGAGCTAAAAAACACAATTTTATATAAGTATCAAAACTAAAAAGTTACATTTTAAGGTAAAGGATTCTTTGTAAAATTTACAGCAACTTAAAGATTTTTACCATTACATAATGGCATCGTCAAGTGAGAAACTGTGGTCAAACAGTCAACATACATGGTCTGTCCAGAAAATTATGAGACTGATTTTGTAAAATTCTTTTATTTGAAGCTAGTTTTATAGACTCTTAAAATTCTTAAAAATAACCTCCTCCAGCATTACTACACCACTGCTAATGGCTCTGCAACACATTGATGCCCACTTAGAAGTCTTAAGCTGAAATGCTGTACAGAACGCGCGTTACGTTTCTCTGCAAGTACTTCAGATTGTGGAAACGATTAAAAACAACCTCAAAACAACTTCTTAAGCTGAATTTTAACAGAAGAAGTAGAAACATATTCGGCAATGACACATCTAGGCTGTACGGTGGTTGGTACAGCGTTTCGACACTGTATTTTGCCACTGTTCGATACTCTGCTGCATTATAAAAACTTATCGCCACTTTCAAACATGTGTCTGCTTCATAAGCGATCTGTGCCAGCTCTGGCTCGACTAGTAAAAGCCTCCGCGCGGATTTTCACAGTCATGATATGTAGTCCGATTGTTCTTCTTGAAGAAACATAAAATATGGGATTAAAATATATCGGCTATTTAAATTGCTGTTGTTTTGACAAATCGTATGGAAATTTCTTTTCCTAATAAGTATTAAGTGTCAAATGTGTACGGAAAGAGGGAATTAAATATTCATGCCTTTATCAGTGTATTAAGGTGTTTTTAAAAAGATACAACAAGTAGCTTAACTTTCTCTTTATTTTTATTTATTTTTGTTTTAATCAATTATTTCTGGCGAAGTTTAAATTAACTGAACTAATGAATAACCCATTAAAAATAAAAATGATGAAATCGCTGATGAATTTCAGTGATAATTTATTTAAAAACGTTTTAATTTATTTATTACTACTCATGGATTACTCATGGTAATATTGTTTATTTATTTATTTATTTTTCGTTAGTAATTATATTGTTCAAATTTCAACACGTATGGTCTACATAATATATTTATAAGATTAAAATAATAATAATAATCCTCTAATTGATGACAGTTTAAATGTACAACGAATGTTCTGTTGATCATTTCAGTTTGATAAAAGTGATAAAATGGTAGTGCTTTAAAATATAGTGATTATCTATGATAATTTCTCTAAATATAATTTTTTTCTTCAGAAAAAATATTTTTTGCATATGATTTTTTTTTTTTTTTTTTTTACTTTTATAATATCAAACGGATTTATGTCTATTAAGTTAAATATTTTATCTTGACATTTCTAAAATCTTTGCGTATTCTTAGAAATTTATATTATTTGCTTGATAAATTTTTACTTGATTTTAATTATAATGAAGTTACAATTTTGCAAATGTTCAGTAATTGCAAATGTTTAGATTATAAATTATAATAAATAAGTCTGGCAATAAAATGGATACTTTAAGATCTAAGTAACTGTAAGTATATTAAATTTACATATTTAATTTCAATTTGGTTAGTTTTAAAATATAAGTTAAAATTTAAATATCTACTTTTAAAACGTTCTTTAAAAAATATTTTATACTTTTTTCTTATTTTACTACTAAATAATTAAATTTAATGATTTTTCTATAAAAAATATTAAATAGCCAATGTTTTAAAAACTTATAATACAAATAATTTAGTACATAATTTAAATATTTTATTTTAAAGTTAAAAAACAAATTAAGAAAAAGTTACATATTAATAAAAAGTTTACATGTGTTATAGTTTGATTAAAATTGTTAAAATTTCCTATGTGTTTCCATGAGCACCTATAATTCTGCAAATAATCATAATTTGTTTCATTTTAAGCTAAATCCCACAGATAATATCGTAGAATTGCTGCTTTACCAGACCTGGAAATAGTCCTAACCTCAATCCGCTCGACAATGTTTAGTCTATACAAGGGTGAGGGGATTCGAAATTTCTAGCCTACAACTTTGCAAGAACTATATATATATATATTACATTTGGAACAATGAAATTTCTGAAGCTTATGTTAAAAAACTGTATAATACTATGCCATTGGGCATTAAAACAATAATTCCATATAATGGTGGAATTACCCAATGCAGAATACATATTTTTATTAAGTAATTGTTTAGAGCAGACAAATAAATAGTTTTACTCCATATATTAAAATATAACATGTTTATTTCACATAATAACTTATAATAAAATATAAAATACATGTTTATTATATTACGTTTAAAATAAAAGTTTTATGTAGATTTTTACACAGTAGAGTGTAAGGAAGCTAATTAGTAAGTCAAAAAGGTACATAGGTGTCATTTTATTTCTTTGTCATTATACAAATATGGCGATTTTATTTGTTTTAATCATTAGTTTTGAAGTTATTGCAAATGAAAAAGTTATAAGTCAATTTTTCTGCAGTGCGATTTTTTATTTATTTTTTCCTTTCCTACACCTTATACCTTAACTTTCCTTTAAACTTGTTTATTGTTCCTTTTTAATTTTATTATTATTATTATTATTTATTCCATTTTTAACACTTTGCTGACCAATCTGGAAGATCTCTCCGTTTGGCAATACCAGCGTTTTTTTGAGAAACACAGTTAAAATGCTTTATGCTTGGGAACTCTTTAAACTTCTCTCAAAAGAACGCAGCTAATGTAATATAACTCAAAACTGTAAGTATGGTTTTCAGAATATTTATTTTGCCATGCACATAAATCGGCAAAGTGTTAATAATATATTATTTCTTTTGTTTTAATTATGTTTGTTTTGTCGTTATTTCTGATCCTTAATAGCTCTATGAACTGTCTGACTTGTATTAATTTATTTCCGAAATAAAGACATATGTAACACGCACACTGTTAAAAATGGTTTCTTAAAAATGAGCTAAATTGTCTCAAAATAGCTTCGAAACAATATATACTTAAATTTGAAAACCCATGTACTCGTTTTTGAGTATACTGACATGTCAAACATAGGGATATTGGAATTCTTATTGGTCAACCCTATTTTTGAGCATGTCAATACATACTCAAAAATGAGTACATGGGTTTTCAAATTTATGTACTATATATTGTTTCGGAGCTATTTTGAGACAATTTAGCTCATTTTTAAGAAAGTATTTTTTACACTAGATATTTTGCAAAGAAATTTTTCGTCGTGGTAAAAAATAAATATACGTATCTTCCATACCTTTTACTTCAGGTAATATCTTTGAAAATCTTCCTATTAATTAATTTGATACAATTCCTTATTCCTGTCATACTAAAACCAAGCATGTTTAATTGAAATGAAGCTTGTGATAACTAGATTTCTGTAAATAGCTCTTTGTTAATGCAAAACCAATTATCCGTAAGAGTGAAGCCTTTCTAAGCAGTGTTAGTGTTAATAAGCGTTAAGAAAGCTGTATAATAAACGTTGTAAGGTTTCGTATCTTGGCATTGCGTTAGCCGCATGATTGCAAAATACGCAAATAATGACGTTTATGTAATGTAAGAGATAAGTAAATAAATTAAAAATACCTTTTTGAAAAGCAACAAGGCGTTTTAAAGTGTTCGATTTATTTATGCTATTTTTAATTAGAAAATAAAATAATGTTCATAATATATAGCAATAATAAATTTATTTTACGCAAATCGTTATACATTTTAATTTTATCAATCATTATTTTCATCTTTAATAAATTCATTAATTAAACATTATAGTTAATCTTCAAAAGAATGATTCTTTAGAGAATAAAAACCGTCTTTACATTACAAAAAATTAAAATATCGATATTTAGTATATGTAATATTAAATATAATCTTATTATATATATCATAATCGTCTATATTCTATAAAAAAAGTCTATTCCTCTGCAATATAATATTGGTACCTAAATTTTCAACATATAAAAAAGTCTGAAATTAACAATTTTGCAATTAGCTAATTCTTTGTTTGTATAAAAAGTAATAATATGATACAATGTCTGCTCAAAATACTGCTATAAGATTTTGTTCGTTAACTTCCTTCTGCATACTTTAGTTTCTGGAATAGGCTGAATATGATTTGATAATTGTATTAAAATATCCACTTTTCGACATTTCTCTCTGTCTATGGAGAACAAGTTTTATATAGGCAATAGTTCTAGTATAATTATCCAAAATTAATTAATTTTTATATTTATTTTGAATTTATTATAAATCATCACTTATTATACATGTATGGTCCAACAAATAGCGTTTCTAAGTCACATTTTTACAACTTGCTTGATATATTTCAGCCTTTAAGTTATCACACCAAACATTCCAAGCACAAAGTGCTAATAAGATTTATTAGAATAATAATAAAATAGTTTTTTTAATGATTAAAACATAACTTTTTTTTTTTGCCTTAATTAATATCAAATGTTTGTATGTTACTACAGACAAGACTAAACAAAAGTTACGTTTTTTAAAAAATAGATTTTTTTTTTCTTTAAGGACTAGGAGGACTATTAGTTTCAATCTGGGTAAAAACGTCGTCGCCAATTCTTTTATACCAGTTTTCTGTAGCACCAGAATAAATTAGAAATATCAGTCCTATCGCTACAAATTCAATATCAAATGAAAGGGGTGATTTTTCTGAATCCAGGGGTGCAAACAGATTTTTGACACGACAATTAGATTTTTTTAAATTAACTAAAGTATTCAATTTAGGTGGAAACACTTCATTTTAATTCATTTCAATCATTTTACGTACCAGTCAGTACGTGGCCTAGTTTTACGGTCAAGAAATGAGATAAAAAATAAACTAAAAATAAATTAAAAATTAAATAATAAAAAATAAAAGTAAAAATAAAAATTTTACAGATTGAAATTAGTAGTTCTCCGTGAAAAACTAAAATCTGTCTTTGCCAGAATTTTTACTTTATTTATTTATTTAGAAAGTAAAATTTATTACCATAAAATATTTTTCAATATTAGTAAAATAATAATAAACTGATTACTGGACTGATAAAATGTCCATATTACACACTTTTTTTCCCCTGTATGTGTGTGTATTGTTTCATGGATCATTATTTATTGCCTTGAAAATTTATAAAAGACAAGAATGAGAGACGGATGTGACAAAACTTTTCTTAAAATGTATTTGAGTGTATGATCGTAATATTATTTAAAGTCTTATGTATTCTTAACTAAATTGTCATCATTTAAAACTTCTGCATTGTTATCAAATAGAACTTCTATATATGTTATATGAAATCGTATGTTATTTAACTACATTATAAATAATTAAAACTTCCATGCGAGAAACGCTCTGAACAACAAAAAAATTTTAATGACTTTATATTTGTACGAATGAGCAAAAACAGCCAAAGAAAGGCAGAAGGCGATGAACATTTCTTAGAAAGACATAAGTAAAGTTAAAGTTCATTTTTAGTAGTTTTAAAATAAGTTAACATTGCTGTAATACATGTTTTAAAATTATATATTTCTTATTATATTCTTTTATAAAGATTGATTTGATTTAATTTTATAATACCATAGAAAGTTAAATGTTAAATATGCTGTCATTTAATTAATTCGATTTCCCATTCTGTATTTCCTTTTATTAAACTTTTCAATTATAAAAGTATTTGAAAATATTTATATTTGCTTTAATTTAGTTATTTTATGATGAAATAGTTTTAAATTTTGTCATTTAATTCATTAATAAAGTTTTTTACTTGTAAATGCATGACACTGCACAGTAAATTACACAAAACTGTTTATGTTCCGAAATAAAACACGTCTTCTGTCAAATGACGTATTTCATTAAGTAAAATTTGGAGTAATTAAGTAAGTATTGAGGCAACTTTTTCATTGGCAGTGATTTTAACTTTAAACAGTATTGCTATTACTATCACTGCCTTTTGATTCATACTCTTGATAACTGACACATTTACGAAAACGTAAACCATAAAAATCTAAGCAACTATGCCAAGAAGATACATTTGGCGCAAATTCATATCAGATATAACACACAAGTAGCAGTCTTTCCTATAAATACATAAAATTTCAAAATAAACCGTCACAGTATTTATGCTAAAATTCCTAGTACAACCATGCTTTTAACATTTATTTATGACGCAAACAAAGATGTAATTAGATATTTTTACTTTCTCTTACCCATAAGGTAGAGAAAGTATTGTTTTGGGGTCAAATTTTCGAACGCGAGATTTTGTTATAGTTACACGTTTTGAGGTCCCCTGAATACGAAAATCATGTTTTTAGCAAATGGTCTGTGTGTGTGTCTGTGTGTCTGTCTGTTATCAGCATATCTCAAAAACAAATTATGGCAGAAAGTTCAAACTTGGTATTCTAAATGTGTATCATATAGGGATGCTACAATAAGCTTTTCGTTAAGATCAAGCTAATGGTTTGTGTACAGGGACAATCAAGAGAATTCTAATACATTACGTCTATGGGGGAAATTGCAGGAAAGTAGAGTTTAACGTCTATAGACTGCACTAAACCAAATGAAACGAATATATATATTTTGTAATAGAGATAGTTAACTGGGAAAATTTTTTTTGTGTATGTAGGAGCCTAGCCTCCCCCCCTGGGCGGTAAGTCCCCCCCTCAAGGGGAGCAAATTTTCACGATGGGTATCTTTCAAAAGAGCTCGCCAATACCTTTAAAACGAATGGTTGAACCATCTATCTGCGATAATTTAAAACAAAGTTATCGATTTTTTTTTACTTTTAACGAAAAAAAAACTTGAAAAAAAAATCGTTCCTTTTTTTTTTTTTTTTAATTTTGAGAATGAAATGACTTTTTTTGGATATTTGGTGTTATACTACTTCTCTAAAATGGAAATCGTCTGCATTATCATGAAAGATATTCTTTTTAAATAATAATTTTAATAAATTATTTTTTAAAAACATACTTATTTTTTACTAACCGAATGAAATTCTATATAAATGTAGGCACATTAATGAAACGGGGGGTTGAGGGGGGCGGTAGCCCCCTCACACAGAACTAATTATCATATAAAACTCTTCAGAAGCCTAATATGAATTGTTTAACATAGGTTTACATAACAGTACTCGTTATCTTACCTATTAATCTGCAACCTGTATTTATTGTATTAAATTTTAGGGTAAGAGAAAGTCGTGTGAGTGACACACCAGATTATTTGTAAATATTTTAAACTCTCATTAAATAAAATATTTGAACATACCTTTATTAAAAATGTTTTTTGAATTCTCAGTTTTTTTATTTTAATCAATCTAAAACATATTTGAGAAATAAAATTACTACATGAATCAGCCACGGTCATTGTATATTTAATATTTTCATTGCATTGTTATGTTTATTTAAAATTCACTACTTGATTATTATGACGATCGTTCTTCTTTGACGTCACGCATTGCGATGAATTCAGTTATGGTAAATTAACCCCCATTTAGATAGTATACTATTTTAGCTTTTACTTAGATTAGTATACTTTTTTCTTAGTTAAGCTAAGCATCGTTAATCACGAAAACAGTTTTTTTAAGAGAAAAAAATACAATAAGCAAAAGAAAGAATATATTAGGTCAAATTTGAGTTATAACGTGTTAATTAAGCAACCCAGTTACCGTAATTAACGATTATACCAATGATTGCAATTTCTATGATTGTCAATATTATCAAAGCGTTTTTATTATTTATTTTATAAGTGGCAACAGAATAGAAATAATCTGGTGTGTCACTCACATGAATTTCTCTTACCCTGAAATTTACAACTACAAATATAAGTTGGAGTTTAAGAGGTAAGACAACGAGAACTGATATATAAGCTTATGTTAAAACAATTCAAATTAGGCTTCAGAAAAGTTTTACATGATAACTAGCTCTGTGTGAGGGGGGGGGGGGTTCATTACTTCACATACATTTATATAGAATTTAAAGCTGTTATTAAAATTAAAAGTTCACTTAAAATTATTCAGACAACTTTCACACGCAACATTCCTTGAAACTTATCAGTCTTGATCAAACTTTTCCAGCGACAAACTTAAATTAACTTGAAAGTATAACTTTTGGATCTACTAACAATTTTCGTTTTTAAGTTACTCTAAGAGACGCAGACAAAGATCAAATTTTAAAAATATGACTTCGGTAATTAGGAAGCCTCAAAACGTGTAACTATACAAAAAACAAGCAATGAATATTTACCAAAACTAAATTTAAAAAACTGGCGTACAATCAATAGAAAGATATTAAAACTTTTTCCCACACCATAAATTTTAAGTCAGCACAACCGGTTTCGAAAGAACTTAGCCTTTCTTCATCAGGTGCAAAAAAAAAAAAAAAGCACGTGCTACTTACTGCCTTGGAGGCAAAAGCAAGGCTGTCTTGCGTTTGCCTCCAAAGCAGTAGCACGTGTTTTTTTGCACCTGATTGAGAAAGGCTACGTCCTTTCGAAACCGGCTGTGCTGACTTAAAATTTATGGTGTGTGAAGAAGTTTTAATATCTTTCTAAAGAATATTTAGCTTTAAAACATATATTATTTACCATATGTCTATGAGGAATTCATTTCAGTTCCTGAGAAACTTTCCAGGACATGATAAAATATTATAGTAGAGCACTTCCACTAACAATAAAAAAGAATGTGATCGCTTAAATATTTGCAGTCATGTATATCCTTTGAAGATTATGTACAAACCACATAGTGCACCTAAATATAATCCTATAGTAATAACATACGGCACAACCTGAAATACACTTCCATCAATTTCAGCTATTGTCGCCCTATAATCTAGTTCCTTTGTGAAGCCCTGTAAATGAACAGTTAATAATTTTCGGACCCTATTCTACATGAGACATGTTTTTATACATATAAAAATATATATTCATTTTATTTGTTTTAGTGCAGTCTATAGCTGTTAAACTCTACTTACCTGCAATTTCCCCATAGGCGTAATGTATTTGAATACTCTTGAGTGTCCCTGTACACGAACCATTTGCTTCATCTCAACGAAAAGCTTAGTGTAGCATTCCTCTATGATACATATTTAGAATACCGAGTTTGGAATTTTTGCTACTATTTGTTCTTGAGATATGCTGATAACAGGCAGACAGACAGACAGACACACACACACACACACACAGACCAACTGGTAAAAACATGATTTTCGGATTCAGGGGACCTCAGAACATGTAAATATAACAAAATCTCACTTTCGAAAATTTGACCCAAAAACAATACTTCTCTACCTTATGGGTAAGAGAAAGTGAAAATTACGTACAAATCGCTTTATAAATATTTTTCTATTTTGAATGAAGAAAAAAAAAAAAACTATAACACCATACATCATTGTTTTTTTTTTTTTTTTTTTTTTTTTTTTTCTTTTTTTTAACCATAGCTGTTTCATATCCTTTTCAAATATTAGACTAATACAAAGCCTATGTAAATTAACTCGTTTATATTTGTAGAATTTATTAAGTGTAAACAAAGAGAAAACCACAAAATAGGATTTTTTAAATAAAATTTCTTTTCTTTTTTAAATTTAATAAGCTAATTATTTATCTTTTCTTGAAAAATATCTCATAATTTAATTAGACGAATCACCTTTGAAACTTATCATCGAGTCTTTCAGGGGGCAGAAGAGGTTTTTACACAAGTTCCTACTGACCATCAACAAGTTCCTACTGATCATCAAGAACAAGTGCGTGCACATGCAATTTTTACTCTGAATAAACACCTTTCCTTTAATAGTGGGTCTACACTATAAATAGAAGCGTCTTAAATTCAGACAGAAATGTGTCTGAAATGTCAATTCAGACACATAAATGTCTGAAACACTTACCCGTGCAAAATTTCAGACGCATGTGCTGTCTTAAATTGAGACACGTAAGTGTCTTTTTTATAAATGAGCTGATATAAATGTCTGAATAAGGTTGATATGTCTGAAATTAAGACATATAACATTTTAGACACAGAAAATGTCAGACATTTTACAATTTAGGAACTTAAAAATTCAGACATTTCAAATTTCAGACACTTAGAAATTCAGACATTTGTATAACTTAACAAATTTTCCACATGAAATCTACTTTAAGCAGCATGCATATCCTGCTTTTTAAGGGCCCTCTTCACTCACCGCCGCCGGAAGCCGAAACTAATGTTATTCAATGGGGAAATTTTCTTTACAAATAATTTATTAACTAATACATATTTTTAAATTCTGTTTTCACATTCTGAAAGTTTCTAGCTGTTAAATGGACGCACCTTTTCTAAAATATTATTTTTTTAATTTTTTTATATTTTATTTTGAAGCTGCAAAATACGAATTTTCAATATGTGAAATTTTTTCATTTTGCAATTTCGAAATAAAATATTAAAAATTAAAAAATTACATTTTTAAAAAAAGTCCGACAATTTAACAGTTGGGAATTTTCTGAATGTGAAAACAGAATTTAAAAATATGTATTAGTTAATAAGTTATTTGTAAAGAAAATTTCCCCATTGAATAACATTGGCTCGGGCTTCCGGCGACGGTGAGTGAAGAGGGCCGTTAATATTTTTTTAACAAATAATTTGATATTATTTTATATAATGTCAGTAGTTAACTTATTTAAAATACTTAGACGCGAAAACTTATTCAGTTAAAAGTTAAAAAACAAAGTTAATTTTTATTTAAAGTTCTCACGTGTAATAAAACAATTTATATATATATATGTATTAAGATAAACGAAGCATGTATATTGTAGCTAAGAAGCGAATTCCTAACTAAACATTCTTAAACAAATTGTGCATAATTGATTTTTTTTTTTTTTTTCGCATTTTAATTATTTTATTTTCCCTACACTTCAAAATGTAAAAGAACAATTTGTTTGGTTTCATGTACATAGTTTGTTTTCTTACAAATACCACTTTTAAAAAAATCATTTAAAAGTGGTAGTCTACTATTTTTTTTCATATTTATTACTCATTTTACAAAAAAAAAAAAAAAAAAAAAAACTCTAAACCTCTACACATATGAAATTTAAGATATTAATGTGTATTAATCTTTAGCTCTTATGGACAGTTTTATTGCAAAGACGTAAAACTTCGATTTGTTTTACGGTTACTAAAATATATTTCCTTATACAATCAACCTCCAGTGTGAATACTGTTGGCTTGATTGGGAAGACGCTGGACTGTGAATTCATTGATTGTCGGTTCGACTCCCGGCGAGGGCAACGGTAATTGTTTTTGTAAAAATTATTAAAGCTTTTTTTTTTTATGCTCTAGGTTACTCTAAAATCTTTTTTTACAGGTAAACAGTATAACACTCATCTTTTCATTTATTTATTTATGAAAAATATTCACTGTAGGCAGGATCAAAGATGGCGGAATTTCAGACACTTCATGTGTGAAACGATAGGCCTTTTAAGACACTTTTTAGCATCTTAAAATTGAACACCTATTTTAGACACAATTGTGTCTGAATTTCAGACACTTGTATTTACAGTGTACTGATCGTAATTTATTGACTTTAAGAAGGATTAAAACTAATAAAATTTTTCATCTCTTAGTAGCGGATAAATCTAAACAAATTGTTGCGTTAAACACTAACGATTTCTTCTCTAACGCTCATGCCGCCATTAATGATTTAGCTTGCATAACTATTAATTGCAATCCTACAGAAACTTTTGTTCGTAAAATTCATAAATTTATAAATTCTTATGTATGCCATCTATACTCGAAGGATTTTCATTAAACTAAGCTATGTATTTGCCAAGGAGAGATTCTGTAATAAGCTATTCCTGAAAAG
The DNA here is from genome assembly GCA_963930645.1 of Salticus scenicus. NCBI lineage: Eukaryota > Metazoa > Arthropoda > Arachnida > Araneae > Salticidae > Salticus > Salticus scenicus. The sequence continues at coordinate 65,536,386 of OZ005661.1, read as the reverse complement.
ATTAGTATATTTGTTTGGCAGTATATACTATAATCCTATTATCATGACTTTATGGTTAGAGTAGCAGTTTTTCAGCTTTTTTTCAGTTACCTGACACAAAAATGTCAATGTTTTCATAACAATATATATATTCCAATGGGTTTATAAGGAAGCCATGTGGTGTCCACATCAGATTTTTACTTTCCGAACACTATAGTGAGGAAAGTATTGTAATCATGTCAAAAATCCGAATTCGAGATTTTGATGTTTCTATACGTTTCGAGGTCCCCTGAGTCCGTTTTCACTATTTTTACGATCATGTATGTATGTGTGTGTGTATGTGTGTATGTGTGTATGTGTGTATGTCTGTGAGTGAACACGCTAGCGTCGAAACGCTTTGTTCGATTAACCTGAAAGTTCGTACGCATATTGTAAGTCACCATAGTACGAACCCTATAGATTTTGGTGAATCTAGCACTTATAGTTTTCTTACAGGGACATAAAGAAAAATTCTTTATCATTATTGCCAATGGGGCCAAATTTTTAAAAGTGTGATAGCGTCTAAACGCCTTATTTATATAAACAAAAAATTTGTACACATGTTATAGGTCGCAGTTGCACACACTGTATAGATTTTGGTGAATCTAGCACTTACAGTTTTTTTACAGGGACACAAAGAAAAATTCTTTATCATTATGGCCTATGGGACCAAATTTTTAAAAGTGCGATAGCATCTAAACGCCTTATTCAATTGAGCTGAAAATTTATATGAATATTATAAATCACTGTTGCACTAACTATAAGCATTTTGGTGAATCTAGCATTTATAGGTTTTTACAGGGACACAACGAAAAATTCTTTATCATTATGATCACTGGGCTCAAAGATCAGTAGCGTTAAATAAAACATCGTGTAATATATGGAGAAAAATACTCAAACACTCTATTATGGTTTTCTCCCTTTTGTTTGTTTAACAACTCCTCTTTCTTTACTTTATCTACAAAACTGTTAATTACTCAATGTTCGGAAAGTCGAGTGGAGTCACTCCAGATTTTTTTCTCAGCACTCAGACCTACTTTGTAAAATATCTAATGAAAATTCAAATCTCTAACCACTGCGGATTGAGCTGTTGTTGGGAGAACCAAATTCAATTTGTAAAAGAAATTTTGAAAAAAGTTCTTAGAATCCCCGTGCTATTTTAGGAAGTGCTAATCACAGTCCTCTGTAAGTCTGAACAAGTAGTGAATTCCAGCCCTCCGACTTATATATCTGAAGATGCAGATGATCTTTCTACAATCATACTATCTTTCTTTTTTAAAAATTTACGAAAGTCTGAGATATCAGAAGTTGAGATCATTGATGGGAAACGATTGAACAACAGATTGATTTATATGTTCAACAAATTTGTGAACATCTTCGAAAGAAATTTCGCTTAGAATATTTAGGGCAGTTAAAACAATAAACTGGGAACTCCAAAAAAGTGAAACCTTTATCAGTTCACAATATTTTGCTTTTAGAAAATGATCAGAAGCGTGCTTATTTAACATTAACAGGAATATTAGAGCTCATTCCTGAGATAAGTGGAATGATAAGTGGGGGAATTTTAAAATAAAGAATAAAAACGGCGAACTTTTAAGGCCTGTGCAAAAACTCTATAATTTAAATATTGAAATAAACTAAGTGCTATATTCTGTTATTTATATCAGAAATGGCAGAAAAAATACACTATTTCAGATTGTATCAAATAATAATTTAATCTTGTTTGTTATATGTGATATTTTTCTAATGTTTTTATGCTTCATTTCAGCGTAAAGTTTTCGAGGATTGTTTAATGACTTCAATTATCTCTATCTGTGTCAGTTATGTAAAGAAATGTAACTTTATTTATAAATATTATGTCATGATTGTATTTTAGAAACTATATTTTTGTTTGTAATATTTTGAATTTAGTTTGTTTAACTTTCGTATACTGTAAGTGTCTTAGATTAATATTTTGTGAATTTATCTTAAACTCTTGTGAGAGGACGTGATAAATTGCCATTTTTCAAATGTTTACGATACCATGATAGCATAACATCTGTAAATTACAGTTGAATAAAATGTTGATTGCACCAGAATATTTATAAATATTAGTAATTTGCTTTTAAAATGCAGTTTCATAGTCTCTTATTAATGTTATTTCCAAAATTATACACTAATGACATCATTGTATACTAGCGAGAATACGTAAGCTGGCTTATTTTTTAGTCGGAATGTAGATTTCAGAAGAGAAAGGAAGATAAATATCTTACAAATTCAGAATATCTTACATATTCATACTTACATATCTGTATATCTTACATATAAATATATTACATATTCATACATTTTCAGAATAGAAATATCTTACATATCGATATGATAGAAATTTTATAAGACGGTTCTTCTTTGGCTTTCATTGTTCTTAAGACAGCGTGTTTTGCAGGGTATGCAATTCGGTTTTGATACCATTCATTTAAATAGGTTTTCTATAAGTGAACTCCAATTATTTCATCTTATATTATAGCCATTTTATATATAACATTAATACAGGGCCACGCATAAATTCGTAAATAGAGTAAAAAGAAGATTAAGTTGAATAAATTGGTATTGTCTTTATGCTGTCTGGAAAGACGATTACTCTCACGAAAACAGTTTGTTACTTATTTTTTTAGCCACATTTTCTTAATGGGGGTCGTAGAGCGCAGACTTTCCTATAAAACGTGAAAATTAGAATCCTGTAAAATGAAGAATGTACGATTATGAATTCATTTCTGATGTCGAATATGAAGAAGACGTTTTCTTATGCTATTATATATATCTAAACATTTATCTGAATGAAAATAAATGCAACACCTCTATTAACAAAATCCTACCCCTCACCCCTAAACAAAAAATTCCAAATAAAAACACTCCAGTATGAGAATAAAATCTACAGAAATGACATTTAAATACGTTAAATCGTTTAATTTTTAAAATATTTGGGATCCGGACATAATATCGCGGGACAAAATCTCGCCGGTCAAAATATCGCGTAAAAAAAAATAATATGATATATTTGAAAATTTGATTTTGTGTCATGTGTGATTTTCGGCGGGGGCCACAGGGCCTTATAAATATTAATTAATTAATTAAATTAAATAATTAAATAAATCACAGAGTTGAATTTCATTATTTTATTTATGTTTATTTATAAGTTATTTTATCTTTTTCTTTTCACTATTCAAAATACATTTTAAAAATTGTGTACATCATTGCTGACATTAAAGCTGAATGCTGCTCACAAACTTGAATTAAAAATTTTAAAATAATAAGCACTATTGAATTCATTATGACTAATTTTGACAAAAGTTAATAAATATAGTTTTAAAACTATTTTAAGTAAAATTTATAAAAAATTTTGTTGTAGGTTTGTCAGAATGTCAGTGCTCTGACTAAGGTATGTGTTGTCATGAAATTTTATACAACATTACTAATTATTACCAACTCATTTTTGCTTTGTATTCATTTACGTCGGCGATATTTTGTCCTCGCGATATTTTGTCCCGCGATATTTTGTTCCCAACCCAAAATATTTTAGCCTAATATCTGATATCTAGTGTAATATAATTAATAATTATACATAATTTTTATTTTAATGGAAGTTAATAAATATATATATTTACGCACTCCTCAAAACAATATATATAAATTTCGTACATTTCCTACCGCAAAATAGGTACTAAAGAATCTTATTTTTTTTTTATAAATGGAGATTGATCCTTGCTTCCTTCAAAACATAAAATTGCAAAAGAAGACGTCTTATTTCTCAGCTTGAGATGTTGAGAAAATATCTTCCAACATCATTTAGATAAAATATGGTCACACAAAATGCCATCTGAGGAGAAAATATGTATGTTATTAAACTTACTGCAACAAACGGTTTTTAAGAAAATGGGATTTTAGTGTCTTTAGATAGATATAAGAAAGAAAGAAGTTTCTCAATTTTACAAGTAGAAATAAGACCAAGTTGCGATTTAAAGATGTTAAATTTGGTTCAAATAGAATATGAGATTTTTTTTCTAGAAAACAGAATGAAAAATGTCTGTTATGAAGAAAATTATGTAAGACTCAAGTGATGTTCATAAAAATTTTATTCATTTGTAACGGATATATTTGAAAATGCGTCAAAAGTTGTTTTAATATTATTTTATCCTTTAATAAATTGCTTTCTTTTGTACAGGAAAAAAGCTTTCAACTTGAAAAAATATGTATATATACCTTATACTATTAAGTGAGCAATATTTGTATATATATATATATACATATGTGTGTATATTTCACTGTTCTCGAAAACGGTAGCTCGGACAGTCACGTGATTTAACACAAAGATGCCCTACGAAGTGTTATTGTGCACATCGGAGTCAGATTTTCGAATTTTTGATTAGTTTTTTTTTTAATTAACAAAAATATGAAAATAAAACTTCCCCATTTCTATAATGACGCAAATGGAGAATTTTAGGAGAGGTTTGATTGATTTATTTGATTTTCATTGATTTGAGTGTATACTACGTTGGACTAGAGCTACGTTATGAGGAATTACGAAAGATTTGATTGGTTTATTTGATTTTCATTGATTTAAGTGCATTTTATGTTGAACTAGATCTACGTTTTGAGGAATTACGAGATATTCGATTGGTTTATTTGATTTTCATTGATTTGAGTGTATTTTACATTGAACTACAGCTATGTTATGAGGAATTCCAAAAGATTTGATTGGTTTATTTGATTTTCATTGATTTGAGTGTATTTTACGTTGAACTAGATCTACGTTTTGATGAATTACGAGAGATTTTATTGGTTTATTTGATTTTCATTGATTTGAGTGTATTTTACGTTGAACTAGAGCTACGTTTTGAGGAATTGCAAGATATTTGATTGCTTTATTTGATTTTCATTGATTTGTAGTAGGAATGTCCAGTGATGTTTTTTTTTTTTTTTTTTTTTTTTTTTTTTTTTAACATGCTTGACAGTGATTGCTGCAAAAACAAGTTTCGTGCGTTTTCAGATTCATGCACCAGCTAGGTAGAAGTGTCCAGTGATGTTTTTTTTTTTTTTTTTTTTTTTTTTTTAACATGCGTGATAGTGATTGCCGCGGAACCGAGTTTAATCAGAGCCTCCTTAAGTAGATGCCTAGCGAGTCGCTCGAAAACTTGGCAACAGTACAAGAAGAACATAGCCAGTAGATGGCGCTTGATACCGTACGTAAAGTTATGTTTATTTCCCGCGAGCCGCGAGCGCGATGCAATTGAGTTTCAATTGAGTTCTGGTTTGTGTTTTATTAATTTAACAAATGTGAGAGGTTTTTTTTTTTTTATATAATATGGTGTATTGCGTCGTTCCATTATGTAAATCAGACAGTAGCCGTGAAAATATATGTTTCCACGAAATACCAAGTAATGCAATTCAGCGTAAAAAATTGCTTCCAAATATTTCCAGACAAGGTATGTAAACTGCATAAATAATTAATGCAAAATTACCAACCCTCCGGATTTTTGAATATCAATAATATTTTTCACAAAAAACATTATTTTTCTTTATTATCGTAAATTGTGTGATTAAGACGAAGATAAATATAAAAGAAATTATGATATAAAAATTCGAAGGGTTGACACCTCTCTGTTAGTAAGTTAGATTTAACAAATAAAATAGTTATGCTTATTACAAAATGAAATAAAATTTTTATTTATTGATGTAGGAATACAGAAAAATAACTTGTTCTTAGTTACTTTGAAGTCACTCTATATTGGAGTATTTTGTAGTTTTATTCATAAAATGAATAAAACTATAAAATACTCCAATATAGGAACAAGATTGATTTATATTTTTTTAATACCACTGTTTTTTAAAGACTTGTGTAAATGCGTATAAAAATTTGATTATTTCAGTTAAATCGAAACAAAAGTGTTGGGAATCTTGAAAAGAAAAAATAGAAAATTTTTATTTCTACTTTTGTTCTTTTTAAAAATATTAAGTTTTAAGATTCAAAACATTACTTTTATTAACCTTTTACCACAGAAATGGAATATGGAATTAAAAATTCATGTAAAAATTATATATCATGAGTACTGATTTGAAAAATTATCAGAAAAATGAAAAATATCCCCACAACCATACACTCACATGTATACACACACACACATATACTGGCTAAATATAAATCAGGGGAAAACTCGATATCGAATTTTTGGACCGAACACAATACTTTCATTACCTACGGTAGTAGGGTAATGGAAGTAAAAATATTTCAAGGATGTTATTAATTTGTCCTTAAATTTGCCAATCTTTATCAAATTTTTCAAATTGAAACCTAATGCGAGTTTTAAAATACAATTGTGAATTTCCTGCATTTGTTTGTTTTTAAGTTATTCTGATAATAAATATGCATATAAATCAATCGCTAAAAACTAAAAAAAAAAAAAAAGTTTTTTGTATTCAGCGAACCTCAAAACGTGACTTTATTCAAAAACCTGAGTTGAAAATAGAACTTCAAAAAAAAAAAAAAAAAAAAAAAAAAAAAAATACTTTGTTTACATTATAGGTTCGAAAAATTAATTTTCGTTCTTTAACAGTATTCGTCGACATAAAAAAAGTGTAGCAAAGCACACATTCTACAGAAAAGAACGTTTAGCTTAATTTTGGATAGCCCTGTATGTTTTCAATAAACTATGTGCACATCAGATTGTGCATTTAAATTTAGTCTTATATGAAAAACACCTAACACAAAAACTTGGTGCGAGAGAAAACTTATACTCAAGAAATCCTTAATTTTAAAAATTTAAATCTTAATGGTTATTTATTTATTTTTTGTGACGGACTAGACAACAGATTGTTTTCTTCTCCAATTTTTATTGCTGAATGTTAACTTATCTCGTTAACGTGCTGGTCTATTTTTCTTATAAATAATATAAAATTTTCGATTTAAGAAAAATAATTCACATCTAATAAGGTAAAAATGTAACGTAAAGGACATGACCAAAAAAAAAAAAAAAAAAAAAAAAGACATGATTTTAATAATTTATCATTATAAATTATTCATTCTGAACTGAAACTCATTTAAAGTTCAGAGATTTTAATTTATATAAACGAAACTTTCATCTGATATTTAAATTTTAAAAAAATTTGAAATTTTTATTGAATAAATATATAAAAAATAATTTAATCGCGTGATAGATATGCCATGTTTTTGCTTATTTAATTTTAAATTTCGTTTTTTAATTAATAGTATATTAAAAAAAAAAAAAGGTGTTATTTATTTGATACGTTGTAATTCAATTAGTTGAAAAGCTAAAATAGGTCTTGCCAACTTTCGAAGAAATTTAAACCCTATACTTTTTAAAATATAAATATTTGAATATTTTATTGAAAATATTTACGATAAAGCACTTTCACATCATTTTTTCAAATTAAAAGAAAAAAAAAATACAATTTTAGACTTTAAATTGAAATTAATAGCTAGATTTTTAGATGAAAAATATAACTTGTCTATGAAACAGCAGAAAATTGTTGCTCTGCGTAGGTGCTGTCACCTAGCGTTAGTTTTGTTTTTTAAATGTTGCCTAATTTAACATTGAGATTCGCCGCGCGTGGAAGGCATCTACTTAAGGAGGCTCTGGTTTAATGCGTTTTCAGATTCATGCACAACGAGGTAGGGATGTCCAGTGATGTTTTTTGGTTATAACATGCGTGGTAGTGATTGCCGCGGAACCGAGTTTCGTGTGTTCTGAGATTCATGCACACGCACAGCGGTGTAGGGCTGTTCAGTGATTTTTTTTTCATGTGCGTGAAGCGTACATCCGTGCATTATAGTGATTGCTGCGAAAACGACTTACGTGCGTTCTCTAATTCGACCATGCATCGAATAGTGACTTTTACTGCACGAGTAACAGCTTCAACTGTTTCCAGAACATTCGAAGAATTAACATTTCTATTTGACTGTTTTCGAGAATATTCGTTTTAATAATAGTTTTGTTGCACAGATTCGAGAAGTTCAAAAAATGTTTGATATTGTCAAGGAGATCCCTTACTAAAACTGTGAAGAAAATTGTCGCCAATTGAAATATATTTATTTAAACGTCTCAATTATTCAATTTAAAAAAAAGTCCTTTAAATATAGAGCCCAGCGAAGCGGGCGAAGCCTGCTAGTACATATATATATATATAAGATATGAAAATATGTTTTTAATCATAATATATATTAAAAATATGTAACAAAAATTACTTATAATAAACTTACATAAAAATTAAAAATTGCAGAACAAAACTAAAGTAAAACTTAATAGAAAAACATAGAAAAAATGAATTAAACTGCCAAAAATGGTCCGCTATGGCTTGAGACATTATGTGTGGGGTTACAGCATGCTGCTATATGATCAAAACTCTCCCCCTAAACAGACAGTTTAACAAAAAAGCACATCTAAGGCTAATATCAAAATGAATTACATAAAATGGAACAAGCAAGAATTGATCAATATTTACTCAAACTGCAGCGTGAAATTTATTGAATCTTTAGCCAAATAACTAGCAAAATCCATAGCCACTATAGTCAAAGTCAATTCCATTTTAAAAGTTAAATATATCCGGGTAGTTTCTACAGCCACATCAAACAATCTCGATTCATTTGAAAACACAAGGTATCTAGTACACACCCACACACATACATACATGCATACATATATATGTATGTGTGTGTGGGGGAGGGGGGGTGTTGTACTAGATACCTTCGGCGACTAGCTGTTTCCTTATCCTTCAAAAATCTGACCGCATTAAACTGCCACTTGGTGGCAATTACGGTACCTCATTCACGTTCCAGAATATAAAGCATCCTGTTCGCTCACCGCGCAAACGCCTTTGAAAATTTTAACTGTAGCATATCTCTGTTTTGTGGCGACTGCGATGACTTCTCTCTATTCCACAATGTGAAGCAACCTGTTAACTCACTTTGCAAGCAACCTTTGAAAATTCTGACAGTAGCAAACACCAACTCGGTGATGTCTGTACCTCCATCACCCTCCTAATAACTTTACATGTTCAAAAGTATGCACAATAGATTTGTCACTCCAAACAGATATTAAAACACGAATTCTAAAGACCGTCTCTGTCTCTCTCTCTCTCTCTCTTTTTTTTTTTTTTTTTTTAATATATAGCTATAATAAATATCTGTAGAAATTTTAGCATTTTGAGGAACATAAATTCTTGAAAAAGTACAAACTGGGAAAATTAAATTTAGATATTTCAAATTTGTAAAAAAGTATCAAAAATTATAAAAATTGTTGCCTGAATATTTCAATTTATAAATATTAAATGGAAATATGAGCTTTTATATTAAACTTATTTCAGTGGTGTCGTCAAAGGTGCCAAGTCCCTTTAAGTCGCCCTTTAATTTAGCTTAATTGTGAAATTCTCACTAAGAAAAATGACCCCATCTTATCGGGGAAGTACTCCGCGGGAGGTGGGTATAAATTTTCAATATGAATATTTTTCAAAAAACCTCGTCAATACTTTTAAAATGAATGGTTCAACCATGTATCTGTGAAAGTTTGAAACAAAAGTTATCATTTTCTTTTTCGTTTTGAACGAAAAAAAGAAAAAATGCATTTTTTAAGATGTTGTTTGTGAGGCACAAAATTAATTTTATTTTGACATTTATTGTTATACTTATCTGAGGTGGAAAATAATATGCACTGCATGCATTTTATACAGAAAGTATAGAAAAAAAAATTGTGATGGTCAAAATATGCTAGTTTTCTATTTTAAGTATATAATTTTAAAAAAATCTTGTTTATCAAGTGGTAATAAGGTATAATTCCTTAAGGTTTTAATAGCGTTTTTACATTAGTGATACAGAGATTATCTCCTATAAAATGTTCTTAAATGATTGATAATGTTGGACACAAGTTTTACATTGTTTATACCAGTATATTACTTTGAAATCCTTGAATTCCTTTTGGGGAAGTTACTCTCATACGCTTTGATTAATATTTATTTTAACTTATCACAAATGTTAATAACTTTGATTTTACATTCTATAAATTTAAGTTCTTACTGTAACGATTTAAATTGTGGATGACAAACTTTCTTAAAATATATATATATATATATATATATATATATATATATTAATGTTCTTTAGTTTTCTTTTTCAAGCAAATCGAAAAATTTCTTAAAAAAAAAAAAAAAAAAAAAAAAAACTCATAATATATTTTAGTCATGAGCTAAACTTTGTTAAAACTCATATTCTTCTTCACTGATGTCAGTAGAATATCTTACTAAATGATATTTTGCTAAAATGAATTTTATATGTTTGGCACGTTTTGAGTTACATTTTCTGTTTTTCTTTCTATCAATTTTTTCGTTCTATTTGACATTACGGTTTAAAACGTGTTTTTATCTTCCCTTTCTTTTCTCTTTTCTTTCTTTCTTTCTTTTTTTTTTTTTAACTATTTTTTATTGCAGAAGTTCTGAAATTTCTAAATAAAGAAAAGTGATTGCTAAAATATATAATTAAAAAAAAAAATTAACATTAATCATTTAACCCATTTCAAATTCTGTGAAAGGAAATTATATCGTTTTCCTTAGTAGCCCAATAATTTTTAATTAAAAATTATGCATATTGATTTTCCTTTCTGTTACTGTATTACTTATTCTGTATATCGAGAGGCGTAGATCGTAACAATCAGATCACGTGACTTTACAATAAACTGACAGGTTCCATTACAATATTTAGTCTAAAATATAATCTGGTGTAGTGCTCACTAAACTTTCACTTGTCCTGAATTTGAATACTATAAAGACAAATTATAGATTAAGGTGTGCATAACAAGTACTGTATATGAACGTACTTTAAATAGAGTTTAGTATAGTTTGTAAAAAATTTTATTTAACATATATATCAGAAATAATATAGAAATATATGGGATTGAGGCGTGCTAAAACCCATTTGGGCATATTACCTAAATTCATAAAATTAAGAAAAAATTAAGACTGTTACTAAAGTAAAAAGTTTATTTAAACTTTAAAACTTCTTCACACACCATAGAATTGAAGGCAGCACAACCGGTTGTACTGTCTTCAATTTTATGGTGTGAGAAGAAGTTTTAAAATTTAAATATTCAGTGTACACCAGTTTTGAATTTAGTTTTGTAAAAAGTTTACTTCGAATTATTCAAACAACTTTCACATTGAAACTTACAGTTCTTTTCCAAACATTTTAAGTGGCAAATTAATAGGATTTTCAAAACTACTAAATTTTAATTTTCTCTAATTATATGTGCATGTAAGCTATGCTCACAAAAGAAGCAAGGTACCACAAACGCGTAATTATAAGAAAAACCTAAATTATTTTGTGTGACCATGCAAATATTTGTTGAATGGGATATCACGTCTCATACAGAGACATTCATAGGCATGTGTATCATTCTTAAAAACTTATTGTTAAATAATGACACTTTAAAACAGGTAGAATTTAGAAAAAGATATATTTAATTAAAACTACTTAAAATTAAAACTACTTAAGCGTTTCGCCCTGTATATAACGGCATCATCTGGATTTTTTTTTTTTTTTTTTAATAAAACATAGTTTTGTAAAGATGTGCACCATTATGTTCATTATATATTACAAAAGCAGTCGACAGTTACTGTTAAGCATGATATAAAGGAAGAAATAAAAAGTCAGCCTGGATCCAAAATTGTGGAGTCTTAGTTGGAGCTTTTCTGGGGTAACATGGAAGAAACTTGAAAACCGGAACTTCGGAACATTTTTTTTTTTTTTTTTTTTTTCCAAATCATATATATATATATATATATATGATTTTATGAAATGTCTGTTTTTTTTTTTTTTAATGATACTTATTAAGTTAATAATAATATTTAATAATAATAACTTCTATATATTTTCCTACATTTTTACTTCTACGTTTTTACTAAAAGGAATGCAGCCTTTCACTAATACACTGTACAAATTTAATTGAAAATACATAAGTTTGCCTAATAATTGCTAGATAGAAAATATATAAAGATTTCGCGTGTAAAAAGTTAATAATATTTAAAAATGTTATTGATATAAATCAAAATTTTTGAAAATTTAAATAGAGTTTATTTATCTATTTTATCTTATTCTTAATTTAAAATAAAAATTATTTCATCTAAGCATTTACAAGATAACTTTTGCTTTAGTCAAACATATATATATATTTTTCAATTATCCTGATAATTATTTAATGTGATGAGGGAAAAAAATGTCTGAAAGGAAAAACGGAAATAAAGGAGGCGTAAAATTGCCCTAAAACATAACGAAACTATCACGTGGTTATCTTGGTTTCTGGTGAACAGAGCGTTTCGAAAATTCCATTTTTGCATTATCGAAATTGCTATCGAGCCGTGTGGAAGCTTCAAACTTAAATTCTTTCTGCTATGAAACCCGTGGTGGTAATTTGTATTTTTATGTTCAGTTTTTACGATGGGTATTTTTCGTTCCTTAATGGTTTTCCAAAAGAACAATGTGATGACATGGACCCCACAAAAATTAAAATCAACGATGCAATGATTAAGGGAGCAGAATCTGATTTAAATAATACAGAGGGGTTAACTGAAGATGCACTCCCTACATCTGTACAGCTCTCCGGCAGTTTGAATCTCTATAGAATCGTGACATCTCCGCTTAAGTACAGAAGAGGAGGAACTCTAGATAGTAAGTTTTAATTCAAAATTTCTTATTTTATTTATTTATTTATTTATTAGGGGCGGGGGCAAAAAGTAATAATTTATTTTTATTCTTGACAAAGTACATTATCTTTCTGGTATTTGTTTTTTTACAAGAATTATTTAAATTATTATAGTATTTAACTTTATTAAGTCACTGTGAAAAAAATATATAAAAGAAAAGAAGAAGAAGAATGTGCAAAATTTTTAGAACACCTTTCAGAAATCTGCAATTTGTGAAAAATACCAGAGCCGGGAATCGAACCCGGGCACCTCCGCTTAACGCATGGTTGGTAATAAATAAAAATATCAACCTTTACACTCCAATTTGATTTAAATAAATATTCACGGTTGATGAATTCATGAATTAAAATTTTCTAAATTGAAATTTCGTGGTCTATGGAGTTGTGCTACGATTATTATTGTCTCACCTGATATATCTGCGTTTGCAGACTCGGTGACTTTGCCAACGATAATTATGTGAGAAGTGCCTGGCTGGTTGTCAGCTAGGGTAGCTCAGTGGTAGAGCATCCGTGCGTTAAGCGGAGGTGCCCGGGTTCGATTCCCGGCTCTGGTATTTTTCACATAGTTGGTAATAAATAAAAATATCAACCTTTACACTCCAATTTGATTTAAATAAGTTATGCATTTTTGTCTAAAAAATTGCTTCTTCCACTTTTTCGATACTGTCCGTTTTGATACTGATTATTATTAAGTTTCTTTTTTTTTTTTTCTTTCTCTTAAAAAAAAAAAAAAAAAGAAAAAAAAAAGAAAAGAAAAAAAGAAAAAGAAAGAAAAAAGCAATTTTGATGAAATTCTGGCAAAAGCAGAATTTAGTTTAGTACGGAGGACTATTAGTTTTTTTTTTTTTTTTTTTTTTTTTTTTTTCAATTTATAACATTGCTTTCAAATTATTCAATTACATTTTTGATAAATTTTCGATTTCGATGAATGTCCAACCTTCATAAAACTGGCAACAATGTTTTATCCGTAGATTGAGACTAACAGTCCTCCGTACTAATAAATAAATAAAAATGCATAGAATTGGTGCAGCGCTATATCGCCAGCTTCGCGTGAGGATTCCGGATTCTGGGATAAAACCGCACGACAGGTCTTTTTTTTTTTTTTTAAAAAAAGAATGAACATGCAAACAATTTTTTTTTTAAATAATAAGAAAACATGGATATTTAACCTTAAAAAAAAAAAAAAATTGAAATAAAATTGAGAAAAATCGTGCCGAAGATAAGTATAACAGTTGCGGTATAGAGTCCCTTAGCAAAATTTAAAATTTAGCACCTCTTGTATTGGTGGTATACAATTGGGTAAAGTTACAGTAGGAAAAAAATGCCTAAAATTGCACGTGATTATAAATTTATTTAACAAGTTTTTGAAATTATCGAGCAGCTTAATACGAAAGTAGATGATTCTTGCCAAGATCTTTATTGATGAAGTTGTGATAGCTATTTTAATTCATCTCAAAAATGACAACAAAAATTTAAAAGCCCCCGAGGAGCTTCTATACTAAAGTTATACCAAAGGAATTTTAAGAAATAAATAACGTAACCGATGCTAAAGAGTGAGACACAGTTACTGCTTGCCTTTATATAGAAGAATAAATTAAAATAGGACTTGTCGTACTCAGTTAAATTTTCATTTGTGAAGAATGTTTTACCTGTTACTTAAAAAATAAAAATAAGCTTAGTTTTTTTTTTTTTTTTTTTTTTTTTTTTTTTTTCAATTTAAAAATATTATCAATGGATAACGCTTTAATATTCTCATTTTATTCATAATTTGTTATTAATTTAATTTTTATTTAAAGGTTGAATTTTATGAAAAAGAAAAAATAGTTCCTTTTAATTCTTGACAAAGCATTTAATTATTCATCGATTTACTGTTATTATTATTATTATTATTATTATTATTATTTTAAGCAATTATAATATTTATAATCCATTGTCGAATGAAAAATTATATTAAATTGGCATTTTTATTCTAAATAAATAAATAAACAAAAATTGATTAACGGATTGTGCTTTCAAAAAGCGCATATTATTTATAATTATTGATTTTAGTTTTTAGTTAAAAGATTGCATTTTATGAGAAAGAAGACAACGATTCTTTTCGTATTTTTACATTCTGCTTCATTTTTCAGCTATTTTATGAGAAAGGAAATAATAATTCCATTTTATTCCTGACATAACGATTCATCTTTCAGCTAATTTCACTTTCATTTTCCGACTGCCAGGAGTGATGGAAGTAATTGTATTCAGTCAAGAAATTTTAGACGTCGAGTTTTCAACTGATTTACATGTTTTCATGTATTTTGCGTCTTTTTTTTTTCCCTTGTAAATTGGTCAGCCAACGCGTGCACGTAGTGGTAGTGGTAGAGGGGGGGGGGGGGGGTTCTGACTATCATACCTCCAAAAAGAAACTTTATATATAAGACATATTCGATGTACGCATAAGTTTACCGATTTTTGAAAAATTTTAAAAACCAAAATTTGGACCATATTTTTATTCAAGTTCGTATATCTCAAAAACTGGTCTAAAGAATGTCTTCCAATTTCCTATGTTAACCCCCTTTTAGGTATCCTTTCGCATGAATTAGCTGGTTATTGCGGAAAAAAATTATAGGAATTTAGATTTCGTATGTCAGTTTTAAGCCTCATTGAGCGGGTGTCTTAACCCGTTAGCGCTCATTGTCCTCATTTGAGGACAGCTAATAAAATGGCACGTATATTTTTGTGGTTTCTTGGAATGATTTCTGCTTTTTAGTGACAGTTCATAGCGTCGCTCTAAATGATCCCTGAAAGTTTTATGTGCTTACTATTAATTATTATTTCATAATTTGGATAGTCATTTTATGATTTTTCATTCGTCGCACATATATTTGCTTTTTGCGTAGGTATACTAACTTAAATCAAGTTGAATAATAATATGTATTATAATACTTTACTTTCAAGATCTTTGTCAACATATAACGGGAAATTAATCTATTATCTCGAAGTTTTCTCGCTAGAACACTAAACGTCAATAAATGAGGATAGGCTTTAAATTTAAAACTATCTTAAGAATTGTTTAATTTAATATATTTTGCTGTCAGTTGTCTATATTAATTTTGAAGTGAAATAATCAGTTAATGATATTTTGCAAAATTAATTCGGTCGTTAACGGGTTAAAATACAACTCTCAGGATTTTATTCAAACTTCCTTATTAACTTTCTTAAGATATCCTTTCTTATGCATTACTTCATTATCAGTATACAGATGAGATTGAAAATCGGAAATTTTTGAAAAATCGGTCTCTCAAAAACTATCCAAAGGTTTCTTTCTTTTTTTTTTTTTTTCCAAATTTGCTACATAAACTCTTTTTTAGGTGCATTCATAAACGTCCAGATTAGGTAGATCAGATTTGGATTTCAGTAATGTGTGTCGCAAAAAATGGCGTTTGACGATTTTCGAAAAACGATTTTCTCTAAATCGCTGTATAAAGTCTCTTTCAGATGTATTTAAGGCGTTTTTATTAATTAATTCCCACAGAAATATTTTATACGTCTGATTAGTTATGTTATTTTATGTCTTCTAAACGCACTATCTCCAAAAAGATTATTTAATAGATGTAATAGTGGGTATTGGAAGTCGTGTGGTGTTTGTTATACATCAGATATCATTATTATTATTATTTAAAAACTTAAAATAATTTTAATACGTTGTCGAAAAAAAAAAAAAAGACACTTTTTTAAACTTAAAAAAGTACTATTGTTTTATTATTTAGAAATTCTCATTTTAATCATAATTATTGATTTTAGTTTTTCTTTTAATGGACCGTTATTTTTGAGAAGTAAAATAATAATAATTCCTTTTGCGTTTATATGAAATACTTTATTTGTTTTATTTTTTTTTTTCTTTTATTTTGTGAAAAAGAAAATAATAATTTCATTTTCTTTTTGGCGAAATCCTATATCTTTTCGTTATTTATTATTATTATTAGTAAAACTATTATAACGTCTATAATCTGTAGTTGAAATAAAAAAATAAATAAATAGATTTTTTTTTATTTAAAATTATTATTATCGGGTTAGGCTTTAAAAATTTACATTTCATTTATCATTTTTAATTTTAGCTTTTCTTTAAAGAATTGCAGTTCATGAAAAATAAAATAAAAATAATTCCTTTTGCTTTATTACGAAATGCTTCATTTTTTCAGCTGTTTTATAAGAAAGAAAATAATAATTATTTTTGTGTTTTAGCATACTGATTCATTTTTCAGTTATTTCATGAGAATTAAAAAAAATTTTAATTTTAGTCTTGAAAAAAGTTTCATCTTTCACATTATTTTACATTGTTATTATTATTTGTTAAATCATTATAATAATTATAATCCATTGTCGAATAAAAAGAAGTAAATAGACATTTACTTTTTTTTTTTTTCTTTTTTTTTTTTTTTTTTAACTTAAAGAAATATTATATCATACTTTAAAAATTCTCGTTTTATTCTTAATTATTCAATTATAACAGTTTAAGAGAAACAAAATAATAATTTTTCTGCTGGTGTCTCTACACACTGCTTCATATTTTAGTTATTTCATGCGGGAAAAAAAAAAAATTATTATTCACAAAATGTTTCATCTTTCATTTTAATATTTCCTTTTAGCTTAATGAGCATTTTTTTTAATTAATAAATTTAAAAATCTTATTTCTTTAAGTAAACATATGACTCTAATTCTCAATCTGTAAAACAAATATTTAAATTTACTTTTTTTAATTGCTCTCTAAACTAGAAAACAATACATTTAAAGAATAATATTAAAAAAAACAGCATTCTAAAAACTTCATTTTTGAATGAAATATTCTTATAAAACGAAAAAAAAAAAAAAAAAAAAAAAAAAAGAAAGAAAGAAAGAACTATAGGATAACAACATGGAAAGTAAAGGAGAACCTGACTTGTGCAGCTTTAAGTCAAGATCCAACCAAATATAAACTTTTGTTGATTTCCATTCATTCATTCGTGAAATGTAATTCTTATACAGTCGAATCTCGTTAACATGAACATACTTAACGTGAATTACTTTTAACATGAGTTGTTTTCAACATGCCCGTCAAAATGAAAATTAATTCAGCTATATGAAGAATAGTTACTAATAGCATGAACTACTGATAACATGAACAATTTATTTTTCCCCTTGAGATTCACGTTAACGAGATTCGACTGTATTAGGCGAGGGGTAGCTAACCTTCGACGATCGTTGTCGTGTCTAAAAAAATTTTGGATACCCAGACACACATCGATTTTAAAATATGGACCAAATCATATTCAGCACATCTTAAAATCCACCTATAACTTGGTGTCCAAATTTTCATGAATTTAATACTTTCTTCTTAAATATACACTTAGAAGAAGAATATATATATATATATATGTGTGTGTGTGTGTGTGTAATGAATATCTAAGGATAAAAGAAGAATTTCAAATTTTCTTCGTTGCATCCTTTAAATTTTATGTATAAAGAATACATAAATAAAAATTCTGTCCTAAAGAGAACGTACGTGAGGCCTAATTTCTCCCCCTGAGATTACACTGCCATCTACGACTTGAATGACTTTTAATCCCAGACAATAATTGTTTTTATAATAAAAATATTCCATATACAATGTAACTTCTTTTTTTTTTCTCCCACCATGTATAACAATTTCTTTTCTAGTGTGGCGGCTGTGACGTCATATATCCTATTATCTACAAAGTCACCATGTACACATTTTTAAAGATTTTATTTTATTTATTATTTTTTTTTAATTACCAAATTTTTATACTTAAAAAATAATAATTAAAAAAGAAAGGTAAACTACACATTTAAAAAAGTCACAATTCTGCTTTAAAAATAATTTAACTTTGGATAAAATTAATTCAGTAAGTTTTTAAATTTGTGATCAGTTATAAATTGTTCATTTTAACTTAATTCCAAAGGAAAAAAAATGAAAAATTATGCAATTCGAATAAATTTGAAATGCTTTTCAAATGTACGTACTCGTTTTATCATTTAACCTTTAATGTACTTTGTCTACGTGATCATACAATGGACAGACAGAAGGACAAAATAACACACAGATAGACTAGTTGAATTCATAATCTCTCTTAAACATTGTTGAAAAAAAAATGTTTAAAATGTTTAACACCAAGGAATATGCAATGCCAGCAATTTCCAAGAGAACCGTTAACTTATTTAAATATTTTAGTGTAGCACTGTAAATCTTAACGCTAAACATACCTTATTCTATATATACGAGTTTTTTTTTTTTTTTTTTCAAGGTCCGGTTGGTCGCTAAATGAAAATCACAGTGAGAATTAAGAAAATTTTATATGGAATAATGGTGATAAAATATTAAGCTACTTTTCGACGTAATCGCCGTTCCGATTCATACATTTGTCGTAGCATGGTACCAGTTTTCCAATACCTTCTTCATGGAAAGTAGCCGCCTGTATTTTCAGCCAATTCTTTACGCTGGTCTACAGCTCGTTGTCTGTGGCGAAAATTTGGCCCCTTAGCCAGTATTTCGTGTTGGCAAAGAGGTAAAAATCTGAGAGAGCCAAGTCAGGACTGTATGGTGGGTAATAAAAAACTTCCCATCCAAAACGCTGCAGAAGGATCTTTGTTGCAACTGCAGTGTGCGGCCGCGCATTATCATGAAGAAGGACAATGCCTGACGACAACATTCCTCTTTTCTTGTTCTGAATTGCCCTTCGAAGACGTTCAAGATTCACGCTGTACGAAGCTGCAGTGATGGTTGTGCCACGTGGCATGAATTCCACCAAGAATTCCACCAAGAGAACACCTTTTCGGCCCCAAAACACTGCAGCCATACCCTTTTTGGTGGAGAACACTCGCTTGAACTTTACTAGTTTTCCACTCGGGGAGTGTGAATGCATCCACTGTGCAGATTGCTCTTTTGTTTCTTTTGTTTAGTAATGGACCAATGTCTCATCTCTTGTGACAATTTTGTCCAAAAACTCTACTCCGTCGTGATGTTAGCGCTGGAGGAAGGTTAATGCGGCGCTCATTCGCTGTTTTGTGATGGTCAGACAGCATCTTGGGAACCCATCTCTCGCAGAGTTTGCGGCACGCGAGTCTTTCGCTATAGAGAGCTGAGCGTGAAATTTCAGGAAACAAATCACTCAACCCAGAAATTGTGAACCGACGATTTCCGCGAATCACCACGCGCTGAACAAGATCATCGGTTAGTAAGAAAGCACTACAGAACTGGCGTTGTAAATTATTACTTACAAAACTTTAGATGTTAAATCACTTTTTACTAATGTTCCTGTTCAAGGTGCTCTGCATTGTTTAGAGAACGTGAATTCCGTTGTTCTTCTATTGAAATTGAGGAGCTTGTGAATTTAATTCATTTGTGTATCAGGCAAACTGCCTTCATCTGTAATGATTCTTATTATTCCCAAAATGAGGGAATGGCAATGGGCAGTCCTCTCTTTCCTTTACTTTGCGACATTTATATGCATTATTTTGAAGAAAAACTCTTCGGTGTATATAAATTTCCTCACTGGTTCAGGTATGTGGATGACACTTTCGTTCTTGTTTCCCCTGATGTTGATTTGTCCAGTTTACTTTCTTTGGTCAATTCGATTGACCCATGTGTTCAATTCACTTTTGAGGTTGAAAAAGATTGCTCTTTACCTTCCTTGACGTTCTTGTGGACAAAAAAAAAGATCGCTTCTCAACTACTTTTTTTAGAACCATTCGCTGTCTCTTTGCGCCGCCGCATGCTTTCTCTAACCACGCTCCTTAACAGAAAATGTCTGCTTTTTATACTTACGTTTATCGTGCCTTACACATTTGTCCTGATCCGTCTAATCTTTCGAAAGAAATTAATTATTTAAAATCTCTTGCTCTCTCTCGTGGTTATAACCCATCTATTATCGATAAAGCTCTATATAAATTTAAAAATCCTAAGCGTTCTGCTCCCAAATCGAACAATCACAGTCTCATCCCAGTTGTTTTACCTTTTTATTGTTTACTCTCTTTTAAAGTCTCAAAAATTCTTTCACCGTTCGGTTTCAAAGTCATTTACAAACCCGTCAAAAAAAATTAAATTATCTTCTCTTAAGGATGCCATTCCCACAGAAAACCGTTTTGGCATTTATTTAATTCCATGTTCGTCATGCAACTTAGGCTATATTGGTTAAACTAGGAGGCGTTTCAGGTACAGAATAAATGAGCACCGTCGGAATGTTCGTAATGAAGAGATCTCCAAGTCTTCTATTGCTTCCCACTGCTGAACTCATGGTCATCATTTTGATTTTTCCAAAACTAACATAATTTCATCTCCTGTCTGTTCTTCCCATTTGGATATTCATGAAGTATTTTACATACTTAAAAATTCGAAAAATCTTGTTAATGATATTACTTCTACTCCATTCATCTCTGACGCTTGGAAATTACTCACGTAACTTAGATTTTCGTTTAGTTTTGATATATTTTTTTTTTTTTTTTTTTTTTTTTTTTAGATTTTGTTACATGGTTAATCTTACTCATTTATTTATTTTTCTTGCTTTTATTTTACAATTCTACTGACACCAGTAGTTATATTTACATTCTACTTTATATTGCGTTGCTTTTCATTAAAAATGGTTTTGTGCGTTGCCGCTTTGACTGCAGCACTCGTGCTTACTCCGTTCGCCTGATGAAGGGCCGTGTGCTTTTTCGACCCGAAAGAATTGTTGCGAGTTTATTGCATTTTATGGTGTTTATTCAAAGTTTTGTAAGTAATAAGATAATCGGTTGACACTCTCTTCCTTCCTTGGCCGCCTGCATCATGAACATCTGTGCATCCAGCAGCAAAGTTCTTGCACCATTGCCGCACTTTGCTGTCACTCATGAACGTTTCACCGCATACATTATTTATAGGCACCCTAACTTTACTCATTCGCCTATGAATTTCAGCAGCAGAAATTGAATGACAGAGCGCAATTCACATTTAGCGGGAGACTCTATATAGGTAAAATTTCATAATAAACTTCAATAACATATATCATGTTTACGATATTGTCAAAATATTTACGAACGCTAATGACGGAAAGATGGACAGACAGACAGACAAGCTCTTAGACAGCCAAACTAACTAAATTGACAGATAAATAGACTAAATCAAATCAAATCTGAAAAAAAAAATTCCACATGGAATATAACATAAACATGATGTCACAATTGTATCAATTTCCAATTTTTACAGCATTTAATTATCTGAATATTTTTGTGTGGTCCTTTACTAAAAAGAAAAAAAAACTCTGCGACTGACATCTAGAAAAAAATAGTATCCTAGTAAAATTAGTTCCATTTCATCCTTATAAATTTTAGTTTCCTTTACTAACGAGTTCTAGACACTCTATTAAAATTCTAGGGCCTTTTCCTATATCATCGGGGTCAAACATATTTAAAAGCAAATAAAAGTAAACACAAGAAGCGAATTTTAGTGACTATAATTTTATTTTATGAATCAATTCTAGAAATCAAGGCGAGAATTTCTCGCAATACGAAGGATTCATGATATAATGTATTGTTTCACCATCTAGAAAAGTATAGACTGAAAATTCCCTGTGACTTGTTTTGTTCAGTTTATTTGATTACTTGATATGCGTAGTTCGATAATCTATGTTTCTTATTTATTGATTCAAAAAATGACTACTTATTTGTTCTAGATGAAGGCGATATAATATTTTTCTCAGTGGGTAAATCTTAAATCTAATCATACTGTACTCTATAGAAAACGTTTTTCTGTTCATGTCAATTATAAATATCAATTTCATTATGATTTAGGCAGAATAAAAGTATTAATATATGGTTTATAAATATATTTCTACGCTATGCTTCGGAATTCTTTCAGGCGTCCCCGCATAGAAACTAGGGATATTTAACACCTATTTTCAATAAGGAACATCCCACAGTGAACATATATCAGTTTTACGGATTTCCATGTATATTTACGGGAACACGGACAGACAAACCGAAGTAATAACACCTTCAACTTTGTTGAAAAGTGTTAAAAAAAAGTTTTCATTTGGTCTAAATTGTCTGAAATAAATAGGTCTCTCGCACAGTAAATGTTAAAAATTGAATGAATTTCTTTTCTCATTTATTATTTTGCTTATACACCGCTACCATCTGGAACTTTACCACAAATACTGTTTCAGTAAATGTATTTAAAGGGACCAGGAAAGCACCATCTTCGCCATGTTAAATTCATCAAATTTATATTCCTTTTTCTCAGGAATGGTGAAAGATAGAGTTTTAGACTCTTTACGAGAGATCATTTCTCTCTCGAGATAAAACTGAAAAATTATTAATTGTTTATTGAAAATCACTTTTAAGTTAGCAGTTAGAGTATTTGGTAAAATTTCACTGCCTAAAATAAATAATTTTTAATAAATCATCAAATCCATATGTTGAAGTATACTATCTATATAAAACATTCATTAAAAATCTCAGTTCTTAAGTGTAATATATACACTCTATAACAAAATGCGCCAAGAAGAAGTGGGGACAAAAATTGGTAGATGGGGTGGAACGGGTGGTCCGAATGGGACAAAAATTGGTAGATGTGATGTACATGTGGAGAATTGATTACAGTTTCAGAAAATTTGAATGATTTAATCAATAGAAAGGGCCTCACAAAGTAAACAAGTCAATAACGCGTTAGTCCACTTCTGGCCCTTATGTACGCAGTTATTCGGCTTGGTATTAATTGATAAAGTTGGCAGATGTGCTCTTGTGAAGTATCGTGCCAAATTCTGTCCAGTTGTTGCGTTAGATTGGTAAAATCCCGAGGTGGTTGTAGGACCCTTTTTATGATGCTCCAAACGTTCTCAGTGGAAGAGAGATCCGGGGACTGAGTTCAACCCCACTGAGCCGCCTATTAAGGGTATTTGAAGTCACTGAAGTACCAGTTGCACGTAGAATCGACGATAATGATAAATTGGTGCTTGATTCCATCAAAACATATATGTATGTTAATTTGTGTCCAGTTTGCATTACTCCTTCTTGGTGCGTCACTTTTTTTTGTTATAGAGTATATTTTAAAAAAAGAAAACTAACCTGGAAAATTCACATTTTCAGAAAAGGACATTTTCACAATTTTATTAGTAGTAAATACTACTAATCTATGTAGCGCACTTACAAAAAATGAAAAATTCAACACTTCTTTCCTTTTGATATACATGTATTATACATCGTTTGAAAAACAGAAGTTTAAACTATTTAATAATATAAAAAATCTGGAGGGACTCCACACGATTTTCCAAATATTAATTTATATAAAAAGCCACCAATTACTAAAAGAAAGAGAAGTCATTAAAGAAACAAAAGAGGAAATTATAATAGGATGTTTTAGTATTTTTTCCCATATAGTATACGGTTTCCTTAACTTTCTTGCACTTCAAATATTTTAAGTTTATACGTCATAATGATAGAGATTTTATCGGTGTGTCGCTGTAAAAATTCAAGATTCACCAAAATCGTTTCTGCGACGGTAACCCATAACATCTATATAAATTTCCAACTCAATCGAATAAGGCGTATAAATGCTATCTCATAATAAAGAATTTTTCGTTGTGCCTCTGTACAAATCTGTAAGTGCTAGATTTACGAAAATCTATAGAATTAATGCTATGGTGATCTATAAGATGTATATACATTTGAAATAAATTTGAAAAAAAAAATCAAGATTTTGTTTATTTGTACGACTGGTCTTTGGTACGACTTTGTACTACTATATCTTTCAGACAGAGATTTTGACGCCGTTATCAATTTTTATCTATCACGCTGAATGAACGTGCAAATATTTTTGTCTTTATTTAAAATATATAAAGCTGAAATTTTGTCATTGCATCTGTCCAGATTATTAGAATTTATCAAAAATTGGAACTCTTATGAATCAGAACAAAATGTAGCTAACATAGTACTTTTTAGATCAATCAGATAATTGGTTCAAAAGATATTAAATAAAAACTCCATTTCAAAAAATGAATTTATGCCAAAAATAAATAAATAAGTAAGTAAATTATATTGTTTTATGTGAAAAGAAAAAAAAAATGTGCAGACATTTTCATTAAATAATTAAAATAAAATTGAGAGAAGTCGTGCTAAGGAAACAGAACATCTTCAGTATAGAACCCCTTGACAAAATTTGAAATTTGGCGCAGAAGTAGATCGGATGTTTATAGCCAAGATGTTTACTTATACATTTGCAATAGCCATTTTAATTCATCGCCAAAATGGCAACAAAAATGTAAAAGCCGCCAAAGGGCTCCTATGCTAAAGCTACATTAAAGATATTTTAAGAAATGAACATAGTAATGATGCTGGGAATGACAAACGGTTACTGCATGCTTTATAAGAATGGATTAAAATAAGTCCTTTCGCACTAATTTAAATTTACTTTTGTGAAGAGTTTTATACATTATGGAAAAAAAATCCCAACACCAGGAAGGAGCTGTGCTAGATAAACGAAATTTGGTAGGCGTGTTTATACATCTGAAAGATGACGTCGATTCAAATTTCGAGCTACGCGCATAAGTGTGGCGCTAGTAGCGACACTATGAACATGCAAATGAGGTTTGCTTTAAATAAGCGCTGTAAGGTTCGTGATCGTTATTTACAGTTGAGATTTGACGTAGTGGGTTAATGTTAGTCAAGGATGCCTCTAAGAAGACGAAGAAGACATTATCAACAGCTCAGTGAGTTTGAACGAGGTCGTGTAGTAGGGCTCTGAGAAGGTGGGTTTTCTTTCCGCGATATTGCAGAAAGACTTGGCAGGAATGTATCCGCTGTGCATGAGTGTTGGCAACAGTGGTCAAGGGAAGGTACTGCCTCAAGAAGACCGGGTTCCGGGCGGCCACGTGGCACTACTGAGAGGGAAGACCGCCGTGTTCGGCGTATGGCTGTGGCTAATCGTACTGCGCTGCAGCTGAAATTCGAGCTGCAGTTGGCACCACAGTGACACAACGAACTGTTACAAATCGGTTACTTCAAAGACAGCTCCGAGCCAGACGCTCTGTAGCGTGCATTCCACTGACTCCAAACCACTGCCGTTTGCAACGTGAGTGGTGTCAAGCTAGAGCTCATTGGAAGGCGGAGTGAAGATCTGTTGTGTTTTCTGATGAAAGCCGGTTCTGCCTTGGTCGCAGTGATAGTCGTGTGTTGGTTAGAAGGAGGCCAGGTGAACGCCTGCTAGCGACCTGTCTGCGGCCTAGATACACAGGGCCTACTCCTGGAGTTATGGTTTGGGGAGCAATTTTGTATGACAGCAGGAGCACTCTCGTGGTTATCCCACGCACCCTGACTGCAAAATTGTACGTCAGTCTAGTGATACAACCTGTTGTGCTGCCATTCATGAACAGCATTCAAGGGGGTGTTTTCCAACAGGATAACGCTCGCCCTCATACCGCTGTTGTAACCCAACATGCTCTACAGAGTATCTACATGTCGCCTTGGCCTGCTAGATCACCAGATCTTTCTCCAATCGAGCACGTATGGGACATCATTGGACGACAACTCCAGCGTCTTCCACAACCAGCATTAACCGTCCCTGCATTGACCGCCCAAGTGCAACAGGCATGGAACTCCATCCCACAAACTGATATCCGACACCTGTACGACACAATGCATGCACGTTTGCATGCTTGCATTCAAAATTCTGGCGATTACACCGGTTACTAATGTACCAACATTTCACATTTGAAATGGCTCTACCTGTGATCTTGAAACTTTAATCAATTAAATATGTTACCTAGACAAATGTATTGCTGAAATTTCATTACTGTACAATAATTTTTTCTTGGTGTTTGGATTTTTTTTTCCATCAGTGTATGTATTATTAAGAAAACAAAAATAGGCTTAGGTCATTTACTTATTTATTTATTCATTTTTTTACTTGACAATGCAAAGCCCTGTGAACTTCTTTATCTATTTGTACCGCGTTCCAAGAGTTGCAACATTGATAACCCGAATGCTGCATCGAACACGCAAAAAATTACCACCTTCACTCTAAGACAACAAATGGTTGCACCGTCTTAAACTGTCCGGAAAATTGCGTCGCTAAAAATGTATGAACTGAAAACGTTAAAAAAAAGTGTATTTTTGCCTACCTTCCACGGCTCGAATGAGAATTTTTTTCTATTTAAAATTAAGTTAGCGTGGTTTTCCATAGTAGCCATTTTTCATGTCAAGCATTTATGCACTACAGAAGCTGAGAAATGGAAAATTCCGTAAATGAAAATTTTTCAACATAGCAGTACCGCCTTTTATCCGAAATGCATTCAAATTGAATCAGCAGAGATTTTTTATGATGGTCTTTTTCTATAATTAGTTTGGTGAAGTTAAACGTACAGAATATGAAATTTATCCTTCCTATAAATGATGAAACTGCAACATAGATACGTCACCTTCTAGGCGATATATGTTAGAACCTAATCAGCACTAATTTATATCAAGGTTCAATCTAATATAATACTTCATAAAGTTTTACGCATTTTGTCGTGAGATACAAAAGTTTGATAACCTATACACAAAGAGACAGACATGTTCTAAAACTACTCATAACGTATTCAGGAAATCTCAAAACGAGTAAATATATGGAAAATCAGAAATTTAAGAATTTTCATGAACAACCCAATACTTTCTTTTTATGGATATAGAAGAAAATAATAAAGGCATCAAATGGAAGTTAATAATATTATAGTTTTAAAAAATTATAGAACACGCTTTTATAGAAATGTGAACTAACACGCACAAAATATCTATCTTAGTATTAAAATGCAGGGTAAGAGAAAATCGTGTGAGTGACACACCATAATGTTTACATACATTTAAATATTTAACTAAAATAATTTAGAATTAAACAAAAACCATTTTTAAAAGATCCTCCCTGACTGGGATCGAACGCTAGACCTTTAGGTTCGTAGTGCGGAGCTATACCTCAACGCCACGGTGTTCACGGAGGGAAAGTCTTTTTTTTTTTTACAATATAGATTTTTTGTTTGCTCCCAGAGCGGTTAGAAACATGCAAACATACATACAAACATACATACATACAGGTGAAGCTAATAAAAGCGTGTTAAAAAGAGAAAGAAAAATAACTTTTAGGAAAAAAGTAAATTTATGTTTTATCGTTTAAAATTATTAAAATTTGAAAATAATATCAGATATTCAGAAGACTAGGGAAGGGGACATCACATTGATATCAATGAAAGCTTTGTTCTGGAAATGAAAAATACATATACATTATTTGTCAATTACTAAAACGATAAATATATAAAATAAAAATTTATGATTTTATGACTCAAAGTCATTATTATTTATTATTTTTACAATTATATTATTACAAGTCATTATTATTAGGATGCTGTCACTTTTTTATAGAAAAAAATAATAACACTCAAATTTGTTAATTGTTTTCATCTAAAGTAAAAAAAAAAAAAAAACTGGCAATCTGTTTCATGTAAATAACTTTCATAACGTTAAACTTACGAAATTTTTGAGTAATACTTTTCTAGACTTCAGTAATATTTTAGTCGATGGAAATCAATTTATTCTATTTAATTCAGAAATCAATATAAAGTTAATATGTTTCGGAGACTGCATTTCCCAATTTTGACTTCCTTTCGAAGTAAATATTTATCACAGATGTTTAATGAGGGCGATATGATAAAATATTTGCTTTTTCTCAAGCTACGGTACATATTTGAATTACTCCATTTCTGACTTGCATCAGTGAAGCTCAGCTAAAATTGAAGGAGATGAAATAGTGCAATATCTGAATAATTTGAAGGTATCTATATGTCGACAATTGCATAGTGACGACGAGTGAGACATTTTGACTCATTTTAATATGTTATAATGCTTTTCAAAAGTAGAATTTGTCAAATAAATTACTTTAAGGAAATTAATGTAATACATTACGTTCCTACAATATATTTTACAAGAATATGAAAACAATTATTATATATATCATAATTTTACAATGATAAACACTTGATTTTTTTTTATTTATTTATTTAAATTATTATTATTTTTTTAATGATAATTAGAAAAGATTCAGTTAAGCAAAATAATACTATTTTAACACGCTTTTATTAGCTTCACCTGTATGTATATATGTTTGTATGTATGTTTGTAACTGCTCTGGGAGCAAACAAAAAATTTATATTGTAAAAAAATACTTTTCCTACGTGAACGATGTGGCGTTGAGGTAAGGTTCCGCGCTACGAACCTAAAGGTTCAGCGTTCAATCCCAGTGAAAGGAGAATTTTTAAAAATGGTTTTTGTTTAATTCTGAGTTATTTTAATTAAAGATTTAAATGTATGTAAATATTATGGTGTGTCACTCACATGATTTTCTCTTACCCTGCATTTTAATACTAAGATAGATATTTTGTGTTTTTTTAGTTCACGTTTCTATAAAAGCTTGTTCTTTAATTTTTTAAAACTATAATATTATTTAAAATGAATTTTCGTTATTAACTCGTTACTGGCTGAATTTATTCTGTGTTTGAAACCAAAAAAATTATTTTTTTTATGCTTGTTTCCACAGATATATATTTTTTAAACATGTGACCATTCACATATAATATTAAAATAAATAAATAAATAAATAAATACACGTAAAAATTCCATTTAAAGATGGCTTTCAGCATTTCACCAACTAGAGCGCATTGATTAAGAGTTAATGTAACATTGAAAATGCAGTTATATATTACCCAATGTCCTTCACTTGTAACTTTCCATATATAATAAAAGATTTAAAATACACTACCCTACAGTAAATAACCAAACACTTTGATTTCATATATATATTTTTTAAATATCTCAAAAAGATTTTGACAGATTATTTTGAAACTTCAGGAGTGTAAAGAACAAACTTCGCTCGGGTTCTCAATGCCTTTGTCAGCGTGTTCTCCCCCTGCACTATGCCTGTCTCTTATCAATCAATTTTTGTCAAAAATGCTATCAAAATATTTTATTGAAATCGAGCAAGATCACAAGACAAACTACTTTATAATGGACAAATAAATAAAAATAAAAAATAAACAAAAATAAATATGTAAATTGTGAAGTCTGCAATTTTAAATTCAGAAAATTGATTTTACTGCATTTGACAAGTTCATATAGGAGTTCCCAATATTTTGAAGAAAAAAAAAAGGGGGGGGGGTGAAATACTTCCTTATTTATGGCGCTTTTATTTTTAGACCAATAAATGAAAAAACACGATGTCATTTTTTTGTTCTCCCTGTCAAAATGCCTGGGGTACCATCTGAAAATTGAACGAAAAATATGTAATTTCTAAAAAAGTAGTTAACCTTAAAAATAAATTTAACTAAATATTTATTAGTCAAATATTCTTAATTTTTAACCGATTTTAGAGACTTTTGGATTGGTAACTAATAATATAGGCATTAATAGCAAAATTTGCAATTCATGCAAAATTTGGGTCTAAAATTTACGAAAGAATAATATTTATCCTAGTTATGTAAACGATTACCTAACATGCAAGAGTGAAAAGTAATTATCATTGGTCACTCATAAGACATGTGTTCAGAATGGAAAAAATGACACAAAATTAAGTATTTAAAATGTAAAAACTGTACTTTTTCAATTAGAAATTTGATTTTCACAGCTTCTTATAAAGTCATAAAGCTAGCTACATTTCCAAATTTTTGAAAAAATGGAGCTATATTTTGCTATTTAAAGAAAAATAATTTAATCTGTTGTCTTCAAGGAATATCAGCTGTACACAGAGTGACCAGACGTTTTCGAATCCGGAAGACAGTCCTCAAAAACTACTTTCATCCCAAAAAAATTCGAACACATTTGGGAACACCGGTTGTAATGATATTAATGTTTTATTATAATAATTTATTATATGTATATTAAATGAGCTGAAATGAATTCTTTCTCGTAACATAAAACTGCTAAAATTTTACAATTTAAGGTGATTTATTTTGTCCTCGAAATTCGAGGACGCCGCCATATTTGTCCTCAAATTCGTTTAAAAAAATGTGGTCGCCCTAGCTATACTACAGTGATCATCGAAGTTCAACGCTGTTTGTGTACACTGTTTCCTGAAATGAATGAAAAAGAAATGGAACGAGTGCATTCCATTTGTTTTCAGACGAAAGTTTTGATTTATTAGAAGTAGAGATTAATATAATGAGAGAGAAAATAATGTTGCAAAAAGCTTGACGGAAAATTTCTGTTTTCAGTAATTTCGAATTGCATGTGGTGTTTCCAACTTGTAGAGATTTTATACTCAATATCCATGACTAATTTTTAATTGTAATATTTGTCTTATTGACTTGGATATATGCATCTAACATTCTCCTTCAAAATCAGTGGTAATTATTAAATAAAGAAAAAGTCCCTATAAATTGGCAATACTGTGATTGCATGTACAGTCATTTGCAAAAGTTTAAGACCAGTAGCTTTTCAGTATTTTAACACATTGCATCATTTACGCAGATCATTGCTCATAGGCTGATTGCATCATATGCATTTTACTGCTATAAATAAAGGTGCCCGGTACGTTTATCGGCAGTTGTTTATTGGATTTTGTCGTAGACAGTGCTGTTGTGTTATTATTGTGATGGGCAAGAAACCTTCACTTATTGTTAAAAATGTTCAGAAATATTGACCCTGCATAAAATTGGATTTTCTGAACGTCAAATAAGTTCGAGGGTAAATGTGAACATGACAGCTGTGCATCAAGCTATTGGTAAATTTAAAATTTTGGGATAATCTGTAGACCTTAAGAGAAGCGTCGCGCTAGAAAAACGAGTGCTCGTGATGATCATGTGATAAGAAGGATGATCCTATGAGATCCAAGAACCTCCTGCAATACGATTAGACATTCTCTGGCTTCAAAAGGCACCAATGTCAGTTTGAATACTGTTTTAAGACGTTTGGCCAAAGATTTTGGTTTATCATACCGTAAACCTGCAAGGAAACCTCCATTTACTCAAAGTATGAAAAAGAAACGACTCTTAAGATCCACAAATTTTTCCGAAATTTTAAATTTACTAATAGCTTGATGCACAGCTGTGTTTCTCACATTTGCCCTCGAACTTATTTGACGTTTAGAAAATTCAATTTTATCCAGGGTCAATATTTCTGACCTTTTTGTAACATTAAGTGAAGGTTTTTTAACCATTACAATAATTACACAACAGCACTTTCTACCACAAAATCCAAAAAAAAAAAAAAAAAAAAAAAAAACGGGCGATAAACGTGTCGGCCACCTTTATTTATAGCAGTAGAATGCGTCTAATGCAATCAGCACGTGAGATGACGCAGTAATCTGTGCAAATTATTCAATGTGTTATAATTCTGAAAATCGGCTACTAGTCTTAAACTTTTGGAAATGACTGTACAATACGCAAGATAGCCATCTCCAAACCAGATTAAATATAATTTCTCAAATTTTTAATGAATGAGAGAATTATAATTTGTGTGTTTTGGATATATTGCCAACTACATACTCATATAGAAAAAAAAAATCATTCGAAAATAATTTTAGGTATTATCCCAGCTTTTACTTTCCCGGTAATTGTACTTTAATATTTAACTTTGAATTTGGAAAAACTATTGAAAAAATTTTACATTTAATCTTTTTATAAAATTTTAATAACTAATTACAACTGTTCTAAAAAACAAAATCATACTAAGTATTGTTCTTCAGTTATTAAAAAAGGATAAAACACGATTATTGATAAGGATAAACTTTGACGAATTCATTCATCATTAAAACTGATTACGACACATCTTTCTTATACACAAGATAATTTAAAAGGTAATTTTATCTTTTATTAATATTTTATTTAATTTCAATATTTATAAATATATTATCTTTAAATAAGGCAATGACAAATTGCGTCATAGTTATTTAGAATTCATCTAAAGAATCAGTTGATGCAGCTATTATTACACATTTTAAGCACTTTAATGTTATCTATGTTCACTTTACAATATTTAATTAAAATTTATACTATATTAATACACATTGAAACAAAATGATTTATTTTTCATTTTATTTTCTTCTTTTTACTTTTTCTGACCCATAAGGTAGAGAAATTATTGTTTTGGGGTAAAATTTTCGAATGCGATATTTTGTTATATTTACACGTTTTGAGGTGCCCTGAATACGAAAATCATGTTTTTAGCAAATGGTCTGTGTGTATTTCTGTCTGTGTGTGTGTCTGTGTCTGTGTCTCTGTGTGTGTCTGTGTGTGTGTGTGTGTGTGTGTGTCTGTTATCAGCATATCTCAAAAACAAATTATGGCAGAAAGTTCAAACTTGGTATTCTAAATATGTATCATATAGGGATGCTACAGTAAGCTTTTCGTTAAGATCAAGCAAATGGTTCGCGTACAGGGACAATCAAGAGAATTCTAATACATTACGTCTATGGGGGAAATCGCAGGTAAGTATAGTTTAACATCTATAGACTGCACTAAACCAAATGAAACGAATATATATTTTTTTATAATAGAGATAGTTAACTGGGAAAAAAAATTATGTATGTAGGAGCCTCGCCTCCTCCCCTGGGGGTAAGTCCCCCTCGAGGGGAGTAAATTTTCATGATGGGTATCTTTCAAAAGAGCTCGCCAATACCTTTAAAACAAATGGTTGAACCATCGATCTGCGATAATTTAAAACAAAGTTATCGATTTTTTTTTTACTTTTAACGAAAAAAAAAAAAAAATTAGAAATAAAAATCTTTTTTTTTTTTTTTTTTTTTTTTTTTTTGACAATAAAATGGACTTTTTTTTTTTTTAATATTTGGTGTTATAGTGCTTCTCTAATATGGAAATCATCTGCATCATCATAAAAGATAATTTTTTTAAATAATAATTTTAATAAATTATTTTTTAATAACCGAATTAAATTCTATACAAATGTAGGTGCATTAATGAAACAGGGGGTTGAGGGGGGCGGTAGCCCCCCTCACACAGAACTAATTATCATATAAAACTCTTCAGAAGCCTAATAGGAATTCTTTAACACAGGTTTACATAACAGTACTCGTTATCTTACCTTTTAATCTGCAACCTGTATTTATAGTATTAAATTTCAGGGTAAGAGAAAGTCGTATGAGTGACACACCAGATTATTTTATTTTATTTTTATTTCCTTCTATATTCAATAGAAGTGAGTTTTGCATTTGGAAAAATTTTCGACTTCCCATTTTTGAGGGATTTACTCGTTTTGAGAGAGGCAGAACATGATTTGATATTTTTTAGAAAATGTCTGTCAGTATTTGTGACAATAATTTTGTGACAGCTCTAACTGGAGAACTAAGGTCCATAATTTCATATAAATTCGTATGCATTTGCACATTGACATAAATTATTGCTGATCAAATTATGGTGCCAATTGCTTAACAGGTAGCGTTACCATCCCGTTTTTACATAATATTTAAAATCGCAGTTTAGGACAAGCAAAGTTATCATCAAAAAATATATATTTATATTAGATGTTTTTTGTAGGACATTTTGTGTTATACTTCTCTGAAATGAAAATCGTCTACGTTCATCATGAAAAATAATTTTTATGAATAATTTGCCCTGCGTGAATTGTAGAAAAAATATTTTATCGGCCAGAACATATTAGTTTTTAGTAAGAAGAAAGTATTTGACAAATATATACATTCGTATTCAATTTATAAATATATATAAGGAAGGGTATATTCTGAAATGTGTACCTTCGATTGATTTACTAAAGCCATCTTCAATATTTGTTGAAACTATTTTTTAACTTTCCAATAGATTTGAGCAAATATTCAAAATTGAAACGAAAAAAGCATTAAAAAATCTCAAATTTTAGATTTCTCAAGTTACTTTGAAACTGCATTCGGAAATATTTCAAATCATATAGTTTTATTAAAGTAGTGAAAATTGCTCTTCCATTTAAGATGTTATGTATTTTTATTGAAATTTTACGCGTCGTAATATATTTTTCAGCAGAAATTTTTTTCGTTTTTGAAAAAAATTCCAAATGTACACTCAGTGGGCCAAAAGATTTCTGAAACTCATTTAAAGTTTAAAATGAATTTAAAGTTCATTTAAACTCATTTTAAATTTTAATATAAAATGAAGTAATTGTACATAAGAGTTTTTACTAGACTGTTTTTTACGGTGAAAATTTTTGTTTAGGCAAATAAAAAAAAAGAAATATTTCGAAATTTTGCTGTACGTTGAAAATAGCAAGAAAAAGCATAAAAATCACAAGGCAACCAATTGAAGATCATTTATTAAATTTAATTAGATAAATTTTTGGATGTGATTCGAGCTATGAGAGAGGCACATATTGAAATATTGTCATGAATTTGACAAAATCAATATTTTTTAATTGTTTACCTTGCGTTCATGACGCTTTACCTTGCTGATTTTAAGGTACAGAGGTCATCATCTATGAAGAAAATTTGGAATTAAATCCTTTATTTCCTTAGTCAAAAATTTCCATCATGTACTCTAGTACAAACTATACCGCACTCCTGTACGTCAATTATTTGATTATATATTAATGTTAAAAGTGTGTGACGAACATTTGGACCACCAAGTACTGCAAAATGTCATCATTTCGGTTCATAATGATGTTTACGATTATAATAAATGGATATTTAAGAAGGAAGGATTAAATGATGTAAAACACCTCTCATTGAAAATATTACTTTTCATTTCTTATATATATATATAAATAAGCTCCATAATAATAAATATATATATATATTGTATGTATTTTTTGATATTTTTGATAAATATATATATATTTTTAATTGTAATATATATTTCAGTTAATGTATTCACCAAGAAAATCCTAATAAATTTACTTTTCGCTGAAGAGAGATTATAATACCATAGGTTAGGTCATAAATTGAGTTATGTACTAAATTCGAATATGAATTTACAAAATTACACGAAGCCGATTATCTCTATATCTAATAAAAGAAGATGTGTGTATGTGTGTGGTTGGGTGTATATATGTCGGTCGCTTTGAAAGCAAACATCTGATAGCAGAGTTATAGAATTTTTCATGGAGATTCATTTTAACTTCTCCTGATGCACACCGAAGCCCGATTTTCGAATTTTTAATTACTTTTCTTAATCGGTTAATTTTTTTTGCAGCTGGGGAGAAATTTTGGTGCTGCCATATAGTAAAAATGATCTGTCAAAAAAACGTAATTCTTGAATAACAGCAGTGCTATATATCGTCCAGTTAGCACCTAAATTGGAATTTTCGTTGAAGGTGAAAATGCAAGCAATGCGGACTTGGAAGCAATATAATGTAGGGGGAGAGGACGCTTCCGAAGTAACGGTGACCCGAAGAGAGGATTCAAGTGATTTAAATGGAATTTTTTTTTCAGTTTTTATTTATAAAAAGATTTAAAATATAGTGATTAATGTGCTTTTTGAAAAATCCTTAAAATATAGTGACTAGTGAAGCGGGCAAAGCGTGCTAGTAATAAAAAAAGAATAATTTTTCGGTATTTTTTTGGCACTTGAGATGAAAATAAATGTTGGTTATGTACAACCTTTCCAAACTAATAGTTAATTTCGCGATTTAAGTTCACATATTTCATGACTAATGCACATGCTGAACATAAAGATAAAGTGCATAAATAGTTGAAGCGGCAAATAATCACCGAAAACTTCTGTTTTCAAAACTTGTAGACGAAAAGGATTTATTCTAGGTGACGCTCCTCACCTTTTCTCCGAAACTTTCTTAAATTCGGGATAGGGCACCTTAAAGCGACCCTCACGAAGAATATTCCACCTATTTCTGTTACAAGGATCGTACGGTCCATATTCTTTTCTTGTGTTCTACTACTAATTTTAAAAGACATATCACAAAAATAAGCCTATAAATTTATAAGGAAATATGTTCTTTGTAAATATTGGTTGGAGATTCAGAGAAAAAGGCGGTTCGTCCGTAAGTATACAGTATTAGCTAATGTGACCTACTCCAAACTTGTTCTTGTTTTTAATTAAGTTATTGAAAAAATAATAAAATAATAAAATCCCTCTAGAGTATCATTTTAATTATGAAAATATTTATCTCAATTTATCCATGAATCAAATTGAATTAAAAACTGTTGAATGTATGAGGGTAATTTTTTGAGGCAGTCAGACGATAAGTGGTTTGTTGTTATTCCTGTTGTTAAATATGTAAATTTGAACTCTTTTATGGCCGTGGATAATAATTTGGGACAAACATTACAATTTAGCGGTCATGCAATAAATTTTGAAAGAAAGGAAAATGAAGGCGACGCAAGAGCATTATCTTGCTATTATTTTCATGATTTTAAAGTGGGTTTAAATCATAAAGAATGCCTTCAACGTCTGCAGTTAGCATATGGAAAAAAAATTTTTTCTCGTGCCACTGTATTTAGAGGGTTTACAGAATTTCTAAGAGTTCAAAGTGCGCTCCTAGATGAATAACACGCAGGAAGATCTTAGTCAGTTGTAATGACAGAAAATGTCCCGACCATACGAAATATGTTAATCGAATACAATCCACTGCACTTACCAATAAATGTAGTAGTAACTTAATATTACATACGAAGCTGTACATATCATTATTCATGAATAATTGCATGGGAAAAACCAAGGGATCTGCAGATCAGGAACCTAAACGTCCTATTTGTATAACTGATTATTTTCATGATTTTAAAGTGGGTTTAAATCATAAAGAATATCTTCAACGTCTGCAGTTAGCATATGGAAACAAAATTCCTTCTCGTGCCACTGTATTTAGAGGGTTTACAGAATTTCTTAGAGTTCAAAGTGCGTTCCTAGATGAATAACGCGCAGGAAGATCTTTGTGAGAGTAATGACAGAAAATGTGCCGACCATACGAAATGTGTTAATCGAATATAATCCATTGCACTTACCAATAAATGTAGTAGTAACTTAATATTACATTCGAATCTGTACGTATCATTATTCATGAATAATTGCATGTGAAAAACCAAGGAATCAACAGATCAGGAACCTAAACGTCCTATTTGTATAACTCATTACTCAGCAGAGCATATTTATTCATTTCACACTATTTAAAATAACTATATATAGGGTAGGTGCTCCAGTGATATTGACATGCTCCAGTAATTGACATATTTCCCGAAATAATTAATAAAATAAAATAAAATAAAATAAAAGCACATATTTGACATATAAGAATTTTAACATTGTATGTCAAACACGGAAGCATAGGGTGCCAATAACTGGTAAAATGAAAAACTAGCAGTGTCAAGAAAATCAGCATAGGATGTTAATTACTAGTAAAATTAAAAACTGACAGTGTCAATTACTGGAACAATGAGTGGGTGTAAAATAAAAATTCATAAAAAAATAATTATTATCAAATGCATGTATTTTAACATATATGTGTATCTGAAAGTCTTTCATGCCATATATGTTAACTTAAGATTTCCAAAAACCTAAAACAGTCAATAACTGGTGCGTTTTCCCTATATATATATTATCATTATCATTATCATTATTATATTTATTATTATTACTATCATTAACTGTCTACATAACCATAAACGTTTCTCATGGGGCTACCGCCCCCTCAACCCCCTTTTTTATCTGTCTGTCTATGTCTCTCTCTATATATGTGAGGAGAAAAAATTCAAACCGTGTTTTCTCAAAAAAAAAAAAAGAGTTAGTGATCTTTTTTTAACTTAACATAAAAATCTGCATATCCTCCTAGGTATGTATACATATTTGAATTGTATCCAAAGGACAAAACACGGTTTGAATGTTTGCTCCTCATATACATATATATATATGTGACGAATTCACTTACTTGAGTCACATAACAGCTATGAAGGAAAGACGCTGGCACTCAGTAATAACTCCAAATTAAACCACAGGTATTTATTAACCCATCTGGAACATATCATAAGGTACAATCCATAATTGTAGGTTGAGCAAATGGATGCAGCGCAGTGAAGCCCAACGCGATCCCCGTGACGCCTCTCGGGCCGTTATTTTGACGTAGGTTTACTAAGCAAGAGAGCACAAGAAGAGAGAGCTCCTCTACGGGTGTTTTCACTTAAATACTGGCATTTTTGGCGGGAAATCACATTACTCCTTCCTCTGATTATTGGATATTAACTTAATAATTGACAGCTTAGCTGAGGTCCAGATTGCCGGGATTAATTACTATGCAGCTTCTAACCACAAAAAGCTGCAAGTTGCACTTACGCATCACTTTCTTATCTTAAAATTGGTTCTCTTTTATGACTTTTGCGTTATACTCACGCATTGTACTAAAACTTACTTTACAGGGAACCTTTACAATTAATTTTAAATTAAGACTTTCTAATGGGATTTTCTTTAAGTTACTGCTCACTATTAATTTAAAATAATAAAATAATAATTTAAAAACTTACCTCTCTTTATCCTTTCATATCCCCCCCCCTCCAAGACAACGTTCCCCTGGGCTTACCTGCAAGTCCATGGGAACTCATTCAGAGGTGGCAGATAGTCCAGGAAAAGATGGTCTGTCTTATTGTGTAGAAAGAGAAGTGCGTATTTTTCCCTTTAATTACTACTTTAGTCCCGTTTATTGAATTTTTTTTTTCTGTAGTCCTGCATATTCCACGTGCTCAACCCTATACATACAATAGTTTCATAGTACTAATATAAAAATATAAAATACAACATAATGTAGCACTCGTATGCAATATTATATAAAGTAGAAACAATTTATCTTGATCCCGACTAGTTGGTGAAACCTACAGTTTTATAATAGTTTCTTTCATATGTAATGAACTATTATAACAAGGTCCTGTAAATATGTTTTTCAATTGCTCCGTAAGAAAATTTTTTTATGTTTTGGCAAAGAAGTCCTTTGGGTTTTGCGCACAGTCTCCAAAATTACATAAAAATATAATGAAGTGAAACAAGCTATTACACATCTGCAAGGAATCTATTTAAAAAAATATATACGGAACTTGCAGTTTTCTCAAAAGTCCACATCTCTGAAAAGAATGACACTATAAATACTTCTCTATCATTTCAGATCATTTTTCTGACACTTTTTCCTGTTTAATGCAAAACACATTTTCAAACAATTATATAAAAATACTTACTAAATATACAAACAATAATAATAACAATACTAGCAAAAATATTTACAAATTATTTACACATAAAACCAAGTTAATTACTTTCTTTGAGTAATTATTTGTTTTCAAAGTATTACAGACTGATATAAACTTCAAGTTTGGCAATCCAAAAAAAAATTATATGGTG
The DNA here is from genome assembly GCA_963930645.1 of Salticus scenicus. NCBI lineage: Eukaryota > Metazoa > Arthropoda > Arachnida > Araneae > Salticidae > Salticus > Salticus scenicus. The sequence continues at coordinate 65,496,329 of OZ005661.1, read as the reverse complement.
GGTACATTAACCCTTGAAACTCTGAGAAGGTCAAGCCTTTCCAAAAAAGTAGTTTGGGATAAAGGTGGAAACTGGCTAGCTTCTACAGAGAGGGAAAACAAATCAGTTTTCCCGTGTTCTCCGAACACATCACAATGGTGAAGATCAGAAGACCACGAGAAAACAGATTGCTTATAGAAAAGGGGCTTTAGGAGCGGAGGATCCTCATTTCACGAAACCATCTACATGATATTTAAGAAAAAAAAATTTAAAAAACCGAAAAGGTATATTTGTAAAAATGAAAAGTTAAGGGCACGCTAGTGCCACTGAGTCAAAGAAAGGAAGATATGTCTTCCGATATCCCTCCGATTTCTTTAACTCAGCTAGGATCTTCATCCAGCGCGTATGGGGAAATAGGAAAGCAAAAAAAAAAAAAAAAAAAATGGCACAGGAAGCTGATACCTAACTAATTTATTCATGACTTAATTTGAAATTTTGAGGATTATTATAGTATCTTAACTTAGATGAATGGACAATTTCTGAATTTCTCTTAAAATGAGGATTGGGTTTGTCTATCTCAAAATTAACGTTAGATAATTGTCTTAAGATTTTATACGGGCCTGAATAAGGTGAACTCAATTTACGCGTGTTTGGATATTGAAATTCCTCATAAATCACTTCATCACCAACTTTAAATTCCACAGGGAGAAATCGAGCATCATATCTGACTTTTTTTTTATTGTGATATTGTATTGTTTTTTCTTTTGCTATTTTTCTAGCTTCATCAACTGAAGGGTAGTAATTATTATTTGCCAATAAGGGGTCATATGGTAATTCTCCTAATAATAAATATTTAGGTGGAAACTGAGTTACCGAATGAGGTGTTGCGTTATATTGATTTAAAACTTCTTCAAGTAATTTTGTCCAGGGAATTTTGTTTGAAGAAGAATTAACTTTACACTTTAAACGCGTAACAATAGTCTGATTGAGCCGCTCGACTTTCCCATTGCACTCGGGATGATGGCTACTTGTTAATAAATGTTTAACATAATAATTTCGAAGAAATTTTTTAAAACGGTATGAAGTGAATGCTGCATTTCTGTCCGTTAACAATTTTTTAGGCACTTGAATTTAAAATATTTGTTTTAAAAAGTTTGTATAAGTTTCAGTGGTAATGCTTTTTGATGGAAATCCCCACACATACCGGGTTGCATGGTCCACGACCAAATGCAAATACTTTTTTGTAGAATTATAATAATTAAGTCCACCAACAGTGTCCAAAGACAAACATTCAAAAGGTTTATCTGTTGGCGGTACTTGTTGTAACAAGCCAAATCTTTTTTGTTTACATTTTTTATTTAATTGACAAATATGACAATGTTTCACAAAATTTTCAATATCTTTATTAATATTAGGCCAATAATACTGGGGTGTAATTAAATTTACCATTTTATAAATTCCAGGATGTCCAAATTGAGTTTGGGTTTTCTGTAGTAGGGGTAATCTTAATGCATAGGGACTATTATGTTATACAAACCTTTCTTTTTATTACACTTATATCATCAATTTCAATAATTTTCTTACCATTAATAATTATGCTTTCTTTTTTCTGATTGTCTTTAATTTCATTTAAGTCAAGGAGGTGTACATGGTGTGACACATTTTCTAAACAGGCAATTGGGATAGCATATCAGCTTCAATATTTGTTGAACCTTTTTGATATTGAATTTGGTAGTCAAACATACTAAGTCGAAATAATCTTCCTCTTAAATTTTTAACATTTTTTAGCCAAGTGAGAGCCGCATGATCTGTATATATGACAAATTTTTGACCGTGCAAATAATGATAAAATTTATCTGAAGCATCAATAATTGCTAAACATTCTAATTCAGTAATGGCATAATTTTTTTCATAATTACGTAAGTTTCTAGAATGATATGCTACTGGATGCAAAGTGCCATTCTCATCTGCATGCTTAATAACACATCCCACACCATGACTCGAGGCATCAACAAATAAATGACAGGGACTTTTGGGATCATAGAGTCTTAAAATGGGTTTACTTATTAGAGCATTTTTTAATTTTTGGAAGGAATTTTCGGATTTTTGGTCCCAAATGTAGGGGACATTTTTCTTTAGCAAATTATTTAATGGAGCTCTAGTTTTTGCATATTTTGGAATAAATCAAGCATAGACATTTACTGATCCCAAAACTCTCTTTAATTCTTTGACATTTTTTGGCGGTTTCAAAATTTTTATGACCTCAATATTGGGATTATCGGGCGTAATAAGTCCATTAGTAGTTTCATATCCTAGAAAATTAATTTTTGTTTTGACAAAATTACATTTTGATAATTTTAATTTTAAGTTTTCTTTAACACAGATTTCAACAAGTTGCTCTAAGTGCTTTAAATGTTCTTCTTCGTACTGTGAAAATACAATAATATCATCAAAATAATTACATGCAAAATCTATTTTGTACTTATTTAAGATTCTTCTAATTGTTCAATTGAAGATAGCGGGGGCATTTTTAAGGCCAAAGGGCAGGTATTTCCATTCATAAAATCCAAAAGTTGTGGCAAAGGCCAATTTTTCAGTATCTCGTGGGTGGATAGGAATGTGCCAATATCCACTTGCCAAGTCGAGGGTGGAAAAGAATTTTGCTTTAGCTAATCTATCTAATAAAGTATCTATTCGGGGAAGTGGTTCAGCATCGGTTTTTGTTATCGAATTAAGTTTACGGAAGTCAACACATAAACGACTCTTTTTTCCTTCTTCCTTCTTATACACCAGGGTTACAGGTGCCGAATAAGGGGAACAACTTTCTTTTATTATACCTGCCTGTAATAAATTTTGAATTTGGGTTTTAATTTCTTCTTCTTCTTTAGGGGAAGTTCTATAGGCTCTGAGTGAAATAGGTAAATCAGAAGTTAAATAAATTCTCTGGGGTTCCATACGAATTCTTCCAACGTCATATTTTGATTTAGCGAAAATTTTCACATATTTTGATAATAAAGTAGGAAGTTTTCCTTCTCTAGCAGACTGAGGAGTTACGTGATTTTCTTCAGTGGCAGGAGTGTACTCTATCTTCTCTACCCTATTATTTGAATGAACATTAACATTTTCACTTCTAATTGTATTTTCACTTTCAGGAATTAAATGTAAGGTTTGAGAGCAACTTGGTATATTTTTTAACAATGGTAGAATATTGTTATTTTGTGTTACACATTTTTTAGCACAATCAAAAGTTAATTCAAATAGTCCACAATGATCTAAGCTAAGGAGAGCATACGGTAAGTTATTATTCAAAATAAACATATCAATATTTTTTGTAATATTACCTATTTGTAATAACAGGGAGCATTTTTTAGCAATCTTCAACATCCCTTGTGTTTGTACAACATTTATTGGCGAGATATTTTTTGTGGGAAGTCGATATTTCTGAATAAAATGCTGACGAAGAATACTTAAACTGCTGCCTGTATCGAAAATTCCCAGTGTATCATATTTAAGCTATTATTAACATAAACTGTTAGGGCTCTCCCCTTTAAAAACCTTTGTATGTTCCTAACCTTCCAAATTGCGTCTTTTTTTATTCTCCTGACACCACGGGTCAAAATACGGTAACCACGCGGTCCATAACATTCCATTTTCAGGGCAAAATTCAATAAGCACATTTTCCTCTTTTACCGGTGTGTTTGTAGAAGAGGAAGAGTTATTTAATTCACTTAAATTACCCTGTTCTGTCTCTGAAATGGCACCTAAATCATCTCCACCTGTATTCTCAGGGACCACTGGATCTGCGGGTGGGTCCTTGGCCATCTTAACTTCTATTTTTTAACTTCAAATTTAGAAAATTCAAAATTTTTTTTTTCAAAGAAATTCAACCTTTATTAAATATATTCAAGTTTCAAATAAAAATAAAAATTTAGAAACTAATACCAACTTTGTGAAAATATCAATTTTTAAAAATAATTATGCAGAACATTAAAAATCAAAACTAATTTAGATAACCCTTAAATATAATAATATGCAAATTTCAAATAAAAATAAAAATTCAGAAAATAATACCAACTTTGAGAAAATATCAATGTTTTAAAAATAATTATGCAGAAAATGGAAAACCAAAAATAATTTAACTCCTTAAACATAATAAAAATTCATTATTAAATACGGGAGAAATGAAAAAATACTCATTTTTAATATAGCAAGTAACACATATTAAAAAATACTTTTTGTGTTGTTATTATTATTATTATTTTTTTTTTCTCTAGATCATAAAAAATCAACTTAATGTATAAACTAAATATGTATCATTTTCCTAAAATCTATTGTTTGTAGACTCGACCAATTTATTGATTTATTTAACCAATTTTTTTTTCTCTTCTGATTAAAGTTTCTTTCACAGTAAAATAAACAAACAAAACTGTTTTTTCTACTTACTTTCTCCCGTAAATGTCGGAACAAAAATTTTTTTTTTTTTTTTTTTTTTTTTTTTACTTTTCTGCTGTCAGCAAAAACAAAATGAAATGACTTTGACACTTCCGATTTATACATCTGGTTTTAATTATTCTCCATCCAGTGAATGAGGCCATTGACCTTGATGAAATAACACATTTGATAAAGGAAGAACATATCAGCAGCCATTGCAATTGACCTTGATGAATGCAGAGAGAGAAACCAAGCTTGCTATCTTATAAGAGCACAGAAGCCCAGAACTAACCTTGACCCACTTTATTTGAGATGCAATTAATTCTCTGTTGAATGAGAGATAGTAGAAAAGCTCTTTTTGACTGATTGAATGAATATCTTCTCCTTTATTTTATTTTCTCCATGACGTATTAAAGATAAGGAACGATATTTTTCTTTCTTTTGAAAAAGGGCTGCCTTTATTTATATAGATTTAATTTACTGTTTTTCCTTCTCCCGACCTCTATTTAATTTACTGTTTTTCTTTCTGTATGACTCCGAGAGGGGTCACGAAACAACATAATTAATTTTCTTGCAGCCATAACTTATTGAGTACAATTAGTGTTTACTTTATAGCAGGTGTTCTATATCCTTTCGACTTATTTTAATGTGACGAATTCACTTACTTGAGTCACATAATAGCTATGAAGGAAAGAGGCTGACACTCAGTAATAACTCCAAATTAAACCACAGGTATTTATTAACCCATCTGGAACATATCATAAGGTACAATCTATAATTGTAGGTTGAGCAAATGGATGCAGCGCAGTGAAGCCGAATGCGATCCCCGTGACGCCTCTCGGGCCGTTATTTTGACGTAGGTTTACTAAGCAAGAGAGCACAAGAAGAGAGAGCTCCTCTATGCGTGTTTTCACTTAAATACTGGCATTTTTGGCGGGAAATCACACCACTCCTTCCTCTGATTATTGGATATTAACTTAATGATTGACAGCTTAGCTGAGGTCCAGATTGCCGGGATTAATTACTATGCAGCTTCTAACCACAAAACGCTGCAAGTTGCACTTACTCATCACTTTCTTATCTTAAAATTGGTTCTCTTTTATGACTTTTGCGTTATACTCACGCATTGTACTAAAACTTACTTTACAGGGGAAACTTTACAATTAATTTTAAGTTAAGACTTTCTAATGGGATTTTCTTTAAGTTATTGCTCACTATTAATTTAAAATAATAAAATAATAATTTAAAAACATACCTCTCTTTATCCTTTCATATATGTGTGTGTGTGTGTATACATATATATTTCCTTGTAATCATGAATATTTGTGCTAAATTTGATGTGAAACGATCGGAATTATTTTTGTGACCCTGTAAACTAATTATTGATTCTGTGACTAACACGAAAACCATGCTTTTAAACATTTTAATAGCACATGTTTATTTCATTGTGTCTAATGGAGAGTAACCATGTTAAAATGCACTTATAAGAAATACCGTGTATAGGCCATACTGATACGAAATTCTTTTGTATGTCCCTGTACAAGAGCACACAAATAAAAAGTACACAACTAATTCCTTGTAACTCATCAATATTTGAAACATATTTCGCATCATTTGTATGATTACACAATGCCATCGGAATTCTTTTGTGTGTTCCTGTAAATAAATTATTTAGTCCATACATAGTACATTTTTCTAGAGAAAACAAGGTTTTGCGAATCTTAATAATGTAGTTTAGATTTATAATGTTGGATGCAGCATACACGCGTTAAAATGCACTTAAATAGAAATATGTGTAATATTGGTTCTAATGGCACGATATTCTTTTGTGTGTCCCTGTAAACGAACAATATAGACATCATATACACCAGTAAAACCTATATTACTAATTCTAGGTAGCTCATAAAAAAGTGTTTAAAATTTGATATAATTTGGATGAAAAAGTGACATTTTCGGGATACTTTTGTAGGGTTCTGTACATTAATTATTATGTCTAAACACATATTTTTCAACAAAAAATATGCTTTTAAATATCTCATATTGTATTTTTATTTCATTTTGTTGGGTGCAGAGTAACCATTATAAAATGCGTTTAAACGAAATTCTGCTCATAGGCCGTAATGATAAGGAATGCTTTGGTGTTTTCCTGTACACGGCTCCTCTATATAAATAAAGAGAAGTATCTGTGTGTGTGTGCGTCTGTCTGCGCTCTGGTGCTCACACTACTGATCGCAGAGCTTATAAATTTGGCATATAGGTACCTGGGACCCTGCAGGTGTGCACCTCATTGAGATTTTTTCGAATTTCGAATTTGAATTTTTTTAATTAATGTTTTTTCGATTTTAAATATTGGCTTTAATGTTTCATTTTTCGTGAATTTATTCTCCGATTGTAATCGTCTGCGTACCCTAGCAAAGGCTATTATGCAATTCATTTTTTATTTAATACATTCATTTGAAGGCGATTTTCTTTCTTTCTTTTTTTTTATTATTATTATATTTATTGAAAATCAAATGGTAATGCAATAGAAATAAATTGTTACGTTTATGTATAAATTTTATATTATAGCAACTTTTTATTTTTCATTTTTTTTAATTAATTCCTTTAAAAGAAAAATCTTTTTTTTTTTTTTTTTTTTTTTTTTTTTTTTTTTTTTTAATTATTATTACTAGCAGGCTTTGCCCGCTTCGCTGGCCACTAGATTTAAAGGAAACTCTTTTCTATATAGCTTTATAAAAATAAAATAAAATAAATTACTGAAATTGTTCAAAAGCTCGCTCCAGGTCCCTGCTGCATTCGGCAGCGATTTGGTCATCCACTGCAATTCGGGCGCTTGTCCCTATTACCTGCGACAATAGTTTACCAATGAGCTTCCATTTAGGTGCTTATTATATAACAGTTTCGAAATAGTATCGAAAAAATTGGAGTTTCCCTTTTATATTTGAATCCCAGTGACATGTGAACAACACTATACGTGTTGTTCACATGTAACTCGGACTGGACTCAAATGTAACTGGGTTTAGACAACATAATATTTGCTTTTACGTTATTTCATATGTTTATTTTGTTTATCCAATCAACCATTAAATGACAGCAATTTCACGCCAAATATTACTATATGCTGTGACCGGCTACGTCTGTCGAATGAGACATTTAATTTTTTGTGTTTACAATATAATTCATGGGTTGTAAACCTGATAGTACAGCCTTAATATAGTTCTCTTTGGCGGCTTTTGAATTTTCGTTACCATTTTAGACTTAATCCATTTTAACAATAAGACATAATCCCTTGTAACAATATGCTATGAGCGCTATTTCTGCCGTATTTTAGACAACTAATCTTTTTATGGTTATATATATTCCCCATTAAACATATTTTTATTTATTTATTTAAATATTAATTTTAATTTTTCAAATATTTCTGTTCGACAGCGTGAAAGTGCAGTAACACACAGAGGATCATTTGTTTGTATGATAAATTAGCATAGTGATTATTATATAAAAAATAAATAAATAGGTAAACATTATTGTGTTACACAACTTTATTATGTCGCTCCACTGGCGGCTTTTGAATTTTTGTCGCCATATTAGTGATGGATTTTTTTTTTTTTTTTTTTTTTTTTTTTTGTATGAAAAGGGGAAGGCTATTTTGCTAATAATTTTATCAGACTCTTTTTTGTTTATACATAAGAATCCTTTATATTCTGCTTATATTTTTAATGGTTTTTAGGTTTAAAATAGTGCTTGTTGAAATAAATTCTCTATCTTTAAAACTGCATTTGTTCTGTAAATTTTGTGTAAAAATAAATCATTTATGTTTTTATATATTTGATGCGCTACTTAGATTAAAATGGCTGTTGCTATATTAAACTTCTTGTCGAAAAACGTTCGGTGTACTTCAACACCAAAATTTAAAAAATCGCCCAGCGGGATCTGTTAATGAAACTGATAAAATATAAATATGATTCACAGAGTTTAAATAATCTATTTAAAAGAACTTTTAAAACCCAAATTATTAATGTATCGTATCACATACATAGATATAGTAATAATATATAGATTGATCATTGGGGAGAAAAAAAGTGATTCCTTTTCATTCGGGAAAAGACGGCGATTTTACCAAAATATGGCAGTCTTTCCCCGAGTGAATACACACGGGAATACACAGGAATGTTTTAGCAAATAAAATTCATGAATAAGGTGAATGAAAAGCTCCAGATATAATTTCAAATTCATTCTTCTTTTTTTCCTTTTTTCCTTCAATACCACTTAATGGCTGATTCCAAAGCTTTTTTTTTTCGGAGTCAAAAATCTTTGCACGATAATATGAAGATGATAGATCTATATATATTATTATATCTATGATCACATAAATCTTTTCGAAGATAGAATAAAACTTAATTTGAAAAAAAAAAAAAAATAATAATAATAACTTTTGTTTATTAACCAAAAAAATGGATGAAATTTGAAATGCAAGTTGGTCTTGTGGCTGTATATTATATTTTTGTGTTCGTGAGAGAAAATTTAAAAGAATTTGAAAACTGCAATTTTCAATCCCACTTAAAAAACATGTGACTTAATGTGAAGCAGATTTTTCATTTTTTTTTTTTTTTTTTTTTTTTTTTTCTCCTAACGGTTTCCATACAATTTTCTGCTGTTGGCACCTAAAATTCCTACTTTAGTTAATTTAAAAAAATCTAATTGTCCGATTGATAAGCTGTTTAATGCATCGGATTTACAAAAATTTTTCCTTTCATTTGCTATCATATTTGTAACGATGCAACTGATATTTCTAATTTATTTTCTAATCTTTCTGATTTATTTTCCTCATTTAAAATAAATGTACGTTTTTTTATTATTATTATTATTATTATTATTATTTTGTCGAAAAAAGAATTGGCAACAATTAAATTATGGATAAAATTTCAAAATTTAAATTATTTATCAGAAATTAGAAGGTTATTATTTTCACATTTTAATTAATTAAGAAAAAACTAATCATCCGATTGATAAGCTGTTTAATGCATATGATTTACAAAAATTTTCCCTTTCATTTGGTATCTTATTTGTAACGATGCGACTGATATTTCTAATTTATTTTCTAATCTTTCTGATTTATTTTCCTCAGTTTAAATAAACTAGCTGGCTTCACCAGCTAGCTGGCCAGAGACCCAAGAAAAGTTTTACCAAAAAACAAGCTCTCGGGCGCCTGCGACGCCAGTCGTAATTTGTTCTCTCTAAAATTCGCATAATATAAAAATATTGAAAATTCAAATATTTTTAAATAAAATCTTAGGCGCCTGCGGCGCCAATCATAACTTGTTCTCTGTAAAAGTGGCTTAATACTAAAATATTAAAAATATAACGATTTTAAATTAACTCTTGGGTGCCTGTGGCGCCAATCGTAACTTCTTCCCCTATTCTTAGAACATTTGTATCGCTCTTTTATTTTTTAAGAAATAAAACACGTAAAAGAAAATATATAAGAACAAAAACACTTTGAGATGATAATAAATTTGTTGTTGGGTGAGTACACTGTGGGATATAAAAGTTTAAGGCTGAATAATTATGTTATTTTTACAAATTTATAACTATACATATATTTTATAAATCATCAGACATTTTAATAAATCATCACATTTAAATAACTTTCTACTGCAATGCTATAAATTAAAGAATTTTAACTGTTAATATTAAAATATATTGCAGCAAACAAACAAAAAATGTGCTACCATTTTATAAACGCATAAGAAAAATTTATTAACACATTAAACGCATAAGAACAGTGCCTGAATTGCATTAGTCCAAATCGAAGCTGAAATTTAAATCTTCTGCATTTTCATTAAAACAGTAATCCATTTCTGTAGTTCTTGAATGGTTTAAGATATCTTTCCAGACGATATTACGAGTATGGCGTTGATTTTCTATCGGCAAAAGTACTTTTAATGATGTTTTTCTTTTAACTCTTGAAAAAGCTACATAAAGCATTCCATGCATAAAAACTGGTACTTTTAGATCAACACCTACAAAGTCAAAAGTTTGGCCCTGTGATTTATGCACTGTCATAGCAAATGCTGCTTTTACAGGAAACTGATGTCTAGATATTGCGCAACCAAGTTGACCTTTTGATGATTGAAGTGTGATTCTTGGTATATGTACATCTCGGCCACAGTGTTCACCAGTTATTATTTTTGCTTTAATAATATGATTGCACAGCTCAGTAACAATAAATCTTGTACCATTGCAAAGGCCTTCTGATACATCTATATTACGCATCAACATAATAATATCATTTTTTTTCAGTTTAAGTTCATGAGGTGGTAAATCGGAATTTTCAACAGAATTTAAAAAGTCAACAGTAAATTGAAGTCCTCCTTCGGGTTGGTTATTTACAGTATCGTAACTGTGATAAGTTTTGTACTCTCCGGGTAATTTCGAAATAATTTCAGTATTTAACCTGTCAACATCTTTGTTAAGAGGAGCAAGTATAGCTCTATTTTTCATCTCTTCATAATTTTCATTGACAAAGCAAAAACCAAAAACCTCATCAATGAGATTTCCATTTGAAATTATGTCTTCGGGTAGCTCTACCTCATCTAAAGACCTAATCGGTAATTCTCCATTACCAACTTTTAAAATATAGTTTGCAAAGTCTCTTTGTTCTGGATCAACCCGCATATTCTCATCCAGTGAATAATTCCTAAATTTACACCAAAGCACACTCTTTTTAATTGATAAGTCAATAAGTTCTTGTCTATTCGCTCGCGGTTGAATTGGAAGACACTGTCTGAAATCTCCTCCTAAAACCATAATTCTTCCACCGAATGGCAAAGTTGCATTTCCAGTTTTACGCAGAATTTCGTCCATTGCATGCAATGCATATTTAGGAAGCATAGGTGCTTCATCCATGAGAAATACTTGAACTTTAGAAAGTTTTTGAGCTTTACAGGAGCCCGGTTTGATTGTGGAACTTGACTCTGGTGAAAGGGGCACCTTCAATCCAAATGTTTTGTGTGATGTGCGTCCTCCAGGAAGTAGAATCGAAGCAATGCCTGTAAAAGCCATACACTGCACATTAAAGTTCCCTCCTCGCAGAAAGTAATACAAAGTCTTGTATATGAAAGTTTTTCCAGTACCACCAGGTCCGTCAATAAAAAGCAATTTGATTGAATATTCTCATCATTGACTGAACGAAAGATAGCATCCACAATTTCAATTTGTTTTCCTCTAAGAAGTTGATACATTTGTTGACCAATAGCTGCTGATTCATTGACATTTGACAATTCTTGATTCGATTCAGTTTCATAATCATCAATATCATCAAATGAAAACTTTTCAACCCAATATTGAAAATTTCTACCTTCTGTCGCTTCTGAGTCGAGTTTATGGGCAATTACACGGTATGCTCGCTTGATAGAATCTTCAATTGAAATTCCAGTTCTTTCACCTTCATGAATGAAATCTTCTGCGAGATCTTGCTTAAACATTTCCCACAGCCGTTTTGGGTTTTCTGGTGAGCCTAGAATCAAAATCTGTGTAAAAAGTGTTCTCATTGCCCTTGGCAGTTTTGAGCTTGCAGATTCGGACAATCCTTCAATCCATTGTTGGTCATCATAGCATAATCCTCGTGCTAGACAAGCTTGCTTGTATGTGGCATGTTCAATGCCACATGTTCAATGCATGCAATGTGGCATGCATTGAACATGCCACATGCATGTTCAATGTGGCATGTTCACTGTCAGTAAATCCTTAAAGCTGGTTGCATCTTTTACATGATACAATAACAGTCGTAAGTGATATAATTCAGGCTGTACAACAAAATTGACATTATGTATTCTTCCAATAACTTTTATCTGTCGTACTCTTTGAATCCATTCACTGTTTCTTGCGTCCCATCTAAAGTGTTCAGGCATTTGCCAGTAGTAATAATAGATTGGCTCTTCCTCCGTGTCTCCATTTGATTGTCTAATTTCATGTTCTTCCTTAGCCTTTTTATTGTGCTTGAAATATGCTTCCAGAGTCGAACCTTTTTGTCCTGTATCAGCAAAATTTTCCTGAGCCTGATCTAAATTTACAATTCTGTACTGGCCAGGAAGGTGAATTGATAATCGTAGTACACTATGACTCTTCTTCTTAATTTCATTTCCAAATAAACGCCAACATGCCTCTGGTGGAGTGATGCATCGACCCTCAACATAAGTATTTGCTTCATTGTACATGATTTGTCTTCCTCCTTCAACAACTTTAAGTGAAGCACAATCAAACCCTTTATATATGTACTTGTATAGATACTTCACAGCCATAATGCTTCCAACATATTCAACGTTTATATGACAATTGTACTTTTTCAGTAAATATGCATTATAAGGAACAACATGACGATTATCTCTTGTTATGCAGCTGCCATCAACACTCTTACGATACACTGCACTTTCATTAGAGAAATCTCGACTGTGAGGGTCCAATTTGGGATCATAACTCCTTCGATAATTTGGTTTTGCATTGTCTGCCAATGAAGATACATCCTCAAATGATTTTGGAAATTGAAAGCGGCACTTCATACGTCCACTTTTATTTACCATGCATGCAGCGTTTGGGTTCTGTTCGTCACAGGGGTTATGAATCATCCACTTTATTACAAATTCTCTCAGATCTGTATCTTCAAAGTCGGGAATCCCTGCAGAAATGAGATCATCCAGTTCTTTAGGATTATGAATCTTGTCTTGAGAACACATAATTAGAAGAAGGTGAATGTGAGGAAGACCTCGCTTTTGAAATTCAATTAAATATACATAAGCAGCAACTTTTCCAAATATCTGCTTCTTATCAAAATCTTCAATTATTTCATCAAATTTCAATTTTGCAACTCGAGTTACAACATCTGGTCGGTCTTGAGGAAGTTGTTGTATAAAAGATCCATTTTGTAACTGAATGTGCAAAGCGTTTTTTATTTCAGGCCAGTTTGCATTACATGTCATTGTTATGAAGAAATCTGGAGAACCAAGACGGCGAACAATTGCCATAGCATCTTCAAATTGTTCAGTATAATAGCGTGTTGACCCTGGGAAAGATGATGGGAGAATGACTTTCTCTCCAACTGTAGCTTTGTTTTTTCGTACTAAGTCGTTTATCAAACGTGTGACTTCTGTATAATTATCAGCAAGAATCTTCTTTTGATTTGCTTTAATCCACTGAATACGATCTCTTTCGACCCTAATAAAAGTGTCGACAACATACTGTTGAAAAAGTCTGCCACCAAAATGCAATGCATTAAATTGTATTTGTCGCAAGTCATGACCTGTAGAATTCATTCTTGTGGACAAATAATTTATTACTTCAGGTCGAAAAGCAAGTCTGTTCTGAGCCAACTCAAGGCGCGTTGCATGATGCCGCGAAGAATAAGGTGTAGTCAATGGTATATCAAGAGAAAAACCATCCGTACCCTGTGGGTAAAACAGTGGATAAGTGAATGGCTCAATACGTTTATCAATATTTTTTAGAATAACAATTTCCTTGTTTCGCCGATGTACAATCATTTCATTTTCTGGGAAACTCTGATCGGCATTAAGTGTGAAGACAGCGCAAACTTCATTAATGGATGGTGTATTAAATCTTCTGTAATCACTTTCCTGAGGAATTCTGAACAAAAGTTGAACTTCAGGTGCAGATAATCCTTGTGCAGTAGCTTGCTGTTCAACTTCATACTGAACTTCTCGCATTATCATATAACCCTGTGCATAACCATTCTGTGCCCTTATTACGTACTCTAATAACTCCATGAGTTCACGACTTATTCCATAATTCAGAGGATGATGTAATCGTTCGTCAACAGCATTATCAGGATCCAAAAAATATATCTGACCGTATTGAGGTTTTTCAAATTCTCCATGTATGTCTTGAGTCGGTTGAGCAGACGAGTTCATTTTGTGGTATACTTGTCCACATGCAATAAAACTGTATATGCCATGACTGTTGATGGTTCTGTCTTCTGACACATTGAAAGAAGAAAAAGCAAAACAGGAATTCAAGTTTCTGATTCTTTTATGAAATTCTTCAGCAAGTGGATGGCAGTGCAAAAACAGTCTTGCTAACTCGTTCGCAAAATATGGTGCTGGCAGTAATAATCGTCCATGAAGACAACAATCACCAAAAGAGTCTCTATGAAGACGATTGCAAACACGTTCCTCTGGAAAATGTGATGCTTTACAATGAACGCATTTCACATTGAATTCTCCTAAAGTACTATAGTTCACATCTCTACAAACTGCTATTTTGTATGTTGGGTACCGATTTCGCAATGCCACTTCATATCTTGCTTGTCGACGTCTTTTCTCTACTAGGCGTTGTCGTCTCTCTAGTGTACTCTCTGATGCCCTACGCTGAGAAGCTCGCTGTCTTAGATCTTCAAGTCGCTGGATTCTGTCTTCCGTGCTCTCCCTTACTCGATGCTGAAAAGCTTGCCTAGATATACTCTCAGAACGTTCCTTTCTGTACATCTGTCCTATTTCCCTTATATTTTGGCGACATTTTAATTTTGATGCACGGATAGGCCTAGCTTGATATAAGGAAGTACGATTAATTAGTTGGTCGGCATTTGAAGTACTTTGTTCTTCTGGATTAACTGGTATCACATCATTTGATCGTTTCATCTTAAGAATATTTATTTAAACTTTTTGATTTCTAAAAACTCGTATTTAAATTTTAAATGAAAGTTGTTTTTGATTTTCTTGCATATAACTTGATGCCACATATCAGTGTTTCAGAGTTTTTAAAATGAACGTGTTTAAATATCATCCTTTGAAATAAAATGTTTATGTTGTAGTTTGATTTTAAAGACTTACTAATAACTCCCTGTTTAAAAGAATCAGATGGTTTTTTAATTTATACTAACTCAATCACAAAACAAAAAGATTTTTTTATCAAAAAGAACAACACTTTCGTTTTCACATTTTTTAACCTCAGACTCCTCTCAGTTCAGTTCGTATTTATTCTCAGTAAAGTCGAAAATGTTTTTTCAGTTCAGTTCGTATTTATTCTCAGTAAAGTTGAAAATGTGTTTTTTAGTTCAGTTTTTTTAATTATTATTATTTCGTCGAAAAAAAAAAAAAATTGGCAACAATTAAATTATGGATAAAACATAGAATAATAATAAAGGAAGAAGGAGCGTACGTGTTTTTTATTATTCTATGGGATAAAATTTTAAAATTTAAATGGCTTATTTATCAGAAATTAGAAGGTTCTTATTTTCACATTTTAATTAATTAAGAAAAAACTAATCATCCGATTGATAAGCTGTTTAATGCATCGGATTTACAAAAATTTTCCCTTTCATTTGGTATCTTATTTGTAACGATGCGACTGATATTTCTAATTTATTTTCTAATATTTCTGATTTATTTTCCTCATTTTAAGTATATATTTTATTATTATTATTATTATTATTATTATTATTATTATTATTATTTTGTCGAAAAAAAAAATTGGCAACAATTAAATCATGGATAAAATGCTAAAATTTAAATGTCTTATTTATCAGAAATTAGAAGGTTACTATTTTCACATTTTAATTAATTACGAAAAAAATTAATCATCCGATTGATAAGCTGTTTAATGCATCGGATTTACAAAAATTTTCCCTTTCACTTGGTATCTTATTTGTAACGATGCGACTGATATTTCTAATTTATTTTCTAATATTTCTGATTTATTTTCCTCATTTTAAATAAATGTACGTTTTTTTTTTTTTTTTTTTTTTTTTTAATTTTATTATTATTATTATTTTGTCGAAAAAAAATGGCAACAATTAAATCATGGATAAAATGCTAAAATTTAAATGTCTTATCAGAAAATAGAAGGTTACTATTTTCACATTTTAATTAATTAAGAAAAAACTAATCATCCGATTGATAAGCTGTTTAATGCATCGGATTTACAAAAATTTTCACTTTCATTTGGTATCTTATTTGTAACGATGCGACTGATATTTCTAATTTATTTTCTAATATTTCTGATTTATTTTCCTCATTTTAAATAAATGTACGGTTTTTTTTTTTTAAATTATTATTATTTTGTCGAAAAAAAAATTGGCAACAATTAAATTATGGATAAAATGTTAAAATTTAAATGGCTTTTTTATCAGAAATTAGAAGGTTATTATTTTTACATTTTAATTAATTAAGAAAAAACTAATCAAAAATTCGAAAATGTGACTTCGATGTGCTCAATGACCCTTCGGGGGGCACCTTTGTGTTAAATCTCGTGACTGTCCGAGCTACCGTTTTCGAGATCAGTGAAATATACACATATTGCTCACTTAATAGTATAAGATGTACGTTTTTTTTTTTTTTTTTTTTTTTTTTTTAATATTATTATTATTATTTTGTTGAAAAAAAATTGGCAACAATTAAATTATGGATAAAATGTTAAAATATATATAGCTTATTTATCAAATTAGAAGGTTATTATTTTCACATTTTAATTAATTAAGAAAAAACTAATCAAAAATTCGAAAATCTGACTTCGATGTGCACAATGACCCTTCGGGGGGGCACCTTTGTGTTAAATCTCGTGACTGTCCGAGCTACCGTTTTCGAGAACATTGAAATATACAAATATTGCTCACTTAATAGTATAAGATTTGTAATATTTATTGGGTGAAAAATATGGTAGTTTATTGTAGAAAGGGTAAACTGATTAAAATTCGTTTTTCATGTATTTAATTCCTTTTAAAAGAAAATCTACTTTTTTATTTTGTTTTATTGCACTGGTCGGAATCAAATCGCATTATAATGTTAATAACGGGGACTATAAAAGACATGGTTCAAAAACTAAAATGTATAATAGATGCTGAGATACAGTCATCTTTAAAATCGTAGTTCTTAAGTAACAGAAAATCCACAAGTCGTCAATAAATACCCAGATTGAAGTGCCCGGGAAAGACCTTTCTGTAGGCAGTGGGAAACTGGACCAGGCAACGGGTACCCGAAGAAGAGAGATCTAAAGCGATTTCGGTGGGTTTTTTTTTTTTTTTTTTTTTTAAGTTTTTATTTGTAATGTGATGTAAAAATTAATACTTATCCAATTCTTTTAAAAATTCATTTAAATATACTGACCAGCGAAGCGGGCGTAGCCTGCTAGTAAACAATCTAGTAGACACCAAAAATTCTACGGCTACTTCAGTGTGACGCTTGAATATATGTGCTAATTTAAAAGTCAATCGGGCAATTTTTTCAGCCGCTATAACGGTACATACAAATTCTGTTTATAGGTTTGTAATGATTAGAAAAATTTTGGTGTGTCCTTGTACACGAATTACAAATGGAATACACACCAAAAACTATATAACTAATTCTGTGTACCTCATGAGCAAGTGTACAAAATTGCAAGTCAATAAAGTGACTTTTGAGGCCGCTGTCGCCAGACATACAGACAAGCAGACAGACAAAAACATTTTGAGTTTCCATTCTCCACATGGAGGCCTCCATTGACATTTCGGCAATTAATTGATCGTTGTCTCCCCATAATTTAACAGAACACCAAAAGCAAACTATGCCAGAAATTACAAAGAAATCTTAAAATTACTTAATGATAGTGCCTTATTTCTAAAATTGTAATCGGTAATGGAAGTCTTGCCGTAATGTCAGTCTTGCTTTTGCCTCCAAGGCAGTAGCACGTGTTTTTTTGTACCTGATGAAGAAAGGCTACGTCCTTTCGAAACCGGTTGTGCTGGCTTAAAATTTATGGTGTGTAAAGCAGTTTTGAAATCTATATAATGAAATATAAATACCGTTTTTTTACTTGCCAAAACATCTAAGCTTCCTTCAAACTCTGGCAACATTCAGAGCTTCAAAAGTCATAAATTATCCACTGTCCAAAAGTGACTCTTGAAATTTTGCACACATTTACAATGAAGGACGTTACTTTTTATTGCTCTTTTACAAAAGAGACCAGTTCCCATACAATTATCGCACTAGGGGGGTTGTGAGCGAGGGCTCGAGCGAGCTTCGATTCTCAAAAACCACATCAAAGAAATATCAAAAGAAACCGAAGTTGAAGCTTTCCAGTTGCCAGTGTGTGAAGGCTCCTTAAGAACGTATAGTAATGGGTCTGCAAGTGTGGGTAAAAAAGACAACGAGCAGTGAAACAAGTAATGTATGTCCTTTTCTTCAGAAGTACAGGACTGATGAAAGTAATCGAGTTGGAAGGAAAGAAGACAGTTATAGCTAACTCGTAAAAAAATATCTCTTAGAAATTCTCCAAGAAATAGTAGCGGGGTACATTCTTCACCACCATAATACATCTTTCAAATGGCAAGATTGACTGTCTAATTTCTTAAACAAATACACATTAAAGTGAATGTCCGACTTTTACTATTTAAAAAAAAAAAAAAAAAAAAAAAAGGTCGCTATTTTTATCCCGAATGATCAGTCAATACAAGATGAATCTCGGTATGGATTCATCTATAACGAGTCTCATCTGCCTCGGTATAGATTCGAGTCACCCATTTTTAGAATACATACAAAAATACAAGCATACTTTTTTATATATTCCAAAAGTGGTTAGCTCGAAGTATTTAATCTTTAAAAAATCCATCCAAAAAAGTACATTGATGTCAGAGAAGAGTATTTTGATTATTCTTGAGATTTGGTATGTTTAATTTGTACACTTAGCCGCACCTCAAAAATTTCAGAATAACTTCAAAATTCATAGGCCCTTTTACATATTTATTTATTTATTTTATTTTTATTTATTTATTTGATATATTTTATTTTTATTTATTATTTTATTTATTATATTTTTATTTAGTTATCTATTTTTATGAATAAAAAGCTCTGTCAATTTCTAAAAAAAGGGTTTGAAATTATTGCATGAAATAATTCATTATTTTAAAAGAAAACTACATTGTTAGTATTAATAAAATTTCAATATATATTAAATAGGCATAAATCATAGATTAACACATACAAAAATGTCACGATATTTCTTCTTATGATTAAATCTGTGATTGTAAAACCTTCTATTCCTTTTTACACTTTTTTCCCCAACTACCGTAGTAATAAGAATATGTATTCTGTTAAGAATTGGGATTCGAGTTTTCACTTGATTTATATGTTTAAAGATCCTCTTTTTTTTTATCAGTGTATGCGTGTATGTGGAAAGAATCTTCTGACTATTATATGTCTAAAATGAAAAAAAAAAAGATACAACAGCAAATATTTATAGTTAGGCAATGCAATGCCGGATCTAGAACTTAAATTTTAGGAGGGTCCAAGATTTTTCAAGATGTTATTCCAGATCAATAAAAAATTCACAACCGTAATATTAGTTACAATCCTAGATACATTAGATTTCATTATGAAAAAGTTGCAATAATTTTAATTATTATATGAAGAACTTTTGAAAGATTTATCAAAAACATTTGGAATACACTTAGAAAAATAATACCGCATTCATCTAGAACGAATAAGTGGCTAGTTTCTTAATACCTAAACTATAAATATAGATTACAGAACTATGCGTATAAGGCACACCAATAAGCTGAATAGACGAAATGATCGAGAATTTCTATTTTATACATTTCTAGATGGTGAGACAATAGTCTGAATATTCTGAATCTTTTGTATTGCGAGAAAATCTCGCTTAATTTTTAGAATTGGGTCATAAACCAAGATTATATTTTCTAAAACCTGCCTCTTGTATTCACATTTATTTGCAGAGATTTTTAAATAAGTTTGACCTCGATAATATAGGCAAACGCTCTAGAATTCAAATAGGGGGGTTTCTGGAACTCTCTTTCAAAATGGACTAGAATTTATAAGGATGACATGGAACTGTTTTTACTAGAGCCACAATCTAGATTCTAGATGTCAAATACAGAATTTTTTCTCAGTGTATTACATGTGTGTGTATGTAATACATTAACAGGAGTAGCAATTAAACATATAAAATGTAATTAATGTTTCTATTAAAGGAGGGGTAATAATCACTTTTTAGAAAAAGACAAACTCATTTAATATATAATTACAACAATGATTACTCACAAAATTTGTACATAGTTATATTTTAAATTTTCATGCATTGGAAAGAGTTTTCTTAATTAAACAAGTTCAGGATGACATAAAATTAAAAATTCTCTGTATTGTTCTTGAATGGTATGAAGGATAACAATATATTACTACTGTATTCCATGTGCTATTATTATGTGTGTATATATAATTTAATTATGGGAATTAAAGTTTGTCTTTTTACAATAGCTGTAAAACTGGAAGTTTAAATTAAAATGCAACTAAATTACTTTTACATATTTTATGAACTTGTAACACTAGCGACAATATGACTTAATAATATGATCTTTTTCAACATACTTATTCTGAATCTTCAAATATTTATCTTAAGATCTTATCAATTTATTTTTAAGACATATTCTAACATTTAAAATCGTGGTTAGTCTAAACAAAAGAGTGATTTTATTAAATGCACATTTTAACCATAAATTACCAAACGTATATCATATCTATCATCAACACTCTAATAAAATTATTGATTTGACGATTTATCGAAAAAAAGAAAGGCTAGCAATTTTTTTGTTCGTAACAGGTGGAAATTTAAAGGTAAAATGCTAACTTTACAAATTCACAGAACAACAACAGTGGGAAATAAAAAGGCTGTGAAACATTCCAAAGAAAATCCACTCACGATAGTGTAAAAAAAATTGTCTCTTTAGACAGGTCACCTCTTTCTAGAATTCATTCAGAAATTTATAATTCATGCAAAAAGTATTATGAATGAAATGGATTCTATTATTCAAATTTACATTATTTGTCTACATTGTAGCAGCCATTCGTATTTGAATTGTAAATGCCTTTTGATAATATATATATATATATATATATATATTTTCATTTCCTAAGAAATAAAATTAATCTACTTAATACCATTTCTGAATGAATAAGAGGTCTTTATTAAGCCCACTGAAAACTCTTGGTAAAAATTACAGGTTTAGCTTGTAATTTGTAATCCAGACTATGTTTAATATCTTAATTTTTCTATTTAAAGTTAACACTACTTTCTTATATGCTTCTAAAATTATAACTTGAATTTTGGCAAGACATAAAATTTATTTTTCCAAGCCTGAATTTTCCCTTTGTAAATTAAAAACTATAAAGTATTATTAAACACATTTTTTCTACAGACGCATTCAAAGGAAATATCTGCTATAATTTTAATAATGAAGAGCAATAAGATCAAGGTTGTAGCAAGTATGTGTATATGTGTGGGTGGGGGGGGGGGAATCAAACTCTTCCCGAAATTTTGCAGATTTGTTGAAAATTTTTAAATTAAACTTCATCTTTAACCCTCAACATTATGCATTAAAATATGAAACCTCTTTTACAGACTTCGGCGGTGAATAAGAGAGTTCCTTGAAAGGAGTTACAAAAGAAAAATATTCAACTCACTTCAAGAGTTAAACAGTATTACCTGCTCTCACAATAGGTGACTCATAAGGGAGATATACATCTGTGTATAAACATTGAATCGAAATAAATCAGTATTAAATCTGATAAGGAAGTTTTAGAAGCGAGAAAAACTGCCCCTTATAAAAGGTGGCCTTAAATAGAAGTGAACATTTAGACAGGTTTTGTTTGCTGATATTTATTCAACTGTAACAGATAATTACTTTAAATGACCTTACTGAAAATATCATTCAATCATTCCAATGTGAATATTAATGTTGTGAATATGTAGTGGGGGGGGGAGGTATGCCTCCAGCCCCTAGCCCCCATTTCACTCCTTGGTTTCGCCACTAAGACAATGTCCTATGTACGAATGAATTTCTCAAGTTTTAGCGCAAATCGGAAAACGAAAAATGGTACGTAGAAATCCAGATAAGTGGGACCAAATGTCAGTATCTCACAAAAGCTCTAAGGATTTTTTTTTAAATTGGCGATACACCTTTTAAACGTCCTTTCGTATATATTTTTCGTTACTTCAGAAAAATGTATAGGTGTCCTGATTAGATAGAGAAATTATAGATCTTTTCGTCTTAAAAAAAAAAAAAAAAAAAAAAAAAAAGATTTTTATTACGCTTTACTTAACATGTAATAAACTCTTTCAACGTTTCATTTAGTTCATTTTTTTTTTAGACAATAAGATCTTGGTAACCATTAGCAACGTTGAAAATACGAGTTTGTACGACCTTTCTCTCTCCTTCATTTTCCCACATTTATTTAGGTAAATTATACTGATATTTTTTTCCTTACATAATAAATTAAATGGGTTTATATAATCTTCTTGATTAAAAATCACTGTCTTTTTATTCGTTCCTATTACATGCCTTTCAGAACAGATGTGCTTTTTCATACAGTCGGCAGCAAAATTATTGAAGCACACAACTACATATTTCATATTTTTTTTTTCTTTGTTTAACCGCTAATTTTTTTTATCATCAACTTACTTTTTTATAAACAGCATAAGATCATGACTCGATGAATATTTAATTAACAAAATAGTGTTAGGTGCGCATCTTTAGGGTACGAATTATTACTAGCGCTTCAATCATTTTGCTGCCGACTATATGTATGCGATATCACTACAGAAAAATTGGTAAGAGTCCTGATCGATTAGGCCAGCTTTATGTCTTCTAACCACACTATTTCCAAAACAAAAAACGATCGAACAACTAAATTCTACATTTATATCAAGTCCGGTGTCTACTGTGAGGTCCTAAATTACTAGAGAAAACGACAAAAATAAAGGTTTCGAATGTGTTTGTTAACGAACAAAAAAGCTGTCGTGCACATAATGGAGACGTGGAGGATCAAAATTTTGATGGATATTATACTGATGTGTACTTGCACGTCTCCGGGCTGCCTTTAGGGGGTGAGTCCAAGACAGTCGCGAACTGGCAGTAGTGTAATACTAATGGGGTGTAAAACCCACGTAACTCAAATCCTAATGGATATCATTTAATAGCAAGAGAAATTTTGTTACTTACCAAAAAAAAAAAAAAAAAAAAAAAAAAAAAGTGCAGGTAGTGGGCAATATAAATAGTGGAAATATTATGTATCACTTATATATTTGTGTGTGTGTGTGTGTGTGTAAAGGGTCGAATTAGTAATCAGAGGACTGTTGATACTCGAGCCGACTAAAAATTGTTGTGTACTGAAGATTATTGCAACAAAATCCGTCGTGGCTGCAATATATTATATGTTCTATAAAAATACACTTATCGCCAAAAGAAAATTGCGCACTAAGAATGAGTTGTCAGAATAAAACGAAATTTTACATACACTATTAAAAAAATGCAACTTTGCTGCCAGAAATTCTCTATAATTACGGAAAAATACGTTTTGTCTGCGTAATTTTTCCGTAATTTACGACTTTTTCCTCAAATTACAGAGAATTTCTGGTAGCAAAGTTGCATTTTTTTTAACAGTGTACGTAAGTACAACGTTGGTATAAATAAATGATTGCAAAATCAAAGAAAAATGATCATTTATTGCAGGCTCGACGCGTAATGTGCCTAGTTTTATATAAATTGTATTCATTCTGTAAATTGCTAAAACCTGCGAAAATTGTTTAGATAAAAAAAAAAAAAATAATAAAATAAAAACTTTAATCAGGAAAAAACAAATTGAGCGCAAGTGAAGTATGAAAAAAGCTTCATCTTTCATCAACACTTTTTCTAAGCATTGACTGTATGTTGTTATTTAGCTTTTTATAATTTATAATTCTGCATAAAGGACACTCGAACAAACGAAATACAAATTTTGCAGATAAACAGATGTTTAAAACAACAAATATCCATAACTATTACTTAAACTGACAAACTGATTTTCTTTTTAATTACATAGTATATCTTAATGGTGCTTCAAAAATTTCTGTTTTAACGAGCAGCATAAATATTACATATGTGATTTACTTAAAGATTAAACTTTGACGTACAATAACAATCACAAGACAAACTTATTAATTTTGAAAGGTTTTCGTACAATGATTAAATTAAGCTGATTAAAGAAGTATTAAGCATAACTTTTTGACAGCTTTCTTTATTTTTCTAAGATAATTACACTCTAATAACTATCTACGTCTTTTTAAGACCCTGACAACTTTAAGAAATCAATTAAAATTTTCAATAACCTTCAGGGAAATGTCTCTAAACTCCATGCAGAATATTTTCGAAAGCTTCAGATTTACACATAATAGCCAATTTGGGAAAATATTTTGATAAGTTCAAGATACGAAAGAAGTTAATTACTTTATATATTGAAAGCTGTATAATAAAAGGAGGTATTTTCTTTTAATAATTAAATACGCTTCTGTTTCGAAAAAGACATTTTTTTTTAAATTATTATTATTTAAGTTACACAAAATAAATATATAAATAAAGAGATCATTTTATCTTAAATATCTGGATAATATTTTTCTTAACACTTTCGTGACCGCTGACGTAGATTCACGTCATTTGAAAATCTGTAACTCCGCCAGTGGGCGCTTCTTTCAAAATTTGTATGTTGTTTATTTCTTAAGTATATACCCGATATTCATATTTTTACAACGGAATATGCTATGGATACAAATACTTTATTTAGAAAGAACATAATTATAAAATATATTTATTTGTAATGTAAATGTAAATGTAAATGTAAATACAGAAAAAAAAAGAAAAAAAAAAACAATCTGAAAAATTGTAACTTGGAAGAATAAAGCCTACAGGCGGATATTACTGTCAAAAAGACAAAAGCAGGCGGTCGTGAAAGTGTTAACAACTGAAAATATCAAATACATACAGTGGGAAAATTGAAAGAATTTCAGTCAATTATTTCCAAATTATTATTCGTGAATGTACAGTTCCTCCTAGAAAAACAATTTAAAGGAAATACAGAATTTATTTTAGGAACATACTCTATCTAACATAAAATACATACGTTTGAAAATATTTCAAAATCTATAAGTAATATTCAATAAAACATCTTCATACTAAAACATATGACGAATGAGTAATCAATCGAATTTCACATATATCACCAAATATGTATTCGAAATTTTCCTTGTATTTAAAATTTACTCGTGTAATTAATTTCTAAATTTACAATTGAATAAATCATATTAATAGTAGCATAGCCTCCTAAACTAGATGTCTTCCGCGTGGCTCAGAAATTTGGCAACAGTTCAAGTGATAGACAGCTCCACCTGGTACAGATTGCACGACTTTTTTATTTAACAGCCACCAAAAATTTTTAAAAGTGGGATTTGATATACATGAAAGGCGAACAGAATAGAAGAAACGTCGATTATATATATCATATACCACTTCTTAAAATTATTGGTGACAGTTGAATAAAAAGTCAAGCAATCTGTACCAGGTAGCGCTGTCTACCGCTTGAACTGTTGCCAAGTTTCCGAGCCACGCGGATGGCATCTAGTTTAGGAGGCTATGATAGTAGTTTCAGTAATTTTATTTGAGGCGTAAAAAACTAATTATTTTTTATTCCATCAAACATTATAATATAAATACACACACACATATACATGCCATATACTCTCACATTTTATGACCAACTCCTACCACACATACATATATACACATATGTATAATTTGTTTATCTGTTCGCAAATTATTTGGAGAAATATTGCGAAGGATTAAGAATATTTTTTAATATGATTTATGTTTATGTATATATATTACATCCCTATGTTTTTTTGGACTGAGATAAAATTTAAAATCAGTGTTACATTATAAGTATAACCACGCTATCGGAAAATTACCACGCAAGCTCCGCCCACCAGCGTCTCTAATTAGTTCTAAACATATCCATGATTCAATTTTTTTTAGAGCAGAAGAAAAATTTTTATGATCACTAAAACAGAAAAATAAAATTCGGTGTAAGGTATCATGAATTAAAAGTATCTTGTTTAATGTTTGAAACAATCAAATTTTTCCCAAGATTGTTTTGTTAATTTGTATTCTTAAAAAAACTTTATACTCTAAAGAATTTCTTTTTTTTTTTTCTTATTAAAGATTGTAACATGATTTTTACGAAAATGACAGATTTTAGTAAAGTTGACAATACTTAAACAATTAATATGGAAAAGCAATTAATATTCAAATTTTGCAAACCATAGGGTAAGTACTTATTATCTTTTGACATGTTTCAAAGTTTTTTGAAGCTCTATAAAAGATATGTACTTTCTACGCACTCCATTTATATTGCAAGGAAACTTCTTTTTGAGAATATTTTAAATGTATTTAAAGATCATTTAATTTAAAACTACGCTGTAAAAATAAATTCTGTTGAATAAACAAATTTTTTGCGTGAACCGCAAAAATTTCAGTGTTTAAGTGTGTTTCAATAGATAATTTTGTTAGATTTAATATTTACACACACACACACACATATGTATATATATATATGAATGTTTTTTTTTTCTTTAGCACGATTGGTCGTACTATTTCTTTCAGACAGCATCATCACCAATTTTAATGAATCACTTTGAATGATCACCTTTTATCGAAATATATAAAGCTGAAAGTTTGTCATTGTACCCGTCAGTGTATTTAGTCCGAATTATTAGATTTTATTAAAAAAAAAAAAAAAAAAAAAAAAAGTTGGTACACTTATTATTCAGTACAAAATTTAGCTAACGCCGTATTTTTTTAGTTCAATCGGATAATTAGTTCAAGAGATATTAAATAATAACCCTATTGTAACTTATAAGTAAATTTATTTTTGTTTATGTCAAAATAATAATAATAATAATAAAGGTGCAAACTTTTTTTTTTTTAGGACTGAGGGCCTATTAGTCTCAATCTGGAATTTTTGCGTTTTCGATTTCGATAGTTGGCCATTTGTCGAAGTCTAAAATTTATCGAAAATATAATTGAATAATTTGAAAACGATGTTATAATTTGAAAAAAGAAGAAAAAAAAAAAAAAAAAACTAATAGCCCTCCGTCCTAAACTAAATTTTGCTTTTGCCAGAATTTCATCAAAATCTTTTTTATTATTATTATTATTACTGAAAGAAAAAAAAAAGAAAATTAATAATAATCAGTATCGTTACAAGCGATATCGAAAAAGTTTTTTTTAATAATTTTGAATAAGAAACAAAAGTGCGCGTGAAATAATATGAAATAAAAATAAGTAAAAGAATGGATTTAATGATTTAATGTTTTTGTTTTTCGGGGGCTGCTCATGCATATAAAAATTGCGTATTAAAACGAGTCGAAGAAGGAAGCGAAATAAGTATTGAGTTATATTACGATAAATACGATATATAATGTGATACGATATATTAGACCTATCGTCCAGAGTTAGTAGGCATTTTCGTTGAAAGAAATAGTTTGTTCGTTCGGTGCAACTTGCACATTAGTCCCGTGAGGTACAACTTTCAAATTAGTCCCTTGAGGTACAATTTGCACATTAGTCCCCCCTTTTATTATTATTATTATTATTATTATTATTTTTTTTTTTTTTTTTTTGAACTAATTAAAATACAGTTCAGAAAAATAGTGCAAATTGAAGTGGAACAACTTCAGTATAGAACTCCTTTCCGAAATTTGAAATTTTGCACTGAAGTAGATCGGACGTTTCTCGACAAGATCTTTAGTTACGCAATTGCAGTAGCCATTTTAACTCATTCCCAAAAATTTAAAAGTCGCCAAAGCGCTCCTATGCTAAGGCTATACCAAATAAATTTTAGGAAATGAATGTTGTAACTGATGCTGAGGAAATGAAGCACAGTTACTGTATGCCTTTATATGGAAGAATAGATTAAGTCCTATTGCATTAAATTAAATTCTGTTTTGTTCAAAATTTTATATATAATATTCAGAAAACTTTCTTATATATATATATATATATATATATATATATATATATATATACAAAAATTAATGTAATGTCAAACAAAATATTTCGTTAATAAATGAAAATTCAAAGAAATTTCCATTAATTTTTTAATAGTATATTTCATGTGTTGTCGTAAAAAATTTATTTATTACTTGTAATTGAAAACATAGTTTAAAAGAACAAAATAATCTGAAAAAAAAAAAAAAACATTTTATAGTTTTAATCAAACCCTTTCTTTAGATATAAGTCATTAAAGAATATCTGAAAGAAATTTTCGCTTATAGAATATATCCGATAATTTATTCAATTTCTCTTTTAAAAATGATATTCTCTTGAAAATCAATATATTATCTTCAATTAAAATCATGTCGATGGTAAAAACTTTAACTTTTTGAAATTTAAACTTTACTGCGATACATTTAAACTCCGTTTTTATTGCATTGCAATAACGTTGTAAAAAATTGTCGTATTATGATTTGTTATGTATGGAATATATGCACTGAGAAAAATTTCTGTAACCGACATTTAGAACATAAATTGTGGCTCTAGTAAAAATAGTTCCTTGTCATCCTTATAAATTCTAGTCCCCTTTGAAAGCGAGTTCTAGAAACCCCTATTAGAATTCTAGAGCATTTGCCTATATTTCCGAGGGGTGAAACTTATTTAAAAATCTCTGCAAATAAATGTGAATATACAAGAGGCGGGTTTTAGCAACTATAAACTTAACTTATGACCCAATTCTATAAGATCAAGCGCGAATTTCTCGTAATATAAAGTATTCAAACTATTGTTTCACCATCTAGAATTCTATGGACTAGAAATTCTCGATCATTTAGTCTATTCAGCTTATTGGCGTGCCTTATATGCATAGCTCGGAAATCTATACTTCTGGTTTAGAGATTTAAAAAACGACAACTTATCCGTTCTAGATGAAAGCGGTATATCTTTTTTTTCTCAGTACAGAATATTATGACTGTAAAATTAAAGATATGGTGAAATGATTTTATTTTGTGCTTCTATAGTAATAGCGCAGAGATGAAATTAATGCATCTTTTATTTATTATTTATTATTATTATTATTATTATTATTATAATTATTTTATCAACTAATATTTATCTTATTTCATGACAAAAAAATTCTGTAAAAATATGATAAATTCTTTTCTATGAAAATCATAGTAGAGGAGAAAAAGAGAAAAGTTCATCCCAAAAATAGTCTACGTAACCACAATGCTCACAATGTTTGACTTATTTATTCATTCATTTATTTATCTTAAATTAACAAGTTTTGAAAGTAAGTATTTTGTAAGTTTTTAAAAATAAAATTAGGATCATTTATATTCTGATGTTTTTATTGTTCAAAAGTACCTAACAATAGTCTATAGCCTACAAATAAATCGCCAATGACATCCTACGAGTGAAATGCTGCAAACATACAAAATGAATACACCCTTTTTTCTTCCAGTACCTGCCAAACGTAGATGATGGATGCATTGTATTCCGTCAAAAATTTCGATATCGAGTTATACTGAGAAAAATTCTATAACTGACATCTAGAATCTAAGTTGTGGCTCTAGAAAAAATAGTTCCATGTCATCGTTATAAATTCTAGTCCTCTTGGAAAGCGAGTTCAAGCCCTATTACAATTCTAGAGCGTTTGCCTATATTCTCGAAGGCAATGTTATTTAAAAATCTCTGCAAATAAATGAGACTACAAGAGGTGGTTTCAGCAACTATAATCTTGGTTTATTACCAAATTCTAGAAAATCAAGTGAGAATTTCTCGCAATACAAATGATTCAGAATATTTAGAGTATTCAGAATTTTGTTTCACCATCTAGAAATATGTACACTAGAAATTCACAATAATTTCGTCTATTCAGTTTATTGGCATGAATTACGCGCATAGCTCGGAAAACTATATTTCTAGTTAAAGGATTTAGAAAATGGCCACTTATTCATTCTAGAGGAAGGCGGTATATTTTTTTATCAGTGTACTACGTAATTTACATGCTTTAAGATCTTCTGAGCAAAAAAAGCGATTTTTGACGACTGGTCAATGTGTACGTGTGTGGAGAATCTGTTTACTATCATACCTCCAAAAGTAAATAAAGATAGAACAGCGAAACTTCAGAATTAAGAAGGTCCAATTTACAAATGATTTTGCGAACTTTTGGTAAATGTTGGAAAGCCGGAAGTGCGACACTGAAAACCGACAGGGAACTGGAATTCCATATCTCAAAACTGCTCTAATAATTTTCTTCAAATTTGCTGTATAAATAAATTTTTAGAAGTCATTTTGTATGTAATGCACTGAGAAAAAAAATATACCGCCTTTCTCTAGAATGAATAAGTGACCATTTTCTAGAAAAGACCATTTACTAGATCATTAACTAGAGCGTTAAACGACCATTAACTAGAAATATAGATTTCCGAGCTATGCCAATAAACTAAATGGACGAAATTATCGAGAATTTCTAGTGTACACATTTCTAGAGGGTGAAACAATATTCTGAATACTCTAAATATTCTGAATCATTTATATTGCGAGAAATTCTCGCTTTATTTTCTAGAATTGGGTAATAAACCAAGATTATAGTTGCAGAAACCCGCCTCTTGTAGTCTCATTTATTTGCAGAGATTTTTAAATAACTTTGCTCTCTAGAATATAGGCAAACGCTCTAGAAGTGTAATAGGGGATTGTAGAACTCGCTGTCCAAGGGGACTAGAATTTATAAGGATGACATGGAACTATTTTTTCTAGAGCCACAATTTAGATTCTAGATGTCAGTTACAGAATTTTTTCTCAGTGTACTTTCTTACATCAGGAATATTAATATTTGTGATGTATAAGTAAGTCAATTTTAGATTTCGGAAATGCATTTCTTAAAAAACTAACTCGATGTTAGATGATCTTACGTATGTAATTGTTATTTTCCAGTGAATAGATGAGTGTATCATGTTTTGGTGAAAATCGGAAGTGTAGCCAAGATTCGATCTCTCAAAATAAACTTTAATGATTGTCTTCAAGTTTGCTACATAGACCCTTTTATATATTCTTTCGCATGTATTACTTGGTTATTACAAAAAAAAATTGGCTGGCATCCCGGTTAGGTAGATCAGTTTTAAATATCAGAAATGAATATTTAAATAATATTATAGTTTTAAAAAATTGCAGAACACGCTTTTATAAAAATGTGAACTAAAAAGCACAAAATATCTATCTTAGTATTAAAATTCAGGTTAAGAGAAAATCGTGTGAGTGACACACCATAATATTTACATACATTTAAATCTTTAATTAAAATAACTTAGAATTAAACTAAAACCATTTTTAAAAAATCTCCCCTGACTGGGATCTAACGCTAGACCTATAGGTTCGTAGCGCGGAGCTATACCTCAACGCCACGCCGTTCACGTAGATAAAGTCTTTTTTTACAATATAGATTTTTTGTTTGCTCCCAGAGCGGTTACAAACATACAAACATACATACATACTTACAGGTGAAGCTAATAAAAGCGTGTTTAAAAAAAAAAAAAAAAAAAAAAAAAAAAAAGAAGGCTATATCGATTTTTTTTTTTTTTTTAAGTTGTTATGTAAAAGCTCTTTTATATGATATTACGATGTCTGTATTAGTTTGCAGTTAATTGAAATTTTTATCTTTTTCAATAAGTGAAAACCTGAAAACTGCTTCAAAAATACATAAAAATTTTCTATTTAAACTTTGGGTGGACAAAAAACACAGAAGTTCGTACTATGGCATAGATATCAACATTTTAATTTATTGCGGAGTATTTTTAGCCCGACTTTATTCCATGCCACTTATTTTTTTAAAGTAATTTTTTTCTTATTTTATCGAAGTTATATATTAAAGAAAAATTTTCTATAAATAAAGTGGTGCGAAATAAACGCGGGGCTAAAAATATCCGGAATAAATTAAAATGTTGGCATCTATGCTATAGTAGTAGTGGGTAATGAAGTGTGGTTGTTACACAACGTATAATTATTTTCCAAATGTGATGAAATTTTCATAGCCACAAGCATTTCACATTTCTGCCCTAAAATAAAAATTCTTAAAAATAATTTGAAATATAAAGTTTTATTTTTTATTTATTTGTTTGCTTGTTCTTTTATTTAGATCGAATTATTTTTGTTACAACGATAAAACTTACAACTAAACTAATAATCATTTCAATTGGGGATAACAAGTAATCACGACAAAAGACAGTTTGTTTATTTACCCTTTTTTTTTTCTTTCTTTATGTGTGTTTTTATTACAAATTTAGGATATTTTTACCATGATGACTTTTATTTTTGGAAACTTATGTACACTTGTAAGATTTTGTTTTGTTTTGTTTTGTTTTTTTTCCTACCGAAAATTTTTAATAAGTGGTTTAGCATTTTTATGTGATTAAACATGAAAAATTTTTGCAAAGAAATACTGGTGTTGAAAAACCGTACAAGTTGGTACCTATGTTTATGCCTTTTTTACTTATTTTAGACAAATCTATTGCATAACTTTCAAATTAATACAACCTAGTTAAACACAAATTAGATCAATATGCGTATCACACTAGTGAATTGATTTAATAGCACACTTAATTTAAGAATTTATTATTATTACTATTATTATTACTTATATAAATTCTTTGCACCATTTCCTATAAAATATTTTTACATAAATCACTGTTAATACAAATACTTTAGCCATAACAATTCATCTTTTATCACCAATTTTTTGCTATACTTAAAATGTTTTTGTTATTGGAAAATTTCCAAAAAATAACAAGGCTTTAAAATCTCTAGAATTTTTAAACTACATTTTATCATTAAAAGAAATAATCACGTTAAAAGACATAAGCGTCTCATACATTTCAATTTATCATTCTTAATTTAAAAATTATTCATTTAATAACTGCTCTGTGTTATATATGAATAACAAAAACCCTTTCAAAAAAATTATCACTTAACATTAAGAAACAAATTACGCGTGGAAGAAACACAAAGTCTTAAATATTTATTTGAATGTAAAACCTAATTAGTTCTCTTTGAGGACAAAAATACAACAAAAGAACCAATTAGTGATTGTTAAAAACATTAAGTATTAAATGAATACTGCTCACATTTTTCGATATATGATTCTTTTTTATCGAATGTGTTATGGTTAATAAATACGCACAATAAGTGTAATTAATTGCTGGAATCATTTATTTTATATTCATTGATATTATTAATTCTACATTTTTAATATGTTTAAAATGACTGTTTGTGTTTTTCAAAAGCAGTTTGTTAAAGAATATTAACAAATATTAATTTAAAGTTGTATTATATTCACTACATTACTCAGATATTCAATCTATAAATTATATTTTTAAATATATATTTTTTTAACATCTAAGCTTTTGTTTTCTCTAATTATAAAAAGCATACTTTTTATGATCTTTTTAATTACCGTAAATGTTATCTGATTTGTATTGCAGAATTTTTTAATTAAACTCATCTTAAAATCGTACCTTTTAAGATGTTATTTATAGACAATAAAACAGTCTGTCTTTGGATATTTAGTTTTCTCTAAGATGAAAATCATTTGCACTCATCGTGTTAGACAATTTCATTAAATAATAGTTTTAATAAATTATTTCCAGTTAGTGAATTTGTATTGGACAATATAGAAAAAAGTCTTGTGGTGGACACAACATACTAGTTTGAAATTGTTTGTCTGCGTGTGTGGGACAAAAATTTTGTGGCGACTATATCTCAGGAACTACTGCAGAGAATTGCATGTAAATTTACCTGTAGATGTACCTTGGCATATATTAGTGTCTATCAACTCTCGGTAGTGATTTACGCAATATAAAGGAGGGCTGTATCTTAAGTTCTATCACGTACAATCAACCAAAACTTGATATCTGAGAAGGCTATTATGAAAAATTATTCTGATTCGATTTGCATGCATATCGGCTCATAGGTAGTGCTGCTATATTGCAATTTTCCCCGAGAGAGGGAAAACTATACTTGAACATCTATGGCATGTAACTGCACGAAACTTGATATGTGAACTAACCATTATGAAAACGCATTTTTAAGAAGTTATTTATAAGGAATAAATCTGTCTTCCAATGGATATTTAGTGTTAGTTGTGTCTAACATGAAAATATTCTTCATTCATCATGGTAGATAATTTGAATAAATAATAGTTTTAATGAATAATTTTTACTACGTGAATTTGTATAAAAAATTATCGAAGAAAGTCTTGTTAAAGCCACAACATACTAGTTTTCTTTAAAATGTAATTAACAGAAAGCATTTCGTGTTAACGGATAAAATTCATGTATTTAAGCTATGGTTTATTATGATTATTATCATCACTTTTATCATCAATATAAATAACTTTATTTTAAAAATATCAATAAATATAGACACCATTATTAAAGATATCTAAAATATAGTCATCAAAATAATAAATATATTTTCAAATAACAAAAAATCTGGTGTGAAGCAACCACACGTCTTCCATTGCTTACTATTACATGTATTATACACATTTTTTGGAGATAATAAGATCAGAAGACATAAAACGGACCTAACAAATTAGACACCTAAAATTTTTATGATAGGAGAAAGCTTATACACATGTAAAGATCGCTATGTAAAATCGATTTACATAGCGAATTTAAAAATAGTAAAAAGAAAAATATCGGTTTAGCCATTTTTCGAAACATTAATTTCCGACATCTGAAACTGATCTACCTAATGAGGATGACTGTTAATTTTCCTTTAATAACCACGTAATACATAAGAAAGGATATCTAAAGTGGATTTATGTAACAATTTTCAAGAAAATCTTTAGAGCCGTTTATGAGATACCGACTTTTGCCATAACTTGACATACTCAATTATTAACCGAAAAACAAAAATTACATACAAAAGGATATTTAAAAGGCAGTTAATATGGTAAGTTTGAAAAAAATTCGTGCAGCCGTTCTTAAAGGAACGCACTTGCAAGGCCTGAATTTGAGCTATTTATATAGGACGCCTATCAATTTTCTTGAACTAACCAACTATATCATTCGAAAAGACACCTAATAGAGTGTTTATATAGAAACTTAGAAGAAAATAGCTTGAGCCGTTTTTGAGATACAGACTTACGGTACCACTTTCGGTTTCCAGATTCCTTCTGGTTTTCCAGTTTTCACCAAAATTTGGAAAATTCATCTGTACACTAGACCTGTCTCATTCCTGAAGTTTCGTAGTTCTATCTTTATTAGTTTCGGAGATATGATAGTCAGAAGATTCCCCACACACATACATGCTTACACACACACACACACACACACACTGACAAATTGCCAAAAAACTACTTTAAAACTTGATATCGAATTTTCGAACCAAATACAATACTTCCATTACCTATGGTAGTCGGGTAATGGAAGTAAAAATCGTTATTTGAATGACAGGGCTTTTAACGCTCTTCCTCTCTCTTTTTTACAAAATCTCTTAGTTTAAATGAACTTAAAATTATTATGAGTAATTGAAGTTATTTAAAAATACAATTTAAAAAGAAAGAAAGTAATAACTTATAGGCGTCTCATGCGTTTCAATTTATCATTCATTCTGACAATTGTTCGGTTGAATATTTGAACAACAAAAGCTTTTTTAAAAACTTACCACTTCTTATTAGAAAATAAATTATTTTAACATATGAAGTAAAAACAAGCTCTACATTACAGACTTGAACTTAAAAGTTCATTAGTTCTTTTCGACGATAAAAATACAATAAAAGAACCAATTACAGTTAGTCATTATTAAAATAATTATGTATTCAATGAATAATTCTTATAGATTTTTCGATGCATAATCACATTTCCATTAAATATGATTTGGTTAATAAATACATAAAATAAATTTAGGTAATTTCTGTATTCATTTATTTTATATTCATTTATTTCATTGAATTTACATTTTGCATATTATTTAATTTGAATGTTTTATTTTTCAAAAATACTTCACAAAAAATATTAATAAAAGATAATTTTTTAAATTGTTCTTTTTAAACAATGGTCTGTAAAATCTTAATGATCTGT
Organism: Salticus scenicus; assembly: GCA_963930645.1. NCBI lineage: Eukaryota > Metazoa > Arthropoda > Arachnida > Araneae > Salticidae > Salticus > Salticus scenicus. Next base: position 65,459,984 of record OZ005661.1, on the reverse strand, counting down.
AAAAGCTTTTAAATATTTAATGGTTTGTAATGATCTGTTTATTTTCAAGAGGATTTGGCTGTGTTTTTGATTAAAAACAAAATTGTCGGCTTTTACTCGCCTAGTGGTCGACGTTTCCAAATGAACCCTTTATTATTTATTTATTTATTTTTAATTACGTCTTTCCCTCTGAGTCTAAAGCTAATTTAAATTACCTAACATTTGTTTACATGATATCTTCAAATTAATATTATCATCTTTTACATTTTTATACCTGTTAAAAAAATAAATAAATAAATAAAATAAAATAAAATAAAATAAAGTTTTAAAGTTCAGAAAACTCGAAGAAACTATTTATATTATATTACTTTTGTTTTTTTTTTTACTATTATTAAGTTAATAATTATAGTTATTTTAACTATTTTGTTTTAGGTTTCCCTTTAATTTAGCTAAATGTTCTTAACATAATCTAGTGGCTTATCTCGGAGGCCGAAAAAGAAAACTACCATTTCGCCCATTAGTAGATTTTGCATAGCATTATTTCTTTTATTTTAAATTATCTTTTTGCCTTATTTAATTTATTACAAATTACGCATAAAATTAATTTTTTCTCAATATATTATTGCAACTATCACATAAAATATCATACATCATATCACATAAAATATCATATCATATATTTCTGCTAAATTATCTTTTTATCTGTTGTTTTATTCATTCCCCCCAAAAAACATAAAAATTTATTTTATTTATATCATCAAAACATTTTTTGTAGCTATAAGGTTTGTTGTGCATTATTGTAGCTATGACATTAGCGTTACCCCCGGAAATCTTTGACATTTATTATTAAGAAAATTCTAGTATTTACATTTTACAGCTTTTAAAGGAAAATCTTTTATATAAAAAGAAAAAAATGAAGAACATATAAATATTGAGATAGAATTATAATAATACTAGGAATTATAATAAACCAATGATCAAAATTTATTTTCTTTATATCAATCCTTTTTTTTGTAGCTATGACATTAGTTGTACATGATTGTAGCTATGACATCAACGTTACCCCCGGAAAACTTTCACATTTATTATTTAAAAAATTCTAGTATTTATATACTACAGCTTTTAAAGGAATAACTTTTTATAAATAATAATAATAATAAATGATGAACATATAAATATTGAGATAGAATTATAATAATACTAGGATATAATAATAAACCAATGATCAAAATTTATTTTCTTTATATCAATCCTTTTTTTGTAGCTATGACGTTAGTTGTACATTATTGTAGCTATGACATTAGCGTTACCCCCGGAAAACTTTGACATTTATTATTAAAAAAATTATTTGTATTCTACAGCTTTTAAAGGAATAACTTTTATAAATAAAAAAATAAAAAATAAAAAAGACAATGAAGAACATATAAATATTGAGATAGAATTATAATAATACCAGGAACTATAATAAACCAATGATCAAAATTTATTTTCTTTATATCAATCCTTTTTTGTAGTCATGACGTTAGTTGTACATTATTGTAGCTATGACATTAGTGTTACCCCCGGAAAACTTTAACATTTATTATTAAGAAAATTCTATCATTTACATTCTCCAGCTTTTAAAGAAATAACTTTTATATATATATAAAAAAAAAGAACATATAAATATTGAGATAGAATTATAATAATACCAGGAATTATAATCAACCAATGATCAAAATTTATTTTCTTTATATCAATCCTTTTTTTTAGAAGGTTTTTAATTGAAATTGACTTGGTCATCGTGTCTTCGTGTCACGCTAGTAAACAAGGCGCCTTCATTTTAAAGACAATAAAAGCTATTTCTTTTGTCGCTCTTTGGCTCAGTTGGAAAGAGCGTCCTGTTCATATCGCGGTGGTCGTGAGTTCAGTCCTCGGAAGGTCCAGCGGATGAATTTTTGCAGGTAATTAGTAGAAAAGGTATCAATTGATACAAGAAAATTTTTCGTTGCTTACACTAAGAATTTTTTGAGGAGTTTTTTTTTTTTTTTTTTTTATTTAGATATTGGAAAACACAAAATATTTTTGATATTAAAAAAGCAGAAAATAAAATGTTTTAAGTAAAAAATACATAAAAAAATATTTTTAAAAGCTTTATATATACGTATATATATATTATATTACTATTATATGAAATTGAATTTGTCATCGGCTTTTTGTCACGTTAAAAAACCAAGACGCTTCCAATATATATTTATTTAAAATAATAATAATGCAAGCGTCTCATTGTACCTCTTAATAAATCAGCTGGTCACAGCGTTATGTTGATAATGCGAGTTCGCTCCTTCGTTAATGTTTGATCCTCGCCGGGCCGAAGTGCCTACACAGTGTCCTAAGGAATTTTGATAGTTTTTTTTAAGAAGCTTCTTTTTGAGTTACTAAACGCACAAAATAAAAATTTCAGTAAAAATAAAAATAAAAATAAATAAATAAATAAATAAAAATATAAGTAAGAAAATAAATAAATAAAAATAACACTGAAAGTTTTTTTTTTTATTATTATTATTGTGGAGCCCTAAAAAGCCTAAAATTAAAAATTATTCTTGCAAAGACATGCTATAAAATCATAAAAGTTTCAACAACAAGAAAATTTTAAAGAAAAACATTGATATTTCACTTTTGTAAAACATGAAAATTTTAAATATTCCAAATATTTTAAAAAGCATTCGAGAACAATATTTCTTTTGTATAAGTATCTGTTAGATTTTTTTAGAATGTTCTATGATTTTTCTTGACAGTTCTTAGACTTTTGGTTAGAGCGTCATGCTGATAACGCGATGGTCCCGGATTCGGCCCTCGAAAGACGTTATACTACTTTTATTTATTTATTTTTTTTTTTTTTTTTTGCAGATAAATAATCGAAAAAAAAAAATGTCAATTGATAAACAAAAATCTTCCGTTGTCTACAAAATATCCTAAGAAATTTTAATTAGTTTTCTTGAGAAGCTTTTTCCTCTTTTGTAACTAAAAAGCACAAAATAAAATTTAAGTAAAAAAACATTTTTTAAAGTAAGAAGCTTTTTATTGTGAAGCCCTAAAAAGCAAAAAATAAAATGTATTCTGGCAAAGACATGCTACAAAGAAATGAAAGTTTCAACACTAAGAAAATTTTAGAGAAAAATATAGGTACTTTCCTTTTGCAAGAGATGAAAATTTTTTAATGTTCAAAATATTTTAAAAAGCTTTCGAGACGTTTGTGATTTCTGGCCTAACGAATGATTATACAAAAACTAATAACTAAGAATATTGGTCTCGAAAGCTTTTTAAAATATTTTGAACATTAAAAAATTTTCATCTCTTGCAAAAGGAAAGTACCTATATTTTTCTCTAAAATTTTCTTAGTGTTGAAACTTTCATTTCTTTGTAGCATGTCTTTGCCAGAATACATTTTATTTTTTGCTTTTTAGGGCTTCACAATAAAAAGCTTCTTACTTTAAAAAATGTTTTTTTACTTAAATTTTTGTAGCTATGACGTTAGTTGTACATTATTCTAACAATGACAATAGTATTAACCTCCGGGAAATTAGGGCACTTATTATTAAGAAAATTCTATCATTTACATTCTCCAGCTTTTCAAGAAATATGATATATATATATATATATATATATATATATATATATATAGGGAGAGAAAGAGAGAGAGAGAGAGAGAGAGAGAGGAACGCATACAAATTGAGAAATAAAAAAAATTATATAGTTGTGTTTAAATTTAGCACCATTGCGTATATCTGTCAATACTCTACTTGGTACTAGATTACATGATTTTGAAAGAATTTAGACGGCTATCACCTTAACATTACACGATATTTTCGCCAGGCTTTTAAAAATATTCGAAGTATATTCATCTGTAAACATAATAAATAACACGAACATTTTTAATTGTTGGATGTACATGGAGATACGTGTTACTGCAATACATGTATGATGGAATTTTACTCGAAAATATTGTTAAAGTCATTTGCAGTGTAAATAGAGTAGTTTGTTTTCGTAAATCGTCATCATGGTGATGTTTTTTTACTCACTGAATTTTTAGCATTTTATATTAAAAGTTTAGAGAATGAACTTATTGTCTTATAATTGGCATACATTTACATATAACGAAGAGAAAGACAGTGGAAATAAAAAAGGGGGTGTAGGGGAGAGTGTTGTACCTTGGGATACTTTTCACATTTTAATTTTTAACTTCTAAGATTGAAGTTAGATTTAAAGACAATATTTAAAAACTCCAACATTGAAAATAAAATAATACACAAATAATAATAAATTTGAAAGTTCAAATCTTATTCTTAAATTAATCATGTATTAGTTAACATGTAACAAAGTTTCCATTTTAACATTATATGATGCAAAGTCAACTGTGAGATTTCTCGTTCAGACCTCAGTGGGAGTTTAACACTCAGTGTTTTATAAAATATAATTCTCATATCCAAAAATAAATTTTTTGCTGTTCCCTACGCAATTTAAAAACCTCTTTGTTAATGACCTCCAGTATTTCAGATCAAGTTCGTAAACAAGGGATGTTTCTGGAGGTTAAAATAATATTTTATTATTATTATTTCAAATACTTTTGTAAATAATAATAATAATTATTATTATTTTTCTGTATCTATTTTTTTCTAATGTGTCTGTGATTTGATCATATTCAATGTTGTCATCATATGTAGTTGCTAAAATTGATTTATCAACATCAGATTCTGAACTGCTAATTTGTTGTATAGGGGATTCTTTCCTCTCATTCTGGATGAAGTAGTTTTCTGCTCTGCAGTTTCGATTTCAATTTTACAGGAGAATCTATTAAATGCAAGATTTCGTATTTCTTCTATTGCCATTGTTTCTTCAAGCTGAAGCTTCGGAAAATGCCCAAATCATTATTGGTGATGTCACATCTTGAGAATCTGAAGATGAACATGCTGCCCATACAGCTGTTAATACGTTTGTTACATTTACTGTTGTAGATTCGACAGCTTCTGTTGATTCAATGGGAGCGGGGACGGCGACAGTCGAGCAGTGATAGACAATCACGTGACCGCCTTCGAATTAGAGAACAAACATTCAAGAACAAAAATAAATCATTTTAAGAATAAATGATTACGAATAAGAATAAGAATAAGAATATCAAATACATATTAAATATATATAATTTTTTATTATTATTTATTTATCATCGATATCCTCAGGGCTCGAATACGGACCAAAACGTGTTGATTTAATTAGAATTATGTATAATGAATCACGAATTCTGACCTGCATAAAAAACAGTTTGAATTTAAAACGAAAGTTCAATCGTATGATCATGAAATCGCGGAAATATTTAAAAATTTATCCGCTAAAGAGAATGAGGATTATATGGATATGTATTTGAGATATAAGGGAGTGGTTTTTGATTTACTGGTGGAGTTAGAGGACAAAACAGAAGTAAACACGTGCGATTCAGATACTCACGCGGAAAATAAAGATGAGAAAAATGGTAAATCGTCTCTTATTAAATTACCGAAATTTGAACTTCCGCGATTTTTTTGTGAAACCGAAAATTGGATTTCTTTTAAAGAAATTTTTAATTCGACAATTCTACAGAATAATCAATTATCCAAAATTGAAACCTCAATATTTACATTCTTCAGTGCGCGGAAACGCAGCTAAATTAATTCGAGGATTCGCTCTAAAAGAGGAAAATTTAGATCAATGTTGGGAAATATTAAATGAAAGATATGAAAATAAGAGACAATTAGCATTGAGTCAAATTAACAAAATATTTTCTATGAAAATTGTAAAAGCAAACAATGCTAAAACTTTACTGGAGTTATTAGATACTTGCAATGAAGCCGTCAGAAATTTAAAAACTTTGGGTTTAGATTCTAATGCGTTAAGCGACTTAATTATAATAAAATTCATGATGGGGAAATTGGATGAATCGTTAAAACACAGATGAGAATTAATGTTGAATAGTGATAAATTGCCTGATCTTGATCTTTTTAGGAAATTCGTTGAGCGCGAAGCGCGCAGTGTTGAAGAGATAAAATGTAAACAAGACGTAAAATTCACTAATTCGAAGAAATCAAACAACGTATTGAGTACAATTGTGAAAAAAGAAAATACGTGCATTCTTGTAATGAGCGTCATGCGCTATTTAAATGTCCGACATTTAATTCAAAACCGGTTAAAGAAAGATGTAAATTTGTTGAATTAAATAAGTTATGTCAAAATTGCTTACGCCAAAATCATAGGCTGGAGAATTGTAGGATAAACATTAATTGTAAAAATTGTGCAGAAAAACATCATACATTACTGCATGTTTATGGTAGAAATTCAACTTCTGAAAGGGCGAATTATGTATCGCCAGACATTTCAGTTTCAAATAGTGCTCAGTTGTATTCTAGTAATGTTTTATTATCAACAGCACTGATTAAAATTAAGTCGAGTAAAGGCAAAATTATTCATTGTAAAGCTTTGATAGATAATGCTATTCAAAATTCATTAATTACAAAGGAATGTGCTAAGCGACTAAATTTGCCCTTCTGGATCACGTCGCATAGTATAATAGGGATTAATTGCGTTTTAGCAGAGACTGCTCTCAACGAAACAGAATTTAAATTCACTCCGCATTTTTCGTCGGAGTCATTTTCAGTCAGTGCTTTTATAGTTGATAGGGTTACCTCACCTCTCCCTAATTTCCAACTAGCGCAACACGATTGGCCACATATACAGGTATTACAACTAGCTGATCCAAATTATTATGTAAGTGGTCCCATAGATATTCTTCTTGGGGCAGAAATAGTCGCATCAATCTGCAATGGCAGTCCCTTTCAAGGGCCAGCTGGAACTCCTACAGCATTTTCCACAAAACTGGGTTACCTCCTTTCAGGTCGAATAGAAAGATTTAACTGTACAAATATCAGTTTAACATGTCATACTACTGTTGATGATGATATCAACAACACTTTAAAACAATTTTTTGATACAGAATCAATTCAAAATGTAGATACAAAAGGTATAGAAGATGATACTGTAGAAAATATTTATTTGACAACAACTAAAAGGAATAGTCAGGGAAGATATGTAGTTCATCTACCTTTTAAGCCAGATAAGGCACTAGGTGACAGTAAGTCAGGTGCTATTTCAAGATTTCTTTCCATTGAAAATAAACTTTAAAGGAATCCACAATTAAAGATGGAGTATTCGAATTTCATGAACGAATATATATCTTTGGGTCATATGACAAAATTAAATCCAGATAAAATTAATGAAACGCCACATTATTATTTACCGCATCATGCGGTGGTAAATGAAAACTCTGAAACAACAAAATTACGTGTAGTATTTGACGCCTCGTTTAAAACAACAAATAACAAATCTTTAAATGACATTCTATATATTGGTCCTAAACTACAGTCAAATATTTTTGACAATTTAGTAAAATTTCGAGCCAACCCTGTAGCGTTCAGTGCAGACATCGCCAAAATGTATCGTCAAATTTTAATGGAAAGGAAACATAGAATCTACCAAAGAGTTGTTTGGAGAGAATCTCCCAATGACCAATTATCTTTTTACGAATTGAATACTGTCACCTACGGAACAGCTTGTGCACCCTATTTAGCGTTACCCACGCTTAAGCAATTATGTGAGGATGAAAATCAGAACTTCCCATTAGCAACAGAAATTGCCAAAGACAATTTTTACATCGACGACTTATTGTCAGGGGCACAATCCCTTCAATTAGCAAAAGATAGAATAATGGAGCTGCAGGCTCTAATGCATGCTGGAGGGTTTAAACTTAGGAAATGGGCTTGTAGCCATCCAGAAGCCCTCTCGGATATTCCAGAGGAAGAGAAGGCTAATTTGGTCATTCATATTTTTTAGGATAAAGAAAAAATAAATCAAAGAGTATTAGGAATGTTCTGGAATTTAAGTGAAGATACTCTTCAAGTTAGAACCTTAGCTGATCAGCAAATCCATACTAAGAGACAGTTTCTCTCCGTAATTGCGCAAATTTATGATCCCCTCGGAATTATTTCGCCATCTACTATCATCTTAAAACTCATTCTCCAAAAATTATGGAAACTAAAATCAAAGTGGAATGAGCCGATACCCCCAGATATTTTGCAAGAATGGAAAACTTTTTATGAAGAAATTGATCAGTTTAAATCTATGTCAATTCCACGCTATTTAGGTTCAAGTATTACAGACAGTAGATATGAAATTCATGGGTTTTGTGATGCCTCTCCGAGGGCGTATGCGGCAGTCGCATATTTAAAAGTCATAAACACTATCCAAATATTTTTAATTGCTGCTAAAACTAGAGTTGCACCCATAAAAGAAATCACTTTACCCAAATTGGAACTGTGTGGGGCTGTACTCGTATCTGAGTTAATTTGCAACATTCAAAAATCCCTTAAATTTACTCATTCGACATATTGGTACACTGATTCTTCTATTGTATTAAACTGGATAAATAACCCTTCAAACAAAGGAAATAGTTTCGTGGCCCCTAGAGCCACCAAAATCAGAGCTCTTACTCACTTGGAATCCTGGAGACATATCCCAGGAAAAGAAAACCCGGCCGATTGTGCCACACGCGGATTGTCCCCAGCTAAGCTGAAAGCTAGAACTGAGTGGTGAGAAGGGCCAAAATGGCTCCATAGTTTTGAGCTACCACCCATGTGCACTTTACATTCAGTTTCCGTTCAGAAACAAACTCATCACCATCCGATAGATTCAAGTTCTGAGCCTACACTTTCTAATAGCACTTTCATATCACATATCACAAAATACTCTAACTATCTAAAACTTTTAAGAATTCTAGCGTATGTACTAAGATTTATAAATGACTTAAAAACCAAATCCAAGGAAAGTGGTCCTTTAAAGGCCCTAAAACTAAATCAAGCGGAAATGTGTCTTGTAAAAATTATTCAAAATGCCGAATTTAGTGATGAAATTGCCGTACTAAGGAAAGGAAAACTTTTAAAACCTTCACACAATCTGTTAGGTCTTGATCCTTTTCTGGATGAAGCGGGCATTCTTCGTGTTGGAGGACGCCGGCGGAACCACCCATCCCTGCGATTTCAAGAAAAACACCCCATATTACTTCCTAAGGCAAATCACGTCACTTCCTTGATAATAACATATTATCACCACTTAGTTCACATGCTGGTCCCAACTTAGTACTGTCACTCATCAGAAACAAATTCTGGATTCCCCACGGCCGCTCCACGGTTAAGGCAGTTTTAAGAAAATGTCTACTCTGTTTTCGTCTATCAGCTAAGCCAATAATGCAAAAGATGGGGGATCTACCCCCAGAAAGAATCACACCCATTCGCCCTTTTTCGAAAGTTGGTGTCGATTTCGCGGGACCAGTAATGACAAAATGTCAACATAAACGAAAAGCGACAACCTTTAAATCATATATTGCCCTGTTCATCTGTATGGCTACAAAAGCAGTGCATCTTGAATGTGTGTCAAATCTTTCTACAGAAGCATTTTTCGCAGCATTGAACCGCTTCATAGGTAGGCGGGGATACCCCTCTGACATATTTTCGGACAATGGCAGAAATTTTGTCGGAGCCCATTCTTACCTCAAACAGTTATTTGCTTTATTCAAAGAAGAAAAATTACAAAATTTTGCTTCCCAACACCAAATAACCTGGCCCCCGTATGCACCAAATTTTGGGGGACTCTGGGAAGCGTCGATAAAATTAGCCAAACATCATTTGATAAAAATCACACAAGGCGCAATTTTAACTTTTGAGGAACTTTCCACGCTTCTATGTCAAATAGAGGCTGTTATAAATTCGCGGCCTCTAACACCATTGTCCAATGCTCCTAATGATTGCACAGCTTTAACACCAGGACATTTATTGATTGGATCTGCATTATTAGAATTGCCAGAACCTTCTTTAACAAACAATTCTCTTAGTCTTTCTTCTAGGTATAAGCTCTTATTGCAGATGAAGGAGACGTTCTGGAAGAGGTGGACATCGCAATACCTGCCAACCTTGCTTCCGAGAGCCAAAAGAACCAACAACAGTCACAACTTTTCTCCAGGGGAACTCGTCATTCTGAAAAATAAAGCATCACCTCCACTCCATTGGGATCTCGCACGAGTCATCAAGTTGATTCCCGGAGCTGACGGTGTCACCAGAGTCATTGAACTTAACACATCTTCTGCTGGAACTCTTATTCGAATGGTCTCTCAAGTTATCCCTCTTCCGAGTATTTCGACTCCAGCTTCGGTGCCTCCCCGCCCCCCGCCCCCCAGTATGTTGATTCAATGGGAGTGGGGACGGCGACAGTCGAGCAGTGATAGACAATCACCTGACCATAGAGAGAAACTAAACTTTCATTATTTTCTTCTTTTTTTATTATTATTATGTTTTTCTCTCTCTGAACATATTCGTAAAAACAGAAGTACTTTATTCTTTAGTGATATCCATTCGAACATTCATACTGAAGTCGCAGTAAAATTATTCATTAATTGTTATATTATTCAAATAATAAGTACTATTCTGTATTATATTTATAATTCATTCAAGGCATAAAAAAAATGCCTTTATACGTATTCGAAATGTTTTAAACCTGTGCTCAAATACTTGAGAAATTCTGGTTTGTTCATAAAAATTCTCAAAGAAAAATCTATGATTAAAGGCAAATATAGTAATCAATCGGAGTTCATCTTTATTTCTGTGTGTGGCCTAAAATGTATTTCAAGCGACAACAGGAAATGCAGGAGAGATGTGAGTTAGCTTTTCCTTAATATTATGCATGCTAAAATTAGTTTCGTTTTTAATAAAAAATGGCATTTATGCAACTTAAAATTCATTATCCATTAATCTAATTCTAATTTATTCATCAGCTTCATTTAACACTTAAGTTGAATCTATTGGTCTATCGGATATATATGAAGTTATACAAAACGATTATTAATTATTATATTAAATTGTTATTATTAGAATATCTGAGTACGCCCACATTCTAGTCTACCGATAATTCTACCACGTAAAAAATTATCCGCATGCGTCCTCTGTGTCATAACTATTCGGTTGTGGCACTGAGCGGCATAAAGAACGCTTGTGAACAATTTTCCTTCTTTTCTCCCATTCCTTATCTACCCCCTTCTTACACTTTCATTATTGTAACATCACACCGGCGTCATCTCATGACTTCCTATAATTTGCATATTATTCTTAAAGATGTGTGTGGTATTTCTACAGGTGAAATTTTTGCATTAAAGTTCGATTTCCATGTGATTCTGAATTATCCTTAATTTAAGGACATGAGTTTATTTTCAATTACAGAGGATGGCATTTGATAAAATTCCCCTTTTCTCTTCATCTCTAAAATGAAAGCATTAAAAAGATTGGTATGTGTAGCATTGTACATCTTCTAAATTGGCATTAGCACCATATAATACACCAAAGTAGTATCTCATAATATCAAAAATTATATTGTCCAATTAACCCTTATTGAAATATGGGTTATAAATGCTTACTGTATGGTGTTTATGCCAATTCAGATGGGATGCAGGGCTGCTCATACCAAACTTTTTAATGCTTTCATTTTAGAAATAACGCAAAAAAGTGGGTTTTATGAGATTCATTTTCCTATAGTTAGAAACAAAATGTACTTTTGTAGCATTGCTATTTTCGAAAAATGTACAGGGCTACACAAAATGAATCCTCTTTTTTTAATCAAGAAAACATAAAATATATAAAGATAATTTTTTAGAGGTTTCTTTTTTCTTAATTAAAAACGAAGTATATTTATAGGTGACATCATGGAGATAAAATTCTATATCTGATCAACTATATTGGATCTCGTAAACAAATAAGTGACTCTATTTACACCTTATTCAACAGTAAAAATGATATTGTGCATTGTAATAAAATATACTAATTTTGTTATGTCGTGTGCAACAACAAACACATCAAAATATACCTTTAAAAAGTCCTGTCATAGATCTAATGCATCAAAAATCTTTTGGAGTCCCGGTGTATAAATTAATTCCTCTATTTATACCATTTTCAATAAATAGCATGTCACAAATAATATCACTTATATATGTTTCGAGACAACAGTTAAATGTTAATGGAGTGGACAGACAAACGGAAAAAAGGCAGACTTATCGAAAAACCGAAAGTATGACTAATCTGAAACATTGTTGGAAAGAATTAAAAATGCTTAACACTGCGGTAAATGCATTTCCAACAATTTCCAATTAAATCCTTGAATTTAGCTAATTATTTTTGTGCGGCACGCTCATATCTGCTTATCACACCATACTCTATAGTAAAACATGCTTTACTGCATATGAATAATAAATGTGAATTCTGTTTCGTTCAGTACAAGTTTTTTTTTTAATTATGCTTTATAGAAATAACATCTTATAAATATGTTGGATTCCTTTTTCTTTATCTTTTACTTTTTTTTTTTTTTTTTTTTTGAGTGTGTATGTGTGTGTTTTCCTGTACATAAACCAATTGTCCTATTTATACCATTTTAAATACAGAATATGTCATAGTGAACTTGAATAGAATATGTCAGTTTCAAGGAGCTCAAAAAATATTTACGGATGTTATAGCACGGAAAGTTAGGCAGACAGATAGTGAGACAGACTGAAGTCATAAATACTTTTCAACTTTGTTGGAAATGTTAAAAAAAAAGTTCCCTGTCCACTTATTATAATAACGTCTTCATTTAGCAACGAATTTTTTTACTACCGTACCCGGGTCAATACAAAGGGTAAAGCTGCTGCTGCAAGCATTGAGGACTCTATATATTGCAGATAGAGAAAACGTTGCCGAAGACAACGGTGATCCATACCGAGAATTGGATAGAATTCAATGGACAAAATTATATTTTTTTTCAGATTTTATATTTATAAGTGATTCATTGAAACACGACAGCAGAGAAATGCCGAAGTCCACTAGCATAATTATACAGGTATAACATATTTCATGATTTTTTTTTTTTAGTTTAGTTTAATATTTTCCGAGCTCTCCTATAGGATACAAAATAATACGAAACATAGTTCTCTTTCCGTATTTTCTTCGGCATTATATAATATTCTGTGTAAGATTCATGTGATAAGAGAAAAGAAATGCTTTGAAATAAATTACTAAAATCGGGAATGAGGATTTTGTTTCCATAGCGTTTTATACAAACTTCACTTAAGAAAAGAGCAACTATCGTCTAAATATATACCAAAAAAGATTTTTCACGTTGCATTTAAGTAACTATCTAACGATATTATGCGTCGTATCATATCACAAAACACCATTCCAGGAATCCAGAAAAGATTTAATGGAATTTTTATTTTATTATTCACGTAGGGAAGATGAAAGTAAATGCTTTGACTCACACGAAGAATTTAAATATGAAAATTATAATGTAAAGTGATATATTCTTTGGAGTTAGAGAAATATATGCAGATTGTGATTTTAAGGATTTTATTTTATTTATTTGTTTGTTTATATTTATATTTCATTTTATTTATTTATTTATTTTTGTTAAACTGAAACATATAACGTAGTTGAAATACATTCAACTACACTTTAAAAATGTAATCTTTAAAAAATTTTCATTGATATATTTCTATTTTCTTTTAAATTAATCATTTCTATTTTTCATTGGCGTAATGAACACACTAAAAAGCTTTTGCAATCTACAGAATTTTCTTAACATAAACGCAACACAGCTAGTCTCGTTATAACAATTGATATCTTGTTTACTTTACACAGAGCTTAAACTCTCCGTCCTTTTTATCAAGATGCTTTCAGAAATCCGAAATTCCCGATTTTTTACGTACCACTATTTTTATATAATAATTTCTATTCATTTAATCACGAAATACTACAGTGCCGGGAAAAAAAAAAAAAAAAAAAAAAAAAACTTTGCATGTCATTTGCCGTTCTTGTCATAAAAATATGTCGAACCGTTGTGATGACACGTGGCGTTAGTCGGTCACTATTTTGTCATCTCATCTTTACATTTTATTGCCGAATGCAGCCGTTTAGGCATGGATCTCTGGCTACATCTGGCTACATCCAGAATGATCTGCCACATCTATGGCTACATCAATCACAGAGATTCTCTTCTCTAGCAGAGTCTGAGTCAAGCATGAGATTTCTCTTCCATTTTAAGCTTAATCCGACCCACTGTGTGGAGTGGGGATACTGATGTAGGTTATCAAAATTTTAGCAAATGAACGAAATACTGGCTGGCAGGAGCAAAGAGCGTTAAGCCTAACTCTAAAGGTCCACGAGGTGAACTGAGTGTTGACAGGACAGGGAGAGGTCATCTGTGATCGACTAACACCACGCGTCGTCACTGGAGTTCAACACATTTTTATGGTGAGAACAGCAACTGACGTGTAAAGTATTTTTTTGCCGCACAAGTGCAAAGATTTTTTTTTTTTTTTTTTTTTTTTTTTGCCGACACTGTACTAGGAAAATAAGGTAAAAATTTCAGTATAAAAAATTGTGGTAACAAAAAAAAAAAAAAAAAAAAAAAAAAAAAAAAAAACAGAAATTTCTCATCTTTGAAAATATCCTAAAAAAAAAAAAAAAATAAAAAAAAAAAAAAACCTCTCGGTTGAACACGAAAACTTGAAAAGCGTATAAAGTCAGAGTTAAAGCTTCTAGTAAAGACTGACGCGTTGCATGTGCCATCTAGCGGCATTATTATTCTTATATGTTTTAGCTGAAAATAATCAATCAAAAATTATATGAAAACTTTGACGCTAGATGGCAGAAGCAGTGTGCCAAATTTTGTTGGAAAGCTACACTGTTGAACAGGAGTTGAAGTTAATGACGAATAAGGCAGTAAGATTCATTTAACACTTTCCGATGGGAGACACAAACGCGCTCAAATCCTATATATCAATATCTCAAATCCTGTGAAACTAAAATGTCATTTTGGCCAAACATTGCGTTATTTAAAACGTTAAAGGACCCTGTGGGACAAATGTGTGATGCCCCAAGTGAACGAGAAAACACTTTAGCAAGCAGGCGGGCCATTGTGTGCGTTTCTTGCTGGCACGTATGCGTGACAGTCGGCGCAAAAGAGTTAAGTGTGAATTATGTGATTTATTAATTAATCAGCGCCAACATTCACCGGATCAGTTGTTGCAATAAAAAGAAATATTGATATCACAGTTTTAGCTGGCAAGGAATAGGCTCCTGGAGAAAAAAATTCGTAATAAAATTCTGATCTATTAGAATTTTTTTTTTTTTTTTTTTAAGTAGTTAAATTAAGACACAATTTTATTTTTTCCTGTTACTATAAAGCAACGATAACAATCAGCAGACTTTAACCAATTTTTACATTTACGTCATTAGAATCGCTGTATGAATTTTAAATTTTGATTATTAATTTAAAAATCAGTAATTAATTTTACTTGTTTTATAAATTTATATTACATGTATATTGATTTCATTAACAATAACAAAAATATTATTAGCTTTGTGTGACTTTATTAAATTTGAATTTATATATATATATATATATTGATACTAAATAAACAAAATGGGAAATCTGACTGTAAGTTGCGATGTATAAGTTATCAAAATATTCAAAGAAAATTATGTAATTTTTACTATTTAATATATAAATGATCAAAATGAAATACATAAGCTCTCTAAGACGGCTCTTTGTTGAATTTAAATTATTTTTGTCACAAAGAGACCAACTCACTATTTTTTTTCATGGCATTCAATATGGCGACAATAAGATTCCACTATGTAGGAAATATTGAGGCAATATTTGATGGACATATAAAACAGATAGTAAGAACAAGATAAAATATCCAAAAGCTTTCCAAAAATGTTTGCAATGTTTCTTGATTATTAAAATAACCCAAGAATATATACCAACAACTCAATGGACGCAATATTAAAAAAATCTGGTGTGAAACAGACATACGAATTCCATTACCCACTATTACTCATATTATATGCATTTTTTGGAGATAATGTGATCAGACGATATAAAAGTGACCTAAAGAAGTAGAAACCTAACATTTTTCTGGCAAGATAAACTTTATGCATATGTAAAGACATATAAAACGAAGCGTCCATATGGCGAGGTAAAAAATAAGAAAAAAAAATTCTAGAGTTATATTTTGAAACACCAATTTTTAAGATCTACCTAAACTTCTGAGCTACCTAAACAGGATAGCTGTTAATTTTCCTCTAATAAATACGTGATACATAAGAAAGAAATTGATTTATATAACAATTTTCAAGAAAATCGTTAGAGCAGTTTTTGAGATATCAACTTTTACCGAAACTCAACTATTCACAGAAAAACAATAATTACATACAAGAGCATATTTAAAAGTGAGTTAATAGGGCGAGTTTGAAAAAAATCCGTGCTCCGTACAGCCGTTTTTAAAGGAACGCCCTAGCGAGACCTGAAATTGAGCTATTTATACAGGACGCCTATCAGTTTTTCTGAACTAACCAACTATGTCATTCGAAAGGACATCTAATAGAGTGTTCATATAGCAACTTAGAAAAAAGTAGTTAGAGCCGTTTTTGAGATACACACTGAACAATTGCCAAAAACCACTTTTTTGGACTTGGGGGACCTTAAAACGTGTAAATCATGTGAAATCTCGATACCGAATTTTCAGACCGAATACAGTACTTCCATTACCTACGGTAGTAGGGTAATGGAAGCAAAAAATAATAATAATAATTATATATATATATATTATTTAGAAAAAAAGGGGAAAAAAATGCGCTTTTAATCTTAAGAAAATGGAAATCTTACAAAAAATTTTATACTTTCCAATTAACTTCGAAGAGTGATAATGATGAACAGCCCTTAATCAATTTTTAGGTTTACATTGTCACTTCGCTATATAATTTTTAAATTTTGATTATTAATATGAAAATCAACAATTTGATTTTGGGGTACATTTACATGGCACAATAACTATGCGGCCACTTCATAAGAGCTACCAGGGTCACCTCCACGATTAGATTAAAATAAAAAATAAATAAATTACTTATACGCTTTGGAAGGAAGTTCCTTAACGAAGGTTTTGGTAGTAGTTAACTAGCAGAAATCGTCACGTGAAGAAAAAGTGTCACCCTCTCTCCATGCGAATTTCTCTAGCCAGAAAGAAAACCTCTCTAGCCCAGCAATTTCTACTTTTTCTTTCTAGTTACGGTTGCTAAGGAGAAGCGCAGAGGACCGGAGTAATGGTCTAGTACGCTGATATTCATTATTTTAGTTTATTTTAGAATTTCTTTCTCGTCGCCAATTCCTCGTTGAACATTGTTGTTTCGAATAGACAAGCATCATGCGCAGCCGGTTGTATAACCTTAATATTAAACACGTGGAAATTTTTGCTGCAAGAATTTCAAAGATTATCTTTGAATACATTGCAGACCGAAACGCAAATTATCTTGGATATGATTTGTAAAAGAAGATGTTTTTCATTATTCATATTTAACTGCCAAAGTTTAAAAAATCATACCGCAGATTTCATGTTTTTAGTTACTTAAAACTCGATCTACTATTATTTTCTGAAACGTGGGCGAGCAGCAAAGAAGAAATTGTTCTTCCTAATTTCAACTGCATATCTCATTATAAGCGAGATAATATTCGTGGAGGTGGAGTTGCAATATAGCATAACTCTGAAGATTCCGTCCATATTTGTACAGAAAATATGAAACAGACTTTGCCAAATGTTAGTGATTTAAGAAGTAGTCATTCATCAGTTGGTGACATTTGTTTAATTGTTTGTAAATTATGAAACGATGTTGACGTAGTTATTGTAGCTACTTATATATCCCCAAATCAAAAGCTTGAAGATATAACATTATTTATTCATCGAATGCTATTAGAATAGACTGAGGGAGGTTCTAAATTACTTAAACAAAATTTTCATAAAAAATGTTATGAAACTTCCACTTATATTGTCTGGAGATTTCAACATTAATTTCAATAATAAAGAAAAATATTGAAGAATTCACATCCTTTTTATCAGATGCATTTGATTTTATTATTAATAATAAACCAGCGCAGTTCACAACAAAATGCTGTACTACAATTGATGCTGTTTTTTCGAGATACATGGACAAAATTGAATCTCAAACACATGCATCTTATTATCGTTATTATAAGCCAATAATTACCACGATAGAATATGATATCATTTAACAAAATTAGTATTTTTTAATTATTATTTATAATTCATTTTTTATATTTAATTTTTAATAAACAAATATTTTTACTAAAATATTAAATGTAACATTTTAATTTAATTCCTTACTTTACATTATTTGTATTGCAAAAAAAAAAAAATAAAATAAATAAAATAAAAAATAAAATAAAAAATAAAAATAAAATAAAATAATAATAAAATAAAATAAAATAAAAATAAATAAAAAAAAAATAGTGAGAGAGAGAAAGAGAATAAATTATCTAGATCTCTATTCTCTACGTCAAATCAAACTTGGAAATGGAGAAAGGACGTAAAGAACTTCGTTCCTGACTGAGGTCCCCCGACCGAACTTTTTTTTTTTTTTCTTGCCTTAAATATTTTATTTAGGAGACAACTATTTTTTCAATTTTAACGTAAAATGGTTCAAATAAACGATTATTAATTATTATTATTTTAATTTACTAAACTTTGTTTTTGATTTTACAAACAGGGGCCAGTGTTAGTTTTTTGTCAAACAATGCTATGCAAAAGTATTATTTATAAAAGTTTATTAATTTAACTTATCAATACTTTAACTTGGCCTTTAACTTAATTTAAATTGGTGTTTAATTTAGCTTGGCCTTTAAAATATTGTTAAAGGAACAAATTCAAATTACTTCAGTGAATTGAAGTAGCATTTAAAAATCAATAAAATATGTTATTAATTGAACAGAACATTTCCTAACTTTAAAACATTACCTAGAAAATCATATTTTATTTTTTGGAAGAATATTCTAATTTCATGCAATTTCAGAAGGCAAAACAATTCCTAATGTATCATATACAAAAACAGACTATCATATACAAAAAATTGACTTAGAGTAAAGTGTATATACAAAATGTGAACAGATTTTTTACATTTAATGCGGTAAATAACGCAGTTTTATTATCTAACTAAAATGGAAAAATAATGTTTTGCGTATATCAGTTATTATATAATTAAAATGTGAAATACCTCTATATGCATATATAATATATAACCGAAGCAACAGTATTTTTTAATAGTATACTTTCAGTTTCATAAATAAAATGAGTTTAGCTTGTTGTTGTTTTTTATCACACCATTTATATTCCTATTTTTCAGAAATTAAGATATTAAATGAAATGTTATTTAAAAAAAAAAGAAAGAAAGAAAAAGAAAAAAAAATCTGGTTTTAATTTTCTTGAGCCAAAGTTTTACAATCACAAAATAGAAAAAAATTTAAAAAAAAAAAAAAAAAATTAAATAAATAATATCCAACTTTTAATTACCTCTTATAAACCTGAATATATCAGGAGTTTTTTTGTGAATCCTTTTTTGTGACCAATTACGTCATATATTCCATTTTCAAAAAAGAACATGCAAGAGAGGTATTACAATAAATGTCTAACGAAAGTCGTTTTTTACTGAGCAGATGACATCATTCCAGTTCTTTTAGAAAACTGTAGTATACCACTGCCACCTATCTGCGGATATATACCCAATTGAATCAGCATGTCTCATAACAGCGTTTTCATATATCAAATTTCATTCGATTATACGAAATAGAACCTAAAATAAGGTCTTCCTTTAAATAGCAGAAATCGCATTGTAGCAGCGCCACCTGTTGAGTGATTAACACCAAAATTTGACATAAGCTAATGTATTTCAAGGTGCATCTACATATGAATTTATATGCAATTCTATGCAGTACTTCCTGAGATATAGTTTTCCTTAAAATTACGGAAATCGATGTATAGGAACGCCACCTACATAGAAATTAGCACCAAAAGTTGCTACACACTAGTGCTGGGCGATGTTGACATTTCTTAAATCGATATATCGTTCATATAAAATACCGATATAAAGATATATCGATTTAATGCAGTGTTACCAAATGTTGTCAAAACGTTCTCTAGACTCCTCAAAACATGTAAATCCATTGAAAGCCAGAAGTAAAAAATTTTTACAAGTACTTTCTTATAATGAATACAAACGCAAAAATCAACAATGGACCATAGAAAAATTATTTTAGTTTAACCAAATAATTTTTTTTTCTCGAAATTATTATCTTAATCACAGACATTTATTTTTTTACTAAAATAAGGCTTTTGAAAAAAATCAGACTTCTGATAAAGATGTAATGTTTCTTCTAATTATTATAAAATTATTCGTTATTTTCCACAGTTCAAAATTTACACATCGCAACACAGTATAATTAATATAGCGCAGTTTTCTTTTACCACAAGTTATTAAATTCCAAACTGACTCGTGACGTGACTTTTGTGAGTAATCTTCAGAATATTTAAAAACACCCCAATTTATTATTATTATTATTTTAACTAATTAATAAATTCAGAACTTTATTATTTCTTATTACTTTTCAATCCATTAAAATGTTTATATTCCCCACTTACATACGAATGAATTCCAAAATGGCAATCAGCAGAAAATTGCTAATTAATAGAACTTCACACATGATATTAAATTTCTATAGTGTCTTGTATCCCCTAATAAATATAATTCTTAATTAAAATTTTCTAAAAAAAAAATTCTTAAAAAAAAAATTACAAGATTTTCTTTTATTGAAGATTTAAAATTTTTACTTATTTCAGATTAAATTACATCAAATACTGCAAAATACAAAAAGATTTAAATAACTATAACTCAGTATAGAAAAATAAAATTGATAGAAAGAACAATTTAGTGAATTGGAAGGGGGGGGGGGGAGCATCAACTTTCACCGTATTTAAAATTATTTTTAAATACCCATACTTGCTGTTAATAACTCACTTCGAAATAAATAAAAATTAGATATGTTTAAATGTTGTTGTTTAAATCAGTGCGCGAAATTTCCGTTCGCCAGCTCGCCATTGGCGAGTGGAAATTTTACTGTGGCGAGTAAAATTTCAGTCTAAATATAGATAGAATTCTTCCAGTACACGGTGCTTTATAAAAAAAAAAAAAATCGATTTAAAAACGCATGATCATGCTGATCTTATTTAAGGTGGCCAGATATCCTCTTTTTAAGAGTACAGTCTTCGTTTTCAACGCTCTGCCTTCATAAATGAAAAAAAAAATTACAGGACTAAAACGTCCTCTTTTTTTATGTTTTTCGTCCTCTGTCCTCCTTCTCAAATTAAAAGGATTTAGTACTTAATTTCAAAAATTTCGCAAAACTGGGAAGCTGTTGGCTGTCGACCGGTGAACAAAAATATATATATATATATATATATATATATATATATATATTGTCCAGTGACATTTATAAAAATTAGGGATTTTTCCTCTTGTATCCGTATATTACTAATTTAAATTATGGTGTACTGATCCAAATTCATCATTTGGGACAAAAATGTTTCCACCACTTGTGTAAAATAGCTTTTGAATCGACTTTTAAACTCATATTCATTCAATTTTGTGTCCTCTAAAATGACCTCTTTTTCAAAATTGAATGTCTTCTATTTTTCTTATAAAATAAAAGACACTGTGTAATTTCTCCTTTTTTTTTTCCAATAAAAAATTCTGGTCACCTTATACGTGAAAAATAGAGTAAGTTAATCATATTTTGTGGCGAGTAACTTTTCTTTCAGCGAGTGTAATCTCAGTTGAAATTTCGGGCCATGGTTTAAATTATTTTTGACAATATGACAATGTCATATTGTGTACTGAAATTAATGAAAAAATATTAATTATATAAAATATTCATAAAGAATAGTTAATTCACTTATTTAATAAACAGAAACTGGGGTTTCTTATTTTTAAATTATAGGAACTGGAACTATAACAAAAAATAGCAGAATAAAATACTAATATTGATAAAATAAATCTCCAATAATCAAACGAATTTTAAATGAATGAATAAATCTCATTTCAACTAGTCAAACCTAACATCTTAACCGGAAAGCTTTGTATCAGAATCGGTTTTCATTTTGATAGTGTGCACGCGTTTCGGCTCGAAAGAATGGTCTTAAACCGATATTCTCTTTTTCCCAATGCGCCTGCGTAACACTAAATCGAAACGGCACTTCAATCTACATGATTCAGTTGTCTATGACTGCGCATGCTTTAGACTGACTAAACCGGAATCTTTTTGAATGGATATATGACATTATTCCAATATATTCAATCGGGATTTTGATGATTTAGCTGTCTATGACTGCGCATACTTTAAACTATACCGGAATCCCTTTGAATGAACAGTTACCTGGCATTATTCCAACTTTATTCATTCGGTTTAGCCTGGAATCATATGTTCGCATGTCCGGATGTTTCTGCATCGATATTTTACGGAAGATGAAATATTTAAATCGGATAAACGATATTAGCGTTAAATCGATATTTTAATTTACATCGATATAAAGCCCAGTCCTACAACACACTAATTTATGTCAAGCAGCATCTACATATAAATTTATATGCAATTCCTTGCAGTAGTTCCTGAGATACAGGCGTCACAAAATCTTAGTCAAACGCACACATACGACAGGAATTTTCTAAAAATGTTCGAATCGTGTTCTGAACCTCTCAAAACGTGTAAATCCATTAGAAATCGGAAATCGAAAGTTTTTACGAATCTAATACTCTCTTATCTTGAATAGAGAAAAAAGTAAAAATAAAACATTAAAATACGTTAGAAACAAAGGATCCATTTATATATTAATTTACTAAGTAAACCCTGCATTATTTGTTAAAGAGAGACCTAAATAATCCACAAATATATTTGACCTGAACATTACAAATATAGCCTCCTAAAAAATTCACATAATATTAAAACACCGTGAAACCCTTTTCCAGATAATAGTGTAACAGAAAGTAACCATGCTGAGAAACAAAGTATTTATGGCGATCGCCATAGTGATGTCCAACCATTGAGAACAAAACAGGAAGAAATAAGGAAAAGGCTTTTATCCAAAATAATGTGGGCTTATGTTAAAGAAGAAAAAAAAATACAGAACGAAATAATAGCAGTGTACCAAATCAAGATATAATCTAACTCAGATGTTTATCAATCTTTAATGAAATTAGCTAGTTAGTGAATGTGTTTTGTTAAATGCAGTCATTCATGATCTGGCAATATATAAATTAGATTGAAAACTCACTGAAGAAAATTCTGAATTTATTGTTAGACTTAGTTTTATGAGACAGCAGTGATATTCACATTAAAAACGTTGTTTTATTAAACATGTTTTATTCATTTTTAAAGACTGAGAACGACAACTTAGCTTAAACACGAAATAAAGAATTTAATGTAAAAGTTACATCTTATTATTAGATGATCTTATTATTAGAAGATATATATATATTAAGACTGGAGTAGAATTACCTTGTTTAACACAATCTAAGAAAGTTAAAAATTGTCGATAGAATTGGTCTGTCTATTTGTCCGACTAACTGTAGGTGTAATTATTTCATTGATTATATTTAAAATGCCTTGAAAATTAAATTTTTTATTTAAGCTTACCATAGCATGTGTTTGCAATTGAAAATGGCTTAAACAGTGATATCGGCTTTTGTGCAACAACTCATGAAAGAATTCGATTACATTATGGTCTACGAAATGTTTCCATTAACACATTACTGCACAAAACACAACAAAATTAATTTGCATTATTCAGATGTATAAAAAAACGGATCCTATGGAGTATGCTATGATTCACATTGATAATTGGGTTATACACAGAAAATATGTTTTGCTGGAACAACACAAATTTTGTTGCATGACCATATATTTTTGTTGGCATAACCTCATCTAAAATTTTGTTAACAGGGGCTGCCAAATTATTTTATTGATTTAAATAAACTGTTTTGCTGTTTTAGCAGGTCGCTCGCTCGCTGGCTGTATACAGAGAGCTCTATGACGTAGCTTATCGAACTATACAATGACAGTTGCTCTTCCTTCAACTACACTATTTTAGTCAATCGAAACAAATTGGTTTGGAAAACAGCACAATAATATTGTTCGAATGAGAAAATAAATCTAAAGTCAGTCAACAAAATAAATATGGTTTTCTCATAAAAAACTTTTTTTTCGGTGTAGGTTGCAAAAACATTCAGATACGTTATGAGATATATAAATAGAAATTGCTCGAAATACTACACGCTTTTATCTATTTTCTATAATATTTCGTAAAAAAAAGTAATAATTTTCGTATAAATGTGCGAATCTAGGAATTTGTTTTAGTTCCATTCGTTTCTCCGTATAAAATTTTGCCAATAGGTGGCGCTGTGTAACCAGCATGTTCCTCTTTGAAAATCTTCTGGAAATTGATGACGATGTTTTCGAATTTTCCGCCATTTTCTGCAACTACATGTATAAACCAAAATACAAAGCTAGCGGTAATATTCCCCAAACTCATTATTCGTCTAATTTCACTTCATCACTGACGATATGCCTCAGATCGGAAATCTTGGTCAGATTTTTTTCGATGTTCAATATGTTTCAAGTAGGCCCACAAGAAGAAATTGTATAGGCCGAGATCTAGCAAATACAATGTCAAATACAGAGTTTGCTCATTTTGCTGTGGTAATCTAATGAAATTACGCGGTCATAAAACACTTCTTTGTGAAAAGCCAAAACCTTACTAGTCTAAATAGTCATTGAAATATCTAGCACGAATCAAATTGTTTCTGGCGACTTGTCCAAGACTTGAAAGACGGTCACAGATTTGTCCAAAATTAACGAAACGAGATATAACAAAACTACTACATCTACTACTACTATAATCTACTATCCTCTATAGTGAAAAAAAAAAAAGTAGGGCTAATGGTGTTTTTCTGTTTAAAGCTAGCATATACATTTTTTTTTCTTTTCTTTAATTAAAATAGAGATGGATGATTGCACACATGAGAATTCTCCATTTCACTCAAATTTCACAATTCTATCTGTTTACAGTGTGATTCTGATGAAATGTACTTCGTTTAAAAATCATGTGTTATTTGAATCAATATGGCCATTGTCAATGAATTACAGCATTTCGTTAGCAAAAGTTAATCCCTTGTCTCTCAATACTTACAGAATTGGCTGTTGTGTTTCAGAATTCGTATGGAAAATTTAAAAGCAATTTATTAGAACTCTGTTGAGTTGAGATGAGTAGGTTTAACGTCGCACTGCTTCGCAGTTGGCGAAAGTCTGGGACTCATCTCTAGGGCTGATCCGGAGACATGCCATCAGAATTTCGATCTTCAACGTACAGTTGGCAGTAAAAGTATCCGAGCACTAGCAATAATCCCTCTCTAAAAAAAGTACACTTAATACTGCTTTGTTAAATAAATCCTTATCGAATCATGATCTTAGTCAGTCTAGGAACATAATTCAACAAGGATTTATTGAACTAAACAGTATTAAGTGCACTTGTTTAATATCGGAATTATTGGTTAGTGCTCAGATACTTTTGCTGCCGACCGTACGGGATGGCAAACAGGCTTTGGTAATTCCCAGAGGTTTAGTTTTTGTACATGGATGACATTGCGGCCACGATAGATTTTACGTGCACCAGCCACCTGTAGAAATCTGTCTGTTGAGATATTCCTCAATAAGCATACAAAAGCTTTTGTAGGCCGATACTTTCGAACATGTTCTAATAGTATTCTAAATGGTGCGGATATTTGATATATTTGTGATTGACTTCCCTTGACAAATGTTCGCAAGAAAATCTTCAGAAACAACCGATTTTTTTTTGGATTTCTAAAACAATTTTATTTCTCTGGGATGAGGACCGTTACTGACATTAAGTTTGCTTTGTAAGGACATTCGTGTTTCTGTGTTCGCATTAAATTGATTGTTTTCTGAAACTGTAAATATTCTTTGCTGTAAAGAATACGCCATTTTCGTGCTTTACCAATGCTTAAATCGTTACATACTTCTCCACTGACAAACACACTAATGTATTTCTACTGTGAGCATTCACTGACATCCACTAATTCCTTATAAATAACAACATAGTGTTCCTGCGTCATCAATTCCTGTAATTTTGTTTAAAAAAAAAAAAAAAAAAAAAAAAAAAAAAATCTGAAGCAAACAAAAACTAAAACTGCAAAATAAAATCAATTTCTGACTTCGTACATTTAAACTTTTCAAAAATTACTTTAATATTTGTAAACTTTTTTTGTAATCTCTATTTGAAAACCACCAGTCTAGTTTGGAAAATCCCTCTAAAAATTCTTTTTACACAAAAAATTATTTTATATTTTAAATGCTAAAATTGAAAAGTATTTAACAGCTTCTAAATACGAATTATGTATTACAAAACTGCTATTAAATGTAAACATTACAAAAAATTTGAAAGTAATCAAAAGTCTTTTTATAAAAACATAGTTAACTTTTTACTCTTTATTCATATATTCTTCTGAAAATACTTTAAGAAATTTTATTAGATTCTTAGAATTAGAATGACCTTTTTAAGTAACGTGCCTTTTGGCTATCTAAACTGTAAAAGCATTATTCATGAAACAAATAAAGGTAATTAAGCATATTTCCCAGAACGTAAAGTAATTACAATGAATTAGGTAAAACAAATGTGTCCATCAAACAAAATGTAAAACAAAGGAATTTACTCCTATTGCAAAGAAAAAGTCTTGCAGATATTTCTAACATTCCTAATGTTAGCCTTTAATTGAAGATAAATAATGGATGAATTAATTTCAAATAAAACATTTCATTCTTAATTAGATGGTTGCTAGGACTTTTAAATGTTTGAATGTTACTTGTTTCACGAATTGTTTTCAATTTAATTCAAGGCTAAATTACGTTTCAAATAGATCCTATTTGATCCTATTCGTAAAATGTGCTAACATTTTACGAAATATTTTAGAGAAGATTAAATTGAAAACAAATAAGCAAAACATAGCAATTTCAAGTAAATAATTCTTCTACAAGTTTATATAATTCAAAAATCAAAACTAATATACCAATAAAAATGTTATAAAACGCTGATAACGGCCTTTTGCTTTTCAACAATATAATTTAAAAACGTTACAGCGTTATTTTTATTCATTTATATTGTCTAACATTTTCTGTCTGGTAGTTGGATAATTATTATATATATATATATATATTTATTTAATGAAATGTTAAAAACCTGTTTTAACTATCCTTCAATTACACAGGGCTGCGATGAAAAAAGTACAAGGGAATTGATAGCTGAACTTAATTTAGTTTTTGGTGCTGATTTCAAAAAATATCATGAAAAATTTCTATCACGATACTTTTTTCTTTTTTAATTCAATTTTAGTTCTTTTTGTAACACATATCATATTCCCAAGTAGCACAACAATAATGGCCGAAGTCGGAAATAAGACTATTTCAATATCGGCCAACATCGGACTCTGCTGGACTGGCCAGTGCAAAAATGTCAAGGTTTTTTACAATACTGGCCAATATTGGTAATCTGTATTGGTCAATATTGTATGTAATACTGGCCAATATCGTTTAAAGTTGGACTGGCCAATATTAAACACTTAATTTTTCCAATATAGGCCAATGTTGGTATCCCATACTGGACAATATTGTGTACAACACTGGCCAATATAAAATTGCAAATCACAACAGTAATGGGCAATATTGATATTCGACATTGGCTAGTGTTGTAATGCAATACAGGTCCGTATTAACTACAAATCTTGTCTATTTGCAAAAAAAAAAAAAAAAAAAAAAAAACTACAGATGGCAGACTGACAAATTATTTGAGTGCGAGCAATAATTCCTATATAAAAAAGTACACAACAAAATAGTATTAATTGTACATTTTTTTTTAAATATAAGAATTATTGCTAGCACTCAAATAATTTTGCTACCAACTGTATGCCATGTACAATTATTATTATTATTATTTTTTTTTTTTTTTGCAGATAAAAGAATGCATGTACAGTCAGCTGCAAAATTATTCGAGCACTAGCCAATAATTCCTATATTTAAAAAGTACACTTAAGTAAATCCTTGTCGAATCATGTTCTCAGACTGATTAAGAACATGACTCGACAAGGATTTATTTAACAAAGCTGTATTAAGTGCACTTTTTTTGGCAAGGATTATTGCTAGTGCTCGAATAATTTTGCAGCCGACTGTAATTTTACAACTTTTGATATTTGTATTAGATTTTTCAAAATTTTTTGTTTTGTGTGATTTTTTTTTAGTTTTTATGTGAAAACAGACACCTTTATATTAGCTTTAAACATATATTAGGCTGATTCCAAAAAAGTTCACACATTCATTTTTTTTTATTCTTTTACATAAGAAGAATTGTATTTATTTACAACATATAAAAAAAATTAATAATAATTAAAAAAAAAAAAAAAAAAAAAAAAAAAAATTGTTTCACATGTTATGGTTTAACTGCACTAAATAATAATAATAAAAAAAAAAAAAAAAATCCAAAAGCTGAACTTAAGTTGATCTTGAAATCAGAACTTGATGGTATAGGCGTCATTATCATAACAAATAAAATAATAATCTTTCAAGATGTCACAACAGAAATTGTGTAAGACAAACAAACTCATTACATTTTGAGGATATTTGGAAAACTGATATACCCAGAATGTATGAAATAATTTTCATCAGTCACAAATGTAGATGTTATGGATTTTTAAGTATTTTTATTTTTTTTTTAAGTTGTATCAATATAAAATGAATGAATCGTAATAAAACAAAAGGTTATATTATTTTTTTCTTACTATAAATAAATCATCCCAGAAGAAGTTAATGAACTGTCAGGGGTTTTTCTTTGCAATATAAAATTTTCTTAACACCAAATCCAAATACCTTGAGTTCTTTTCACAAACTTTTTTGCTGAGTACCCAGTTTTCATCAATTTTTCTGACAATCTGATCATTTCTTCTGTTGTAATTGCAGAATGTCACCTTAGTCCACATTTCGCATTAGTTCGATGTTATTACATGATTTACAGTTTACACTCAACTACATGGTTTACCACATCGTTTACACACAGCTTTCATTAAATGCACGAATGAATTGACTGTTTCTTCTCTTCTGTTGTAATTTCAAAACATCACCTTGTATCCAGATTTCACATCAGAATCACATCTCTACATGCATGTACCTGTTAAGATATCGACAGTTATGCGGTTGGTAGTATAATTTTGATGTAGGAAGGCTATAACCATAGTGGGGGGGAAGAAAATTTCAATTCCCCCTCAAAATGTTGCAAATTTGTAGAAATTTTTAGAGTAATACATCATTTTTAACACAATAATATGCACTAATACTTGTACACTGTAAATTTTCTGGCTATGGCCTTTGATATTGGTATTAGTACTACCCTGATAAAGACTAACCAAAAAATCTTCCAGAACAATCCGAAATGATAAAGACCCAATTAACCCCTTAGAAAAAGCTGTAATCTACATATAGAATTTTATGAAATAAGAACCTACACTGGCATGAATAAAAAATCTTAGCCTAGCTGAAGAAAAAGTTTGTCCCATACCAAGCGAAAACAAAGAATGCTTTTTTTTGTTTCCAAATAACTGTAGTTATTAAAATCCATTCTTTAAATTACATCTGATTTTATTTTCAGATTTTCCATTCAAACTAAATATTTTTACTTTAAATGCACATTATTTTTGGCAAAAACATGAAAAATGCATACCTCAAAATAATAATAATGATCCATACTGAGAAATTCACAAATTAAAACTTCTGTTTATAAATTAATATCTGATTATTTTATCTTTTTGCATTTTATTTTATACCTAAAAAAGTTTGAATTTTTTAAATATAAATAATGTAGAAGGAAATTTCACAATCATTTTCAGCTACTAATGTTGATTATTTTAATACAGAATATCCTTAACAAAAAAATTTATTCAGAAAGCATCTTTTTTTTTTTTTTTTTTTAAGCATAAAAATGCTTACTGATTAGGAAAATAATTTAAACTTTTTTACTTCACATGCTTTACATGCATTTCAACTAATTTCCTCTATTTTGTGTTCATTTGTTTGCTTATTTTTGATTAACACTAATATATGCGATTAAATTCTTTAATTATATTTTATTAAAATGTCTGAAATTTAATAGCATTATTACATAAATTAATATAAAAATATTTATTATTCAAAACTGAAAACTAAATAAAATAAGTAAAAATTAAGATAAACCTATTTGAAGTTTAACTTAAACTTCAAGTAGGTTTATTTTTAAACATCTTTACTGAGTATAGAAAAAAATTCATTGAAAATTAAAATAAAAAAAAAAAAAAAGACTTTTTTTTCCACAAAACAATTTATTAAATTTATTTGCATGATTTTACATTATGTTTTTGAAAATTACAAAAATTCTGTATTTTCAGATATTTTTACATCTGATTTCCGTATTATTTTAACCTACTTGCTATCACAATCTGGAGCTCTTGCAAAGACTTCTAATATAGTTGTTAATGCAGAGTTTCTCCCAGGTTTAAAAATGAAAGGATGCTGCTAGTAAAATAAATCACATTTTAGATTTTTGAAGTCAGTTTTGGATCCTTAACGACACACTTGATATGAGAAAAAATTTACTAATGTATGAACAAATGTTGATCATCATGCACAGTAGTTTTATCAGGGATGCCACTCTAAAAATTCGAAGAAAGAGGAAATCATGCCTGAAGTAAAATTTATGATAATTATTGTGTAATTTTATATGTGAATTATGTGAATTAATATATAACAAAATAATACATAAAATATAATTTGAATATAATAATTTAAAAATAGTTACTTTGCAGTCAAATGGTTATATTTTAAGTAGTATAAAAGAATGATGCTTTATCAATAATAAAAAAATATTTTAGAAGTTTCTAAATAAACCATAGTCTGTAGATCAGCAATAATATTAATTTAACATAATTTAAAACAAAATAATTACACATAAGGAAATTTTTCTACCTCTTTATAAGTTCTGGAATCTAATAAAACAAGTTTATCATGAATGCTGACACTTATGTTATGAATGGAAAAAGAATGAACATTGCAGAGCTTCGTCAGGTTGTTTAATGGCTGACTGCTACTTTTAGGGGGGTGAGGGACCTCATAGTAGAAAATGCAAGACGCGAGACGTACGTCGAAGATTTTTTTTTTTTTTTTTTTTTTTTCAGCCTGCAGATTATTTTCAACACAGTAATGTGTAGAAATTTCAAGTCTCCCAATTTTGATCGGAAATATTGCAATTTCCAATCTTTTCTCCATCCACATCATAAATGGCAATGTTCATTTTAAGCACACTTTATCAGATTTTAGAAGCTACAAAGAGGTGGAATTATTCAATATTTTTCACTTACGTAATTATTTAACACCGCCTTTCCTCTTCGCTAACAATCAGCGATAGACATCTCACAGAATCATTGTGATTTCCCGTCTGTTTTCATCCACAACATAAAAGTCAATATTTTCTTAAAATCTTATTTAATTAGATTCCAGAACTTATAAAGAAGTAAAATTGTCCAATATCTCTCACTTTTTTTTTGCTGCTTCCCCCCCTCCCCCTCCCACCATTTTCCCTCTCTCCTGCTAATGAAAAGCAAACAATTGCTCCGCAGAAGTATTGCAATTTCCAATTTTTCTCCATCCATAACTCTTTCAATTTACTATATTAGATTCTAAAACATGTAATGAAGTAGAATTGTTCAATATCTTCCCACTCATATATTTTTTTTGTGATCCCCCTCCCTCCTTCCCCACACTAACAAGGGTAATTAATTTTTTATACCAACTATAAACAAAGCATTTTTTAGCTTTGTTTTAAATTCTGGTTTTTTGTATAGTATCCGTTTTGAGGTGTCTTGAATGTGAAAGTCTAACTTTTAGCAGTTGATCTCTATATCTGTTATCAGCATAATTTAAAAACAAATGATTACAGGAAATTCAAATTTGGTATTTGGAGATTCATATTAAGTTGCTATTGAAAAGTTTGATTAAGATTGGTAAGTTTTAATGCAAATTAATTACGGCCTTAAGGGTTTTTTTTTTTTTTTTTTTTTTCAATGTAGGCATTATAGTTGAACAGGGGGATGGGTGAATGTGGGATTCAGAATTATATGTGAAATAAAACTGTTCCTAAACCTATTTTACATTATTTTTAAAATAGACTGATCTTTATTACTTTATTGATCTTACAAGCTTACACCTTAATCTGCAAAATATCTTTTTAGTATTAAAATGCAGGGAGAGAAAGTCGTGTGAGTGGCACACCAGATTATTTTTCATTTAATTAATTAATTTGAAAAGGAAAAAAAATTTTTTTAATGTATTTATTGAAAAAACTGCTAATATAGTAGAAAGGGTTAAACAGATTAAAATGTGTTTAATTAAAATTCATTTTATTATTATTATTTTGTTTATATAATTAATTCATTTGAAAGGAATATTTTCTCTTTCTTTTATTTATTGTATTAGTCGGAATGAAATGGTAATATAATAGAAAGAGCGAGAGCTATAAAATACATGGTGCCAAAATTGAAATGTTTAATAAATGCTGAGGTAGAGCCATCTTGATAGTCGCATTTTTAAATAAAAACAGCTTTTGTCGTCTAATAAGTACCCAAATTGAAGTGCCCAGGAAAGATGCTACGGTTAGCCACGAGTATGTGAAGTGAGGTTAAGAATGATTTAAAAGGATTTTTTTTATTATTTTTTTTAATACAATAAAAATTAAAATAGTGATTAAAATGTTTTGAAGATTCAATTAATTCCTGCGACCAGCGAAGCAGGCGAAACTTGCTAGTATTAAATAAATGCAAACTTATGACAGAAATACACTTACTGATTCTCGCAAGCCTTTTTTGTGTTACTTATAGCACTGCAGATTATTTTCTAATGCCTAAATAGTTGTCGCAGATTGACAGAAAAAAATCTGCTACTGGGTGAAGGAGGACAATATAACTATGTATATGAGAAATATTGAGCAATCCTACCTTTTTAAAGGTTCTAGAATCCAGTAAATTAAGTTTAATGTGCACATTGATATTTATGTTATTGATGGAGAAAGATTGGAAATTGTATGATGGATCGGCGATTATTAGTTTGAGAAGGAGGCAGACAGAATAAATTTATAAAAAGCGGAAATCTGCCGCTCAGTAGAAGTGTGGAAAAGCAGCATCCCTGTTTTATTTATATTTCTAGCATTTATGTTCGATTTAAAGTCTATTTTCTACAAAAGGCAGTAAAAGTACAATTTTTTGTAACGGACAAGAAAGGTGAAATTTTTTTGTATGAAGAGTAAGAAGGGAAGAATTTTTCCAATCAAAGGGCAGGCAGGAGGCAGCACCCTCCCAAAACTGTCTGGGGGAAACTCTGTTAAAGATAACAGTTTGAACTTTTTAACAATTTCTTCTCACACTTCCTAAAAAGAAAGAAAGAAAAATAATTATAAATAAAATATACATGAACATAAAATCATATCAATTTTCTTTCTCTAGATAGGATGCAGGGTTTCAAGTACCATTGGCCAAGAACTCTTACATTGGCCATTATGGGATTACTTTGGATAGCAATAAAATAAAGATGTTTCCTTTAGAGATGCAACGATTATTCAGCTGAGGCCGAATATCAGGTCCATTATTCGGCCCAGGCCGAATAATTCTGTAAGAAATGTTTTTATTTATAGTTACTCAATATAAATAAAAACATTATATTACACAATACATTTTTTTAGTTTTACAATTTATATTTGTCATGTTTTGTGAAAATTTTATTATCCCCCCCCCCCCCCAAAAAAAAAAAAAAAAAACTTTCATACCTTGAATGAATTTTATCGTACCATTTTAATGTAAGGATCATGTAAAAACTTTTATGCTATATCAATAAGTGCAAAACATATATCTGTAGTAAGCTAACATAATCTGTTAAATTTAAAATTAATCTATACAAAATTGTTCCAACTGAACCATACAAGCAAATTCTGATTTTTTTTTCAAAGCATAATGAAAAAAATTAATATTTATCCTTCGTTATTTAATAATAATAAAAAAAATCCTTCCAGTGATATTTGTAATTATTGGGGGCGGGGAACGAAAAATTAGAAATTGAGTTAGACTGTGCAAAATTGGTATACATAGGTTTTGGAAGCCTAAAAGTCTAATGAGGATATTTTCGAAAGTGTAAAATTATTAAAGGGGGGCAGGGTTTAAGCTGAGTAAAAATTTTCTTTAGCAAAAAAGCTAAAATCAGAAGAAAAGCTTTAGCAAAATGCTAAAATGCCAGAAATAGTAGTAAAAGATGAATATCAGTTTACACATTATTCTAAACACCTCGATATGTTTGATTTCCATTTGTCATTTAAACTTAAAAGTTTTTAATCAGGTCTTTAAAGAGTTATACACAGAGGGTAATTTTTTTTAAATTTGAAATGAAAAACGAAAAAGTAAGACTGTAAGATCAATTTGAATATTGTACAAGCATATATTTTAACTCATTTATTGGCAGACATGAAAAACATTAAACTTTTTAGATTATTACTTTATATTGTAAACTTTTTTTAAGCAATATGAACGTCTTAGATACGACTTATATTCTTTTTCTGGAGATATAATTATCACTATAGCATGTAAAACTACATTTAAGCTTATACTGTATCTGAAAATAAAAACATAACTTACCAAAATAAAAAATAAGGTAAGTAATATAAGTGTAATTTGTTTATTACTATTCAAAGCTTTTTGGTTTACAATTTATAATTTTTCTTTCATTCATATTAGACCACTTTACAAATGCCTCATGTTTTATTTACAAGTTGATTTCCTGTATGCGATTCTTATGTGTAGTTCAGTGTTTGATTTCCCTTATATGCATGAACCAATGCATTTTTCTTGATCAATGTTGCGATTTTTTTTCCCATGAAAGATTTGTTATAATATTTTCGCTGAAGATTTTTTTTTTTTTTTTGTGTGTTTAGTAAGATGCTTTAGCAAAAAAGCGAAAACATGTTATTTCATTTGCGCATTTTGGATAAGTCTTTTAGCATTTCGCGAAAAATGCTACCGTAGCAGAAACACTGAAGGGGGTGGGGGGGCAAAAAATTAGAAATTGAGCTAAACCATTCTAAATTGGTATTTATAGGTTTTAGTGGCCAACGAGTCGAATAAGGATATTTTGGAAAGTGTAAAATTATAAGGGGGGCAGGACGACCAAAATATTAGAAATTGAGTCAGACCGTTCAAAATTGGTATGTATAGATTTTGGGGGCCTAAGAGTCGAATGAAGATATTTTAGAAAGTGTAATTAATTATTAGGGAGCAGGGGGGGGGGACATAGAAATTGAGTTAGGGTGGGGAATAAATATGCGTATCCCAGGAATGAAACTTTTCAGGGCTTACCCCTGAATTCAGGGTTTTTGAAATTTTTCCTGTTTCTGATTTTCATGTAAATTATTTTGTTTTTACAGAAATTTCTTATTTTGAATGTTTAATTTGCCTTATAATGCATTAAGAACTCTCCAAATATCATTTAATACAGGTAGCCATATGATATTTCATTATTAAATCTTGCCTATCAGCATGTAAAGATCAGTTTTCAGGGTTTTTGCATGCTAGGTAGTTTCACCCCTGGTATCCCTTAATCTGTGCGTGCACAGTGCGCACGGGTCTACGCTGCCGACGGCAGTGGGGACCCGATGTAAGTTTTTACTCGATCAAAAAGATTTTTTTTTTTTTTTTTTTTTTTTTTTTTTCAATGAGCGAGAATATGGATTTTTGAGGATTCATTCATTATAGTGATTCATTTAAAAATAGTGACCCGCTAGCGGGCGAAGCTTACAAGTATCTATTAAAATATGACTAGACAATACCTCATAAGAAACTTGCAAAGAATTATTATTATTAGAGATTTTATACCCTGTTCTAGTGAATAAACAAGAGATATTATTAACGCTATATAACAATACAAACATTAAACTATACAATTTGTTAAAAAATAAATAAATAAATAAAGTGTGAAAATAGTGTTATTAAAATAGTATTTATTTTGTTTTTACAGAAATTTCTTATTTTGAATGTTTAATTTGCCTTATAATGCATTAAGAACTCTCCAAATATCATTTAATACAGGTAGCCATATGATATTTCATTATTAAATCTTCCCTGTCTGCATGCAAATATCAGTTTTCAGGGTTTTTGCATGCTAGGTAGTATCACCCCTGGTATCTAAAGGTAGAAATTAAGAAATTTGGTTGGTGGCCATTGGCTTTCATTTTTTTAGTGGCCACTTTAAAAAAGTTAGTGGCCACTGGCCACTCGCTGATAAAAGTAAAAGTAAAATAAAATTTTCTTTTCTTTAATTTTTTCAATGTTCAGTCTCGAAAAATCATTAAGAAAATAATTAAGGTAGTCAACTTTTTTAAACTCATCCACAATAATACATTTCTGATAAATTTTAATAAATGAAATAGGAATAGATTTACATAATTTATACTATGAATGTAAGAAAATACTATTCAATACAAAATTCATATGTTTAAAATGCTATTTTGGTTATATTATTTTATAACAGAAAATTCTGATTATATTGCCCCTTCACTATCCTGAATGGTGTCGATTTTCTACTTTTTCAAAAAAAAAAAAAAAATCTTTGATTCATGAAAATATATTAGTATATGTAAATAAAAAAATATATTTTTTTAATAATACTTTTTTATTTTGCAAGTTTCTT
Source organism: Salticus scenicus (assembly GCA_963930645.1). NCBI lineage: Eukaryota > Metazoa > Arthropoda > Arachnida > Araneae > Salticidae > Salticus > Salticus scenicus. The sequence goes on along the minus strand of OZ005661.1, from coordinate 65,423,165 downwards.
TTTTTTTTTTTTCTTGTTACAAATGAATTATAAATTAATTTTTCTTTAATAATAATGAATTTTTAATAATTTGCAATTATAATCCCACTCTCTAACTGAATTTAGAGAGTGTGGCTGTAGTCGAGATTTCACAATGAAATTGTAGCTGTCACTTTTTAAAAAGTTAATTTTGACATATTTTAAAATTAGCAGCACTAATTCATCTTAAGGGGGTATTCTGGTCTAGAAAATTTAAAAAAATCGATTTTTTTTTTTTTTTGCATATTTTGAAAGTTTAGACTTTCAAAAATATGATCCTAAAAGGATTTTTCAAAATTCGAATTATTTTCGGAGATACAGCCGATTTTGTGACGTGGCGTTCGAGCCGGCCGTTTGGGATGTAATAGTTTATGTTAAGTAATATAGTTGGGATGTAAAAGTTTTGGATGTAATAAAGCCTATTTATACCAGCTTATCATCTGATGATTTATTACATCGATGTTTGGGGTCCGAAACACAAAATAATAATGAATCACTGAATTGTTTCCTAAACTTTAAACGCGCTTTTCTCGAAACTGCTTTTTTTGAGGTGGTTGACATGATATTTCAAGTTCTACTGAACCGATTGCTTTGAAATTTGGTATATATCTTGTTTATACAACTCTCTATCGCGTCTGCCTTGGATTTTAAAAAATTTTGATTTTCAATATTTTTAAAAAATTCGAAAAGGTCGAAAAAAGTCGGGTAAAAAAATTTTTTTTTTCAAGTCGACGCCATTTTGTCATTTTTTTTTTAAATGGTCAACCCGATAGCGACATCTTTATTAATGAAGAATTTGTTTGATTTTTTTGTTTTAGATCACTACAAGGGTTGAAATCATGTCAACCAGGACGCACCGTTTTTTTTTAAGCCCCCACTCCATCGGCCTGTATCTCGGCGAATTTTGGTTTTTTTTTTTTTTGTGATTTTTTTTTTACATTCTCAAAATGTCAATAAAAAACATATAAAAAAATGGATAGTAAAAATGTTTTTCATTTTTTTTTTATCTTACTTTAAAAAATGCCTAAAATTCAGGCTTCTAGACCAGAATACCCCCTTAAGGATAAACAAGATCTTAAGCTCAATCATTAAATGATAATTCAATATAGAAAAAAAAAAAAAGAAAGAAATCAATTTTAAGATATTATCAAATTTGTAATTTAATGGTCTGTAGTATGTAGTACATCAGTGTAACTCAGATTAGGCATGACAAATTACATATAACTGAAAAATAAAATAGTAAAAGAACAGAATGCCTTCAAATTTCTTTCCCTTTCGTATAAAAAAAAAAAAAAAAGGCTTTAAATGTGCGTTCCAACTTTCTTTTGAAGGACTTTTTTTGGACGAATGTGAATTAATTTTGGACATTTGGAGATGGGGCTATTGAAGCGAAAATGCATCGAATGACGTTTTTAATTTTTCTGCGAACGTAATACAATCAGAGTTTCAGCCAATTGATTATCTCACGAGCTTCCTTTTCGTCTCTTTCTCCCGAAAGTCGGCCGAAACTCTCATTTTGACATTTTTTAAAAATCAAAATCTAATACTTTTATAGAAAAATGGAAAAAAGCCATACGTTTTTTTAGTATATGAATAAGACTACCTGCCAATTTCCAGTGTTTACTGTTAAAATTGAAATCCGAAAATGCCTGTAAGTGGCGATGTTAGATTTGAGAAAGCCTGAATTCGAGGAGCACGGCGTGTTTACTGCGAAAACGCTGCCGTGCGATCCAAGTTTGCATTGGAATGGGGTATTCTATAAAGAATGGGTAGAAGAATTTTAAGTGTTTACTATTAAAATTGACTTCCGAAATATGTTTGCAAGTGGCGAGGTTAGATTTTAGAACAGCCTGAATTCTTTGCGCGGCGCGTTTACTGCGAAAAAGCCGCCGCGGAATCCAAGTTTGCCTTGGAATGGGGTATATTTTATAAAGAATGGGTAGAAGAGAAGTGGCCACTGCAGTGGCGGCCAAAGGCAATTTCTTTAGTTGTCACTTTTAAAAATCTAGTCGCCATGTGGCGAGTGGCGACCAGTAATTTCTAGATTTACTGGTATCCCTTAATCTGTGCGTGCGCAATGCTCACGGGTCTATGCTGCCGACGGCAGTGGGGACCCGGTGTAAGTTTTTTTCGATGAAAAAGATTTTTTTTTTTTTAATGAGCGAGAATATGGAATTTTGAGGATTCATTCATAATAGTGATTCATTTAAAAATAGTGACCCACTAGCGGGCGAAGCTTACTAGTATCTATTAAAATATGACTAGGCAGGGTTCATACTAAAATATGGGAAAAAAATTCCCTGAGTTCCCAGACAAGTTTCAAGAAAATATTAGTGACATATTACAAGAAACACTCTTCTAGACATGACAAAATACAGCTATTTTCACTCTATGATGTCATATTACTGCCGATCATGATAGAAATCATTATTTACATGCATATTTTCACAATACTTAATCATTTAAATTTTGATATGAAGCTAAACAAGAAAAACATAACTTGATAGAAAAGAGAAAATTTGTTTTTCCAGGTTTTATATCTGATTTTCCCTGAGTTTTAATGAAAATTTTAATTTTCCCTAGAGATGGGAATGGTCCGAAAAAAACCGGAAACTTTGGGAAAAAAACCAGTTTTTTTCAGTTTTTTTCCGAAAGGGTTTATTTCCGCCCGGAAAAATTGAAAATTTTGAAATTTAATTTTATTTAAATAACGTATTTAGAAATTATTCCGATGCTCTTTTCTTGAAATATTTTTTCATGTTCAGTCTCTTACATGAAAACATTGATTTTTTTAATGTTTATATTTCAAAAATATAAGTTTTAACCATGTAATCAAATAGTAATCCTGAAATATTTAAGCATTATAATGACACCCTTCCCATCACATTCATTTGAAATTACTTATATTCTTTTCAAGTTCCTTTATACTTCAGTCTTTTTTCTTGAATATATATCCTTAGACTTGTCTATTATTTTAATGTGTGTGGATATATATTATACACACACACATATATATACATACACACATGCATATATACATAAATGCATGTAACAAAAAAAAAAAAAAAAACTAAGAAACTACTTTTTGTAAAAAAATGTGTTACGCAATTAAAAGAATTATATGTGGAAAAACCTACTTGATTTATGTCCTTTACATCTGAGTCAATAAGTTTTACATTATGACAAGATGGCTACTAGTCAGGGAATAGTCAGGAAATTTCATGTAAAGTCAGGGAATTTTGACAAATTTTGTGGAAATAAGCCATATTTGAAACCTCTAAATTGCTAATCTGTTTGTTAATTTTATGAAATAAACAGCATAAGTCAGGAGACATGCTGAAAAATAGTCTTTAAAAAGTCCGTGAATTTGGAAAATTTCTAATGTTAGCCATCCTTTATATAATAATAATAATAATAAATCAATAATAAAATGTTGTTTTAAATTTCTGAAGTTCAATCAACTTTAAATTAAACTTTTATTTTACCTTTGCGATTGATTTCATTTTAAGTGAAAATCTGAATTAGAGTCCTGCGTCAGGTCCAGTAGACCGATTTTACCCAAGCTTGACCTGAAATCAGGTTTGGGTCTGGTTGATTAAATTTTTTCTCTTGCATGTTAGGTTCGATTGCAGGTTAACTGATTAATTTTTCTTATGGGTTAGAGTGACTGAATTTTTTTCCTGCTGGTATGGTTAAGTTTTCAATCAGTCGGGTCGACTTAAGAACATCTTTCAAAAAATTTTATCATAATAAACAGGAATTTGTTTGTTATAATTATAAACATGCTATATATTCCCATGATTAAATTATACGTGTACACAAATTATTACATACATATCGCAGAAAGGCAATAAACAAAGAGAAATCATATATATATGTATATATACTAAACTTAAAGCATATTTTTGTGCTCTTGAAGAACACAACACACATAAATGGTTAGAAATTATTAATCTATTTTTCAGATTTTTAAATTTTTAACTTAGTGTATAAGTAAATCCATTTAAATTTTTTTTTTTTTTTAATTATTATTTACTAACTCTGTGGCAATGAAAATTTATTTTATTTTATAATTTAAAAAAGTTTTGCATTATTTTCATATGAATCATTAAATTTTATTTAATTTTCAGGTTTCGGATATAAAGAAATCAAGTTCAGGTTTATAAAAAAAAAAAAAAAAAAAAAAATGTTGGTTTGATTCTAATCTAAATTTATTATATTAATGCTGCTAGGAGTAGAACATTCCGTAGGAATGCACACTCTATGCAAAATTAATGTTTGAATGATGATTTGACTAGTTTTTGATGTTTTGTACAAGGAAAGGTACTGGCATTTATGAAACAGAAAGGCTCATTTTTTATCAGTCAAAGCTTTTTGTATGTTTCTGTTAAGAAAAGAAGAATATGGATTGCAAGTATTTGTAAATATTTAACACTTTATATTTTCTAAGATATTATAACTGTTAAGAAACCCTATTTTTATCTGTAAAAATTCAATTTTTCCCATTTTTTCCAATTTTTCTCGAAAAAAACCGGAAAAAAACTGGTTTTTTTCCACCGCCTCAAAATTTCCGGAAATTTTACATCTCTAATTTTCCCTGAGTTTTCCCTGAGGAGTATGAACCATGCTAGACAATACCTCATAAGAAACTTGCAAAGAATTATTATTATTACATATTTTATACACTGTTTTAGTGAATAAACAAGAGATATTATTAACACTCTATATAACAATACAAACATTAAACTATACAATTTGTTAAAAAATAAATAAATAAATAAAGTGTGAAAATAGTGTTATTAAAATAGTATTTATTAGTAACAAGCTACCTTCAGTGACCAGCTGGTTTCAGTTCCTTTAAAAGCCATACCATATTAAATCACTGCTCGGTGGCGCCTACTCTCCACTTCAGAACCTACAACAGTTTTACAAGAAAACATGACATGTATTTTCCTACTAAAATTAAGTGGCATAGCATAAAAATGATTTTAAAACAAAGCAGATATATATATATAAATATTAAGTTCTAATGATAATTAAATTCAGTTAACTCTTGGTTAACCAGTATTCAACAAACCTGAAAAATTCAAAAAACCCTTTTTTCTCTTTTCCAATAAATTGTTTTAAAATATTTGCTGCTATTTTAGGAAGCTTATGGTTTTCATTTTCATATAATTAGTGTCCAAGTTAATATAATGCAAATCAATGTTTATACAAAGGCGAATGTCCCAGAAATTCACAATATTTTTGTAGCCGATTACTGAAATGTGAAATCTGCTATTATTTTGCCTTAATCGATAAATTCGCATTTTTTACAAAATTGAATCTCTAAATATTCAATTATTTTGCTACTAATCGATGATTAGGTAACAGTTCTTTAATTCAAGGATGAGATTGAGTAAAGTGTAAAAAATAAATAAATAAAACTTTATGAAAAAGATAAACATTAAAGCAAAATATAAGAAATCTCAGAACTGTTAAATTGGTTATCGCTTTCTAAAAATTGATTACTTAATTTCTAATATTTTATTTTTAAAAGAAAAAACACAAAATTTCACATCGTGAAAATTCACATTTCAATACTTTAAAATAAAATGCTTAATAGAAAAATAAATATTTTTTTTAGAAATTGATTTCCTAATTTTTATTTTTAATATTTCAATTTTAAGTAAAAAAAAAAATGCAAAATTATACATTGTGAAAATTTACATTTTATAACTTAAAAAAAAATAATAATAATAATAATAATAATAATAATAAATATAATAATTTTTAGAAAGGGATAACCTTATTAACAATTGTGAAGTTTCTGAATGTGAAAATGGAAATAAAAAATATGCATTAATTGATGAGTTATGATGGAGCAAAATTCTCCATAGAATAACATTGGCTTTGGCTTCCGGCGACAATAAGTAGAAAGTGATTGCTTAACTGATTGCCTGCATGCACATACTTTTCAGGCTTTAATTTTATTTGTCTAGAAACTTATAAGGCTAGTAGTATTGCAAAAATACTGGATTTAAAAAAAAAAAAAAAATAGATCTGATACAATGCACATGAACAAATACATTCATATATATGTGTTACATATTAATTTATGTGATGCATTATTATCTATGCATTAAGTGATTAAGTAATGTTAATTTGAACTGAATTCAAAAATAATTTTAACTATTATATTGTTTTATCTGTAATTTTTTGCCATTAATAAAATCATAAATATTCATATTTTACATCAACTAATAAATTTAGAAAAAATGTCATTAAATAAAGAAATTAAAAATAGTAATTCATCATTTTAGGATATTTACATATTCAACATATTTACATAGTATTGTGTGCAACTAAACTAAATATTAAACTCAAAAGCAAAGTAGACTGAATGTGAATACTCAAAATAAATATGAAATAATTGGTGCATGTCCAGAAAGCATTTAAATTTTTGCTGTTATGTTAATAGTGAATAAAAAAAAAAAAAGCATGTGTGTGGTCTATTTAAAAAAAAAAAAAAAATCTCAACAAATACGAAGGGCGAACTCGACATCAGGTCAATTTTTTTCTTTTTTTTTTTTTTTTTTCACCATCTGATTCTAGATCCTTCAGAGAATCTACACAGGTATAGCTTTCATGTTGAGATCACCCTTGTTTCCGTCTCAAAATATGCATGGACGATGCATATTTTGATATGCATATGCATATGACGCAAAAAAAAAATTATTTTCAAATGTGTTTTTCTCAAAATCTCCTTTTGTTGAGTTTGCCCTTCGTATTTGCAACACCTCATATGCACTAGCTTGGTTATAAATAAATTTCTTAGTAATAAATAACAAACATATACTATATTAAACTTGATTATAGTAAATTATTTAATATAACAAACTTATAGTACAATAAATTTCTTAGAAATAATTTTATATCAATGCATAATTTAAAAACATAGGTATAACAATTATATAACAGTTTTTTTTTTATATATAATATGTTTAAAAAGAATATCTTTCATTAAATTCAAGCAAATACTTATCAATTATGAACATAAATGTGTTTTTTTGATGACTATGTAAACTGTAAAAAAATGCCACATGCTAAAAACCTAACCGCAATCAAATGTAATATAATTTATTCTGCAAGCTTTTATTTCTATTTTAGTGAATGACACGAATAAAGTCTTTGAATTTTCAGGGCTCTTGTTATTGTTTTAAAAAACTGTTAAATCAAACAACAATTCTGACAAGAATTCCATTTTCAAAAAGCATTGTATAATTTAGCAGACATTGTTTACTTTCAAGTAAATGCATACACATTAAAAAATTCTTTTTTCCTCCTAAGAAAAAACTTTAAATTTTAAGTAATGAATAAAAAAATAAACCAAGTATCAAACAGCAAAATGAGAAAATAAAGCTTTTAACCATTACAAAAATATATATGAAATAAAATTAAAGAGGATATTTCGATTGAGATAAATTGTAAAAATGTTTTTAATTTCTAAACTAAGAAAAAATAAAATTTGAATAATCAAACATATTACTTGATTATCCTATCTGAAAAAATAAAATAAATAAAAAGTAGGTTAAAAAGAACACTACTTTTAGTGAAGATTTCCCGGTACATAAAATTATTCGTCACTAACTGAAATATGCAATAATATTTGTTTATATTTTACAACGCTAAGACTAATATGTTTACACAGTATACGCTAAGATGAAGATTTCATTTTGAATCACATATATTATCTACGACTTTTAATCAATATACATCTATAATTTTAAATTGTGTAAATGTGAGTTATCTTATATTCTATATCGGAAACAATATTTAAAATTACTTACTTTTTACAAACATGGACAGCAAAACACACCGCCATCTCGCTTCTTGCTTCTTATGCTGGCGCTTGTTTTGCTTCTCTCTGATTGGCTATGGCTATTAGAGTTTTCAGAAAGTTGTAGTATCAATGCTCAACAACATTGGTAGATATCCATCAATATCGATGGAGATCAAAATCACCAGCAGATTTATTTATTTATTTCCCTTCAAGAATTTTTCTTAACAATGCTAAATATTTTCAATGACGAGCTGATCGTAAAATTGAACAAGAAATTCCGAGAACAAACCTTATCTTTCTTACCGTTCTTTGCCAAGATTGGACGATATTGAGCAATATTCTAGTTTTTTACAACATTATAAAATGCTTCTATTAATAATTTTATAGAACTTAAAATACTGTTAAATATATTTCTGTCCACTACGTATCGAAAAATAACAAAAATTTTGGTTAAAAAAAGCTAAATATCAATAGTTCCGAATTTCAATACTGTCATTCCAACATTGGGTAATATTGGCCAATATTGAAAAGAAACAACCGACTGACGCCAATGCTTGCCGTGGTTGGGCAACATTGAGCCAATATTGAGCAATACCGCTGTGCTACCTGGGTTTGCTCCTCATGGCAAATCGTTTGATTTGTTTAAGTTACGTTAATAAAAACAAATAAAATAGTGTGTTGTTGATTTTTTTTTTCTGGAAACTGCACCATAATCTGATGTAAAAAGCTTAAATTCAGGGACACTTTTTGTTTTTCTTTCAATCAGAGGAGGCTTTAGCGATCTGGTGACGATGGTTTTCATCCATTTAAAACTATAAAATGTAAATTGATTGCTGAAAATACAATCTGTCTCGCCAAGAATGGATAAAATATATTGTTGCCAGAAAGTACATGCAAAATTGTTCGAGAGAATTCTTTTGCAATTAGGATTTTAGCAAAGATATCGATAACGATCTTACAAAAAATACTGACGCGATGGGAAAAAATCTGGAGTGACTCCACTCGACTTTCCGAACATTGAGTAACTAACAGTTTTGTAGATAAAATAAAGAAAGAGGTGTTGCTAAACAAACAAAAGAGAGAAAACCATATCAGAGTGTTTGAGTATTTTTCTCCATATATCACACGAGGTTTTATTTAACGCTACTGAACTTTAAGCATGATAAAGAATTTTTCGTTGTGTCCCTGTAAAAATCTATAAATTCTGACAAACTTAAACAAATTTTCACATTTTACCCACAATTTTGTCAAAGTCCCACTTTTTTTTTTTTTTTTTTTTTAATTATTGTTACTGAGTGAATTTGTGAATTTGTATAGGAAAATATAGAAGAAAGTCTCGTGGTGGCCACAATTCACCAAAATGCTTATAGTTAGTGCAACGGTGATTTATAATATTCATACAAATTTTCAGCTCAATTGAATAAGGCGTTTAGATGCTATTGCACTTTTAAAAATTTGGTCTCATAGGCCATAATGATAAAGAATTTTTCTTTGTGTCCCTGTAAAAGAACTGTAAGTGCTAGATTCACCAAAATCTATACAGTTGGTTCAAATGTGAGCTATAACATGTGTACAAATTCTTTGCTCAGATTAATAAGGCGTTTAGACACTATCACACTTTTAAAAATTTGGCAAAGAATTTTTCTTTGTGTCCCTGTAAAAAAACTATAAGTGCTAGATTCTCCAAAATCTATACAGATTGAGTATCTGTGACCTATAATATGTATGTAAAGTTTTTGCTCAATTGAATAAGGCGTTTAGATGTTAAGATTTTGGTCCCTTTGCCATAATGATAAAGAATTTTTCTTTGTGTCCCTGTAAAAGAACTATAAGTGCTAGATTCACCAAAATCTATAGGGTTCGTACTATGGTGACTTACAATATACGTACCAACTTTCAGCTTATTCGAACGAAGCGTTTAAACGCTAGCGTGTTCACTCACAGACATACACACATACATACACACATACATACACACATACATACACACATACATACACACACACATACATACATCATCGTAAAAATAGTGAAAACGGACTCGTTGGACCTCGAAACGTATAGAAACATCAAAATCTCGAATTCGGATTTTTGACATGATTACAATACTTTCCTCACTATAGTGTTCGGAAAGTAAAAATGGAGGTCATTTTCGAAATCGGTACATCAAATTACATAAAAATCAGCAAAAACTTCTCTTGTTCTTTTCAAAAACTTCAATAACGCAATCTTGTGTTATTCTAGCAACCATGAACGATCGATTAGGTTATTAAATACAGTTCGACTACATTTTTTGTGACAATATCGCCTCCGCTGATTTCCTGATTCAATGAGTCCAAAGTTGAAATTAGGATGATAACCTTTGCGGTTGAAATAGAATGACATAAGCAAATGTGGAGTGATCAGTGGCGGCTGGTGAATGACGTATTGGGTGGGCTGCAAGCTACTGACTAAAAACACATTATTAGTATGGAAAGCTATTTCTTCTGATTGGCTATTGAAGTGTCGATGTATTACGTTGATTCTCAAAATAAAAGAGTCAGCCAATAAGACGAATAAAGATTCCATTCCATGTACTTTTTCTAGACGCTTCGATGCAGCACCCCCAAAATGTCATTCACGAGCCGCCACTGGGAGTGATCACATGCTTCCCAAATTCTGAACTATTGGTCCCTCCTCCAAGAATTTAGGACTCCCCACTACAATAGACGCATCAAACTTGGTCACACAGTATTTAAATAAGAGACGGCAAACTTGCGGCGTGTTTTTTGGGTTAGTTTAGCTGGAAAATTGAAAGAAATAATTATCCTTTGTATTTTGGTATTTTTTATCACTTTGGTATAGGCTAAATTGCAGCTTATATAGAATGCTCCGCATTATTCACTAGTGAGTGAAATATTTTCTTCATTTACTCTCTCTCCATTTCTGTGCATCCAACTTATTCTAATATCTTTACAAGTTTTACTTGTATTTATCTCTATCATTATCATTATCTAATTCCCCCTACTTTTAATATGGCTTTGAAACCTGCGCAACTTTTACGTTAAAAATCGATCCATAATTCCGTTTTTTTTTTTTTTTTTTTTTTTTTTTTTTTTCAGAAATGAAAAAAAAAAAAAATCAATATAAGATCACCAGTGATAGCATCATTTTTTTTCATATCATTAATTTTTAAAATATATTTTTTTATTTAATCTCAAACTAACGAAAAAATTCGAAGGTTTATCAAATCAACTTTTATTGTTAAAAAATAGCGGTATGAAAAAAGGTACGACGCTGTGATTCTGTAATATGCACCGTAGCTAATACTTATTGTAAAATATTTTCCAATATTTTACTTGATTTCATAATACCAAAGTAAGTTTTAAAGTAAGTTTACCAAAGTAAGTAACAGGATATTAGTAACATAAATTTTATGTGCATTTTTGTATGCCTGTGGTATGTAATTTTTGCCATTAAACTGACAGATGCAGAACCATGAAATTCCACACGGATGATGGCGGCAAATGCAACAGTACCCCTAATCCCAAGACCTAGAAGATGAATTTTACTGATTTTGAAAAGATTTTGTTAATATTAAATTAAAATGTTTATCTTTTTTTTTTAGTGTGTGTGTGTGTGTGTGTTCATCCATTTTTAAGTACTATCGTGTCTATTTCGGTAAGGTTGTTTCAGTAGAAAGGAAATAATTACGAAATACTGTTTTTTACGAACATCCCAAACTTACAAAATGCTTATAACAGAAAATCAGCACTTTGTCTAATTTTGACATTGTTGGAACTTGTTTAAAATTACATAGCTGCCAACTTGTACTTTTTTTTTTTTTTTTTTTTTTTTTTTTGTTACCGGAAATTTTTGATAAGTTTTTTTGCTGCTTTCTGTGATTAAACATGATAAAATTTTTTGCAAAGGAATACTGGCGTTATAGAAACCGGGAAAGTTCTCACTTATCAAATTAGGTGATTTAAAGTAAATGTGTTCTTTCTAGAACTACACAGATCTTGTCATTGTTATCGTCATTTTAAAATTTAAGTGGCATAAATTACACTGCTCGGCATGAAAATCGCCCCCAACACTATTCTTGCAAATTCTAATATAAAATGAACTCCTGAATCCGAATATGAAGGTCATTTCGCCCTATAACCCACCGTTTTTTCGTTTTTTCGTGGACGACCTGCTACTTTTACCGCTTTTCGGTAATTTTTAGTGGAGAAAAGAATATAGAAGAAATATTTTAACTGTTAAATATCTTCTGAGGGCCTAAAGAGAAGAAAAATTCAATAACATAAACTTTTGGAGCAAGGAGAAGATTTAGAGGGGATTTGCCACTGAAATTATAAGTTACATTTATTATATTTTATTAATAAATTATTATTATCACTTATTATACATTATATATTTTTTATTTTTAAGAGTTAAAATAATTATTTTCCATTTACCAAATCAAATTTATGGCTATAAAATTACTGAAGAGTGATAAAAATTGACGGAGGAAGTGATGTCCCGAGAAAACGGTGGGTGATGGGGCAAAACGGGGTCATATTCGGATTTAAGAGGTCAATTTTACATAAAAAAACAGCAAAAATGGTATCAGAGCTCTATTTTTAATTTTTATTTAATTATTTATTTTTTTCCATGTAGTGTTGTTACAGGTCGCTTTGTTATAGGCATTTACGTATAATGATTTATGGGGGAAAACTGTATGTGGATATGTTATACTCACCATTTTATTGGCTGTTTATGACAACCAATCGGCAACCAATATTAAGATCGTTTGGAATCTCAGTCTAGACACGAGATTTCTAATATTATGCCTGAGTTAATAAAGTTAGAGAAAATTTAACCACATAAAGGTACTACGATGATATATAGAAATCTTTTACCTTCTGTGTTGCCTCAGAAAACTTTATTTTGACGACCTTAATACAACTATGAAAATGCTTCAAAATATAACATTTTACCGGACAGCTTTCTGCACTAATCAAACCACGCATTTGTCTTCTTAATTATTCTTTCATGTTAAGCAATCTCTGGAATATGTATAGCTACAATAGATTGAATATTTCCTCGAAATTTGCAACTTATAAAGTAGGACATAAATTATCCCTTAATTCCCCCAGCACTAAAGTACATCCCACAGATTCTCAGTTAAACTGAAGTTAAGATTTTGTTGAACCCAAGTTAAAAAGTGTGAATTGGTTCTTCTGTTCTTGGAGCTAATTTTCAACAATGGGAGTTCAATAAACACCAGCATAATTCCATCGCAAAAGACTATCGCTTTCGCAAAAAATGTATCCTTTCGTTTGAGGCATTAGTTGTTGATTAATACCGGGAGTCGTAGTCTCCAACCACCCACCCACCCACCCACCCCCTTTTTTTTTTTTTCAGGACACTTTCAAAAACAAGAAATTTAAGCAATAATATATTTAATCGGTATTATCCTTAAAAAAGTCAGAAAAAAAATTATTAACTCTAAATGTTTTAACCAAATATGTCAAATTAGAAATTTTCTGAATTCTGTCGCGGGCCGCAGAACCTTACACGGAGGGCCACTTGCGGCCCTATTATACTGTGATAGACTGTGACACATCCCTGTGATAGACTATTATTGTACATTTTAATACATTTACTAAATTTGATTCGAAATTTAACATGAATGTGTGTGTATATACTTAAGCAAATTGTTTAATATACATACGAATTCTTAGCAGATTATATAGTTTCTACATTTAAAATACCGTTTTTCTACTTATTTTTTCTTTTAAACCAAGACAGTGTATGAACTATTAGTCATTTCTAATATAATTAATTGATTGAAATTTATATCAAAATAAATATATATAGAGAGTATTTATTGAAACTTTAAAATTAAACCTTCTTGTCTTCTATCGGATTTCTTTCCATTTAAATTAAGAATTAAAAACAAACTTGGAAAAAAAATTTTGTTCCTATAAAATTTCTAAACTTAAAAGATAACTGATATTCTGTCAACTGTCTAACGATAAATATATTATTAATACTAAAGCATCGATTCCTGAAATTTTATTTAATTACTTTCTTAAATTTTAACGTTTTTCATATTTCAGATCAAAAATCTTTATGATTGATAGCTACAGATTTTCATTAAAATATGATATAGAGTGTTATTTACAAATTTTTCTTGGCATATTTAAAATTAATTTTGAAATATTTTTGAGAGATTAAGCTATATTAGTTATTGAACAATTTGTTGTGTGCCTGCTTCTCCTATAATGCTTTTTTCATGAAAGTAATTTTCTACATAAGTTGTAAAAAGAAACATATTTGAAAATTTTTAATCTGGAAAGATTAATTTATGTTTTAAAATTTATTTAAACTTAAATTGATGAAAATAATTGAAATTTTTAATCTCCCAACTAAAAATCAATTCACTAGAATAAATTGCAATTTCCTATTTCTGTAAGGATGATTGAGAAAAAAAAATTTAACCATAAAATTATTTGGAGTTTATTTTGAAATTTCAAAATTTAAGCATCAAACTTATAAAAATAATAATCATATATTCTAAAATACATAAAATTAAAAAAAAATTTGAAAATTAAACTTAAAATAATTAATTTCGATTTACTTAGAAATTCAATATTCAGAAATTAAATTTTCTTTCAATTTGAAAACGTTTTAAATATTAAGAATATCTTGTCACTTACACTGGGTCTTATATGAATATCTTAACTCTTCAAAAATATTTTTTTCTGTGAAAGAGTTAAGATTCTTATTGAATTTTTAAATGATTAAAAGCTGAAATAATTATTTTATAAACTGATTCTGAAACCAGTTTATCAACAAGTAAGTAAGTTACCCTGAAAGATTAATTTTTGAAATACTTTGTTGGTGATTTGAGTTTAGCAGAAATGAAGAAAATTCTTAAATTATATTTAGAAACTATTTAATTTGAATGTAATAGAAAAAAAAATTATATTCCACAGATTTTCTTGAATTATTTTCAAATTTTCAAATGTTAGATATAACTGTTCATTCTAATAATTTCTTATTATAAATTTTATATCGATATCATCGGTGTTCAAACGTTAAACTAAAAACATTTTGTACATAACTACTGATGTTTATATAAGAATATTTCAATTTAAATGTTTTGTCGAGTCTTACCTATGATTTTAATATTTATTTTTTATAAGGTATTAAATTAATTATTATGTGAATTGGAATAAATAAATCAATATATATATTTAAAATTAAAAAAGTTTATTCCTCAATCTTGTCTAGTTTAATAATTTGCTAAGTCACAAAATTATTTCTATTTAAACGTTACAATAGTCCCACGTTCTTTTCTCTGTATATTTATTTCATATTATTTTTTTATAGTATTGGTCTCATAATTTTATTTTATTTTTAATATATATATATTCATGGAAAAAAGTATTAGATTCCTGAAAAATTTAGACCTCGGGTTTATTTATATTTAGTTCCAACATAACATAAATAAATACCTATCAACTTTTGCTGAAAATCCTACAACAGGTGCCGATGTAATACTATGATCTTTCCCATTTACAAGAAAGCTATATCTCAGCTTTCCGAAAATATTCTTTATAATTGCACTAGATATGTGAGGGAACCTTGTAAAAAACAATGTTAATTCAATTTAGGTGCATATCGATCGGCAAATGATATGCTGTAATTTTTCTCGCGTACGGAAAACTATATCTCAGCTTCTTTACCGCAAAAATGCACCAAACTTGATTTGTCTGTTGATCAATATAAAAAATAATGCTGACTACATTTATGTGTATATCAGCAGACAGGTGGGGCTGCTGTTATTCACCTTCTGCGATTTTCCATATGAATACATTTCAACATCTATTGCTTAAAATTAGACAAACTGGACAGGGAAAATCTTTATTAAGAAAAATATTATTAATAATTTTTTCATTTTAAGTGATAAGTAGTGCTGTTATATTAAATGATATAGAAGAAAGTTTTGTGATTTCTACAATATTACACTTTTCTCAGGTATATATCATATAGTACACTCTATAACAAAAAAAGCGACTCACCGAGAAGGAGTAATGCAAACTGGACACAAATTGACATGCGTAAACTGTTGCCTTCTGTCGCGTGGGATTTTATATCTGGAAATAATTGTAATTTTTTTTTATGTTTATGGAATAAACAACGGGGGAGACTTAACCACTTGAAACGGGCTCTTTCAGAATTTCACGTTGTTATGTGACGTTGTTATGTGTCACATTGTTATGTGACATTGGTCGTCAGAGCCCCTCTTTGGAGGTTGAAATCGCTCAAAACCGCTGCATAGTGGTGAGCGGCCTCCTTCCGTCTTTGAATCTGCGAATTGTTTCACAATTGTATAGGAGCGATGCCACTATTAGATGATGTTGACAGGAATGGGTGAACCATAGCCGAACACAGTGTCAGGGAGGAAGCGGTCTGCCTAGAGAGAGGGTAGAACGTGAGAACCGATCAATCGTTAGAGCGGTACTCAAAGCCCCAATTCATCATTATCATCGATACTACGTGCAACTGGTACTTTTGTGACTTCAAAAACCATTAATAGGCGGGTCAAAGAAATGGGGTTGAGCCCCTTGTGCGGACTACTATTAAACTTTGTACACCGACAAGCACGTTTGCAGAGATATCAGGTTCGTTCGAACTGGAATGTCACTAAATGGAGTAGAATTCTCTTCAGTGATGAGTACTCCGATTTGAGCCCCGATGACCAGCAAAGACGTGTCTGGAGACATCTCGAAAAGAGGGGGGATTCCAACCCGACTGTCGCCAGCTATGCGGCCTGACAACCAGGAGTGATTGTCTGGAATGTCATTTCATTTCATAGCAGGACCCTTTTGGTTGTCATCCATTGCATGTTTACAGCACAACAGTACGTCGATGACATTCTATGTTTCGTTGTGTTTCCTTTCATATCACGCAATCCCGACAGTTTATTTCAGCATAATAATGCCCGCCCGCGCACAGAGATGTTTCTTACTGCTTGTTTTCCTGCTTGCCTAACATTATTTTGGCCAGAAAAGTCACCGGATCTTTCACCTACTGAGGACGTTTGGAGCATCATGAAAAGTGTCCTATAATCAGCTCGGGATTTTGCCAATCTAACGCACCAATCGAACAGAATTTGGCATGATATCTCGCAGGAGCATATCTGCCAACTCTATCAATTAATGCCAAGCCGAATAACTGCTTACATAAGGGTCAAAAGTGGACCAATGCGTTATTGACTTTTTGACTTTTGTGAGGCCGTTTCTCTTGATTAAACCTTTCAAATTTTCTGAAACTGTAATCATTCGTTTTTCTTCGCATGTACATCAAATCTACCAATTTTCGTCTCATTTGGATAACACCTTCTTGGTGCGTCGATTTTTTTTGTTAGAGAGTATATTTCGAAAAATAAAGTTAGAACATAAATAAATTAAAAATGCATATTTTTTCATGTACTGATGGAAATATTATATTAAAATTTAACTTGAAGATGATGAAAATTTGTCTTTGAATCTTTTTAAATAATTTTTTTTTTCTCTACAAATAAAAAATACTATTACGGATTATATGCTCTTTAGACTTTTAAAACAAAATGATTTTTTTAGACGAAAAACGTAAGTTCACTATCACTATTAATTTATTTATGCAATTAGTACACAAAATATTTATATAAAAAACGTCAATTTGGCTGGTGAATGTTATAGTCGGACTCAAAAATAATTTCTCATATTTTTATTTTAAATAATAACAAGAATTACGCATACACATATTCCGTAAATAAAAGTAGTGTAAGATCTTATGGGAAAGATCAGAAGGAATGAGACTGTGAATAATATAACATAATTTATTTTCCACTTTTTAAAAAGGGAATTTAAAAACATCCTCATGCAAGATTTCTCCTATTTTCTTTTAATTAAGGGGTTACGAAATACTATTAAAATGCAACTTTAGATTCAGAAAGTATTCGTTTGTAGTTTCTGATACCAGTAACAAGGTTAAATAGTTAAAATTTAATTAAAATAATGGAAATATATATATATATAACTTAATATTAAATTTTTCTAATCGCAAATTTAAAAACTAATGCCAGATAGCTGTTTTATTAACTGTTTTTTTTTTTTCCTCTGAAAATAATTTCTTGCTTTACCGTTTCAAACGCCAGAAATTTTCTTATAAATCAATAGGTACCAGTAATATAACGTTTAACGAATTATTTCATTATGTACTCTTATGTGAAATGCAGAACAATATGGTCATAACCTTTCCTTGATGAGTGAAACACCTAATGAACATTGTCCTTAATATTAAAAATATGTATAAGTTTAAATCTTGTACTTTCAAACTATTTTACACAGTGTTAGCTTTTAAAAAGCATTTTAACTTTTAGTGAAATTTGAAAAATCAGAAGCGGGACCATTAGTTCGTATCTCAAAAACAGCTCTAACGATTTTCTTAAAAGTTGCTATATAAACACACTGTTAGATGTCCTTTCATGTGTATCAATTGATTAGTTCAGGAAACTTTTTGGCGTTCTGTATATGTAGGTCAATTTGAGATTTCGCAAATGTGTTCCTTTAAAAACAGCTGTACGAATTTTTATTTTTTATTTTTTTAATTTTTAATTAATTAATTTTTTTTTTTCATACTTGCCATATTAACCCCCTTTCAGATATCCTTTCGTATGTAATTGTTGTTTTCCGATCAACAACTGAGTTTACTTAGTTTTGATGAAAGAAAGCGTCTCAAAAACCGCTCTAAGATTCTCTTGAAAACTGCTACGTAAAACTTTTTCAATATTTTTTGCATGTATTACGTGGTTATTGCAGGAAAATTAAGAGTCACCCTGATTAGGTAGGTCAGTTTTACATCTCAGAAATTGGTGTTTCAAAAAACCATTCTACCTATTTTTTTTATAAACTCGTAATATAAACTCTATTTTGTATGTCTTTACACATGTATTAGTTTTATCTTACAGGAAAATTGTTACGTGTCTAATTTGCAAAGTCAATTTTAAGCCTTCTGACAACATTATCTCCAAAAATGCATATAACGCGTGTAATAGTGTGCTTGTGCAATGGAAATCGTGTGGTTGTTACGCATTGGATTTTTACTTCTGTATTTGTCTGAACAAAAAAAATTATTTTTTTTTTTGTAAGAAATTAATTGGAATATTTTTATAAACAGTTTTATGTAAACAAGATTTAGAATTAGTATATAAGTTAATTTTAAATGGGAATCCTTTCCTTTTATCAAAAATGTCAAGTTATAAATCATCGTTAACAATATCTATTTTTGCAACTAAAAAGTTAATTTCATTATTAATCATAACATTTTAAGGTAAGGTAAGCTCAAGAGGATAATTAGCAGGAAAGTGTTAGAATTAATACAAAATAAAAACCTATATCATCTATATACCTGAAGAATTTTCAACAATTACTTACAGGGTTTAAACTGCCATTAGTTTTTTTAGCATTTTGCTAAAAGGTATCATATTTTGCTAAAACAAGTCGGTCAGAATTTCGCTAAAAAGCTAAAACTGGATAACTGTATAAAATATCTCTATATAATAATTCAGATTTTTTTTTTTTTTTTTTTTTTTTTTTTTTGTAATATTGGCAGGCAAAAACAACGAAAGGACTGAAATTTTTGGGAATCCTTATTTATATAGTAATTTGGATTTATTTTTAATTTTCAATGATTGAATTTAAATGCAAAAATATTTAAAAGTATGTTAGAATTCAGAATTTGCTTCATAGAAGCATTTTTACACTAGTATTTCACGATTATCTATCACTACACATTACTTGAATTTTAAATTGCTTTTTCATTTTACACATATGATATGAATACCTCTTTTTCTATTGATAAAATCAAAACATAGTTTCCCTGATTCATATTTTTAAAGTCACAAATATGGATGCTTGGTTAAAATCATCAATGAACAAAAGGAATAGAAAAGAAAACTGAGGATAACAAAGCTAAGTAAAAGAAATCAATGGTATCCAAAGAATTAATTAACTTTCGAAAAAGCTAAAATAGTGCTTGCCTATTTTCGCTAAAATGCTAAAGTAATTTTTTTGCCAGGTTAAACCCTGATTACTTATATATATATATGTATATATTGGGTGAAAAGGCTTATTAATTCAAAAAATATATTTGTAATTATCAAAATGTGACACATATTTTGTATTTTAATTTTATAGATAAATCCTCGTAGATTAACTAAACTATTTCGTTTAAGATAGTGAAAAATGTAAACTAGATGGAGTGTTGAAAGTTGAAGCACAACAGAAATTTCAAAATAGATTTTAACAATTTATTTCAATTTAATTACACGTTAGTATATGCTACAAACTGTAGTTTTAAAAATTATACATAGCATAATTAGGCGTCAAATTGCCACACATAATTGTGTTATCCTTAATCAATATAATTCTTTAAATTTTCTTCCTTTTTTTTTTTTTTTTTTTTTTTTCCTTAAATTAATGAAAGCAGTTGTTTATATCCACAGGCAAGTGTCTTTTACATTACAAATTTTCTTAAAATCTGTTTTCAAATGTTATTAAAAGAAATTCAGTTAAAATTTATTCGAATACTTAAGTTTTCAATTTCTGTGCACCGCCTATATTATATTTCTTTAATTATTTCGTCTAGATGTCCGTTTTAAAAAAGTTCGACAAGTAATATCTAATAATCGGTAATAAAATGCTAAAATATATTATCTTCTCTGAACAAAAAGTATTAGTCATTTTGTGACGAAAGATTATTACTTTCTATAAATTATCGCTATTTATTAAAAGAGATTTTACCTTGAAGATTGAAGACATGATATTAAATTTTGGTGAAAATTTATATCGATTTTTTTAATGACAGCATTTTTACATATTTTCATATCAATTTTCCATAAAAGGCTTTAAGTTTAGTGTACTGTGAAATTTTATCGTGTTTAAAAGCTTTCATCCCTTTAAAATGACTGCAAACTTTGTCTTTCTTTTCTTTTTTCTTTTTCTTTTTTTTTTTTTAATTGCTGTCTTACTTTAGAATTATCAAATTTTAAAATCATAGGCATTGAAATATAAAAATATTAAATTTATCAAAAATTTCTAGAAAATTATATAAATTTAATAAAATAAAACTCGAAATTTAAATATTTTAAATTGTTTAAAGTTGTTTCTTTAATTCTTAATTTTCCCCCTCAATTTTAAAAATATATATTTGTGTATTGATTTATGGATTATTTGTTAAATTAATTTCTCAAAACTGTTTTCATGTTTAAATGCTAAAAGTTTAGCTTTAAATTTCAGCATTCAATCATTAAAGAAATTTTAACAAATTAGCTACTCAGTTAATTGATAATCAATTCTAAATATGTTAGGAATTTATTGTTAAACTACAATAATATAAAATAGAAGAGAAAACTGAAAATTATATACCCACTTCTGACTCAAATCGCCCTGCTAGGTTGTTTCTACGAAACAATGACAATGAGGAAACGCTTACGTAAAAGCATACGTCACCAAAAACCACGTGACTCTCACACATGTGAAAACTTTAAAAATTTTGTCAGTATGCATCACGGAGTAATATTAATAGGAGTTGAAGGTCCAATGGGAGAAAACTACGAAACTGTGATCTAAATTTTTGGTAAATATTGAGGGCGCCACTTGTCATTCCTCCCTACCTCGGCGCGGATATACTGTTGTTTTCAATAGAATTTTGCTGGAGTACATTTAAATTTTTTTATTTTAAGCAAGTTAATTTCTTTGTAAGTTCTTAAAACTGCATAATTAAAACTGCATAATTCAGATGTTTCAAATAAATGCTTCGTTCCTAGTTGTAAAACAGGTTATGATAGTGATAAGAAATAGAAAAAAAGCCCTAGGAGAAAAATAAAGTCAGAGTTCGAGTTTTCTGCACCTAAAGTAAGTTTATTTTTTTTCTTTACAAAATTTCATCCATTCTCCTTCCTCCCAATTGTCTGTTTTAGCTAGCTTCGGTTCATAAGAATCGTCATTTTTTAAAAGCTTTCTTTCAAAGTAAAATTAGTATAAAATGGCTCTTAAAAAAAACATGTTGGTTAGAATACTCTATTTAATGAAATTTGCTTTCAATCGAAATTTTTTCAGCTTGATATTATTTTTAAAAAAATAATTAAAACGAGATATTTCCCCATTGAATAACATTGCGGAAGCTGGAGAGAAGGAAGGATTGCACGCTAGCACCATCTGTAAACATTAGAAAACAACATCACAAAATTTCAGCGTTACCTTCTTCTCCTGTCTTTTTACTCCGTGGTATGCATGCAGCAATCTTTTCGGAGAGTTCGTTGCAGAGCTTCGTCTGCGTGTATGATTTTGAAATATCCTAAACTATTAAATGTAGCGAGCGCCGCTTTGTGCACGCTTTTTATGTTATTATTTAAAATATGATCAATGCAACCTGTACCGTAAAAACCGGCGTATGAGCCGCGGCCAGTGCTGCCAGATTGGAATTTCTTATTCAACAGTCACGAATAATTTTTAAGAGTGACATTTGATATATGTAATAGACGACTACTCTTCGAAGTGATAAGACAAATGTTATCATTAAATTTTAATGGTGACTATTGAATAAAGCATTGAGTGCGGCCCATACGCCGGTTTTTACGGTACACACTGTTTTTGCGTCTTAATTAAATGTTATCATGTGATACAAATGTTTGGTGAATTATTGAGTCCTGTTCTTCACCGTTATCGTCTTCGATTCAAATTTGTTCTGTGGGCAGTGGCACTGGCAACACCCTCTATACTTCGTTCCACGAATAGGAGACGGTGTTGACAGTGGTGGGACAAGATGAATCGCGCGAGGCCCCTGTATTTTTATATCGAAGATTTTTATTACGTTGAAAAGTGAAATCGGACAGACATGAAAATTGAAAATACAATGAAAATTGCTGTCGTTTTTTTCCATTATTGGCATAAACTGCTCCTGCATATTTATATACAATTAATAACTGTTTAAAATAAGTGAAACTGGTGTCAAGTTTAATCAAATAATGTAAAATTTTACTCTAAAAATAAATTTTGAGAATTCTGCCAAACTTGGGATAATTAGCAAATTTATTAAATTTCTCACTGATATTTCAAAGTAACCCCTTCTAAACTACCTACGTGTTAACGATCACGTGTGTTCTGTTTCCTGATGTTCAGTTTTTTTACACCATTTTACCGTAAAGTACGTTTGTCCGACAGCTCAATTTAGCGACAGGAACGTTTTGCCGGACAACTCATTATTTTTTTTTTTTTTAGATTTTAAATTTTTCTTAAAAAGATAGCGAATTTGGCATTACAGAAAAAAAAAAAAAAAAAAAGTAATACAGTATTTACAATTCTTCTTGTACAATAGAATTATTAGACATTAAATTTTACAGAATTAAACTGATTGAAGTTCGTTTTAATATGCTTAAAAAAAATCAAATTAAAAAAGAAATAGAAGCTGTTATAGATTAAGTTTCGACGTTTTAAAACAATAATGAAATATTTTCTTACAACACGTGTGAGGACTATGTTGAAAAATACAAATTCTATTCTAAAAAGCGTGAAATTAAAAAGAATTTTTACTTTCTTCTATATTCAATAGAAGAAAGTATTGGATTCGTAAACATTTTCAGCTTCCACTTTTCAATGTATTTACACTTTTTGAGAGATCCATAACACGATTCGACAATTTTTTGAAAGTGTCTTTCTGTGTGTGTGTGTAACAAAAATTTTGTGGCAACTATATCTTAGAAACTACGGCACAGAATTGTATATAAATTTATATGCAGGTGTACGTTGACCTACATTAGTGTCTATCACCTTCTGGTGTCAATTTCTCGACAGGTGGTGCTGCTATACTGCGATTTCCACAAGTTTAGGGGAGGCTATATCGCTGGAACTACTGCCCGAAATTGCATATAAAGTTATATGAAGAAGCGTCCTACCCATATTAAAGTTTATCAACTTTTAGTGTCAATTGATCAACAGATGGCCCTGTTATACTGTGATTTCCACAATTTACTTGAAAATTATATCTCAGGAAATGCAGCACAAAATTGCATATAAATTTATATGCAGATACATCTTGATATAAGTTATTGCATATCAACTTTTGATGTCAATTGATCAACAGATAGACTTTTGTTCCTTGTAGGGTCACAGGAATGGATGGTTTAGAATATAAATTAATTCTTAGAAAAAAAAAATTATTGCTAAAAATTCTTTTAAATCTAAACAAATTATTAATGATTTATTTTCAAAAATTGTCTAAAGAAATAATAAAAATTCCACATTTAAACTCATATATTATTTTAATAGATTTTACTCATTGATTTTATGCTTGAATTATAAATTTCTCATCAATTTGCTATAAAAACACGCCTCTCTAAAAGGCCATTTTTGTATTGCATGTAGAAATGCAAGGCTTTCAAAACACCCGGTTTTCTCCCGGAAAAAAAAAACGATTTTTTTCCTTGGGAATATTTTTTCCCTTTATGAATATTTTTATAACTTCTGTTAAATATTTTTTGTGTATAAACAGCCTCCGATCCTTATTTCAACTTTAACTTCTGCGTAGATTTCATTTCCCTTTCCCGCTAATTCTAGCATCTTCGATGTTTATGTTCATTCCGTAAACGAAAAAAAAAAAAAAATTAATTATAATTAACTCGTCGCTAACACTAACGGTAAGTTTCTGTCATTATTCATTAATATTATTTTGTTATGTTTTTAAGATATCCTTTCTATTCTTGGGCTCTTTTGTGTATAAGGTGTCTTTGCAATAATTTTTATAAGATTTAATATAGGTTTAATATAAAATTAGCTTGCTCCAACAATTTTAAATAATTTCGAAGAAATTTTAATATACCTTATATTGTTAAATTTTAGTTGACAATTTTCTTAATTTAGAGACAATAATTTACGAAAGAGCTTTATAATGTCCAGTGCCTTCTTAATAGAGTTTTTAACGTACAGAAAATGCGAAACAAGCCAATATACATAAATGTACTAAAAGAACTTAGCATTTTTGCCAACTGAATCACAAGAAGAAAGTCTATAATTTTATTTATTTATGTAAAACTTTATATTAATAACAATTATAATATTAAAATTTGTAGTGCTCAAAGGAAAAATAACAATTGTTTGACTGACAAGGAAACATTCAAAAGGTGTCATCTTCAAAAAGTATTGAAAAAAATATATGTGATTCTACTCTTCATAAAACACCAGAAAATGAAAAAATTATCATCTGAAATTAATTACAGCGACCACAAAAATTATAAAAATTTAACATATTTGGCGATTTCACACTGCTAGGCGATTGATTTTGAGTACTTGGCGGAAAAGCAAAACACGGTTCTGTTCGTACACGGCAATCTTGGTGCTAGCAAACGTATCGCCTAATTTTTTGCGGTCGCTGTAATTCATTTCAGCCGATAATTTTTTCATTTTTTGGTGTTTTATGAAGAGTAGAATCACATATATTTTTTTCAATACTTTTTGAAGATGACACCTTCTGAATGTTTCCTTGTGAGTGCAAAAGTAGCTAATAAACCTGTTATTTTATCTGGAATAATGTAGTAAATTTAATTGAATTTTAGGTTTATGAAATAATGTTATCTTGTGGAATTAAAAACTATATGTAAGAGGTGTCTGTGGAGAAAAATGCTTATAACAATACTAAGTCTAATTTTTGCCGATCGACAAGCCTAAGAAAAATAACATGTTATGATTCAAAGAATCATCTTCACATAATCATATCATTATCTTTTAAGCTTATATATTTTGTAATTGTGTTTCGTTATATAAATATCACCATATTAAATCTAGTAAAAAAAGGTTTTATATTGGAATATCTTTTCAGATATATAAAGTCTGACTTGTTTATATATGAAAAGCTAATGATTTGACTGCTGTTCTGATAAATTGAAAATAAAATGATAAATTAAAACAATGTTATAAGCTTATCAGTATAACAAAGTTCTTAAAATTGCCATTTATATTAAGTAAACAACATATTATTTGCTTTAGAAATTTCTAATTTTTTTTTTCCCCGCAAAATTCCCAAAGTTCCCAACTTTCCCAGTTTTTTCCCCAAAACTCCCGGGTTTTTTTCCCCTTGGTTTTAAATTTCCAGGATTTTGCATCTCTAATTGCATGGTGACTACCTTCTCAAGAAGATTTCATTGTATTTCTTTTAGATTAGTTTGAATTACATATCGTAGAAGCTGTTTCATATTTTATTCTGTTACAACCAAAGACATTATTTGCAATTTATACAATTCATAAAGGGCGCATTCGAAAGTATTTCCCGGTCACTTCCCGAGTTGGGAAATGACGTCTCGCGGGAAGTTCGGGAAATTAGAACTACCATATAGGAGCCATGTTTGTTTATATATTTGTTTCCCGGGAAGATGAGATGTGTACGGAAGTAGTTATATCTCGGTCATTTTTCGTAAGGCTCCTATATGGTAGTTCTAACTTCCCGAACTTCCCGCGTGACGTCATTTCCCAACTCGGGAAGTGACCGGGAAACACTTTCGAATGCGCCCAAAGTGGATTGTATTATCAATCACATTGCTGGACTTTTCCAAGAAGCTAAAATTTACCGTTTGAAAGATATGGTTTAATTTTTAGTCTGCTGAGACTATTTATTGGAGAGACTATTTATATAAGAGAATAGTAGAAATGTTTATTTTGCAGGCATTAAAACAAAGTTTTATAGTTCAAGCAGATTTTGATTTAAACATTGTTTATTTTGCAAACATTATGTGATACATCGATACTTTTGTAACAATATATTTTTCTGAAATTACGAATTATCTAAATACGAAAATATAAAATATTACATTATTGATATATATTATATAGCTTGAAGTCTGGTGCATGGTGAGGCCCTGTTTTGGGCGCGGGGCCGTGGGCAATAGGCCACGTCGCCCACGCTTTGCCCCGACTCTGTCTATGGGAAACAAAAGGTAAATCTTTTGTGGTTTTTACACACGCCTACAGAATTCGAACTATCCAAAGTACTATAAAACCAAGTAGCAAGGAGCATTTAAAAGTTTTCAAAATATTAATTTTTTCTTCTTCTTATTTTCTTTATTTAAATAATTTTGAAAAAATATCATATAAGATAACGACACCAGTACTCGTCACACTTAAGGCTTTATTTTCAATATACATATATATATATATATATATATATTGCGTGGTACTCATGAATCCTTATTATAATGTCCTCTATTTATTACACTGATCCTTTTAGTTGTCGATAGACATATTCAATCTTTTAATACATGAAGCCAATTTTGTAAAATAAATAGTAATTGAACCTATAAAATTGCCCCACTGCTCGCCATTCGAAAAACAGATTTCACCAGTAGTCATCATTTGCTTGCACCAGTAATCGTCATATCAATAAAGCGTAAAACAAATTGCTAAATAATTCGATTTTAAATGTGTTTTCACAAAATTTTATCAAATAAAATGTCTTTGGAACATACTTAACACTTAAATTTACCCTTAGGCTTTAAAACACTGGGCATTTAGTGGTCCTTTAATTGAATACCACTTTTTTAAACAGTAACTTTTTTAAACAGTACTTTTTTTCTTCTTAAATCCTTTGATTTTCCTTTTTTTTTTTTTTTTTTTTTTTTTTTAGCTCTTTCTTTTTTTAGAAGGTGTAGATCCAGGGAAATATGTATGGTATTTTCAAAAGACTTTGTTAGTACGCTAAATTGAGGATAGTGTACAACTCTAGGGGGTTTTAAAGGAGAGGTGGTTAACCCCAGAACTGGCAGAACTGATTTTGATGTTGTCAACACATCCTTAGTCAACTGCTGCTGCCTCCAGAGATGAGTCCCTAATGTTCTCAATTTTCAATGTTTCTTGTAACATTTCCGTTTTTTTATTTATTTATTTTTTTTTTTCGTTGAATTCAGCAGTATCTGTAAAGGATTGTCTTCCAATAATTGTAGCTGCAATATATATATCAATTTATTCACCAGTTATTGTGACAAGGTAAAAGACAAAAGGAATTTCGGTCTTGATGTTTGTTTAGTTTCAGAAGCGGTGATTTGCATTTTTTTCCATATTTCAAATACAGATGCACCTTCTATATTACCTTTTCAAAAACAAGATTGTTTGAGCAAGTGTAGTTCCAATCACATCTTGTCCAATCACATCTTCCAAAACTTCTAAGGAAACAGTTGCTTTTTTGCATTCTGTTACTGTCTCATCTTGAATGTAGATATTTTCTGTAAAAACATATATATATATTTTAATATTTCAAATAATCTATGACAATCTATATGTTAGACAAGCAAAGTACTGTCCTTCGAGCTTTATATATATATATATGTATATATATATATATATATACGAACGTGCTTAAAAAATACTTTTTTTTTTACCTCTAGTCTTTCTTGTTCTCTTACTTCCCTCCGTCCCCTCTTCTGTGATTCAAAAGCTGGTCTGTTTTTATGAAAAACTTTCCCTTCACATGATACTCTTTCTTAGCGTTAAACAGTTGCAATTAAGCTAGTACTACTTAATATGTCACTTCCCCTGTTATAAGCTTAATATATCACACCTTCTATTATAAGCTGTAATTTATAATCATTAATGCTCTTTTAAACCTCTTTTAAACTATTATAAAAATAGTAAATGTATGTTAATTTACAAAAATCGTTTTTCAGGGTTATCTTGATCTTGATAATTCGGATTGCATTTCATTATTCAAAAAGCACAAAATATTCTTCCTTACGATTTTTACTTTCTCTTACCCATAAGGTAGAGAAAAAAATTATTTTTGGGTCAAATTTTCGAAAGTGAGATTTTGTTATAGTTACACGTTTAGAGGTCCCTTGAATCCAAAAATCATGTTTTTAGCGGTTGGTCTGTGTGTGTGTATCTGTCTGTCTGTCTGTCTGTTATCAACATATCCCAAGAACAAATAGTATCAAAAAGTTCAAAATTGGTACAAGTGGTTCATGTACAGGGACACCCAAGAGAATTCAAAATTCAAATACATTACGTCTATGGAGAAAATTGCAGGTAAGTAGAGTTTAACATCGATAGACTGCACTAAACCAAATGAAATGAATATATATATATTTATATGCGTAAAATCATGTCTCATACGGAATATGGTAGGGTAATCATTCGCTGTTCGTTTACAGGGCTACACAGAAGTAGTTGTTTATAGTGCGACAATAGTATTATTACTATAGGATTATATTTAGGTGCACCTTGTGGTCTGTACATAATCTTCAAATACAGAACTGCAAATATTTAAGCGATAACATTCTTTTTTATTGTTAGAAGAAGTGCTTTGATATTATATTTTACTTTGTCCAGGAAAGCTAATCAGGAATTGAAATGAACTCCTCATATACATGTGGTATATAATGTATGTTTTTAAGCTAAATATTCAACGCTTTATTTTTTGCATATTTACACGTTATGAGGCTTCCTGATTACCTAAGTCAAGTTTTTTAATGTTTTATCTTTGCCTGTGTCTCTTAGAATATTATAAAAACGAACAATTTTAGAAGATCCAATTATTGTATTTTGAAATTAATATAAATTTGTTGCTGGAAAAGTTTGATCAAGATTGATAAGTTTCAAGTAATGTTTCGTGTGAAAATTGTCTGAATAATTTTAAGTGAACTTTTAATTTTAATAACAGATTTAAATTCTATATAAATGTAGGTGCAGTAATGAAACGGGGAAGGGGGGGGTCGAGGGGAGCGGCAGCCCCCCCCCCCCCCAATATGGAACTAATTATCATATAAAACTCTTCAGAAGCCTAATTTGCATTTTTTTAACATAGGTTTTCATAACAGAACTCGTTATCTTAACCTCTTAATCTCCATCCTGTATTTATAGTATTAAATTTCAGGGTAAGAGAAAGTCGCGGGAGTGACACTCCAGTGTTTTTTAAAGAGTTATAAAAATAGCAAATGCATGTTAATAAAAAAAAATATTTTTTACGGTTATTTTGATAATTCGAATTACATTTTATTAGTCAAAAAACACAAAAAAAAAAAAAATCTTTCTTATAATTTTAGCTACATATAAATTATAAATCATAAAATTTTGTTATTATTTATTATTACTGTTATTTGTATTATCAGTAGTATTAGTAACTATATTTATGCTTTTAATATTTCATCATATATGTTAAAAAATATTAAATTTTAACAATTTCTTTTCTTACAGTTTTTCACGGATTTACACGTTTTGTGTGATTTCCACTTGAAAGTATACCCTTAAGTTTAGGTATTGACATTATATAGATGCTCCAAAACTAAAGCATACTTAAACTATTTTTACTTTCCGAACATACATAAGCAAGGAAAGTACTGTAATCATGTTATAAATTCGAATTGGAGATTTTGACGTTCTATACGTTATAAGGTCCTCTGAGTACATTTTTAGTGTTTTTACAATGATGTATGTGTGTGTGAGCGAACACGATAGCGCCTAAACGCTTTGTTCGAATAAGCTGAAAGTTCGTAAGTAAAATGTAGGTCGCCATAGCACAAACCCAATTGATTTTGGTTAATCTAGGACTTATAGTTTTTTTTTTTTTTTTTTTTACAGGGCAGAAAGAATTCTTTATCATTATGGCCTATGGGATCAAATTTTCTAAAGTACAATAGCGTGTAAACGGCTTATTCGTCTGCGCTGAAAATGTATACACATGTTATACATCACCATCGCACGAAGTGTATAGATTTTGGTGAATCTAGTACTTATAGGTTTTTTACAGGGACACAAAGACAAATTCTTTATCGTTATGATCTATGGGCTCAAATTATTTAACGTGCAATAGCATAAAATTAAACAAAGGGGGAAAATACTCAAAATAAATGGTATATTTTTCACTTTTGTTTATTTAACGACTTGTCTTACTTTAATTTATTTATACAACCATTAATTACTTAATGTTTGGAAAGTCGAATGGAGCCACTCCAGATTTCTTTTCCTCTTAAATGTACAAATTTCTTTCAAGGTTTCATATAAAGAAAATAACCTGTTGAAAAAAATAACAACAGAGAATTAGGGCAGAAAAACAAAGAAACAAAATATTGCCAATATGGACAGTAAATCCCCTTCTGAAAACAAGAAAACTGGTATAATATAAAACTTGCCATTTAAAACAGGTTCTCGAATTTTTTCCGCTCGACATAATATTTTTTCTCTATTACTAAATATTATATATTTAACATCCTTAAAAATCTGCATAAGTTTGTTTAGTAAACACATATAAAATTACATAAACGCGTTTTTATGGTAAACAAATACATATTTTATCGTGATAGATATAAATTATCCTTCTTGAAAAATATAATATTATGAACTTTTTAATGTCGTCATCTATACGCATTATTATAAATATAACTATTATAAATATAACTATTATAAATATACATGAGGAATAGCAGCGTTATGGTGTAGCAGCAACGTACAAACTCGAGCCTTTTTCATCAGCTCGTGCAAAATCCTGACTAATCAGTTATTTCGATGTGAAACAATTGTTGAATATTTTTATAGCCTTTTGTGACCTTTTTTGGCAATCTTTGTATTCTTGATGATTGGACACCGTTTATTTTTTTATTTACTTGTAAATGTGTGTGGGAGTGTGTTCTTATTCAAGTACACATATTTTGAGTTCCCCATCATACTACAGGTATGGGGAACTTAAGTAATCGTGAAAATTTTCGACCTCGTTTTTTTTTTTTTTTTTTTTTTTTTTTATACATATATATATATTTTTACACGTTTTGAGTTGTGAGGAATCAGAAAATATCAAAATGCGTTGTTACTCTGTGTACAGGATTTCTCACGAACAAATGATCGCAGAAAGGTCGGACCAGTTTTAAAATATTATTTATGATACTGGAAAAAAATCTATTCATTTGCAACATTCTGATAAAAAAAAACTTCAGAAGTTATTCGAAATTTACGATTTTCTTAACATGGGAGAATAGAGAAAAATTTCACTTAAACGTGCATGGAAAGAAACATTTTTATCGTAAAGATGTAAGGACAGCTTTTAAATGTCAGTTTTAATGCCGGGAGGAACATCATTAACTATAAACATGCAACTTTGAAAATTTCGCAAGTTATTCGAAATTTACTAATTTCTTAACATGGCAGAACGCGACAAAATTTCGCATAAACGCCGGTTTTGAGGGATATTTTCATCGCAAAGATGTCAGAATACACTTAAAATATCATTTAGGATACTGGCATGAACATCCCTGGCTACAAATTTTTTTATCTAAATATTTCGGATGTTATTTGGAATTTATGATTTACTTAACATGGCAGAATAGGGCAAAATTAAGCATAAACGTCCATTTTGAGGATACATCAGACAACTTCAAAATAACATTTATGATACTTGTTTGAACATCACTGACTACAAATATTCTAATAGGAAAATTTCGCAAGTTATTTCAAATTTAAACATTTTATCAACATAGCAAAGTTGGGCGGTGTTCCATATAAATATGCATTTCGGGGAGTGTTGCACTAGAAATTGTAGCATGAAAACTATACTACGAAGTTGACCCCAATAAAATAAATTAACAGATTAGAATAAGATAAATATATCAAACTGAATGATAGCCTATTAGGTGGGGATTTCATTCTATTACTGTGTCAAACGTATGAGAATATACATGTGATGGGGAACTGAGCAGAACCCTATTATGCCGACTAGTTTTTTTTTTTTTTTTTTTTCAACTCATTGGAAATAAATTCTTATTTCTTGCTAAAGAATTGGAACATCAATCAAAATTTACAAAAAGTAAAGTCACTGCATGGCTTACATGTACTTTAAATGCATAAATATATATGCAGATACAATTTACGCTGTATTAAAACATATAAGAAGCCTAATATACATATGATTCTTAATATACATACAATTCACAATAAACTCGGTTTTTTTAAATAATGATAGATAAATAATAAATTAATTCACAATAAAACATACTCTTGTGCTATTTTAAAATCATTTAATTATTGAATTACTTTAAGAACATATTATTTATAACAAAACACTGAAATGTTTAATTGTTCTTTTTTTTTTTTTAACCTTACTATACCTTCGAGGTATAAATCATCTCCGTAACTAAGCCCTGGTCAAATTAAAATATAAATAATTTTAATTAAAAACTTCAAATAAAAAAAATAAAGCTTAAATAGCTATGAAACAAAAACTTCTTCAAGCTATTTTTATTATTAAACATTGCAAAATTACTTTATAATCCACTACCACCGGACTGGGATTTAAATAGTACGTAATAACTTGTTCCTGTTTTTGACACTTAGTCGGAATTTCATTTATAAACTTATTAAATGTTTTTAAGTGAAATTCCAAATTAAATTCCAAATTAAATTAATGTATTAAAAGTATTCATAATGTAAAATAATTTTATTTGAAAATTTCTTAAAAGAAGACACGTAGAAAGGCTGCGGAAATAATTTCTAAGTGTTAATTTTACTCAATACAAAATTATTAAAAATATGAGAAAATTATGAATAATACTAAAAAAGTACGAAAATAATATATAAGGCAAATTATAAGAATCCAGTTATAAGAATGCTAACAGAATGCTAATGAAATTTTTGTATTTGTCTTCACATACGTCAACAGGAAAAGAAACTTGCAAAATTTTTTCAAGGAACAAGATCATGGAATTATGCATTAAAACTAGCATGTTGTGGTCATCAGAAATTTTTTTTATTATTCTGTATAATCGCACCACTGACTGTATAACAACATGCACAAAAGTTCAATCATAGGTTCTCACAATAAAGATTTTACACATGGAGATTGGAGAAATTTTAATCAACAGATGGTTAGATGTAGTCATATCGAAAATCTAAGAAAGTGGGTAGTGGAATCGTCACCTGTCGAATGATATACACTCGAATTAAGTCAGCACTTTTTTTCATGATTACATATCAAGTTTGGTAAATTTATATATCATAGAAGTTGAGATTTTGCATTTTTTTTCGCGGGGTAAGTTACAGCACAGCAGCACCACATCTCGGCCAATATGCATTCAAACTGAACGTCCGACATTGTGTTTTATAATTATCCCCTCACATACCAAGTTTTATTCAATTATTCACAATAGAACCTGAAACATACCCCTCCTGTTTATGAAATAATTTGCAGCATAACAGCTTCACCTATTTGCCGATATCCACCAAAATTCAATCACCATAATGTTTCATAATGACCCTCTCATATATCGAGTTTGTTCGATTATACATAACAGAAGCGGAGAAATAGCGTTCTCTTATATGGTAGAAATTGTAATATATTCGCAAAATCTGTTAAGTAATATGCAACAAATGTTGATAGGCACTAATTTAATCAAGATGCAACTATTTATGAATTTATTTGAAATTCTGTACATTAGTTCTTGAGTTTAAACTGACACAATAAATTTGACGCACAAGCTGACAGATATCTTCTAAAACTGGTAAAATCATGTTCTGGAACTCTTAATACTTAAAACATGTGAATCCATAAAAAACCGGAAGTTGAAAATTTTTACTAATCTAATAATTTCCTCTGTTGAACATAGAAGAAAGAAAAAAAAACAAAAAAAAACATTAAAACTGTTAAAACAAAAGGCTTAGACTAATTCTAAAAGCTTCTCTAAGTTATTTTCAACACACTATTGGCCTTTAAAAATATTTTCTGTTTATGTTAAATTAAGCCATACTAATTAAATTATAAATCAAATTCTCAAACACATAAAGGTTTATAATATTAGTAAAATAAATCTATCGCATATACTTCAAATCGAAATTTCAAGATATTTCGTCCCAGTTTAGATAGTGAGACGATTATAGAGTTTTTTCCTTGAAACGAAGTTACATTTTTGTCAATATTTCTCGGTAAAAGAAAGAAAAAAAAAGCATTAAATTGCTTCTTGAACTGTAAAACTCTGCTATCACGATACGACTTCGGGCAATTTTAGCAACACATCTGGTTTGATTTACAACATTTTTCTCGCACAGTATTGTCATGTTCATTTTTTAGGATTTTCAAAATTTGTTTCTTTCGATCTTTTCTTGGAAAAATAAATTCTATAAATACAGAAAATGGCACTATATATATTTTGAAAACAAAAAAAAAGTGTAAATATATTCTTTTTTAAGTAAATCGCGTATTTCTTCCTGTAATCTATGTGGAATATTTTGCATTTTTAAAATATAGCATTTATATATATAGAACATGTACACAGCAAAATAAATAAATAAATAAATAAATAAATAAAATAAATAAATAAATAAATAAATAAATAAATAATCAGTGGCGGATTTAAGGGGGGAGCTAAAGGCCTGAACCCCCCCCCCCCAAAAAAAAAAAAGCACTAACATTCCCAATTGGATGTTACAATCGTAAATTTTTCATTGATCTGGAATGGCATCTTGAAAACTCTTAGCCCCCCCCCCCCCCCCAAAAAAAAAAAAAAAAAAAAAAGTTAAGTTCTGGATCCGCCACTGCTCTTTTATTATGGGTCAATGCGGTAAATAATGTACCTGTTCTGATTTAGTCTCTGTTACTTTTTCTATTATGACGAGTGATAACCGTTTATCAAAAACCCCATACTAATCCTCTAATTTCCCGGAATTCACTAATTTTCTTCTCGTACTAAATAAACTTTTTTCAGCAAGTTTTTTATTGTCAGGTAAGGCCGAATTATCCGTTACCCATGGTAAAGCAACCTCGTATCTGCCGTCGGAATTTACCCGAAGAGTCTCCTTAAAATACTTGTTAGTCTCTTCCTCTAACTCCAGCTTAGTTTTACGGTGCGCAGGATCTTTAATTCCCAATACGTCTAATTTCCACAGATCGCTTACACACTGGTTTTTAACCAAAAAAGAAGAGATAACGAGAGAATGGTTACTAGGTGTATTGCTCTTGGTGCCAAAAAAATTTCCGAGAACAGTCCATCCCAATTTAGTCTGTATAGCGGTTAAATTTGATTTAAGGGGTATTATTTTTCCCGTTAAAATTTGCCCATAATATTAGCCCCTATTAACAATTTTATTTCCTTATCCACTTTATATTTATTTTCTAAGTCCGTAAGATGTATACGATACTTCTTAAGTTCATTTAACCACGAACCAGATGGGATTTGGCCAATCTCAGAACAAATACGTTTTTCAGCCAGTGCATCAAATTTACATTTATAACTTCTGTCCATACTACTTAATTCAATTACATAACTTTTGTAAATATTTTCATTCGTTTCAATACCTCCAAAAAGTGATTGACGCAAGTTTATTTCATTACTATAGGAACATGCTGCATTTCTTCAATAATATCGCTACATATATAAGATTTCATACTGCCCGAATCCAAGACTGCTCTTACGAGCACAGTGGCCTCTTCAAGGGGTAGGGGGGGCTCTAGGGGCTCGAGCCCCCCCCCCCCCCTAGAGCTCGAGTGTGTATGTATTTTTAAGTCAAAACATGCAAAATCCAGAAGCTTTACTTTTTTTTTTCTTTCAAAAAATTTATTTTATACTTGTTGTATGTAGTTTCTATAAAAAAAAAAAAAAAAAAATTATTTCTTTCCTTTTTTCTATTTCCTTCTTTCCATCAAAAGTCTGGTCACATTCGTGATATTTTCTTAGAATTAGGTGAAAGGAAGACTATACGCTTTTGGAGAACGGCTGTTTTTCATGGAAAATGCTACTTTCTTCTCTTTGTAATCTGAATACTCTGATAGTGAAGGGTGGTATTTCAGGGCTTGTTTCATTTTCACCTATGATAACAAACAGCAGGGTATATTTGAATTGAAGGGGGGCTGTGTAAACAAATCATTCTATCCCAAATTGTTAAGCAGCATGTTGTTATTTTAAAATGGGAAGATTGGGGTAACAAATAACTTTTGAATAGACTTACAGCAGAAGAATTCAGGCTCTGATTACCCGATAGGCAGGAGAAGCATGTGCTTCCACTGGAAAATTTTGAAAAGGCCCCAAATTAAGCAAAAAAAAAAAAAAAAAAAATGGGCCCCGAATTGTAAGCTTGTGGTCTAAAAGCATTGTCTGATAATAAAAAGTCACAGTACACCTGACTGCACAACTACCATTTCTAGATTATGTAGGAAATATGCTAATGAAGCTTTTACACATTCATTTATAATGGAATAATTTCATATATTGTGGTGAATATAGGCTTTCACCAGTTTATATTTTGGTACAAAAATTAAGTGAATTTACTTGTCTACATTTTAAGCGAATTTACTTGTCCTCAATTCCAAGTAACTGCAGAATTTACCGAAAAATTTATAAATTTTTCGAGATGTTTGTATGAGTCTTTAGACCAAGCAGTGGTGGGGGCCCCCAAATGGATTTGTGCTTCCCTTCAGTTGTAAGGTTAATTAGGCCCTGGAAGGATAACTTAAGAGGGGACAATAGCTAATCTCGCCGGCAGCCTTTGCCCATGTTATTCTATGGGAAATTTTGTTGCTACAATTACACATTACCTAATGAATATTTTTAAATTCTGTTTTCGCAGTCAGAAAATTCATAACCGTTAAATGAGTACTCATTTTTGAAAAATTCATTTTTTTTTTTAATTTTTACATTTTAATTTTGAGTTCAAAAATGCGATTTTTCACAAAATGCATTTTTCTCATTTTCTAATCGCGAAATGAAATACTAAAATTTTAAAAAATCAATTTTTGGAAAACAAGTACTAATTTAACGCTTATGAATTTTCTAAATGTGAAAACAGAATTGAAAAATATTCATTAGGTAATGAGTAATTATGTATAAAATTTTCCCATAGAATAACATGGGCGAAGGCTGCCGGTGAGATTAGGTATTGTCCGCTCTTAAATCCTTAGAGCATAAATGATTTTTTGGGAAGAAAGAGAGATATTGTTATGCCTGTTATCTGTCTATGCAGTTTTCATTTCTTGGCGTGAGAAGAGAAAAAACACTTGCAAGTATCCCAGAGTTGATACAGTTTTATTTTATATATACACTTATTTTATTCGTTCACGTATATTAAAATTACAAGTTTTTTTGTTATTGCAACAAAAAGAAAAAAGAAAAATATTCAATCTTTCAAAAGTAACCTGCTACAGAAGGATTCATTTTCCTTCTTTCCTTTTTTTTTTTTTTTTTTTTTCTTTCTTTAAATAATTGTGTTTTAAAAGTATTTTTTTTTTTTATTTCAAATCATTTAACTGTGTATAATATTAAATAATTTGAGTACAAAATTTATTCTGCAGTTGAGAATATATATCTGTACGTAAATTTAAAATTAAGCAAATATTAATAATAATGATGATTTTATATGTATATTACAACATCTCTATTTTCTAAATTTTATGCAATTTATTTCAAATTACTGTTATAAAAATGTCAAAGCTTTTAAGCCAAATATATATTTTTAATTCTTTTTTCGAATAGCATTTTTTTTTTTTTTTTTTTTTTTTTTTTTTTGTTAGATAAATTTCAATTTTTTTAAAAAAAGCAAATAAGCTAATTTTAAAATTCTTATTATTCTTACTCAGTTCCCTGTATTTTGTTTCTTAATAATTTAGTTATAAAAAATAACTATCGTGTGGCACTCACGCTACTTCCGCTTTCGAACCCAATGTTTTTCGATGTGATAGTGAATAATCTTTCAGAAAATTTTGTTTAACGTGATATTTCTTACTGAATTAATAAGAATTAATAATAGATCTTTCTCGGATATCAATCATTTGGAACTCTAGATGAAAATTATTTATAAATATATAAATAAAATAAAATACAATTCCACATTATTTGAATAGCAATTAGCAATGTCAAAAAATTCTATGCATTTCAATTTATAAAAACGTTATATGTTACATTGAATGTGTGAGATATTTTTTTCTTTTTTGAAGGGAGATTTAATTTAAACGTTCTTGTGAAAAATTTAAATGGCCACATATATATTGATAATTTTTTACATTAACCATTGACAGAAAAAGTTAATGTT
Source organism: Salticus scenicus (assembly GCA_963930645.1). Taxonomy (NCBI): domain Eukaryota; kingdom Metazoa; phylum Arthropoda; class Arachnida; order Araneae; family Salticidae; genus Salticus; species Salticus scenicus. Next base: position 65,384,270 of record OZ005661.1, on the reverse strand, counting down.
TAATATTGGTGTTGCCTTGATTTTCCTTTCTTTATATTCCTTTCGTTCTTTCCTTTTTTTTCCCCCTTTCTCTTTTTTATCTCCCACCCCTTGAAAAAAAAAAAAAAAAAAAAAAAAAAAAAAAAAAAAATCTTTTGTTTCTATTTAAATAAACAAATTAAAAAATAAATAAATAAAAATAAAAATTAGTTTAATTAGAGCTAGTGTGAGAGAAATTCATTGCAGATGTGATATGAGGATGGTGCCTCTTCCTTTCTTTTGAACAGCCTAAAAATAATTAATATTTTCTTTTCTGTCAGATAATGGTGCCCCATACGTCCCTTGCACCCGGATATAGCTGGGGCTGAGGGGGAAAAAAATCCTGTTTCGTTATTGTAAAAATTGTTTGTTTATGCATTACAGAAGAATTTATTTCGAAGATAAGGAATAAAAACTAGTGGCCAGTTGTTAATTATTTTAGTAATCACATTTTTTAAAAAGTAAAAATTACCATAAAATGCAAAAAAAAAAAAAAAAAAAAAAAAAAAAAAAATGCAATAATTATTTAGGGTAAAAAGAAAACACATGTTACCGCCTTGTCTGCAGCACTTGTGCCTATTTTGTTCGCCTGATGAAGGGTCGTGTTTTCTTTCAACACGATACCGTTTTTTTTTTTTTTTTTTTTTTTTTTTTTTTATGGTGTTAATTCAAAGTTCTTTACATATTACTTTTCAACGTCTGTTTAACAGCTACATATTACTTTTTAATGCATGTGTAAGAGCTAACATATTACTGTGTTTCTGGTTTTTATTTATTTATTTTTCTAATTGAATTTTTCATAACTCTAAAATTTTTCTTTAATGTTATATTTTAACCTTCATTATTTCATTACATTTAAATTAGTTTTCAGATCAGAGATAATGCATATGTTTCAATGGTATTTTATTAATTTCACTCTCTTTATATTAATTAAATACAATTTTAATATAAAATTAAATATAATTTTAAGGTTTTCGTAACTATATTTATTTATTAAAAATGTGTTTTATTCATATGATATAGAAGTTTTGTTTCGAAGAATTTTATGTATTTATTGTTTCCTTTTTTTTTTAATCAGAATATTGTAATTTATACTTAGACTTATAAAGATAAACACGGAATATTTTAAACGATAATTTCTTAAAATGAAAGTGCAGTAAATAATTTTGCACAAATATCAGGTAAAAATTTATTATGTATGAAATGCACTATCTATAGTGCATATATGTGTTTGTTTATATATCTATCACACTTTCGCAAGAAAAGTGATGCAACTGAGAAATGCAGTATTTGAGAAAAAACAACTTATGTACAGTCGGTAACAAAAGTCTCCGAACACTAGCAAAAATTTCTATATAAAAAGGTACACTTAATACAGTTTTGTTAAATAAATCCTTGTCGAATCCTGTTTTTAGACAGACTAAGAACAGGATTCGACAAGGATTTATTTTACAAAACTGTATTAAGTGTACTTTTTTATATAGGAATTTTTGCTAGTACTGATACAACTACTTTCTTGGGTGGACAATGTTTGAGATAAAGATGCGATCCTTTTTATGTACGTCAGGGCACTTCATACACATTTTTAACATTAATTTCAAAATTACCATTTTTTGACTTGTGTCACATTTCTGTTGAGCTGCGATATATATGTGTGTGTGTATAAAGTTTACAATATATATATATGTATATATATAAAGAGGGAGATGAACAGATAAGGGGAAAAAATATTAAATCTGTGCCCCCCCCTAGACTGTTTGTCTGGATCCGCCCTTGTAAATAATAAAAAAAAGGATGAAATTACAGCAAAAAATGTCATAAATACGTTTTTAGTTTTCAGTATTCCAAATTACAGGTTTTTAGTTAATATGTGTATTATAATTAATGTGTGATTATTAATGTATGCGTTATAATTTATGGCGGTATAGTTGACCAATGATTATAACTTTTGCCTTATTAATAATTATTGTTGTTAATATGCCTTATTGATACAATTATTATCGGTATACAATCTAACCATCTGTTGATTAAAACTGCTCTAATCTCCATGTGTATTATTAATACATAATGCCTTATTAATAAACTATAATTTTTGCCTTAATCTTTTTTATTTAAGTTTGTATTTTTTTAAATTCGTACAAATTTTTAACGAACAGAAATTCGAAATGTCAAAGTTAAAAATTATTTTGTAAATTTAATAAAAGTTTTCTGTACCGCTGGCATGAAACTTTCAAAGCATTGATTGCTTAAAATAGTATTTAAAACAAAGTAATGGAAAGGATTATTTTGGAATGCATTTAAAATGTAAAAGCAAATCACAATGCAGATAATTATTGCTTGAATACATTTAAAATTTATAAATATGTTTTATTATGATCATTAAAATTTAACGTTTAAATGTTTAAAAAAAAAAAAAAAAAAAAAAAAAGTATTCTACACTATCTACCAATAAGTGTTTGAGCACTTTCGAATTTAGAGGTTTTGTCAAATATCTAGAAAAATTCTTTAGGAATCATCTTGATACTTTGGTAGTGTAAAGAACATTTTATATCTCATATTAAGTTCAGCAAAAGATGTGTCTTGAAGAGGAAAAGAGGAACTAAAAAATTAAACAAAAATAAAAATGTTTTGGATCACTCTGTAAAAAGTAATACATTAAATGCTTTTTGGCTGTAGCATTTAATCATGAAGATTTTTCTCATTATCTGTATAAATTTGTATGAGGCTACCCCATATATTCATGGAGATATACCTTTTTTTTTTTTTTTTTTTTTTCTTTAATTGAAAAAAAATTTCCACTTTTTAAATTAGAACATGTAAGGTATTAGATTCATTACAAAGCTATTTTTAGGAAATTCGGCAGACTACATTAGCTGACAGCATACTGCAATCAAGATAAAAAAATGTTAAATATCTTACGAAATATGAGCGTTTTTACTAAATAATTTTTAACAGTGCATACGCTATAGCTTTTAAGAAATTTCATTTGCATAATTTAATAACCAAAATTATTGAGAAACATATATGAAACAATAAACAGATATCATATATATTCAGAAAATTATGAGAAATAGAATGAACAGAATTTCAAATCTTCTAAAAAAAAAAAAAGTGATAGGGGTTTTTATCAATAGTTATTTACAATCAGTGAATACTGTAATACCATTGGGCATTGATTGAATCAACATAGAAATGCCAGTAAAACCTCATCTAGCTTAGCTTTTATTCTGAGAGAACTAAAATTCTGTTCATTCTACTATTCATTCTGTTATCAATGGGCAAATACCAGTGTGGATGGGCCCAGGTGCGGCGTAGAATTTTGGCCCGTGCCTCAGCTAACGCAACGATACACGAGTGAGTCCTCAACTCCAAAATCCTACATGGATGATAGCAGTTTTCATGCTGACAAAAGTTGTCATTTTCGCAGAAGAAACTACTCTAAGTCAAGTCAACGAGGTGCTTCGGAGTATCTGCATTTGGTCGCAACCAATGCTAACCTCCAACGAAAAATGATAAAAACATAAAAATTATTTTCCGAAAATGAAAGAAATGCCAAAAGGAATAAATTTAGAATTTTAATCTCTGAACCAATCTCCGCGTTAGCAGAAGTTATTCTGAGTGAAGCAACAGAAGTTCCAAATAATAATAATAATAATAATAATAATAACAATAATAATAATAAATAAATAATAATAATAATAAATAAATAAATAAATAATAAATAATAAACTCCCTGAGAAAACCTAAGTGAAACAACGAATCCGTTACGTGCATTGACAAGATGGTCTGGACGGCGAAAAGGAATTAAGACTTGAGCAGGGCACCCCAAGGGGCACGAGAAACCGCTCAGAGTCCTCCAATTAACAAAAAAAAAAGGAGGCCATATATATATATAGTAATTAAAATTCAGGAAAATTGAACGATTAGTAAAATACAGAACTTCAGAGAGAATTTCGGCATCTAACCAGAATCTAGTTCTGAGATGGATCCGTGGACCAATCAGAAACCTTTATAGTACTGTGAATCCTCACTGAAAGCGTTTAGCAAGAAAGATAGGATTATGTCCCTATCACAAGAGATAATCAGAGGCCAGGAAATCGACCAATGAGAGCAGACCTAAGAAGCCAGCGTCAGAAGTTAATAAAATTAATAAAAAATTTAAATATAAGCCAAATAATAAAAAATAACCCGGCAATTGGGAAATTTTGATTAAAAAACCGATAAATAAATAAAATAAGAACTTTAAATAGTAAGAAGGTTCAAAACTCACGACTGGCACTAAGTTCAGTTAAAAATCCTGATACTAGGTTTAGCCAAATCTAGACAAACTTTGTGTTCGGTATATGAAAAAATAGAATTTGGGACGAAAATACAAAGTTAAGTGACTCCAGAAGTAATACTTCTACGTTATTAGAAACGGGGAGAAGGTCGTCTCCTCTAGCTAAATCAGAAAAAGGCAGTTTCTTTCCACGTCCGATTCTAGGATCGTAGCGATGAATTGAGTCTAACAGAGGATTCCCAACATTGGGAAGAGATCTGTGGAACTTCAACCCAAGTTTCCGAATTTCAGCATAAATTGGCTTAATTCGGAGATCCTCGTGAATAGTATCATTGCGGACGTACAGTCGCCAGAAGTATTATTCGAGCAACTCCACCCCGTCAGAATTTTTCACGATTCGATTCAGTTGTCGGTTTGAATAATAAATATTTAGAATTTAAATATATTATTTAAATATTTTATTTTAATAATAAAATATTTATTATTTAAATATTTTATTTTAATAATAAAATATTTATTATTTGTTTATCGAATCGTTAAAAATATATTATTTGTTTATCGAATCGTTAAAAAAATATATTCAATATTGGTACAGCATTCATTTAAAAAATGTCCTTATTCAATATTGTAAATTTCAGACAGAATGAGTACGGCTATTTATAAAGAATGAATCCAAGTCAATCAACCAATCAACCAACCTTGAAAAAAAAAAAAAAAAAAAAAAAAAAAATTTTTTTTTTTTTTTTTTTTTTTTTTTTTTTCCAAGGTTGGTTGATTGGTTGATTTAAAAAAATAATCCTTATTCGATATTTCTATCTCAAAGACATTAGCTATCTCAGATTCAAAGGCATCGTTTCAATATTAAAATAATATTATTATCTCTCTCTAATTCAAAGTCTCAATTTATAAACATCCAATATTGGCACTCTATCTATCGCAAAAAAATGGGCCGAACGAAGCGTCAAAGACAGAAATCTGCCATGAGACGCTTCGTTCGGCCCATTTTTTTGCCCCCTCCAGATTTAAGGCATCAGTTTGTACCATCTAGATCGATCCCCACAAAGACTTTGATTTTGGACGGAGGGGTGTCTGTCCAAGAAATAGTCTCAAATCTATCTTCGTGGAGGCGAGGGTCGTCATCATGGTCCCCATCGAAGAACAGCATGGTTCTCTCTATGAAATCTTTTAAGAATTCATTTATGCATGTGTCAGAGTCCCTCACGATCCGAATTCGGATGGCTTTATGGATGCATGAGGTGGGTACTATGGGGTCTAGAATCTGGATTTTAGAGGATGTCAGCATGGCCTCGAATCCCAACGACGACAGGGCATCTCCAAAATGTATCTCGTCGACTGGATACACCCAGGTATTGGCTAGAGAGATAGGTAACCTGACCCTCCTGTAAACGAGATCGCACACCTTCAGCCTGGTCGTTTTTTTCACATAGGATCGACCCATCAGCTTGGCCACATCAGAGGCACTGACGAACAAAAGTCCATCCGCAGAGACTACGAATAGGATTTTAGCGTCAAGCTGTGGATGTTCAATAGTGAATAGCATGACTTATGGCAATAGAAGTCAAAATGATGCAGACTCTTAGAGGCTGCTCGTATATATACCCGATTCGTGACCTCGTTTTATCAGGCTTTACTAAGAAAACAGGATGTATCAGCTGTTTTTTGAGGATGCGATAAAATCTGTCCTTCTAGAACGATAAAATTATTTATATAATTAATCCGATAGCATGAGGATGTGCGTCATGCGTCACAGGATGTAGATAAGATATTTACTTGGAATTTAGATAGAACTAAAGATTACTGCTAGTATATATACAGGCTGCTGGACGAGACATTTCATTCTGAGCTACTGCTTACTGTTTGATACTTTCCAAAATGATCTTCCAAATTCTGTCTGATGAACTGAATGTTAAATTAACATGCTTTTTATCATTTGACGACCAAATTTTTATCAAAGGTCGAGACGTGGCCTATTACATGGGGCATGAAAACTCCAGTAGAGTGGTGAACTTGTGCCATATAACGGTAACGGACATTGCTCCTGAGGGCTTGAAACTACCCCCGTCTCTAGCCAAGACATGCGTCTTTGGACTAGAGGATGCAAAAATATTGATGGATATGCATCCAGGAGAGTTTGATTCCCTATTTCAGGGGCCGATTGAAATTCTTACGCCCATCGAATGCAGCTTAAACCTGAGGCGGCCTGTCCAGGTTAAGCTCGCAGCCATAACCTCATCCAATGCCACAATGGAGAGTTTCTTGGCCGACTTAAAGAATGTCATGGAGGAGTACCTGGCAACGGTACCCATGGACACCTATGTGTTTGGCGAACGATATGGGGACTTGGAGCTAGGCTATTTCCCCCGAAAAATAAAAGTTTTGGTGGGAAACAAGCCCTACTTCTATAAATCCTCGTCTTAAGATCAGGACGAGGTGCAAAAAATGGGTCGAGCGAAGCCTCTCATGACATAAGTCATTGAGGCTTCGCTCGGCCCATTTTTTTGCGATAGATAGAGTGCCAACATTGGATGCGTACCGATTTGAACTTGTAATTTTCAAGGGATATGGCTTAGCTATAAGATAATTTTGATAAAATATCTATAGACAAATTTAAGGTATCTGAATTTAAAAATTTAATTGTTTCATTTAAAATTCACATTTTTTTCTTGTAAAATTTAAAATTTTTAAAGACTAAGTGTGGCGGTCATTATACTCTGATCTCTAAATTTTCAAGGGATATGGCTTAGCTATAAGATAAATATGAAACTTGGTAAAATATCGATAGCTAAATTTAAGGGATCTGAATTTAAAATTTTAATTTTTTCGTTTAAAATTTACCGTGTAAAATTTAAAATTTCTAAAGACTAAGTGTGGCAGTCATTATAATTCTAAATTTTCAAGGGATATGGCTTAGCTATAAGATAAATATGAAACTTGGTAAAATATACAGACTCAATAGCTAAATTTAAGGGATCTGAATTTAAAAATTTAATTTTTTTCGTTTAAAATTTATATTTAAAATTTTTAAAAACTAAGTGTAGCCAAGCCAGTCATTATAATCTAATCTCTATAAAAAGATTTTCGAGAGACAGGATATTATGCAAGCCTTTCCTCAGGATGCTTGATAAGCGGCTCCCGGTTAAAATTACAATCAGATCTCTATAAAAAGAGTTTTCGAGAAGTGTTGACAGGATATTATGTAAGCCTTTCCTCAGGAAGCCCGGTTATAATCAGATCTCTATAAAAAGATTTTTCCAGAAGTATTGACAGGATATTATGTAAGCCTTTCCTCAGGATGCCCGGTTATAATCAGATTGCTCAAGAGACAGGATATTATGCAAGCCTTTCCTCTTGATAAGCGGTTCTTAGAAAATTACTATCAGATCCTATTGATAAGACCGGGTATATATACGAGTGTCCAGCGAGAGCTCTTCAATTGCTAGTCGATCTCTCTACTAGCTGCTTAGATTCATTAGCTCTCTGTCAGTCATGTTTTTCCATGTAAAAAATTATGCTTATGGCGTTGCCTTTAAATGCTTAATGGCCTCTGATGGCACCCTGTTTGTCCGGGCTGAGGACCTGGCTATCTACTCGAGGCATCCTCTAGATCTCCATTTTGCCGAGAGATATGCAGGCCTCACCGTCCGAGACATAATGGACCCTAAAATCGATTTACCCAAATGGCTCGCTAAGACGAGAATCTTCTCCATTAGCGAAGCCAAACATCATTTGGGAGGGTTCATGGGCGAACAGGAATTTGATAAGATGTTCGATGGTTCGGCCATGGTGAAATACCAGGCTAACATGAAGCTCAGCTTCGAGAAAGCCATAGGTGTTCGATTTGTAGAAAGGTCCCATACCAAGTTCGAAGACTTCCTTGCCACATACCAACTACAGGTGAGGAAATTTTTTAAACTTGAATATGAGGATTATGAATTATACAAATCCCAAATGACCGGACCGTTGAAGATGACCATCAGGAGGTCATCTAATGAGCAACCCATAGAGAGCTTGTGTTAATCTTTAAAATGAGAGTAAAAAAATGGGTCGAACGAGGTGTCTCATGGCAGAATTTCTGTCTTTGACACCTCGTTCGACCCATTTTTTTGCGATAGATATAGTGCCAACATTGGACGGGTTTAATTTAAGACTTTGATTCTAAGGGGGCTTAATTTAAGTATTTATTAAAAAAATCTATTAAGCTAGTATTGAAGAGGTTATCAGCATAAAAAAATAATTAAGACGTTTAAGTTGAGACTTTACAATTACATGTATGAAAATATTATTAAGACTGAAAAATATATGGATGGGATTGAATTAAGTATTTTTTTTCAAATTTAAAAAAAAATTGAAAATTTTGCAAATTTGACCAACTTTAGAAACGTGATCTTAAAATAAAAATATTTTTGAAAACTAATCGTGGAATCGTGATTCTTATTACATATACATAGTAAAATAAGCAATTTAATTACTTTTCAGTCGTTTTTTTCAAATTTAAAAAAAAATTGAAAATTTTGCAAATTTGACCAACTTTAGAAACGTGATCTTAAAATAAAAATATTTTTGAAAACTAATCGTGGAATCGTGATTCTTATTACATATACATAGTAAAATAAGCAATTTAATTACTTTTCAGTCATTTTTTTCAAATTTAAAAAAAATCGAAAATTTTGCAAATTTGGCCAACTTTAGAAACGTAATCTTAAAATAAAAATATTTTTGAAAACTAATCGTGGAATTGTGATTCTTATTACATATACATAGTAAAATAAGCAATTTAATTACTTTTCAGTCGTTTTTTTTTCAAATTAAAAAAAATTGAAAATTTTGACAGAGGTGATGGTACATCAGCAAATTTAGATAAACTGTTACTTTAGCATGATATATATATAGGCTAGCAAGAGTCAATCAATCAATCAACCAACCTTCAAAAAAAAAAAAAAAAAAAAAAAAAAAAATTTTTTTTTTTTTTTTTTTTTTTTTTTAAGGTTGGTTGATTGGTTGATTGACTCAAACTCTCTCTCTACGAGCCAGCTTGACGGTCAACTCATACGCTCTGTCTTTTTCGTCAACTACATAGTCTTTTTCTATTTCCTCAAACTTTCTCTTAACCGTAGCAGTCAATTCTTGAAGCATGTCGCCCGATTTGACAGACCATATACCTTCAGCTCGCACACGCATGGAAAAGTTGCTAGGTTTCTCTTCTTCAGTATCCCCATACCTGGATTCTACCGACGGGGGTGCGTAGATATTCGTATGTTGTTCGCAGACTGCGCTCGAGTATTCGTAATACCCTTTAAGCCAATCTTGTAAATTCATCTCGCCTTCGTTTCGAACTGTGATTTCAAAGGCCATCCTTCTGCTGAACGGTATAATGTTGGGATACGTAGAGGTTACCCGGCCATCGGTCCACAGTTTCTGGATACGGCAGATCTCCTCGATAGGCATTCGGTGCGTCTTCACAAGTACCTGAAGCATATCGTTGAAATCAAACACGCGCCTGGAACTCATGTTCAAGCGTTGTGCATTGGGATATAGATTAGCCAGATCCTTGTTGGAATATCGATGTGCAAAGTTGTAAGGTGACGCGTAGCCTAGATATTTGCCAACATCGACGGCTATGAAATAAACATCTCTACCAACAGTAGCAGCGATGAGTGCAAGTTTGGTATCAAAACAAATTTTCAGATACATGATTGCGCTATGATGGCAACTAGAATGGACAGAATGATGGTAGCTTGAGTACGGAACCACTATTTATATAGAATATCCATGAGTGGGCGTGGCATGTAAAAAAAAAAAAAAAAAAAAAAAAAAAAAAAAAAAAAAAAATTTTTTTTTTTTTTTTTTCCAAGCTAGTTGTTTATTTAGTTATCATCTTTGATCTAGAAAACTTCTTTATAAGCTTATCCGCCTCGTTTTCAATCTCTGTACGAATCGAGTCCAAGTCATAGCTGCAGCCCTCGTCCTTTTCATAGACTGAAATTATATCTTTTAGCGAATCGCTCACCATTTCTTCTTTGATTTTTTCAAAGTCTTCGCCGATTTTGGAGTACGCAGATAGGTATCTATTATAATTTACATAATTTTTGATCTTGTACTTATTGAGAGCTTGTTCGTTGAACTGCTTACGCTTAACCTTAAAAATGTTCCTAGAGCGTGGAGATTCTTCGGCGTCGGCCTTCATGACGAATCCTTCTAGCGGACACTCTGCATAAGCGCTGGGATACGTTTCAACTTTTTCGTACAGATCCCCTATCGTTTGGTAATCTAAATCTAAGATGGGTACGTGGGGTAGCTTCACTCGCTGGAAAATGTTCACGGCGTCGCTATACTTCATAAACGTATCTGAATCCAGTTGGTAGATGTCGAAGGCCCGAAAAAAGACAGTATTGCTACCGAATACGGCTTCGGATTCAAAGTCGCGATAGGTTATTCTCTTCATGTGGCTTCCGAATACTTCTCCATAAATGATAAAATTGTCATGTAAAATGTCTTTGATAAGCCGTACCTTTTCCGACAGCGGTTCCAAGATTGCGTTCAAGTTAAAAAGGCGTGTCTTTTCATCTAGCACAACGTTTCTAGATTGTATCCTGAACGTATTCTTCACGTAGCCAATACCGATATTAGAGCCATCCAATTTTTCGGTAGCTATTAAAGGAATGCCCGAATAAATTTGGCTTGTGATCTCGTGGTACTTGATAAGGGCCATCGTAAATAGATTAGAAACAGAACGGTCAGACTAGAAAATATCTAATAAGCTATTTCAATGAGTATGAAGACAGAATGAATGAGTACGGAGCCGCTATTTATACTAAATATAAATCAACTAATCAACCAACCAACTGAAAAAAAAAAAAAAAAAAAAAAAAAAAAAAAAAAAAAATTTTTTTTTTTTTTTTTTTTTTCAAGGTTGGTTGGTTGGTTTCTAAAGTTATATTTCTAAAGTTATATTTCTAAAGTTATATTTCTAAAGATATTTCTAAGTTGGCTGCTACAGTTATATTTCTAAGTTGGCTGCTAAAGCTATATTTCACAGTTGGTTGCTAAAGCTATATTTCTTTAGCCAATCATTGTAGATGGCGCTGCAGTCTATATATATATAGTATATATATAGTATATCTATTAGGGTGGGTGGGAGTGGAATTTATTTCTTCTACTGTACGGTCATGCATAAACTCGCTCCTGACCCACTTCCTTTAAAATAGGATGAAATAGCGTAATTTATACAATATTGGCTTTGAAAACAAGACTTTTGTCTGACAAATTACAAGATACTGCAGGTTTTCATGATATCAGAATAGATCATAGGCTTTTATAGAAAAATCTAACTCTCCATCAATCTTGCTGAAAACCTATTACGAGACATAGTGACCCGTTGCTGGCGAGACACAATGAGCGTGTAGTCATGTTAGCCATAGTATATATAGACAAGCTTCAAGGGTGGGCGTGGCACCTGAAAAAAAAAAAAAAAAAAATATTTTTTTTTTTTTTTTTTTTTTTTTTTTTTTTTCAAGATTGGTTGGTTGGTTGATTACATTCTCTATATATAGTATCGCTGACGTGCCACTTCATCAGTCTATCTCAATCTTTGCCAGCAACGGTTGTTTCAAAGGCAGGATATCCTCGCCGATAGCAACAGGACATCCTCTCTAAGCGATAATCTAAAAGGTCATCCGGTCGAGCCTTATCAGATGTTATGCATCCGCTCGCCAGAGTATAAATACCGGCCTCTCGCCTCAGCTTATTCATTCTGACCCTCTGCTTTTTGAAATGGCCACTCTTTCCTTTGACTCTCTGACGGATGAACGAGTTGATTGCGACTATGTCATAATACCAAATTGGCAAGTATTGAACACCCCTCGTGTATCTTGTGAGCTAATATGTAATTATGATCGTTCTATGAATATGCCAGCTCCAGCTATCATTCCCAAACCTAAGCCAGCTCCAGCTATCATTCCCACACCTAAACCGGCTCCAGCTATCATTCCTACACCTAAGCCAGCTCCAGCTCCCACACCTAAACCGGCTCCAGCTCCCACACCTAAACCGGCTCCAGCTCCCACACCTAAGCCAGCTCCAGCTCCCACACCTAAGCCAGCTCCAGCTATCATTCAAAAACCAGCACCAGTACTTAAACCAGATCCAGTTCTCATTCCCAAACCGGCACCTAAGCCTGATCCAGTTCTCATTCAAAAACCAGCCCCAGCTCTCATTCCCACACCTAAGCCAGTTCAAATTTCAATACCCATGTCAGAGATGATGTATTTTAAAGTACCAACGCTATTAAGCCCGCTACCGGAATCTCCAATTTCAGAAGACCCGTCCAAAGTAACAGTTTATCGTCCTTGGAAGCCTCCACCGAAGATAGATTTCGTGGTACGGCCTAAACTAAAAACTGCTGGCTTTGAAGATCCTAGAATTCGAAGACGGCAGGGCATAGTCGTTCTCAAGTCAATCGTCGATCTGAGAGATGGCAAATGTTACAGCCACATACAAACAGAGGTCAGGAAAAATTACTGTTGGGTTTAAGCCCAAACGATTTATAAAAAAATCGGGTCGAACGAAGTGTCTCATGGCAGATTACTGTCTTTGACACTTCGTTCGACCCGTTTTTTTTGTAACAATTACATTGCCAATATTGGATGCGTTTAAGATTTTGACTTAAGATTTTTGACTTAAGAATTTGAATGGATATTTTTATAACTGAAGTCTTGGAGATATATATTTTTATATAAACGCTAACTTAAAACAGTTTGGCAAAAAAATATTATTTTCAAATCAAAAACTATAAAATTGAAATGATAAACTTTGAAAAATTTTGGTGAAAAATTGCAAAGTCCAAAAAAAAATAGTATCTTGAAAAAATTATAGAAATCGGCCAAAGACACTTTAACATGATATATATAGGTTAGCTAGAGTCAATCAACCAACCTTGAAAAAAAAAAAAAAAAAAAAAAAAAAAAAAAAAAAAATTTTTTTTTTTTTTTTTTTTTTTTTTTTTCAAGGTTGGTTGATTGACTCTAGCTAACCTATATATATCATGTTAAAGTGTATACACTATCATTGTCCAGCAATGCTTATCTGCGTCTATAAAAATCTTTACTGCATCCTGTTTCGTAGCAAATGAGTTATACAATATCCTGTTTCCGCGTTTAGCGACATCTATAAATAGCTCATCCTGTTTTCGTAGAAACTGACTTATGCAATATCCTGTCTTCAGATTGACAATATCCTGTTTCCGCGTTCAGCGACAATAATTCTATAAATAGCTCATCCTGTTTTCGTAGAAACTGACTTATGCAATATCCTGTCTTCAGATTGACACGTCCAGCGACTCTATAATAAGCCTTATCTTATCGTAGAAACTGACTTATGCAATATCCTGCATCAGATCGACTATATAAGCTCTGGCATTTGATCGAATAGCCATTCTCTCTTCGGAGCTTTGAACTACCAATATGTATAAAAATCAATGCTCTCTGAAGAAGCTTAAAGCGGTAAACTCGCTACGAAACCGTTTTGGGGTTATCGAGCTGTTTCCCAAAAACCTTTCGCCTACCGTTAAAAAATTGGAAGAGTATCCGCACTTCCAAACCATGATCGGTGAAGGCAAGATTTGTGTATTCTGTCTATACATGACGTCCGATTTGAAGATTGAATTCAAAAAACGTACTCTGACGGACAAGATAACAAATACAATCCCAGCCATAGGCAGAGAGGCCAAGACAAACTATCCGCTGAGACCTCAGGAGATTAAATGGAGCACTCTGATGAACCGATATAAAAGACCCCCAGCGAAGCCAACAGAACCAACGCCGACGTGAGAATTGGTTTCAAGTGCCCCAACAATCAGTTTCTTGTAAAGTCCTATTTTACGTTTGGTCAGCGAACCGTCGGACAAGGATGCGCCCATATCATACAGACTTTGAACGTGCCATTCCTGTTCTTTGTGAGGCGTCCTGGCGAGACACGAGTAAAACCGGACAACAGATACTTTGCTGGCGACAAGCTCCATTACTACGACCGTTTCATATTGATTGCCGACTCCAGTTACAAGGTGCCTGCTGGGACCACATACATTCTGTTTACGACTCAAAAAAACTTTTTCAGTTTGGACATTGTGCCAGAGAATTTAGAGTTGGGCTTCGAAACCAAAAATCCTTTGGTAGAACGCATAACAAAAATAGATGGTATGTACGACATATCCGTACCAACGCCCATGATACAGCATATAGATGATGAAGACGACTCTCCCGTAGAAATGAGTACTGCTAGAATAACATCTAAATATTTTGATAAGCCAACGTCTCCAATCTCAGAGCCATCCCAAGAGCCAGAAATCTATTTTCCGGAGTCATCGTCCCAAGAACCAGAGCCAGAGATCTATTTTCCTGTGGACAGAAGAACAATAGTCATAACAACAAACTTTGCAGCCCAATACAAGTCTCTGACTTTTAAAGACTGGAAAAACTTGAAAGATCGCCCCGACAATAACTTTGTACGCCCCTACGGACCAGATCTACCTGGACTTGACCTGAGAATTAAATCGGTAAAACGGAAGGCTGAGACAATTCCCAAGAGTGCCAAGAAACATAAGCCATCTTTCAAGGAGGCGGCCACAAATACAGAACCAGAGCCAGTGTTTAAATGCCCACTACCCGTTGCACCTGAGCCAGTTTTTAAACGTCCAGCACCCATTGAAAGTCCTGATCCCGTTGAAGATCCTGAATCCATTGAAAGTCCTGACCCCATTGAAAATCCTGAGATATGTCCCGTTGAAGATCCTGAACCCATTGAAAGTCCTGAGATATGTCCAGAGCCCATTGAAAGTCCTGAGATATGTCCCGTTGAAGATCCTGAATCCATTGAAAATCCTGATCCCATTGAAAATCCTGAACCCATTGAAAATCCAGAATATTTTTATGGATGGCCTACTATTGAAAGGTCAGAGGTACAAACTGAACTGGATGAGCTTGATAATATTTTATGTACGCCTTTATCCATGCCAGCGGATACGCTAGACTCGTTGATGGATGATCTTATGACGCCATCAACTATACAGTATACGATGGAACCGCTGGAGACTCAGTCAGGCTTTGAACTGCCAGATTTCATATAAAAACAAAAAATATGTAAAATTTAAAAAATTTGGGTCAAACGAGGCTTCCTCATGTTTAGATTTGTCATTATGACTTATCTTTACGATGGAAGCCTCGTTTGACCCATTTTTTTTAAATCAAAATGCTACCAATATTGGTATTGAAAAAACAATAACTTGTAAAATTTATCAGAACAATAAAAAAATTGGGTCAAACGGGTCATGTTTAGATTTGTCAGTATGACTTATCTTTACAATGGAAGCCTCGTTTGACCCACTTTTTTTAAATCAAAATGCTACCAATATTGGATTTGTAAAAAAATAACTTTAAATTTTATCAGATTAATTAGAAAGTGACACATGACAATACTTTATAAAAGTCCATCTAAGTCACATTAAAATCAACCAACCAACCTTAAAAAAAAAAAAAAAAAATTTTTTTTTTTTTTTTTTTTTTTTTTTTTTTTTTTTTTTAAGGTTGGTTGGTTGGTTGATATATATTTGTTTCCTCGTTCATCACTTTTCATTTATTAAGATTAACTTTTTCAATTTAATCCTATCATATTTTTATCCAAAGGCTAAGTTTCAAAGCCTCATTTTAAATGAAACCTGTTAATTTTGATCATGTCTATCTTAAACGTGGATCGCTTGGCCATCCAAGAGGCCTTCATGAAAATTAAAACTATAACAAATCGTAGCAATTAGATGTTTGAAATCTGACTGAGTCCATAACCCTTTAAAATTTATCTAAGCCATAGTAGCCTTTCAATTTTGACTGGTTAAACGTGAATCAGCTATGCAAGAGGTCATGATAAAACTGAGTCACGCTGAGCGTTGCCTGTATCTGAAACATGTCAAACGAAGACCTTTGACATGGCAATTGAAAACGGGGTATCGCTTAGCAGCCGTCCATAAAAATTTAAACGGGCTGGGCCATAAACGTAACCATTGTACTCTGGGCCATGCTTAGCGGTAGCAGCCCATATTGTAAAAATAATATTTACGAGATACAATGGCAAAGCGACAAATGAAAAGCTTAAATGTAGCGGCCCAGTCTATGGCATCATTTTAAATGTTAATATTGAGCCATCCAAGAGACCTTAATAGAATCAGCTTACTGAACAGGTGAAATCTGAAAAACGTAGAGAGCCCATATTGTAAAAATTTAAAATTATAAAATTCAAAAGTGGATATATGTAGGAAGTGTGTTAAGTTTTAAAGTCACATGACCACTCTTAAAATAAAACCAACCAACCAACCTTGAAAAAAAAAAAAAAAAAAAAAAAAAAAAATATAAATATATTTTTTTTTTTTTTTTTTTTTTTTCAAGGTTGGTTGGTTGGTTTTATTTTAAGAGTGGGTGTGGTCATGTGACTAGTAAATATCATCGGATCAAAAAGTGATATAACAGAGATTGATTTCGGTGCTAAATAGAAGAACCCAAATTGTCTCTCCCTAAACTAAGTAGTATTTTTTGGCTTGAAATCTTAGCTGACCTGAGTTTGGTTATTGGTAACAAATATTAGCGGAGCCCAAATGAAATTCTTTTAAACCATATCTGGTAGACTATAATATTATTAAGAATATGAGTTACATAGTATAGGATAGTATATTCACAGTATAGCGTTGCTCAAGACGACGGTCAAATATTTTAAGAGAACTCATTTATATTTGTACTGATCCTTTATAAATTTTACTAAAACCAAGCTTCTGACTGATATCTGAAATATATCCGATATATATACATACTGTAATAGTTAAGCCACACCCACTCAAAAAAAAAAAAAAAAAAAAAAAAAAAAAAAAAAATTTTTTTTTTTTTTTTTTTTTTTTTTTTTTTCAAGGTTGGTTGATTGGTTGATATACTCTAGCCGACCTATATAAGCAGCTTGAAAATTTTAAATCCAGCATTATTTTTTTAGATTGCGGTTGTTTAATTTCCAGCTATATTGTATCCGCATGGCAGAAAAAAATCTAAAACGTTATAGAGACACCCTCTATCGAGATGCCGTTCCATTCTATTGTCCGCACTGCAAGGGCAAAGTGTTAATCTTAGCTAAAGACTATCAGAAACATTGTACTGATAAGCATAATCTGAACGCTACTCTTTGTTGCGTTTGGTGCAAGGGCGAAGTCAAATTTGGTAGAAGAGAAAAAAGTCGTCATGCAGATCATCTCATGGATTGCTATAAGCAATTCAAGGTTCGCGTATCCCAACCCGTCCCCGAGACCCCGTTTTCAGACGGATCGTACATAGAATTCAGTTTCAAACCTATGTGCGATAAACATGATTTTTTCGAGCACGAACAAATATTTCCAGACGGTAGCCGGGCCTACGATCCTATCTGGCCGATCGAGTTAGAGAGACCGCTCGTTTATTTTGAAGACGAAACGCTGAATTTGGCAGCTGCATGCGTTTTGAAGTATCTCAGAGGCGAAGGAGTATGGTTTCATGGAATGGTTAGGGCTATAGCCTTTAACAGCTTTCTCGAATGCATGGACGCAGACGCCGGTAATACTACAACCTTACCTTTTTCATGTTCGTGTGACGGCGGAACCGAAAGAGATCCAAAGTTCAGGCAGCATAGGCACATAATCGTGGTGGCTCCTTCCAGAAAACATTTTCTGAATAAGGTGTGGCGTAAAATCATACCTGAAGAGCGACCTTATGTAGGCTTCAAATGTCTCAAGAGAAAAGACATAGAATCCGTATGGCATTTGGTCAATGCCTTGGGATATCTCAGCAGGCGCCGGTCCAAATGCAGTTTTTCTTTCGACGATTACGGTGCGGGTGGGAAAATGAACCATTTTTATATCCAAGAGACGCTGCCGAGAGATTACAACCTAGTATTGGCTACGCTCTTTGACGGAGGCATCACCAAACTCTTAGACCAGAGATATTTCAACTGGGATCCGAGCACGCTTATCAAGGTCCCGATGGAGTTTATTAACGGCAAATGGTGCATCAAAATCAAACATTTGCCAGAAAACATATTTAATTTGGTACTGCCCGTGTCCAAAGATTTCAAGTCTTGTGAAGAGCCTACTGAGTATTTTTTGCATCTGATCAACGGTAGAAAGACGTATTTCCAGCCCGGTACACAAACTGACAGAGACTATAAGCTGTTTTTTGGCATCGTGCAAGAAGAATGGTGGGAGCCTTGTAAATCTCAGCAGGCCTGTTTCATGTGCGCGAAACCTTACATGCGACAATGTAGGGATTTGAAACTCGAAATCGAAGAGATGAAGGCAGACTACGAAATAGAAACGAATAGGTTGGCAGGCAATCTGAAATCCAGCGATATGGTAAAAGAAGCGTACAGACGCGAGCTGGAAACCAGCGAAAAGGAAAACGTACGCGTTGAAAATGAAAACGTACAAGTGAAAGCTAGACTGGAAACCGTTGAAAATGAAAACGTACGATTGAAAGATAGATTGGAAACCGTTGAAACTGAAAACGTACGACTGAGAGTCAGGCTGGACACCCTCGAAGATGAAATCAAACGCTTGTGGGAAATAATATACAATTTACAAACTAAAGAAATTGACAGATTAGGTAAGGAAAATTACAACTTGAAAACTGAAAATGCTAATTTGAAAAAGGAAAATGCGGATTTGAAAACCGATAAGCTTAAAAATCGAAAACGTAAGCTGAACAGTAAGCCAGGCTAAATTTATAGATTGATTCATTCAATGATAAAAGACACATTAAAATTGAGTCGTGTGAGTCGATACAATAGCCTCATCTTTCAGAAGCGTGGTTTTAGACTAGTTATAAAAAATTAGGTCTCGTGTGAGTCGTTCAATGAATCATTTTATAAGCCATTTCAGATATCAGTCAGAAGCTTGGTTTTAGTAAAATTTATAAAGGATCAGTACAAATATAAATGAGTTCTCTTAAAATATTTGACCGTCGTCTTGAGCAACGCTATACTGTGAATATACTATCCTATACTATGTAACTCATATTCTTAATAATATTATAGTCTACCAGATATGGTTTAAAAGAATTTCATTTGGGCTCCGCTAATATTTGTTACCAATAACCAAACTCAGGTCAGCTAAGATTTCAAGCCAAAAAATACTACTTAGTTTAGGGAGAGACAATTTGGGTTCTTCTATTTAGCACCGAAATCAATCTCTGTTATATCACTTTTTGATCCGATGATATTTACTAGTCACATGACCACACCCACTCTTAAAATAAAACCAACCAACCAACCTTGAAAAAAAAAAAAAAAAAATATATATATATATATATATATTTTTTTTTTTTTTTTTTTTTTTCAAGGTTGGTTGGTTGGTTTTATTTTAAGAGTGGTCATGTGACTTTAAAACTTAACACACTTCCTACATATATCCACTTTTGAATTTTATAATTTTAAATTTTTACAATATGGGCTCTCTACGTTTTTCAGATTTCACCTGTTCAGTAAGCTGATTCTATTAAGGTCTCTTGGATGGCTCAATATTAACATTTAAAATGATGCCATAGACTGGGCCGCTACATTTAAGCTTTTCATTTGTCGCTTTGCCATTGTATCTCGTAAATATTATTTTTACAATATGGGCTGCTACCGCTAAGCATGGCCCAGAGTTCAATGGTTACGTTTATGGCCCAGCCCGTTTAAATTTTTATGGACGGCTGCTAAGCGATACCCCGTTTTCAATTGCCATGTCAAAGGTCTTCGTTTGACATGTTTCAGATACAGGCAACGCTCAGCGTGACTCAGTTTTATCATGACCTCTTGCATAGCTGATTCACGTTTAACCAGTCAAAATTGAAAGGCTACTATGGCTTAGATAAATTTTAAAGGGTTATGGACTCAGTCAGATTTCAAACATCTAATTGCTACGATTTGTTATAGTTTTAATTTTCATGAAGGCCTCTTGGATGGCCAAGCGATCCACGTTTAAGATAGACATGATCAAAATTAACAGGTTTCATTTAAAATGAGGCTTTGAAACTTAGCCTTTGGATAAAAATATGATAGGATTAAATTGAAAAAGTTAATCTTAATAAATGAAAAGTGATGAACGAGGAAACAAATATATATCAACAAACCAACCAACCTTAAAAAAAAAAAAAAAAAAAAAAAAAAAAAAAAAAAAAAAAAAAAAAATTTTTTTTTTTTTTTTTTTTTTTAAGGTTGGTTGGTTGATTTTAATGTGACTTAGATGGACTTTTATAAAGTATTGTCATGTGTCACTTTCTAATTAATCTGATAAAATTTAAAGTTATTTTTTTACAAATCCAATATTGGTAGCATTTTGATTTAAAAAAAGTGGGTCAAACAAGGCTTCCATTGTAAAGATAAGTCATACTGACAAATCTAAACATGACCCGTTTGACCCAATTTTTTTATTGTTCTGATAAATTTTACAAGTTATTGTTTTTTCAATACCAATATTGGTAGCATTTTGATTTAAAAAAAATGGGTCAAACGAGGCTTCCATCGTAAAGATAAGTCATAATGACAAATCTAAACATGAGGAAGCCTCGTTTGACCCAAATTTTTTAAATTTTACATATTTTTTGTTTTTATATGAAATCTGGCAGTTCAAAGCCTGACTGAGTCTCCAGCGGTTCCATCGTATACTGTATAGTTGATGGCGTCATAAGATCATCCATCAACGAGTCTAGCGTATCCGCTGGCATGGATAAAGGCGTACATAAAATATTATCAAGCTCATCCAGTTCAGTTTGTACCTCTGACCTTTCAATAGTAGGCCATCCATAAAAATATTCTGGATTTTCAATGGGTTCAGGATTTTCAATGGGATCAGGATTTTCAATGGATTCAGGATCTTCAACGGGACATATCTCAGGACTTTCAATGGGCTCTGGACATATCTCAGGACTTTCAATGGGTTCAGGATCTTCAACGGGACATATCTCAGGATTTTCAATGGGGTCAGGACTTTCAATGGATTCAGGATCTTCAACGGGATCAGGACTTTCAATGGGTGCTGGACGTTTAAAAACTGGCTCAGGTGCAACGGGTAGTGGGCATTTAAACACTGGCTCTGGTTCTGTATTTGTGGCCGCCTCCTTGAAAGATGGCTTATGTTTCTTGGCACTCTTGGGAATTGTCTCAGCCTTCCGTTTTACCGATTTAATTCTCAGGTCAAGTCCAGGTAGATCTGGTCCGTAGGGGCGTACAAAGTTATTGTCGGGGCGATCTTTCAAGTTTTTCCAGTCTTTAAAAGTCAGAGACTTGTATTGGGCTGCAAAGTTTGTTGTTATGACTATTGTTCTTCTGTCCACAGGAAAATAGATCTCTGGCTCTGGTTCTTGGGACGATGACTCCGGAAAATAGATTTCTGGCTCTTGGGATGGCTCTGAGATTGGAGACGTTGGCTTATCAAAATATTTAGATGTTATTCTAGCAGTACTCATTTCTACGGGAGAGTCGTCTTCATCATCTATATGCTGTATCATGGGCGTTGGTACGGATATGTCGTACATACCATCTATTTTTGTTATGCGTTCTACCAAAGGATTTTTGGTTTCGAAGCCCAACTCTAAATTCTCTGGCACAATGTCCAAACTGAAAAAGTTTTTTTGAGTCGTAAACAGAATGTATGTGGTCCCAGCAGGCACCTTGTAACTGGAGTCGGCAATCAATATGAAACGGTCGTAGTAATGGAGCTTGTCGCCAGCAAAGTATCTGTTGTCCGGTTTTACTCGTGTCTCGCCAGGACGCCTCACAAAGAACAGGAATGGCACGTTCAAAGTCTGTATGATATGGGCGCATCCTTGTCCGACGGTTCGCTGACCAAACGTAAAATAGGACTTTACAAGAAACTGATTGTTGGGGCACTTGAAACCAATTCTCACGTCGGCGTTGGTTCTGTTGGCTTCGCTGGGGGGTCTTTTATATCGGTTCATCAGAGTGCTCCATTTAATCTCCTGAGGTCTCAGCGGATAGTTTGTCTTGGCCTCTCTGCCTATGGCTGGGATTGTATTTGTTATCTTGTCCGTCAGAGTACGTTTTTTGAATTCAATCTTCAAATCGGACGTCATGTATAGACAGAATACACAAATCTTGCCTTCACCGATCATGGTTTGGAAGTGCGGATACTCTTCCAATTTTTTAACGGTAGGCGAAAGGTTTTTGGGAAACAGCTCGATAACCCCAAAACGGTTTCGTAGCGAGTTTACCGCTTTAAGCTTCTTCAGAGAGCATTGATTTTTATACATATTGGTAGTTCAAAGCTCCGAAGAGAGAATGGCTATTCGATCAAATGCCAGAGCTTATATAGTCGATCTGATGCAGGATATTGCATAAGTCAGTTTCTACGATAAGATAAGGCTTATTATAGAGTCGCTGGACGTGTCAATCTGAAGACAGGATATTGCATAAGTCAGTTTCTACGAAAACAGGATGAGCTATTTATAGAATTATTGTCGCTGAACGCGGAAACAGGATATTGTCAATCTGAAGACAGGATATTGCATAAGTCAGTTTCTACGAAAACAGGATGAGCTATTTATAGATGTCGCTAAACGCGGAAACAGGATATTGTATAACTCATTTGCTACGAAACAGGATGCAGTAAAGATTTTTATAGACGCAGATAAGCATTGCTGGACAATGATAGTGTATACACTTTAACATGATATATATAGGTTAGCTAGAGTCAATCAACCAACCTTGAAAAAAAAAAAAAAAAAAAAAAAAAAAAAATTTTTTTTTTTTTTTTTTCTTTTTTTTTTTTTTTTCAAGGTTGGTTGATTGACTCTAGCTAACCTATATATATCATGTTAAAGTGTCTTTGGCCGATTTCTATAATTTTTTCAAGATACTATTTTTTTTTGGACTTTGCAATTTTTCACCAAAATTTTTCAAAGTTTATCATTTCAATTTTATAGTTTTTGATTTGAAAATAATATTTTTTTGCCAAACTGTTTTAAGTTAGCGTTTATATAAAAATATATATCTCCAAGACTTCAGTTATAAAAATATCCATTCAAATTCTTAAGTCAAAAATCTTAAGTCAAAATCTTAAACGCATCCAATATTGGCAATGTAATTGTTACAAACAAAACGGGTCGAACGAAGTGTCAAAGACAGTAATCTGCCATGAGACACTTCGTTCGACCCGATTTTTTTATAAATCGTTTGGGCTTAAACCCAACAGTAATTTTTCCTGACCTCTGTTTGTATGTGGCTGTAACATTTGCCATCTCTCAGATCGACGATTGACTTGAGAACGACTATGCCCTGCCGTCTTCGAATTCTAGGATCTTCAAAGCCAGCAGTTTTTAGTTTAGGCCGTACCACGAAATCTATCTTCGGTGGAGGCTTCCAAGGACGATAAACTGTTACTTTGGACGGGTCTTCTGAAATTGGAGATTCCGGTAGCGGGCTTAATAGCGTTGGTACTTTAAAATACATCATCTCTGACATGGGTATTGAAATTTGAACTGGCTTAGGTGTGGGAATGAGAGCTGGGGCTGGTTTTTGAATGAGAACTGGATCAGGCTTAGGTGCCGGTTTGGGAATGAGAACTGGATCTGGTTTAAGTACTGGTGCTGGTTTTTGAATGATAGCTGGAGCTGGCTTAGGTGTGGGAGCTGGAGCTGGCTTAGGTGTGGGAGCTGGAGCCGGTTTAGGTGTGGGAGCTGGAGCCGGTTTAGGTGTGGGAGCTGGAGCTGGCTTAGGTGTAGGAATGATAGCTGGAGCCGGTTTAGGTGTGGGAATGATAGCTGGAGCTGGCTTAGGTTTGGGAATGATAGCTGGAGCTGGCATATTCATAGAACGATCATAATTACATATTAGCTCACAAGATACACGAGGGGTGTTCAATACTTGCCAATTTAGTATTATGACATAGTCGCAATCAACTCGTTCATCCGTCAGAGAGTCAAAGGAAAGAGTGGCCATTTCAAAAAGCAGAGGGTCAGAATGAATAAGCTGAGGCGAGAGGCCGGTATTTATACTCTGGCGAGCGGATGCATAACATCTGATAAGGCTCGACCGGATGACCTTTTAGATTATCGCTTAGAGAGGATGTCCTGTTGCTATCGGCGAGGATATCCTGCCTTTGAAACAACCGTTGCTGGCAAAGATTGAGATAGACTGATGAAGTGGCACGTCAGCGATACTATATATAGAGAATGTAATCAACCAACCAACCAATCTTGGAAAAAAAAAAAAAAAAAAAAAAAAAAAAAATTTTTTTTTTTTTTTTTTTTTTTTTTTTCAGGTGCCACGCCCACCCTTGAAGCTTGTCTATATATACTATGGCTAACATGACTACACGCTCATTGTGTCTCGCCAGCAACGGGTCACTATGTCTCGTAATAGGTTTTCAGCAAGATTGATGGAGAGTTAGATTTTTCTATAAAAGCCTATGATCTATTCTGATATCATGAAAACCTGCAGTATCTTGTAATTTGTCAGACAAAAGTCTTGTTTTCAAAGCCAATATTGTATAAATTACGCTATTTCATCCTATTTTAAAGGAAGTGGGTCAGGAGCGAGTTTATGCATGACCGTACAGTAGAAGAAATAAATTCCACTCCCACCCACCCTAATAGATATACTATATATATACTATATATATATAGACTGCAGCGCCATCTACAATGATTGGCTAAAGAAATATAGCTTTAGCAACCAACTGTGAAATATAGCTTTAGCAGCCAACTTAGAAATATAACTGTAGCAGCCAACTTAGAAATATCTTTAGAAATATAACTTTAGAAATATAACTTTAGAAATATAACTTTAGAAACCAACCAACCAACCTTGAAAAAAAAAAAAAAAAAAAAAAAATTTTTTTTTTTTTTTTTTTT
Organism: Salticus scenicus; assembly: GCA_963930645.1. NCBI lineage: Eukaryota > Metazoa > Arthropoda > Arachnida > Araneae > Salticidae > Salticus > Salticus scenicus. The sequence goes on along the minus strand of OZ005661.1, from coordinate 65,359,049 downwards.
TTTTTCAGTTGGTTGGTTGATTAGTTGATTTATATTTAGTATAAATAGCGGCTCCGTACTCATTCATTCTGTCTTCATACTCATTGAAATAGCTTATTAGATATTTTCTAGTCTGACCGTTCTGTTTCTAATCTATTTACGATGGCCCTTATCAAGTACCACGAGATCACAAGCCAAATTTATTCGGGCATTCCTTTAATAGCTACCGAAAAATTGGATGGCTCTAATATCGGTATTGGCTACGTGAAGAATACGTTCAGGATACAATCTAGAAACGTTGTGCTAGATGAAAAGACACGCCTTTTTAACTTGAACGCAATCTTGGAACCGCTGTCGGAAAAGGTACGGCTTATCAAAGACATTTTACATGACAATTTTATCATTTATGGAGAAGTATTCGGAAGCCACATGAAGAGAATAACCTATCGCGACTTTGAATCCGAAGCCGTATTCGGTAGCAATACTGTCTTTTTTCGGGCCTTCGACATCTACCAACTGGATTCAGATACGTTTATGAAGTATAGCGACGCCGTGAACATTTTCCAGCGAGTGAAGCTACCCCACGTACCCATCTTAGATTTAGATTACCAAACGATAGGGGATCTGTACGAAAAAGTTGAAACGTATCCCAGCGCTTATGCAGAGTGTCCGCTAGAAGGATTCGTCATGAAGGCCGACGCCGAAGAATCTCCACGCTCTAGGAACATTTTTAAGGTTAAGCGTAAGCAGTTCAACGAACAAGCTCTCAATAAGTACAAGATCAAAAATTATGTAAATTATAATAGATACCTATCTGCGTACTCCAAAATCGGCGAAGACTTTGAAAAAATCAAAGAAGAAATGGTGAGCGATTCGCTAAAAGATATAATTTCAGTCTATGAAAAGGACGAGGGCTGCAGCTATGACTTGGACTCGATTCGTACAGAGATTGAAAACGAGGCGGATAAGCTTATAAAGAAGTTTTCTAGATCAAAGATGATAACTAAATAAACAACTAGCTTGAAAAAAAAAAAAAAAAAAAAATTTTTTTTTTTTTTTTTTTTTTTTTTTTTTTTTTTTTTTACATGCCACGCCCACTCATGGATATTCTATATAAATAGTGGTTCCGTACTCAAGCTACCATCATTCTGTCCATTCTAGTTGCCATCATAGCGCAATCATGTATCTGAAAATTTGTTTTGATACCAAACCTGCACTCATCGCTGCTACTGTTGGTAGAGATGTTTATTTCATAGCCGTCGATGTTGGCAAATATCTAGGCTACGCGTCACCTTACAACTTTGCACATCGATATTCCAACAAGGATCTGGCTAATCTATATCCCAATGCACAACGCTTGAACATGAGTTCCAGGCGCGTGTTTGATTTCAACGATATGCTTCAGGTACTTGTGAAGACGCACCGAATGCCTATCGAGGAGATCTGCCGTATCCAGAAACTGTGGACCGATGGCCGGGTAACCTCTACGTATCCCAACATTATACCGTTCAGCAGAAGGATGGCCTTTGAAATCACAGTTCGAAACGAAGGCGAGATGAATTTACAAGATTGGCTTAAAGGGTATTACGAATACTCGAGCGCAGTCTGCGAACAACATACGAATATCTACGCACCCCCGTCGGTAGAATCCAGGTATGGGGATACTGAAGAAGAGAAACCTAGCAACTTTTCCATGCGTGTGCGAGCTGAAGGTATATGGTCTGTCAAATCGGGCGACATGCTTCAAGAATTGACTGCTACGGTTAAGAGAAAGTTTGAGGAAATAGAAAAAGACTATGTAGTTGACGAAAAAGACAGAGCGTATGAGTTGACCGTCAAGCTGGCTCGTAGAGAGAGAGTTTGAGTCAATCAACCAATCAACCAACCTTAAAAAAAAAAAAAAAAAAAAAAAAAATTTTTTTTTTTTTTTTTTTTTTTTTTGAAGGTTGGTTGATTGATTGATTGACTCTTGCTAGCCTATATATATATCATGCTAAAGTAACAGTTTATCTAAATTTGCTGATGTACCATCACCTCTGTCAAAATTTTCAATTTTTTTTAATTTGAAAAAAAAACGACTGAAAAGTAATTAAATTGCTTATTTTACTATGTATATGTAATAAGAATCACAATTCCACGATTAGTTTTCAAAAATATTTTTATTTTAAGATTACGTTTCTAAAGTTGGCCAAATTTGCAAAATTTTCAATTTTTTTTAAATTTGAAAAAAATGACTGAAAAGTAATTAAATTGCTTATTTTACTATGTATATGTAATAAGAATCACGATTCCACGATTAGTTTTCAAAAATATTTTTATTTTAAGATCACGTTTCTAAAGTTGGTCAAATTTGCAAAATTTTCAATTTTTTTTTAAATTTGAAAAAAACGACTGAAAAGTAATTAAATTGCTTATTTTACTATGTATATGTAATAAGAATCACGATTCCACGATTAGTTTTCAAAAATATTTTTATTTTAAGATCACGTTTCTAAAGTTGGTCAAATTTGCAAAATTTTCAATTTTTTTTTAAATTTGAAAAAAAATACTTAATTCAATCCCATCCATATATTTTTCAGTCTTAATAATATTTTCATACATGTAATTGTAAAGTCTCAACTTAAACGTCTTAATTATTTTTTTATGCTGATAACCTCTTCAATACTAGCTTAATAGATTTTTTTAATAAATACTTAAATTAAGCCCCCTTAGAATCAAAGTCTTAAATTAAACCCGTCCAATGTTGGCACTATATCTATCGCAAAAAAATGGGTCGAACGAGGTGTCAAAGACAGAAATTCTGCCATGAGACACCTCGTTCGACCCATTTTTTTACTCTCATTTTAAAGATTAACACAAGCTCTCTATGGGTTGCTCATTAGATGACCTCCTGATGGTCATCTTCAACGGTCCGGTCATTTGGGATTTGTATAATTCATAATCCTCATATTCAAGTTTAAAAAATTTCCTCACCTGTAGTTGGTATGTGGCAAGGAAGTCTTCGAACTTGGTATGGGACCTTTCTACAAATCGAACACCTATGGCTTTCTCGAAGCTGAGCTTCATGTTAGCCTGGTATTTCACCATGGCCGAACCATCGAACATCTTATCAAATTCCTGTTCGCCCATGAACCCTCCCAAATGATGTTTGGCTTCGCTAATGGAGAAGATTCTCGTCTTAGCGAGCCATTTGGGTAAATCGATTTTAGGGTCCATTATGTCTCGGACGGTGAGGCCTGCATATCTCTCGGCAAAATGGAGATCTAGAGGATGCCTCGAGTAGATAGCCAGGTCCTCAGCCCGGACAAACAGGGTGCCATCAGAGGCCATTAAGCATTTAAAGGCAACGCCATAAGCATAATTTTTTACATGGAAAAACATGACTGACAGAGAGCTAATGAATCTAAGCAGCTAGTAGAGAGATCGACTAGCAATTGAAGAGCTCTCGCTGGACACTCGTATATATACCCGGTCTTATCAATAGGATCTGATAGTAATTTTCTAAGAACCGCTTATCAAGAGGAAAGGCTTGCATAATATCCTGTCTCTTGAGCAATCTGATTATAACCGGGCATCCTGAGGAAAGGCTTACATAATATCCTGTCAATACTTCTGGAAAAATCTTTTTATAGAGATCTGATTATAACCGGGCTTCCTGAGGAAAGGCTTACATAATATCCTGTTAACACTTCTCGAAAACTCTTTTTATAGAGATCTGATTGTAATTTTAACCGGGAGCCGCTTATCAAGCATCCTGAGGAAAGGCTTGCATAATATCCTGTCTCTCGAAAATCTTTTTATAGAGATTAGATTATAATGACTGGCTTGGCTACACTTAGTTTTTAAAAATTTTAAATACAAATTTTAAACGAAAAAAATTAAATTTTTAAATTCAGATCCCTTAAATTTAGCTATTGAGTCTGTATATTTTACCAAGTTTCATATTTATCTTATAGCTAAGCCATATCCCTTGAAAATTTAGAATTATAATGACTGCCACACTTAGTCTTTAGAAATTTTAAATTTTACACGGTAAATTTTAAACGAAAAAATTAAAATTTTAAATTCAGATCCCTTAAATTTAGCTATCGATATTTTACCAAGTTTCATATTTATCTTATAGCTAAGCCATATCCCTTGAAAATTTAGAGATCAGAGTATAATGACCGCCACACTTAGTCTTTAAAAATTTTAAATTTTACAAGAAAAAAATGTGAATTTTAAATGAAACAATTAAATTTTTAAATTCAGATACCTTAAATTTGTCTATAGATATTTTATCAAAATTATCTTATAGCTAAGCCATATCCCTTGAAAATTACAAGTTCAAATCGGTACGCATCCAATGTTGGCACTCTATCTATCGCAAAAAAATGGGCCGAGCGAAGCCTCAATGACTTATGTCATGAGAGGCTTCGCTCGACCCATTTTTTTGCACCTCGTCCTGATCTTAAGACGAGGATTTATAGAAGTAGGGCTTGTTTCCCACCAAAACTTTTATTTTTCGGGGGAAATAGCCTAGCTCCAAGTCCCCATATCGTTCGCCAAACACATAGGTGTCCATGGGTACCGTTGCCAGGTACTCCTCCATGACATTCTTTAAGTCGGCCAAGAAACTCTCCATTGTGGCATTGGATGAGGTTATGGCTGCGAGCTTAACCTGGACAGGCCGCCTCAGGTTTAAGCTGCATTCGATGGGCGTAAGAATTTCAATCGGCCCCTGAAATAGGGAATCAAACTCTCCTGGATGCATATCCATCAATATTTTTGCATCCTCTAGTCCAAAGACGCATGTCTTGGCTAGAGACGGGGGTAGTTTCAAGCCCTCAGGAGCAATGTCCGTTACCGTTATATGGCACAAGTTCACCACTCTACTGGAGTTTTCATGCCCCATGTAATAGGCCACGTCTCGACCTTTGATAAAAATTTGGTCGTCAAATGATAAAAAGCATGTTAATTTAACATTCAGTTCATCAGACAGAATTTGGAAGATCATTTTGGAAAGTATCAAACAGTAAGCAGTAGCTCAGAATGAAATGTCTCGTCCAGCAGCCTGTATATATACTAGCAGTAATCTTTAGTTCTATCTAAATTCCAAGTAAATATCTTATCTACATCCTGTGACGCATGACGCACATCCTCATGCTATCGGATTAATTATATAAATAATTTTATCGTTCTAGAAGGACAGATTTTATCGCATCCTCAAAAAACAGCTGATACATCCTGTTTTCTTAGTAAAGCCTGATAAAACGAGGTCACGAATCGGGTATATATACGAGCAGCCTCTAAGAGTCTGCATCATTTTGACTTCTATTGCCATAAGTCATGCTATTCACTATTGAACATCCACAGCTTGATGCTAAAATCCTATTCGTAGTCTCTGCGGATGGACTTTTGTTCGTCAGGGCCTCTGATGTGGCCAAGCTGATGGGTCGATCCTATGTGAAAAAAACGACCAGGCTGAAGGTGTGCGATCTCGTTTACAGGAGGGTCAGGTTACCTATCTCTCTAGCCAATACCTGGGTGTATCCAGTCGACGAGATACATTTTGGAGATGCCCTGTCGTCGTTGGGATTCGAGGCCATGCTGACATCCTCTAAAATCCAGATTCTAGACCCCATAGTACCCACCTCATGCATCCATAAAGCCATCCGAATTCGGATCGTGAGGGACTCTGACACATGCATAAATGAATTCTTAAAAGATTTCATAGAGAGAACCATGCTGTTCTTCGATGGGGACCATGATGACGACCCTCGCCTCCACGAAGATAGATTTGAGACTATTTCTTGGACAGACACCCCTCCGTCCAAAATCAAAGTCTTTGTGGGGGATCGATCTAGATGGTACAAACTGATGCCTTAAATCTGGAGGGGGCAAAAAAATGGGCCGAACGAAGCGTCTCATGGCAGATTTCTGTCTTTGACGCTTCGTTCGGCCCATTTTTTTGCGATAGATAGAGTGCCAATATTGGATGTTTATAAATTGAGACTTTGAATTAGAGAGAGATAATAATATTATTTTAATATTGAAACGATGCCTTTGAATCTGAGATAGCTAATGTCTTTGAGATAGAAATATCGAATAAGGATTATTTTTTTAAATCAACCAATCAACCAACCTTGAAAAAAAATTTTTTTTTTTTTTTTTTTTTTTTTTTCAAGGTTGGTTGATTGGTTGATTGACTTGGATTCATTCTTTATAAATAGCCGTACTCATTCTGTCTGAAATTTACAATATTGAATAAGGACATTTTTTAAATGAATGCTGTACCAATATTGAATATATTTTTTTAACGATTCGATAAACAAATAATATATTTTTAACGATTCGATAAACAAATAATAAATATTTTATTATTAAAATAAAATATTTAAATAATAAATATTTTATTATTAAAATAAAATATTTAAATAATAAATATTTTATTATTAAAATAAAATATTTAAATAATATATTTAAATTCTAAATATTTATTATTCAAACCGACAACTGAATCGAATCGTGAAAAATTCTGACGGGGTGGAGTTGCTCGAATAATACTTCTGGCGACTGTCTGATAGACCTTTATATGCCGTAAAGAAGTAGGTTCACCCAGCTTTGCGGTACTTGGCATAGGAGCTGTAGTTTGAATAGACTACCCTCGTAACTGTAATCTTTAAATCTTAATTTTAAAAATTTACATGCTTACATTTCTAATGTCTCGTTGCTGAGATTGGCGGGAGCTGTAGTTTTAATAGACTGTAATCTTTAACTCTTAATTGTAAAAATTTACATGACTGCATGCTTAAATTTCTAATGTCTCGTTTCTAATGTCTCGTCAGCGAGATTGGCGGTACTTTGGCATAGGAGCTGTAGTTTGAATAGACTGTAATCTTTAAATCTTAATTGTAAAAATTTACATGACTGCATGCTTAAATTTCTAATGTCTCGTGAGCGTTGCTGAGATTGGCGGTACTTTGGCATAGGAGCTGTAGTTTGAATAGCTCGTAACTGTAATCTTTAAATCTTAATTGTAAAAATTTACATGACTACATGCTTAAATTTCTAATGTCTCGTTTCTAATGTCTCGTCAGCGACTTTGGTATAAGAGCTGTAGTCTGAATAGATTGTAATCTTTAAATCTTAATTGTAAAAATTTACATGACTGCATGCTTAAATTTCTAATGTCTCGTTTCTAACGTCTCGTCAGCGAGATTGGCGGTACTTGGCATAGGTTTGAATAGATCTTTAAATCTTAATTGTAAAAATTTACATGCTTACATTTTTAATGTCTTATCTGGCAGTACTTGGCATAGGTTTGAATAGACTGTAATCTTTATATCTTAATTGTAAAAATGTACATGACTGCATGCTTAAATTTTTAATGTCTCGTTTCTAATGTCTGACACAATATCACGGATCAGGGGCATGCGATTCGGTCTTAGCTGAGAAAAGAATCGGGCTGGATTTAAAATAACGTGTAACTTGAAGATTATTTGAAAAAAAAACTAATTAGTACCAACTGAGAAATATAACATTAGAAACCAACCATCATATCAACCAACCAACCAACTGAAAAAAAAAAAAAAAAAAAAAAAAAAAAAAAAAAAATTTTTTTTTTTTTTTTTTTTTTTTTTGAGTGGGCGTGGCTTGGATTCATTCTTTATAAATAGCCGTATTCAAACCTTCATTCCTTCATTCTGTCTGCCATCTAGCTAACATTGTATCAGGATCCTGTTAAACGCTTGTCATTGAATTGATCCTGTTTCTGTGACTCTCACATTGGATAGCTTCTAATATTTATCTCTTTCATTGAAGCTCAGCATGTACAAAATGTGGGAACCGTTGGACAACGACGCAAAGACCGAAATGCAAAATTTAAAGCAGCAAATGTTTGACTTGCAATCTAAATTGGATGCAGAAATCTCACTCTTGAAAACCAAGATTGAAAAATTTGACGTACTGTACTCCAAAATAGATAACTTGTATCAGGAAGAAATTTACAGGCTTAAATTAGAGTTGGGCGTGCAGCAGAACAAATCTCTAGTGCAGATTCAGAAGCAGCAGATCCAGATCCAGAACCTGCAGAACCTGTTGCTCTCCAATCAGATAGCGACTCAACAGAATTCGTTGCGACAGGACATTAAATATGATAATGAGTAGATCATCCTTGTCAGCAACCAACCAACCAACTGTAAAAAAAAAAAAAAAAAAAAAAAAAAAAATATTTTTTTTTTTTTTTTTTTTTTTTTTCAGTTGGTTGGTTGCATACTATATATGATCGCTAACAACCGTCATTGTATTTGACCAGCAGCAGTCGTCTAGTCATGTCTTCAGTCAACAGTCTTCTTCTTCCAGCAACAGTCTTCTAGTCATGACAGAGGTATGTCGTTTAATGATTGTTTAAATTGATTCAATATTATCATGTCTTTTAGAGTCTCAAGTTAAATATCATAGGTGTTATAGAATATAATAAAATAAATTAAATAAAATATTTGAAATAAAATATTTTTTTTATCTGTATTTAAACATACAGATAAAAAAAATATTTTATTTCAAACTCAATTATAGGTAAAATAAATAGTTTATAATACTCTTAGTATATTATATAATATTAAAATTTTAAATACTCTTAAAAAAGCTTGAAGCTCGTTGCCACAAAAAGCAAGTCGGAGCAAAATAGGAGAAGGTAGGAGCATGAATCGTAGCTACCCTATAGAAATGGATAGATTTTTTTTTTTTTTTTTTAAATATATTTATATTTATAATATATTTATAATATATTTATATTATATTTATATTATATTTATATAATAATAATAATAATAATAATAATAATAATAATAATAATAATAATAATAATAATAATATTATTATTATATATATATAATAATAATAATAATAATAATAATAATAATAATAATATTATATATATATATAATAATAATAATAATAATAATAATAATAATAATAATAATATTATATATATATATATATATATATATATATATATACTTGTATACTCAGAAAATACTGTAAAACATCTTTTAATTTAAGTGATTATATTTTTGTAGTCTGAATTCGTATGTCAATTATAGTGTCGCTGTCTTAGCGAGTTTCACTATATCGGCACAAGACTACACTCTTTATTGTCTTGACAAGTTTGTAGTCTGAATTTGTATGTCAATTATAGTGTCGCTGTCTTAGCGAGTTTCACTATATCGGCACAAGACTACACTCTTTATTGTCTTGACAAGTTTGTAGTCTGAATTCGTATGTCAATTATAGTGTCGCTGTCTTAGCGAGTTTCACTATATCGGCACAAGACTACACTCTTTATTGTCTTGCCAAGTTTGGAATTTGTATGTCAGTTATAGTGTCGCTGTCTCAACGAGTTTCACTATATCAGCATATGACTACGTTTTTTATTGCCTTACCAAGTTTGTAGTCGTTTCAAATTCTAAAAGGGTTAAATGGTCTGAAAATATTGACTAATTTTTTAATTTTGACAGCTAAATTTACAATATTAGCATGAAATCTTGTAAATTTATAGGAGACTCATGGGGTAATTTTAGTTTTTTCCACAACAAGTTTTGATAAAGGCCTCACCCTTGGAAAATATTAACGAGAGCAAGCAACTATTTTTTTTCTTAAATGTGGCTACTGATCAGGAAAATATTTATAAGATTAGTTTATCGCTTGGGCTAGCTGACCTTCTAGAATTATTGCGTTTGCAGGATATTATGTAACTCGTTTCCTCAAAGATAAGATCTAATCTATAAACAGTCATCCTGTCGAACCTCATATATAATTGCGTTTGCAGGATATTATGTAACTCGTTTCCTCAAAGATAAGATCTAATCTATAAACAGTCATCCTGTCGAGCCTCATATACTATTATTTTTATCGTTTCTCAGAACCGCTTATCAGATCTCATGCATCCGCTCGCCAGAGTATAAATACCGGCCTCTCGCCTCAGCTTATTCATTCTGACCTTTTGTTTTGCAAAATGCTTTCCGCAGACTCTAACAGGCAATATGATTACGGCTATGCCTTACAACCCAAAAGGAAAATATTAAAGAGCTCTCGTCTCTATTGCGAGCTAATACTTCAATACGATAAATCAATGTCTTTGCCAACTCCCAAGCCAAAGCCAGTTTCAAAGCCAGATCCCGTTACAATAGCCACATCACAGAAGATGTACTTAAAAGTTCCAAATCCCATAAGCCGACTGCCAAAATCTCCTGAAGTCTCTACCAGGTACAAAATATACCGTGCCTGGAATCCTCGACCAAGGGTTAATTTTATGATACGGCCGAAACAGTTGGAGAATAAAAAGGCATAGTCGTTATCAACTGCCTAATAAAACAGAGGTCACCCAAACGATTTATAAAAAATCGGGTCGAACGAAGTGTCTCATGGCAGATTTCTGTCTTTGACACTTCGTTCGACCCGTTTTTTTGTAACAGTTATATTGCCAATGTTGGATGCGTTTAAGATTTTGAACGATAAGGCTTGTAAAAATTTATATACAAAAAAATATTAGAATTCCATCAAAGTCACATTAAAATCAACCAACCAACCTTGAAAAAAAAAAAAAAAAAAAAAAAAAAAAAAAAAAATTTTTTTTTTTTTTTTTTTTTTTTTTAAGGTGCCACGCCCACCCTTGAAGCTTGTCTATATTTACTGTGGCTAACATGACTACACTCTCATTGTGTCTCGCCTGCAACGGTCGTCTAGTCACTATGTCTCGTAATGTGTTTTCAGCAAGACTAGAGAGTTAGATTTTTCTATAATAGCCTATGATCTATTCTGATTTCATGAAAACCTTCAGTATATTGTCATTTGTCAGACAAAAGTCTTGTTTTCAAAGCCGATATTGTATAAATAACGCTATTTCATCCTATTTTAAAGGAAATGGTTTTAGACGTTAGGAGCTAGTTTATGCATGACCGTACAGTAGAAGAAATAAATTCCACTCCCACCCACCCTAATAGATATACTATATATATACTATATATATATATATAGAGATTGCAGCGCCATCTATAATGATTGGCTAAAGAAATATAGCCTTAGCAGCCAACTTAGAACTGTAGCGGCCAACTTAGAACTGTAGCGGTTAACTTAGAAATATAACTTTAGAAATATAACTTTAGAAACCAACCAACCAACCTTAAAAAAAAAAAAAAAAAAAAAAAATTTTTTTTTTTTTTTTTTTTTTTTTTTTTTCAAGGTTGGTTGCATACTATATATAGAACTGTTGACATGCCATCTCATCATTCTATCTCAACAGCAACGGTCATGTCTTTGATACATTTAAATTCATGTCTTCTAAAATCTCAAATTAAATTTCTACACATTGATACATTTTTTGCTACGCTAAATGAATGCTGTGCCAATATCGAATACATTTTATAAATAATTAAACTATTTAAATTTTATTATTTAAACCGTCTGAAAAGGTGCAGTTGCTCGAAACTTATTGCTGGTGACTGTCTGATAAGCCTTTAGATGCGTAAACTCGTAGGATTACACAGCTTTGCGGTACTTGGCATAGGAACTGTCGTTTTGAAATTCTGAAAGGTTAAATATGCTCGAAAATTATTGCTAGTGACTGTCTGATAAACCTTTAGATGCGTAAACTCGTAAGATTACCCAGCTTTGCGGTACTTGGCGTAGCAGCTGTAGTTTGAATAGAATCCCTTGACATGACTTTATAAAATCATTGGCCTCTAATTTTATCGTGGATGAAAGCCGTATGCACCATTCTAAATTTATCGTTTGACCCTTGAAATATTAATTGTAAAATATTAATTGTAAAAATTTACATGACCTGTCTTCTTTTCGTGAATGAAAGCCTTGACGGTCGGTATGGCGATCTGCTCGCTTGGACTGGCATATTTAAGATCAAATGGCTTCATGCTAAAATGCGAAACCTGCATCCAGATCAGTTCTGTTGGACTGGGACAAAATGATTGGCTATGCGGGTAAAGATATACCCAATGCCAAGAACAGGTTTCGGGCACAGCTGAATCGAGTGGTCAACATCATCCGGCTGCGAGCCAAGATGAGAGATACTATCAGATTTTAGAGTATCTGGACCAGTTATAAATGTGCCAGAAGAGCTTGACATTCTGAAACTGTATAGCGGATAATGTCTTGGGGGCGCGTAAAAAAATGGGTCGAGCGAGGTTTCCTCATGTAGAGATTACGTTGGATTCGACCCATTTTTTGCGACAGGTTGAAGGCCAATGTTGTAAATAATAAAAATCGAAAAAATATCCATTCCTATAGACACTTGAAGATTTTGCATGCGACATTGCGTTTGGCCTTAGTTATTGCATAGACGATACTCGTGCTGGATTTGCGGTACTTGAGGCATATATATATGTATATATACATATATATATATATATATATAGCTATTGAATCGAGTTTGAAATAAATATTTTTTATCAGTAATAAAACATACAGACATTTCAGCGGCCTTATGAAAGCTTAACCTTTGAAAATATTGATTGGATGGCTATGTTGTGATAAGCATTAGCAAAATATTTTAAATCTACAATATTAGCATATTTTTTTTTTAATTTATAAGATACTCACAGGGTTGATTTTAGTTTTTTCGACAAGGGATTTGAAAATATTAGCTCTGCAAGATCCATGCGACAATCTTATTTTCTTAAATAAGGTTTGATTTTTTTAGTTTTTACAGATTACCTTATGAAGGCTTTGTCTTTGGAAATATTGGCTGAATGGATTGACCTGCTAACATTTTTTTAATTTTGATGGACAATATTAGCATGAAATCTTGTAAATTTATAGGATACTCACGGGCTAATTTAGGTTTTTTCGACAACGATGAAGGATTGGAAAATATTAGCTCTACAAATTCGAAGCAAAGATTTTTTTCAAATGTGGCTTAAACTACTGGTCAGGAGTCGATAATATTGTCAATATTAGATTTTTAATCGTTTAGTCTAATATTGAACAATTGTCTTTGAAAATATTGGCTGTAGGGTTTAGTCTCTGAAAATATTGACTGACTAACATTTTTTTTCTAATTTTGATGGTTAAATTTACAATATTAACATGAAATCTTGTAAATTTATACGATTTTCATGGGCTAATTTTAGTTTTTTCGACAAAGAGTTTTGATGAAGGTCTTACCCTTGGGAAATATTAGCGGATCTGAAGAGTCTCTGCAAATTCGAAGCAAAGATTGTTTTCTTAAATGTGGCTTAAACTACTGATCAGGAGTTGATAATAATGTCAATATTAGATTTTTAATAGTCTAGTCTAAGATTGAACAAAAGGGTGGTAATGCTCGAATAATATTGCCAGTGACTGTGTCTTGTACCGGGATTTATCGCAAAACGGAGAGTTTAGCTAGATTTGTGGTACTTGAGGGTGGGGTGTAAATAGAGATTGGGTCGTAAGAAATACACAGATATTTTATTGAGATCTAGGATAGCTATTATTTAAAATGTTTTATCGTACAGCTTGAGGAAGCCGTCTTAAAAGTTGGCATTGGTATATGAAGACTTCCATATGTCCGCTCTATTTTGAAAATGCTTAAAGTATATTTTTTAGAATCCTTCTACCAAGACGGTGAAAAGTATTATGGATTACAAGCCAAACATATATGCATAATCGTGTAATTGAGTATGAAATAAAATATTTTTTTTATCTGTATTTAAACATACAGACATTTCCGCGAAGCGGAAATGTCTGTATGTTTAAATACAGATAAAAAAAAATATTTTATTTCTAATATTTTTAATTCTAAATTTACAATATTAGCATACCATTTTTAAATTTATAGGATACTCACGAGTTAAATTTTATTTTTTTCGATAATGAGTTTTGATAGAAGGGCTTAGGCTTGAAGGCTAATGATTGTAAAGCTCTATATATTACTCAGTCGTCATTTGTCAGACAATAAAAGTCTTGTTTTCAAAGTCGATATTGTATAAATAACCCTATTTTAAAGGAAGTGGGATCAGGGAGCTGGTTTATGCATGACCTTACAGTAGAAGAAATAAATTCCACTCCCACCCACCCTAATAGATATACTATATATATACTATATATATAGACTACAGCGCCATCTACAATGATTGGCTAAAGAAATATAATTTTAGCAACCAACTGAGAAATATAACATTAAAATCCAACTGAGAAATATAACTTTAGAAACCAACCATCATATCAACCAACTGAAAAAAAAAAAAAAAAAAAAAAAATTTTTTTTTTTTTTTTTTTTTATTTTTTTTGAGTGGGCGTGGCTTGGATTCATTCTTTATAAATAGCCGTATTCAAACCTTCAAACCTTCATTCTGTCTGCATCTAGCTAACATTGAATTGTATCAGGCCAACGATCATGGAGAATTTCATAAGATATGAGTTTATGGACCTGCCTGAAGATCCTAAATCTGAGTTCTGGATTCGAGTAAAATCTAATAAACCTGGCATTGAAAGACTCAGAAAAATATCTCTCGAAGGCATTTTTAGAAATAAAAATATTCCGATAGTGGATCGTATTGACGGGACCCTTTTAATGCAGGCAGACGGAGCCTTAGCCGCGAATTCAGCAACCATCGACCGTTTCAACGAATTTTATCTAAAACATAAAATGGATGGGTCCGAAATCCGTTTGGATGAAAATCTGGTTCTCAAGCCAAATTGCATTGTAGTTGTGAATGAATACATTCGTGGGGGACCTTTTGGCGGCACTAGATTAATTTTTCTTTACCACGACGTTGAAAAAAATGAAGCTGTGTGTAAAAGTCCTAAAACGGGTACCGAAGTCAGAATATCTCAGTCCGTACGCACTGGACGGTTTCCTATCGAACTGGGATTTGCCAGATCCATCCATATCTATCGAGATGCGATCGACGATTTGAAAATGGTTGTCAGTTTGATCGGATATAAAGATCCTGTTTCCTGGCTCTTGTATCGTGTGAATCAATTGAAACAGGTATTGGCCGTAGAGTTTTAATTTAAAAATACAACCTTGAAAAAAAAAAAAAAAAAAAAAAAAAAAAAATTTTTTTTTTTTTTTTTTTTTTTGAGTGGGCGTGGCTTGGATTCATTCTTTATAAATAGCCGTCTGTCTGCCACTCTCATCTAGCTAACATTGAATTGTATCAGGCCAACAATCATGGAGAATTTCATACGATATGAGTTTATGGACCTGCTCCGACCTGCGAAATGACCGCTCTATGTTGAAAATGCTCACAGTCAAAATAACGCTGTCCCACAAACTCGATACACCCGATGTTGAAAAGCCAATTGAAACGTATAGCTTATTACGATAGCATGTCTCCTGAGTCTGTCCTGGCGAATGGCGTTATCAAGTTTGGATTCTACAATGCTTAGTTGTTACGGTGTTGCAGAGACAAAATGTGTATGTTTCTTTTAAAACGATGATAGACGTGTTGGACACCTATGGTTATATTGGCTGACGCGTTTGGTGTTGGCTGGTCTAAAAATAACCATAAAAAATATCACGTGTCAATATTTTTAGCCATCCTGTTTTCAAGGACTTATGCTACAAATAACTTTATCTCATCCGGATCGCATCCTGTTTTAAAGGATATGGGTTCTACTATAAAAGCCGCTGCTCAGAGCTTACAGTTTCATTCGCTCACTAGCTCTCAAGCCATGTGGATGCGATTATTTTTCCCAGGCCAGATCGGCTTGAGGTCCGCCCTAGCCTCTGACGGAAAGACTTACGTTTCGGCTGTAGATGTGGGCGTGATGCTCAAATTCAATGATATTCATGAATTTGCCAACTATCGGGCCACCAAGCATCTAGATATGTTTCCAGTCTTTGAAATATCCGAAATGTTCGACTACGTGAGCCTGTTCTCAGATGTTGAAGACATGCAGAGACTCTGGAGACACGGAAGGGTCGCCGCCGATTTTCCCATGTCTTCGGAGTATGTATTTGATGTTCATATCGAATCTGAGGGGAATGCCAGGTTGCAGGACTGGCTGCAAATCTATACTGACCTCTTCAGAAATGACCTGTTCGACGGCCCTCGTGTCAAGTCCAAGAGGTTGGCTACCACCAACGAATGTAAAGTCTGCCTGACGGAAGAGAGCCAGGTGGCGTTCTTCGACTGCGGGCACGTGGTGTGCTGCATGGCCTGTTCGGACAAACTCGAATATTGTCCTGTCTGCCGAACGGTCATTGCGGAAAAGAGACGAGTCTATGTACAATAGATATGAAAAATATTTAAAAAACTTGTGTCAAACGAGGCTTCCTCATGTCTTGACGACGATGGAAGCCTCGTTTGACACATTTTTTTTAAAGCGATAGGCTACCAATATTGGATTTGTGAAAAAAAATAACTTGTAAATATTTATCGGTTTAGACGGTACTTTATGAGAGTCCATTGAATATAAGTAACTTAAAAAATTTCAAGATTTGTGAAAAAATAAACTTAGAAATAAAAAAATATAAAATCGAAATGAAAAGAATAAATTTAGAAAAAATTTCGATATTGGTTAAAAATGACAAAGTCCAAAAAAAAATATAGATGTATAAAATCAACCATGGTTTATATAGCCATGCCACACCCACCTTGAAAAAAAAAAAAAAAAAAAAAAAATTTTTTTTTTTTTTTTTTTTTTTTTTTTTTTTTTTTTCAAGGTTGATTGATTGGTTGATTGACTCTAGCTAACCTATATATATGCCGGTTTGTCTTCTAACAGAATCATTTGCATCGTGGAAATGAATTTCATACGATATGAGTTTATGGACCTGCTCCGAAATTGCGTTCGACTTGCCTTACGTCTAGAGACCTGCGAAATGATGTTGGAATCTGAGTTTGCCCGGTCTATTTTGAAAATGCTCACAGTGTATTTTCAGAATCACACTAATCGCGAGATGGCCAGAATAGATACAGCCGAAAAGGCATTTAGAATGTTGATAGGCCAATTGAAATGCATAGCGTATTGTGACTATGATAGCATGTCTCCTGAGGTTAAGAGTCTGTTGGCTGAAGATATTGTGCAGCCTTATCAAGTTTGGGTTCTACAATGCCTAATTGTTACAGCATGTACTGTTGCAGAGTGCTGGACAAACTGTAAAGTGTGTATGTTTGATGTAGCTTTTGAAACGCTAATAGACATGTTGGACACTTATGGCTATATTGCCTGTATCGAACGCGACCTAGATCGTAACTATAATCCGTTTGGTAATCCGAGCGAAATTGTCTTGTTCGCCGGTCTAAAAATAACCAATTAGAACGCGGTCATCCTGTTTTCAAGGACTTATGTAACGATTCGTATAAATAGCTATCGCATCCTGTTTTCATAGATAAGCTCGCTACTATAAAGGCCAGTGCTCAGCGCTTGCAGTTTCATTAATTCACTACCTCTCGAGTCATGTGGATGAAAATATTTTTCCCCGGCAAGATCGGTTTGAGAGCAACCCTAGCTTCTGATGGAATGGTTTACGTTTCGGCCGTAGACGTGGGTGAGATGCTGCAATTTAATGACAATTACGAGTTTGCTAAGAATCGTGTCATCAAATACATAGCCAATGCATTTCCAGTTTTTGAGATTGAAGAAATGTTCACCTACGTAGGCCTGTTTTCAGCGTTTTTAGACGTAGTTGAAATGCAGATGCTCTGGAGACATGGACGGGTCGCCGCTAATTTTCCAGTGTCTACGGAAGATATATTCGACGTTCATGTTGAAACGCAGGGAGAGGTAAAATTGCAGGACTGGCTTCAAACATATGCGGACCTCTTTAAAAATCAGCTGTTGGACAGACCGGTTGAAGAGATTGAGTGCCCAGGCCTTACTTGTGACAAGACACAACTCGAAAACAGATTGACTACCTTTCGCAGCTCTCCGTTTGGAGATGATACTAAATCGATAGCCGAATGCGGCATGTTTTACTTAAAGTATGGAGATTTCGTACAATGTGCTTACTGCAAAGTGATCTTGCATGATTGGAAACCTTACGATAATCCGCTAAAAGAACATATTCGCAAGAGTCCAAGATGCCCATATTTAATTGGTTTAACCGATTGGAAAAGGCCTATGAATAAAACGAAGAACGAATGCAAGGTCTGTTTGACAGAAGAGAGCGAAGTCGCATTCTTTAACTGTGGGCATGTAGTATGCTGTCTGGCTTGTTCCAAAAAGATGGTAAATTGTCCCATATGTAGAAAAGCTATTGTAGAAAAGAGAAGAGTATATATCCAGTAATTAAAAAAAGCCACACCCACTCTCAAAAAAAAAAAAAAAAATTTTTTTTTTTTTTTTTTTTTTTTTTGAGTGGGTGTGGCAACCAACTATGCTATATAAGCACAAACTTTACCTATCGTTGCCATATTATGTACAATTATGGATACAATAATGGATCCTAAATCTGAACTCTGGGTTCGAATGAGGCCAAACGAAGCCGGCATTCAAGAAATCGTGTCACTATCTTTCGAAGACTTTTTTCGAGGCAAAGATATGCCGATAGTGAATAATATTGACGAGATATTTTTAATAGAAGCGGACGGAGACTTAATCGTGGATCCAGAAACTATTGGTCGTTTCAATGAATATTATCTAAAACATAAAATGGAGGGATCCGAAATTCGGTTGGATGAAAATCTGGTTGTGAAGCCGAATTGTATTGTAGTTGTGACTGAAAACTTATCTGAGGCGGTTATTAGAGGCACTAGTTTAATTTTTCTTTACCACGACGTCGAAAAAAATGAAGCTGTGTGTAAAAATCCTAGAAACGGTATTGAAGTCAGAATATCTCCGTCCGTACACACTGGACGTTATCCTCTCGAATTGCAATTTGTCAGACTCCTTCATAAGTATGGTTATCGGTTTAGGTGAACATAAGTTTATGCTATATAAGTAAGAACATACTGTACAATTATGTTGAAAGTGGATCCTAAATCTGAGGTCTGGATTCGAGTAAAATCTAATAAAGTCGGCATTCAAAGACTCGTGAAAACATCTCTCGAAGACTTTTTTCGAGATAAAAAAATTCCGATAGTGGATCGTATTGACGAGACCCTTTTAATGCAGGCAGACGGAGCCTTAGTCGTGTACCCAAAAACCAGGATACGTTTCAACGAATTTTATCTAAAACATAAAATGGATGGACCCGAAATCCGGTTGGATGACTATCTGGTTCTGAAGCCAAATTGTATTGTAGTTGCGCATTATTACTATTGTGAGGGGGTTTTAAACGGCACTAGTTTAATTTTTCTTTACCATGATGTCGAAAAAAATGAAGTTGTGTGTAAAAATCCTAAAACGGGTACCGAAATCAGATTTTCTAAAGAAGTAGACACTGGAAGATTTCCCATCGAATTGGGATTTGCCAGACCTCTTCATGACTATCCAGAGAAAATCGAACCTTCGAAAATGAAAATGGTCGTCAGTTTGGGTGGATATGAAAATAGTTTGTATGAGATTACCAGAGTCATGAATTGCGTGAATAAAATGGAACAGGTATTGGCTGGAGAGTTGTAATTAAAAAACTACAAATATATATAGCTAAGCCTCGCAAAAAAAAAAAAAAAAAAAAAAAAAAAAAAAATTTTTTTTTTTTTTTTTTTGAGTGGGCGTGGCTTAGCTATATCTATTTGTATTAATGTGATCGTGCCTATAAAAATGCAGGTTTGTGTTCTAAAGGAATCATTTACATCATGTTCTTCCAATTTCGTGTGCTGTCCATCGAAAATGAGTTTCGTATCGTACTCAGGGATTGTGTTCGTCTTGCCTCTCGTCAAGAGACCTGCGAAGTGTTAGAATATCCATTTACCCGCTCTATTTTGAAATTGCTGAAAGTATATTTTCAGAATTCATCTAGTGACTCGGAGGACATACCTGATACTGTCGAAAGGGTTATTAAGAGGTTGGATGTCAGATTGAGGAATATCATACATTCTAACTACAGTATAATCTCTCCTGATATTAAAAGTCTGTTTGGCAAGGAAATGTTGCCACATAACCATTGGAGTTATCAAGTTTGGGTTTTAAACTGTTTGATTGTTACAGCATCTACCGTTGCAGACTATGCAGAACAATTCAAAGTGGATATTTTCGATAGGGTTTTTGAAATATTGTTTCAAAAGTTGAAATATTACGGTTATATTAAACGTATTGATGATGACCTGTCTCGCAACCACGATCCGTTTGGTAATCTAAGTAAAAGAGTACTGTTGGCAAATGTATAAAAACTTACCAAATATAACCTTGAAAAAAAAAAAAAAAAAAAAAAAAAAATTTTTTTTTTTTTTTTTTTTTTTTTCTAGTGGGCGTGGCTTAACTTATTTAAGACTTGAAAAAAACCTGGCTATATAAATGCGAGTTTACGTTCAAAATAAATCATTGGTATCATGTCTATCCGAGGTGATTTTCGTAGACTACTCCAAGATTGCGTTCGTCTCGCTTCTCGTGAAAAGGCCTACGGAATGTTCAAATTTAAATTTGCCTACTGCATTTTGAGAAAGCTTGAACTATATTTTCAGACCCCCGCTAGCCGTTTGCAAATTAGACTGGATACAGTTGAAAAGATGATTTCCAGGTTGGACATGAAATTGAGGCTTGCTTTACATTATGAAGATGTTCGGTCCGATCCTGATGTTAGATGTCTGTTGGGCGAGAAAAAGTTGCCACGTGTCCATTGGCGTTATCAAGCTTGGGTCTTGAAATATTTGATTCTTACAACAAATACTATTGTAGATTGTACAGAACAATTGAAAGTAGATATTTTTGATAAGGCTTTTGAATTATTGATGAAAAAGATTGACTGTTAAGTTTATATTAGATTTATGAAAGGCGAGTTAGCTGACAAAGAAGATCCGAGTGAAATAGCCCAGAAGCGAGAGTTATCAATGACGAATATTACCAATACAGATTTAGAAAATTCTCAATTACTGTGTAATATTTGTTTTAGCAGAGAGAGACAAATTGTTTTTGAAGATTGTAAGCATTTCGTTTGTTGTAAAAGTTGTTCAAGCCATTTCACAACTTGTCCAATTTGTCGATCACCTATTACAAATTGTATCACAGTATACCTATCTTGAAAAAAAAAAAAAAAAAAAAAAAAAAAGATTGTAAGCATTTCGTTTGTTGTAAAAGTTGTTCAAGCCATTTCACAACTTGTCCAATTTGTCGATCACCTATTACAAATTGTATCACAGTATACCTATCTTGAAAAAAAAAAAAAAAAAAAAAAAAAAAAAAAAAAAATTTTTTTTTTTTTTTTTTTTTTTTTCAAGTGTGGGCGTGGCCTAGCTCTATATAAGTATGGGTTTCCACGCTCATTTCTGCCTAACATTTCGTATTGAACAGATTAAATATATACTTAAACATAAAGGAGATATATAGTATTTATTTAACGTTGTTTATATTTTAGTTTTGCTAGAATAAATATAGTATGGATAATATAGAAGTCATATTTAGCTACATGCGAGATGACTACCATAGAACAATAGCACGTTTAGAGTCTTCGAAAGGGGTCGTTGATAAAGAATCTCTCAATAAAATAGTCAACGATTTGGTTGCCAAAGACAAAGAAATTTTTCGCATCATCGATTTCTTGACAATTGTGGAAACCACGTTCAGCAAATGGTATTTCGAATCCAGGCAAGTTCATCAGATTGTTCGAGATAGCGTAGCACAGACAGACGGCCCTTCGAAAGATGATGCGATAGCGGACGCCGTAGAAAAGTTGAAAACGTCTTTGGACTTGATAAAGAGTTATTGCGATGATGCAATGCTGACAAAGTTGAAATTTTCGTGTAAAAGGGATTGTTCTACTAGACAATCGTACCTGGATAGGTTAGATGTCGCGTTTAATTTAATGTGGGACCAGTGGGAAGACGCTATTTGTGAAGTCTGACAAAAATATTTCATGACTCATAGCATTTCAGAAGCTGATTAAACGACTGTAGTAAACTATTGTAATTCTGTCAAGGTCACATGACGGATTTATAATTGTAAAGTCTCAACTTAAATTTCTACCAACCAACCAACTGAAAAAAAAAAAAAAAAAAAAAAATTTTTTTTTTTTTTTTTTTTTTTTTTTTTTTAATGTAACCTTGTAATGACCTTCATGTGTGGCTTGGGTATATATACAAGCCGTATCCTTGCTAGACCAGTTCAGATCCTTCTCTATAGCAGCATTGTTTTAAATTGTCATTGTTAAATTACGCGTCATGGCAACTTTGGACAACGATATTAAGCATCTGCTGAGACGAAAGTTAGTGCGTGGGGTCCTGAAAGGAGAACCTTTTCGTACCTTAGAGTCTCATCGGCGAGAACTTATTGGTGAGGTAGCCCAATGGATGGGAGTTGACGTTTCGACCGAAGACGGGTTCAAGAATAGGCTCGTAACTCTGCTGGGATCTAGAGAGGTGCCCACTACTACGGCTGAGTGGACAAAGCTTCTCAACAAATGGATCAGAAATCATTGTTCTGGGGCCGTGCTCTCTTCGAGAGAGATCTACGAGATCTTGGCCGTAGACGGATTCAGAGGGTTCAAACCCAAACATCTCAAGCTCTATTTGCCTACGGTTCCACTTAGAAAAGAATACGAGGATCATGCTCGAGGCGTCAGGGCCATCTACCATTGTATCGACGAGACAGATAGCATTTCAGGCTTGACGGGTACCGATTCAGCTTGTGTTGTGTTCCTGGCTCTCTTGAGACTGTACGGATCGGCTTCTGACGATAGGGTCGCTGTCAGGATCGAGAGAGCCGTAGTTGCAGCAGAGGGACACTTACAGCAGCTCGGAGAGTATTATCCAGACGTTAAAAATGTAAACGAGGCGCTGCTGAAGAGATTTGGTAAGATCTACGTAGAGGTGGTTGGAGATTCTTGGAAGGATGTGTCAGGAGAATTGTTGGAGAGTTTGGACGACGAGATAGGTTGAGGTTCAATGAAGACTATATTATATTATGTTTCAAGGTCACATAAACAAACAAAAAAAAAAAAAAAAAAAAAAAAAAAAATTTTTTTTTTTTTTTTTTTTTTTTTCAAGTGGGTGTGTTAACTCTATATAAACATGAGCTGTGCCTATCGTTGGCATATTGTGCAATTTTGTTTGATAGAATGGATCCTAAATCTATGGTCTGGGTTCAAGTAAGGGATTCGAGTCTAATCCATAAAATATCTGTCGAAGACTTCTTTCGAGAAAAGAATATTCCGATAGTGGATCGTATTGATGATACCCTTTTAATGCTAGCGGACGGAGCCGTAGTCTTGAAACCAGCGACCAGGATACGTTTCAACGAGTTTTATCTAAAACATAAAATGGATGGACCCGAAATTCAATTGGGTAAAAATCTGGTTCTGAAGCCGAATTGTATTGTAGTTGCGACTGAAAGCTTTCCTTGGGCGCCTATTCGAGGCACTAGTTTAATTTTTCTTTACCACGACGCCGAAAAAAATCAAGTTGTGTGTAAAGATCCTGAAAAGGGTACCGAAGTCAGAATATCTCCGTACTACAATGAATGTTTTCCTATTGAGTTGGGATTTGCCAAACCCCTTCATATGTATCCAAATAGAATCGAGCATTCGAAAATGGTCATCAGTTTGGATGGATATAAAAATTTAAATCTGGTTTCCAGGGTCTTGAATCGCATTAATAAAATGGAACAGGTATTAGCCGTAGAACTTTAGGGGTTATTTGTGGCTGTGGCCTGGCTATATAAGATGGCTAACGTACCCCCATTGACGTCTACCAGCAACAGTTTTCTAGTTGATTGTAATTAAGTATTTTTTCTTTGTCTATATATATCGAGTCAAGATGAATAATTTAGCCGCATCAGAAATGCCTTTAGCCCCTTATTACAATTTTGATGCTACCAGAAACGATGTTGAGCAATGCATGCAGTCGTTGCTAAATGGCGTTGAGTCTGCTACGTTACCTAAATTTCTTTCAACGAGAGTTCATGAAATGATGCATCAGTCTGGGCCGGGCGTAAATTGTGTAATGGAAACTGGTAACATGATTATGGATGGTAGTCGCCGAGAAATGGTCGTTGGCCGATTCATAAACGACAAAGGCTACCTGATGAAAAAGAGCGAAAACCTCAATACGGGAGAAAAAGATGAAATCGAAGAGTATGTGAATTTGGATGCTGAAAATGATGTAGAAATGTTTGACTTGTCGTGGAAAAATCTGACTGGATCGTAAAAAAATTATATATTTTGACTATAATAAAGGTATAATGGATCCTGTTAAACATATTATCGACGAGTATAGAAAATATTATAGCGATACGGCTGCAGATTTGAAATCTTTAAAGTTGGGTGAAATAATAGATAAAGATGGGTTTGAAAAAGAAATGGCGTCCTTAAAATCGAATATGGATAAATTAATAGGCGTAGATAAAGAGATATTCAACATTATCGATATTTTTACCGTTTTGGCTATAATAATAAAGGAATGGAAATTTGATTTTACCAATCTTATATGTGCAGTTGATAAAGATGCTAAAGATTTGAAAAAACTAATAACGACTGGCAATCGAATTATAGATGATAAGTGCATCCATAGCTTGGAATCGTCGTTCAAATCGATAAAGGATTATCCTGACCACGTTAGATCGCTAGAACGCGATAGAGCGTTCATACCTGTTTGGCGAGATAAATATATTACAAAATTAAAAACCGCTCATGATTTGATAGAGAATCATTACAAGCAAGCATTAGAGGATAATTAAAATTTTTCTTAAATAAAGCATAATGGAATACGTGGGAAAAATTATTTCTAGATATGAAGATTACTACTGTGAAGTCGTTGAGAATTTGAAAGATTTAGAGATTGGGACGGATGAGTTTGAGGAAAAAACGAAATCCTTAAAAACAAATATTGATAAGCTACTCTCCAAAAATGAGAAAATTTTCAGTATTATCGATGCTTTAGCCGTTGTAACTAGAATACTGGATAACTGGGATGATGACACCATTGAGCATTTACAGGCAATTCATGAAAATGTCAAGCGATTGAGAGAATTGATAACAGACCCAACTGACAATCGAATGATAGATGACGAGTGCATTAAAAATTTGCAAAATTCATTCGAATCGATACAGAGATATTATTACGTTGGTAAACTGACGGCAAGCTATTCTATGAAGGCTTGTTCCTCGGATGTACGCGACGAATATATGGAGAAATTAAAATCATCATTAAATTTAATAAAGGATGTTTATAAGAGAGCGTTAAAAATGACCCTTAGATATATGTAAGACATATAGAATGAAAAATCTGATCTGGCTATAATAAAGGCATAATGGACCGTGTTAAAGAAATTATGAACGAACATAAAAAATATTATAGCGATACGACTGCAGATTTGAAATCTTTAAAGTTGGGTGAAATAATAGATAAAGATGAGTTTGAGAAAGAAATGGCGTCCTTAAAATCGAATATGGATAAATTAATAGACATAAATGAAGGCGTTTTCAGCATTATCGATGCTTTTACAATTTGGGCTACAATAATGAATGACTGGAAATTTGATTTTATCAATCTTATACGCAAAATTCATAACGATACTAAACGGTTGAAAAAACTAGTAACTAACCCAACTGGCAATCAAATTATAGATCATGAGTGCATAGATAAATTGGAATCGTCTCTCTTATCGATGTGTTCATATCCTGACGAGGCTGAGGGAAGCTATAACCCAAGAATACATCCACCTGATAGGCGCGATAAATATATTGCAACTTTAAAATCAACCCTAAATTTGATAGAAAATTATTATAAGAAAGCGTTAGAGGATAATTAAATAAAGTATAATGGAGTACGTGGAAAATATTATTTTTAAATATGAAGATTATTACGGTGAAATGCTTGTGGATTTGGAATTTTTAGAGACTGGGACAGTTAATAATAAAAGGTTTCAGAAAAAAGTGGAAATTTTAAAAGCAAATATTGATAAATTAATGGACAAAAATGAAAAATTTTTCAGTATTGTCGACGCTTTAGCCATTTTAATTGGAATAATGAGTGACTGGGAATCTAAGTCCACTGATCGGTTACACGCAATTTATAAAAATGTCAAGCGGCTGACAGAATTAATATCAAACCCAACTACCAATCGAATTATAGATGACGAGCACATCCAAAGATTGCAATCGTCGTTCGAATTAGTAGAGAAATATTTTCAGCATGCTAAACGGACGGCAAGCTATTCTCCAAAGGCTTGTTCATCTGATGTACGTGATGAATATATCGCTAAATTAAAATCAACATTAAATTTAATAGAGGATTATCATAAGAATATATTAGCAATTACCCCATAAATTATATATTTGTAAGACATGGCTACATAAATAAAAAAAATACTCTTAAATGTACTCTTAGAATGTAATCAACCAACCTTGAAAAAAAAAAAAAAAAAAAAAAATTTTTTTTTTTTTTTTTTTTTTTTATGCCACGTCCACCCTTGAAGCTTGTCTATATTAACTATGGGTAACGTGACTACACCCTCATTGTGTCTCGCCAGCAACGGTCGTTTAGTCACTATGTCTCATAATGTGTTTTCAGTAAGATGTACATTGACCGACTCTAGATAGTTAGATTTTTCTATAAAAGCCTATGATTTATTCTGATTTCATGAAAACCTGCAATATCTTATCATTTGTCAGACAAAAGTCTATAAATATCTTGTTTTCAAAGCCAATATTGTATAAATAACGCTATTTCATCCTATTTTAAAGAAAATTGGTTTAGACATCAGGAGCGAGTTTATGCATGACCGTACAGTAGAAGAAATAAATTCCACTCCCACCCACCCTAATAGATATACTATATATATACTATATATATACTATATATATAGACTGCAGCGCCATCTACAATGATTGGCTAAAGAAATATAGCGTTAGCAGCCAAATGAGAAATATAGCTTTAGCGGCCAACTTAGAAATATAACTGTAGCAGCCAACTCAGAAATATAACTTTAGAAACCAACCAACCAACTGTAAAAAAAAAAAAAAAAAAAAAAAAAAAATTTTTTTTTTTTTTTTTTTTTTTTTTTTTCAAATTGGGTGTGGCACCGCACCGCTTTCGAGTATATATAAGGTAGTCTCTTGCCACCCACAACAAATAACATGGCTTTTTATAGTAATGAGCCCATATATTATGGTTATTCTCCTCGACCCAACTTCGATGCTATGAACGATGACGAACTTCAGGCGTGGTTGGAATATTCTCGTAGAGAATTGGATGCAATGAATTCTTGGGAACGCTACAATCGGTCGAGAAAAAATTACCGTCAGCGTGCTTGGAAATCCCCTGAAGTCTCAAAGATTTCTTCACCTGTATGCCGGATCGTGAACGGTACTTGTGCGGCTTGCGAACAAAGAAGAAAACTGTTTAAACCTGGCCAAGTCATGGGTGGTCCAGATCGTTTCTCTAGAATCAGAGAATGTGAGCGATA
This sequence comes from Salticus scenicus, assembly GCA_963930645.1. Lineage (NCBI taxonomy): Eukaryota > Metazoa > Arthropoda > Arachnida > Araneae > Salticidae > Salticus > Salticus scenicus. The sequence continues at coordinate 65,331,644 of OZ005661.1, read as the reverse complement.
ATAGTGATTCATTTAAAAAAATCAGAGGGTCATGAATAAAGATATGGATTGGATGCTTATGTTATTATTTATGGTGATTGGCATGGCTATTAGTTACGTTGATTCTTACTTCAAGCAAAGTAGATTAATGATTATGTCGTCACTAATGAAATTGCTAGACAACGCCCAAAAGACTAACGATGGCCAGTCGACATGAAAAAAAGATGGATCCTGAATGTGTTATCTGCGGAGGCGGAGTGCCTACCGAAGAATTATTCTATACAGAGTGCGGACATCCTTATCATTTAGAATGCGTGCGAGGATTACGTAGGCAGCGTATACGTCGTGTGGCACGCGGAAAAATAACCAAAGATCGAATAAAGCGACTAGCTCTTAAGAAAAAGATAAAAGCTAGCGGTAAAATTCCAAAAAATTTATCTTTGCCTCAATGTCCAGCCTGCAATAGATATTTTACCAGAAATGATGTCCGAAGAATAAGTCGCATGATGGGAGACACGTTGAGAAGATGGGAACGAGAACTTAACTTGCCAGGTTCTGATAGCGATAGGTCCAGATCCAGGTCCAGGTCCAGATCCAGATCCAGGTCCAGATCCAGATCACCTCCCAATCTTGGTGTCGTAGCTTAAAAAATTAGAGGATCGTTATGTTCGAATTTATGTTTATTGGCATGGCTACGTTAATTCTTACTTCAAACAAAATAAATTAATGGTTATTTCGTCGCTAATGAAATTATTGGACAATACCCCAAAGACTGACGACATGAAAAAAAAAAGATGGATCCTGACTGCGTTGTTTGCCAAGGCGATGTGCTTACCGAAGAATTATTTTCTCCTGAGTGTGGGCATCCTTATCATTTAGAATGCGCGCGAGGATTACGTAGGCAGCGTATACGTTCCGTGGCACGTGGAGACATAACCAAAGATCGAATAAAACGACTAGCTCTTAGAAAAAAGATAGGAGCTAGTGGTAAAATTCCAAAAAATTTATCTTTGCCTCAATGTCCAGCCTGCAATAGATATTTTACCAGAAAGGATATCCGAAGAATAGGTGGCAGGATGAAAGACAGGTGGCGCCTGATGGAAGCCGTGGTGAGAAGATGGGGACGAGATCATAACTTGTCGGGCTCTGATAGCGATACGTCCAGATCAAGTTCAAGATCCAGATCAAGATCAAGATCAAGATCAAGATCAAGATCACCTCCCAATCTTGGTGTCGTAGTTTAAAAAAGTATGAAATATAAATGTGCAATTTGCCGAGAAAGGAAAGGAAATCTATTTATTGCTGAATGCAGACATCGTTTCCATGCGCAATGCGCCAATCGATTATATAATAAACGAAAACGGAACGCTTCGAATAAAAAAGCCTCCAATAAATATTCTAAGGGATCAAATGTATCCAAATTGCCACCTTGCCCATCTTGTAAAAAACGCCTTACTAGAAAAGATATCAGAAAGATGCTCAACTTGAAAGAGTCAGAAAAATTTGAGCAATTACATGGCCTGGATTATTCAGACTCTGAACTCTATTATTCTGATTTGGATTACACAGGCCTCAACGATTCAGATTTTTACAGCGATCGGTCCAGTTCCAGATCAAGATCTAGATCTCCACCCAGATCACCACCACCTAGCATACAACCATTAGTATATTTGTAGTAAAACAAGCAACGATGAACCTCAAAACAATATTATGCGGAACACTTCTATTTATAATAGCAATGAATGTTATTATGTACTCTTATCTAATTTATACTATAAATACTACCACGACGAGTCAGTCAGGGGGAGATATTGTAAAAGCTCATACAGTAGCAGTTTATGCCCAATTCATAATGCAATTTTTACAATTGACGTTTGCTGGTCTTTTAATGTATGAGTCATGGTAACATGTAGTTGTAAAGTCTCAACTTAAATTTCTACCAACCAATTGTTTAAAAAAAAAAAAAAAAAAAAAAAAAAAATTTTTTTTTTTTTTTTTTTTTTTTTTTTTTTTTTTTTAATGTGACCTTGGATATTCTTTCAAGGTCATAATAAATAAAATTTAGTATAAATAGAAGACTCAGTAATATTATTATTAACATGTCCGATTTAAATGTAACGTTCGATTCCAGCTTCATTTCAAAACCTGGTAAATATTTAAATTTGTTGGAGAAGGAAATAGTTTATATAAAAAATTATAAAATTTATCACACGCATTCTGTTCCCCGTCTCGTGGCTGGCTATGGCGACAACAGTTTCATAACCTATTCGTATTCTGGCACAAATGTTCCAGCCAAAGTATGGACGCCAACGCTATTTCGCATTAAACAGATGGTGGAATTGGCTACTAATTATAAATATAATTTCTGTTTTGGTTAATAAATATCGTAGCGGATATGATAGTATTGGAAAACATAAAGACGATGAAACAGACATTGCTGCTGATTCACCCATAGCATGCGTTAGTTTTGGTCAAGAGAGAAAATTCAAATTTTCAAAGTTGGGTGCTAAGCCAGTCTATTATAACATGACGAGTGGTAGCTTAATGGTAATGCGCCCACCAACCAACAAATATTGGTTTCATGAAATATCAAAAGAACCAGAAAAAATAGGTGTCCGCATAAGCTTAACATTCAGAAAATTAGACAAAGGCATCAATTATAGGTAATTCAAGCTTACGTTAGGTTGGGCAAGATAATAAAAACATAATCTCATGCCGATATCGTGAAATTGGCTTAGACAACGACACTATAGCTGACATACATAATCCGGACTACAAACTTGCGTTGGGAGACAATAAATAGTGTAGTCTTATGCTGATATACTGAAACTGGCTTAGACAACAACGCTATAGCTGACATACACAATCCTGTCCTGTCTACAAACTTACGTTGAGTTTGACAAGATAATAAAGAGTGTAGTCTTACGCTGATATCTTGAAACTGGCTGAGACAACGACACTATAATTGACTTACCAATTCCAGACTTGCGTTGGGTTTGGCAAGACAATAAAGAGTGTAATAGCAGGAGACTTGGCGTTGGAATATTAAAACAGGAATAAACTACTACGTCAGAAACGCCAAAGAAAAATTATTGAGGTGCATACAGCTGTTTCGGTAGCCTAAAGCGTACCGTCTCCTATATATACGAGCACTTCTCAAGATTCAGAATTCTTTTTGCACTGATGACGGTACGCTTTAGGCTACCGAAACAGCTGTATGCACCTCAATAATTTTTCTTTGGCGTTTCTGACGTAGTAGTTTATTCCTGTTTTAATAAAGAGTGTAGTCTCATGCTGATATAGTGAAACTGACTTAGACAGAGACACTATAATTGACATACAAATCCAGACTACAAAATTATAATCACTTAAATTAAAAGATGTTTTACAGTAATTTCTGAGTATACAAGTATATATATATATATATATATATATATATATATATATATATATATATATATTATAAATATATTATAATATAAATATAATATAATATAATATAATATAATATAATATAATATAATATAATATAATATAAATATATTATAAATATATTATAATATAAATATAAATATAATATAAATATATTATAATATAAATATTAAAAAAAAAAAAAAAAAATCTATCCATTTCTATAGGGTAGCTACGATTCATGCTCCTACCTTCTCCTATTTTGCTCCGACTTGCTTTTTGTGGCAACGAGCTTCAAGGTCATCATAAACATAGTTGAAAAAAAAAATTTTTTTTTTTTTTTTTTTTTTTTTTTTTTCAACTATGTTTATGATACCACACAAGCGGTATCGTCTTGCGCTTCCATTTTCCTGATTCTGGCTTCATTTATAAAATCTACAATTTTTTCGCTCGTATAAAATTTGACCTGGTTATCAGTCAAGTCCACGCGTTCCGTAGGTTCGTTCGTGGCTATTAAATTGTAACATATGTTGTGTTTGGATAACATGAGGGTCAATCGGACGAGGCTGATATCTATTTCAAACGTGTTCGGTTTAGCTTCCGTGAAAAATTGTAACCATTCTTTTACGAGGTATGGTAATTTAAAACTTCTGAGTTTGGGATGTTTATTTTCGGCTACGGTCAAGCACCAAGTTTCTAACGAGATGTTTTTCAGTGCCACGCGTCTCAGCGAATATTTATCATCGTATTTTAAACTCTCTAGAATGCGTATATTGGGATCCGATTCGAGATCTTCGATAGTGGCTACGGACAGTATGTGTTCGGTATTCAATATAGCCTTTCTCGCTGGCCTACCTTCCAATAATGGATAACTGAGACAGAAAAACACTTGTCTGTAAACGAGGCCTATAACGACTGTGTCCACGATAACTTTCTGAATGGTTATGTCTGTCAGCAACGTGGTATATACAAAAGATATTGGTGTCCAGACGTCGATGCTGGCACTTCGCTATATTCTATGTATCGATCGTACGGATGCAAGACTTGTACAACGCGTTTCGGGCTGGTGCCGTTGATGCTGAGAGTTATAAATTTTCTGTCTTCGTACGTTCTCTCGATCGGTTTTGAGTTTTCGAATATGATTTCCAGGGGCCATTCTATAATCAGACCCAGAGGCACCAATTTAGAAAAATTTTGTTCGTCCATATACCTAGACATATTTCTGTAATAGGATGTTAAAATATCTTGGATCACGAGCTCAGGCTTCTCTGGACTCAGCCTACGTTGTATCATACCACTGGAAGTGACGCTCGATTCCGAAAACCCAAAGCCGCTTACGGGTTTGACGTCCATGAATTTAGGTTCAACTACCTTACTCATGGTCATGAAAGGTATGTTTAAGACGTCGTGTCGGTTTTGCCATACTGCAGCCAGATTGAGTACGTATTCTATAGGTTCGTCGGACAAAAAACAGAGTCTATAGAAATCGGTCGGACCGTGTTCGCTAAAGTAACAGCCTCCTGGAAAGGGTGCATCATAATTATCCAAATACATGATTGTGCTTTTGTAGAAATATATGTTTTCGTAAGCCGGTTTGATCATACTTTGCACATATCGACTGACTACTTGTGGATTTGTCACGAAATAAGGGGTCGCGTAAAAACGTAAAGTGTTATTTGCATTCGTGTCTCGACTGATGGGATAAATCATGCGCTCGTTGCCTAAAAGAACAGTCCATAGATAATTGGGATTGGAAACAACAGACGCGGTCACATCCGATTTAAAAAATGATTTGAGGGCCAGCAGAAATGGTCTGTTGGAATCGATGGCGATGGACTCGTAAGGATACATGCGAGACACGGTCCAAGTTTCGTATGGCGAATTCCCCAAATCAAATATGATAACGTCGTTTCGGATCATAGACAAAGAACATTGCTTAAAATTGGAATATATGGATCCGTACGTATTAAAATTCATGATCCTCTTGTTTTAAAACAAAGATTTAAATTAAAGAGACTGGCTTGGGACTAGATTAGACCATAGTTTATGGATGCCGACAATAAAAATGTATGGAACTTGGAAAACATGTTTCTTCTTCGAGATTGTATCTATTGGGATGTATGTCAAAATTTAACGAGCCAGATTTAATATTGTTTTTGACAGACTAAAAGAAATTTATGACTACTGTCATGGCTGAAGATATTTATGTATCAGAATTAAATCTATTTGGTAAATTTTACATGATAAATAAGTATATATGTATTGAAAATAATTTATACTGAAACTAGAAGATGGAGGGATTTTTAGAAATGACTCAGATAGCCAAACCTGGCTGGTATTTTAGTTATTTTAATTTACCATGTTACGTGTTTAGTGATGAAAGAAACATGACTCTTTCCATACGCTATTTTCAACATATTATAAATCAAAATCCCTCTAATTTAGAAACGGATGATAAGTTAGAATATTCTTCAGCATTAGATGATAAATATTTACCTTTGTCGAATTTAAATCCTACGAAAGATATAGAAAAGGATATATCCGAAAAATGGGAGGCCAAACGGACGTGGAAATTCGTAATAGCTCATGTAAAATGGATGTTTTCAGAATCTTATTTTCCCATTGAAAATTTGGACGACTTTTATTTTTATTCTGTAATAGGAATGGTTATTGCCGTTAATCGATCTTCTAAAACACTTTATTGGAAGGGTAGTAAATATAATTTCGATAAACCGTGTATTTTAATTGACCCAGATCATGAACCTCATTTTAAAGTCAGGCCATCAAGGAGAAATTCTATTTCTATAGAATGTATTTATAATCATGAATGTGGATGTGAAAAAGGGGAACAAATAATGATGCCTAATAAATTACTTTGGACAGAGACGCAACAAACCGATTACCGTGTAAAAGAGAACGATATTATGGAAAATACAACCATATCATATTATAATTATCCATATAATGACCATATTTTACAATTTAAAGACTTTTGTTTTTGCGATAAGAATATTGCTAAAGACTGTTATGAGTAGATTCTACCTAACCATGTATAAATAAGTACATGATGGAAGTCATTGAAACTCTAATCAAAATTTCGCCTCATGATAATGATGAGAATTTTTATAAAAAGCTATTGATATTGCCAGAGGGCATGCTGCAGAAATATAAGCAGGATTTCAACAAATATGAAAAATATGCAACATTGTTAAAATTTCATTTAGCTTCGCTTAAAAGGCCAGAATTAAACATTCGATTGATATATAGTGACGAAAATGGTTGGCATATATCATCCTGCCTAAAAAGCGTTTCTGGAGTAACCCATAGCGAAACATGCACGTGTGAAGAAGATTTTAAGGTACCAGATAATTTTTTTAACATAGTAAGACAGGAGGCAGCATTATCACTTAGATGTAGAGTATGTAAACATTATGCACCTGACTGGGTAGATACAAATAAACCTGACATGGAAAGAGAAAGAGAGAAATAAAATGATCATGTAATAATCTATATATAGCCAAACTTTAAAAAAAAAAAAAAAAAAAAAAAAAAAAAAAAAAAAATTTTTTTTTTTTTTTTTTTTTTTTTTTTTTTTTTTTGAGAGAGTGGGTGTGGCCTACACTATAACACTATGGTCTACACCTACTTTTTTAAACCAGTCGTTTCTGTATCCAAAAAATTTGTCGTTGACTCATAGTACTTTTTTGCCAGATCAATTCTACTGCAGTCTTTTTCGTTTTTTTCCTTTTGGATTCTTAAATTTCTCCAAATAATTATATCCAACAAGCTTTCTCATTAAAGCGGTTTCTTCCAAGTCGTCGTTTTCTACTCGAGGTATAGGTTTACCATACGTGTGTGGCGTTATCGGAAAAATTTGAATTTTATGGGGCCAATGATTGGAAGTCCGTCTCTGTTCAAAACGTAGTATTCGCGTCTTTAATACCGATTCGGATACTAAAGACGCAGGTGTCATACAGACATACAATACGCAGCGAATATTTGGTATTTCTCTGAAATGCTGAGGTTGTATACCCTGATGAATCGTTCTGCTGTCCCATAGAAGAAGCGAACCCGCTTTAGCTTTTACGCAAATATCGGAATCGTGTCCTAATTTGTCCATGTAAAATTGTTTCTGTTCGTCTGTTATTACGTACCAGTCTTTTGGATTATTAATATGATATTGTTCTCGAAACGCTTTGTGTAATTTATGACTGCCTCTCAGCACTCGAAGGGTAGCGTCTTCCTCATTGACGTCGAATAAATTGACCAACCCTTGTACGCATTCAAATCCATTTCTCATAAACGACTGATCTGTATGAAGTTTATCTGTTCCTCGATACCAACCTCGATTAGTTATTTCGCATGGCAAAGATATGCTGAGACCGTCGTAGCTAGTTAATAATTCGTCGGTTTTCCAAATTTTACTAAATGTATCGATAACTTTTTGATTTTGACGAATAGCCCAAGACATGGGATTGTGTCCGAAATCCCAATTCTGTAATAGCATTCCAGACTTTGGAAAAAATTCAAATATTGATTCATACGTCAACGGTTTGTTTTTTACGATTGGAGTTGATAAATATTTAGTTTTGTCGCTAAGCCATTGCCACATTTTATCTTGTAGCGCTGAAAGCTCTTCTGGAGTCAATATGTTATCGATGACTTTGACTCCATCCTCTGCTAGAGTAAAACCCTCGCAAGTGTTGTAAATCATGTTTGAAGAAAGAAATAATAACTGTAGGTTGTTGGCAGGGTCTTTTATAGTGTAGGTCACACCCACTCTCAAAAAAAAAAAAAAAAAAAAAAAAATTTTTTTTTTTTTTTTTTTTTTTTTTTTTTTTCAAGTCACGTGGGCGGAGCATTTTGTAAGCACTGACAGTGAAAATATTTATTTACTTATATAATATAATAATTTTATTTTTTACAGATCTCATATCTGTTAATGTTTTAACTTTAAATTTACTCGACTTGCATAAAGAACATAGCAACTCAAAATGCATGGCTGGATAAATATGTTGCCTTAGCATATCTTCTTTAGCAGTATAATATTTTTTATGTATTCTTTCGTACAAATCACAATTTGCTCTATAATAGCCTTTGCTCAATGTACAACAAGGTACTAAATATAATTCTGAAGAGTTTGAAGCGTGTTTTTCAAACATTTCTATTATTCGTATGGGTAATCCTCTACAAGCGTGAATGGCTACCCATACATTATAGGATAGTATTAGTTTTTCAAATTTATCGTCATTGATGTCGCATTGTATAAAATTACATACATTCATATTATGTAATAATTTCATGCCTTTGTACTGTTTCAAATCAACGCATGTCATTTTGGTGTCTACAAGATGAATTCCACAAGCATTTCCAGCACATATATTAATTATATTTTTATTTTTTAAGTCTATGAGATTAAATACAGACAGGGTCTCTGAATATTCTTTCAACAAAAATCTTTTACCAAAGCTATGCTGGTAATAATAATCTACAAAATATTTTCGTTTTAAATTTGTAGACTTGTTTAAATTAAGCAGTTGGTTAAAAATAAAAGTATTAAGGCATTCTATTGGATTTATGTCGTCTTGCTGTAGATAAAATCCCATATAGTGTCTCAAACTGGAATTGTAAAATATATTCATATTTAGTCTATTGCTCATGTAATAGCAAATCATTAAAATTTTCACAATAGGATGTATATTATATAGATAGGCTATAATAGAAATAAAATAATGCGTAGATCCATTCCATTGAAGATACTTATCTACGACTTTAGAATCCTCATATATTACTAAAGCGCTGTAAATTCTTTTACATTTCGGATCAGAAAACGATTCACGAAAAGTATATTTCAACGAGTCTATATTTTTCAAAATAGCTATGATTTCATCAGTCTTATAATAGAACAATTTTTGGACGTCTGAGTAAATTAAACGTAAACCAGAACAATACCGATAGATTATCCATAAAATAACGCAAATATATAATATTGACGAATCCATCTTTCAAAATTATGAAAAAGCGTTATGGCAAGTTATACGCAAGTTATACTCTAAAGACTTTTCCATCCGATATATATACATACTGTAATAGTAAAGCCACGCCCACTCAAAAAAAAAAAAAAAAAAAAAAAAATTTTTTTTTTTTTTTTTTTTTTTTCAAGTTGGTTGGTTGGTTGATTCATTTTCTAAGCAGTGAAAATATTATTTCTTACTTTAAAAATTTTTGTAAAACAACATTGTAAAAAATAAGCAACATGACCAAACATGTATCCAATTTAAAAATACCAATGTCAGAAAAATCATTACAAATAGGATACATTTAAATAGAGTACTGTCCCAATCATTTTTTTCTAACCAAACAAACTCTGTTAATGAATTATTTTTTGTTTTTTCTATGTTTTTATGATATTCGTTGGCTGGTATTGCGTGCAATGCCGTCAGATATTCTTCTACTTTAGAAGTCATAAAGTTTAAGCGTTCGTTTTCGTCAATTTCTAAAATTTCATGTTCCCAAATATAATCTGGAGTTAGTTCGGGGCGAATGGGACCGTCTTGATAATATGTGTAATCCAATTCTCGGTCAATTTTTTCTAGTGTTTGTTTGTCTATAACTTTTGAGTAATCGTATGGATCCATACTATCTAATATCCCATTTACCAATTCGTATATGGCATAAGTTGTAGTAATGACACCAATACTCGTTCCCAAAGCTCTCAGAGACATTGTTCCAATTTGTTTCATAGACAAGACGATCGAATTTTTCAAGACAATTTTTACCGCAATGCTATTGGCCGCTTTGGATAATAGTTTTGGGGCCTTGCGTTTCAAAAAATTTTCAACGGCGTATTCCGAGATCTCTCTGCCCAAGTCTTTAGACAGCTCGAACGCTATGTCGTGAAAGACACTTACATTTTCGATAGGCTCTTCAATGGCTTCGCGTCTGATACGGCTGCTTCTACCAGCTCGAATTGTATATATCATGTAATTTGGAATTTTAGGCGGTTTATCTTTCAACGGCTTCAAGTTACCCACCTTGGCGGCTCGGATGGCAGTCGTACCCAGTAACCATTCGCCGAATTTCTGACCACCAGACCTGATGCATTCGTCGTTCTGAAAATCTAAACCGTACGCGTCGCAGTATGTCTTGTTAATTTTCAAACGACCCTCGACTATATCAAATCCGCCATGAAAAATATGTCTCGAGGCCCTTTCGAAAATTTTTTCAGGCATCGATGCAAAAGATTTTTTTAAAGGATTCGAGAGAACGCATTTTCCATCTGGAGTCCACTCCGTATCGATAGAATGGTCTTTGCAAGACAGTTGACATGCCATCGCATATCTGCTGCCTATTCTGACCCACTGATCAAAATCGATGTCACTACAGACTTCCCAATTTTTCTTGAACGGATAGCAACCGAATCTCTTGCATCCAATCTCGTTGAAACGAATCGAGGTGACAACAATGCATCGATCTGCGATAGAAGGCGGTATGAAATAATCTTGGTCTGTAGCGGGCCTCGTTTCCAAAAACGCATAATCGAAATAATGAGGATATTGTTTTTTGTAATATTCCAACATATAAACTTGTGTGGCTTCGGTAGCATATCGCAACGCGTGTGTGTATTCTGGCTTATTCATGAGCTTGGTTTTGGATAAATGACGCTTTGTAGCGCGGGACCTTTTCCGAAAGGCGATACGACCATTCCACGTAACATGAATACGGGGTCGTCTTTTAATACGAAAAAGTCGCAGCAAATGGTAGACTGGACTTGGAACCATTTATTTTTGTGAAGCGATCTGTGCATGGCCGAAGCATGGGCTGCTGTGTAATAACAATTCATGGCGTTTCTCATTAACCAGGCCACGATCGTGAAAGACTCTTCGAACGTACAGTCCTCCGGTAAAGCGTAACACGGATAACATAGAGATTGATGCTTGTCCTTTTTAGCGGCGACAGTTCTTCCTTTTATGGCCAAGTCGTCTCGCGTACCGCAGGCGCATTTTCGAGCTCGGTCGAACAGCGCGTAGGGTGAGGCCTGATTGACTATTGTGATGAGCCTTTCTTCGGCAGCCAAGTTTAGAAAGTCTCTTGGTACGTTGTCTGGCACAATCAATGAGGCGCATACCGTGATCGAAATTGTAAATTTTAAAGCGTATTAGGACAAACGAACCTTGAAAATACCAAGTGTTGGGAAAGACTTTGATGGTAATGCGACCTAGATGAAAGAGACGAAAATAGGTAACGAGATAGTAACCCAATAACTTTTTGTGGAAAGCTAAGCAGGGGTTCCTCACTCGAACACGGAATGAGAAGAATGACATGACTGATTCAAACAGAGATGCCATTTATATATAAATAGGTTATGATAAAAAATACGACCTTGAAAAAAAAAAAAAAAAAAAAAAAAAAAAATTTTTTTTTTTTTTTTTTTTTTTTTTAAGATTGGTAGATTGGTTGACTGGTAGATTTTTTTAATGGTAAAATGATAGTTTATTAATATTATCTTTATCAAGTATACAATAATTATATTCAAAATCTTCTGTAAAAAGTGGATCATTTGGAAATACATATTGTTCTCCCCAATCACATTCGTCACAATTTATATCTATGCATTCTACAATTATACCGTAGCCGTAATATGGTTTTACTACCATATGTGCTTTGTCTTCAGTATCGTAATTCAAGATAAAGGGTTTATCAAATACATATTTTTTACAATTGTGATAAAGTAATTTCAATTTATGATTTATAACAATGTTATCGTATACCAATTCGTAATATTTCATATCTTCATCGATGGGTATAATTTGTTCTGGAAGCAAAATTTCACGATGGTAATCTGCCATTAACAAATTTTCCGAAAATTTATATTTTACACTTTTTCTCATTTCTCCAATATTTAGACATTCTATAGGTAAATAAATATCACCTGGATCACGTCCCAGTTTTAAACATTCGAAATGGCGATAGCATATACTCATATTTTTTGCGTCTATAAATACGTAATACGGTTCATTGTTAAGTCCAAGGAACCAGCCATATTTTATCATAGAGGTTAAATGTAGAAATATTTTTTCTTTGAGAGTCCATGCATGTTCATAGGCCAACACTTCCTTATATTCAGATATGGCATCCAGACCGTTAACTTTATCGTACAGAGAAAAATATTTTCTACAGAGCAACATTTTAATGTCAAAGGGTAAGCTGAGAAATGAAATTGGTTCAGCCATTTCTATCGTCTGAACAAACCCTTCACTAAATCACGAATGATTCGATAGCGCTGGGCTTTATATACTGATCGGCCAGGCCGTTGCATAAGCTTTTTCCATGAAAACAGGATATGATAAAGTTATTTATAGACTGTTATATTTTCACCGTCAGTAATTAGAAAATGCTCCGCCCACGTGACCACATTAAAAAAAAAAAAAAAAAAAAAAAAAAAAAATTTTTTTTTTTTTTTTTTTTTTTTTTTTTGAGGGGGGGGGTGTATATTGTTTAATGATACAATGTTTGTTTTTCAATATTATCCTTATCGATTATACGATAATTGCATTGAAATTCTTCTGTCCAAAGTGAATCAACTGGAAATATATATTGTTCTCCCTTATCACACACATCACAATACATATTGATACATTCTACAATAATACAGTGGTCGTCATATGGCTTTATTTCAATATGTATTTCGTTACAATCCTCGTAGCACATGATATAGGGTTTATTAAATGCATATTGTCTGCAATGTTGATAAATTAAATTCAGTCTATGATTTACAACGATAGTACCATAATATCGCAAGTTATAATATTTCAAATCCTCCAAGTTTTCAACAGACATAACTATTTTTGAAGGCAAAATTTCACGAAAGCAATCTACCATTGAATAATATCTCGTACATCTAATTTTTATATTTTTTCTCATTTCTCCAATATTTACGTATAGCATAGGTAAATAAATATCACTTGAGTCCTGTTCCGGATCTAAGTAGTTGAAATAGCGATAGCATATACTCATATTTTTTGCATCCATAAACACGTAACACGGCTTATTGTTAAATCCAAGGTGCCAGCCAAATTTTATCATGGAGGTTATACGTAAAAATAGTTTTTCTTTGGGAGTCCATGCATATGGATTGACCAGCACTTTCTTATATTCAGATATAGTATTCAAACTGTGAACTTTATCGTACAGAGAAATATATTTTCTACAGAGCAGTATTTTAATATCAAAGGGTAAGTTGAGAAATGAAATTCGTTCAGCCATTTCTATCGTCTGAACAAACTCTTCACTAAGGCACGAATGATTCGATAGCGCTGAGCTCTGGGCTTTATATACTGATCTGCCAGGCCGTTGCATAAGCCTTTTTCATGAAACCGGATATGATAAAGTTATTTATAGACTGTGACATTTTCACCGTCATTACTTAGAAAATGCACCGCCCACGTGACTTGGAAAAAAAAAAAAAAAAAAAATTTTTTTTTTTTTTTTTTTTTTTTTTTTTTTCAAGTCACGTGGGCGGTGCATTTTCTAAGTAATGACGGTAAAAATATCTTTTTTTTTTTAATTTTACCAATGTTATTTTTTTCAAGCCTTGTACAAATAAAGATGAAACATTCTACGTATAAAAAATTATACCAAGCCCATCTAGGAGTCGTTAATGAAACGGATTTGTTACTATCTCGAAACGAAGAGTCTGACCCCTTTTACCAAAATCTAATTGATATCATTGTTTCAAAGAACGCGCCTACGATTGCATGGGATACTAAACCCTTCACAACCGAATTCATTTCAGGGCCTGTACGTCAAAGATTAGATGAAACATTTTTCGCTTTCGTATTGAGAACGGCTGCTATCATCAAAGAAGAGAGCTACATACGCACGTATCGAAAACCTGAATCGCATCAAGCCGTTTTAGCATGGATTTCTATTTTACGTAACGTTATGATGACCGGTTTGGCTTTACTCTATAATGTAAAATGGACTCCCGAAATCATCCTCAATCATTTGGAGCCTACCATCGTGAAAATGTTTAGCCAAGGTGACGCGTCGGCATTACGCAAGCTCATGTTGGATTTGGGCATAAAGCTGGCCCAAGAAGAACTTTATCCGGCAGAACTTTCATTTGAAAAAATGAGTTTTTTACAAATTACACAATTCGGTTCATTTTACTGGAGATATTTACACTGGATGGCTGAAGCGATTGCCATAAGAGATGAACGCATGAATTTGTATAAAGACGTATGGTTAGATTTGTTGAAAGGCCCAATTTATCGGACCCTTCGATGCGGAATATGTATGGTGCATTTCCAAAACATGATAAAAGAAAACCATGAGAGGTTAACGTACGAGAATTTACCTAAACTGTTTTTCGAAATGCATAATAAAACTCATGCGATCCGGCGAGAACATTACAAATTTTTACAAGAACCCAACTATTCAGAATCGCAATACGAGGCAGATTCGGCATTCATGCGCCAAGCTCTATTGCCATAATAAGATGATTTACCAGACGCTGGTTTTCTGATCTCGTTGATTTGCATGCGCTTGAAAATGGACGGTGTCACAGCCACTCGATCTTTGAAAGAGAGTGCAGCTTGGTCGCCGATCGCTTCAGGATAAGACTCCCACCAGACCAAAGACTGATCGTTTCCTATATCTTCTGAAATATATCTGCCATCTATTTCTTGAAGAACGCTGTTATGTAATATGCCACCATACGTTCCGTGATACAAACGAGGATTCACTAAGACAAAATTCGGTGCTGGCTTTTCTTGCTGGGGTGTGACAGCATATCTAAACACGCTTGTCTGTTGAAATATTTTTATCAACTGCTCTACTGATGTGTGAGGGATGTAAAGAAAAGACATCTTGAATGAAATGGTAGCACAAATCTGATGCTTATATAGAGTGAAGCCACGCCCACAAAAAAAAAAAAAAAAAATTTTTTTTTTTTTTTTTTTTTTTTTTTTTTTTAAGGTTAGTTGGTTGGTTGATGAAGTTGGTTTCTAAAGTTATATTTCACAGTTGGTTTCTAAAATTATATTTTCTTTAGCCAATCATTGTAGATGGCGCTGTAGTCAATATATATAGTATATATATAGTATATCTATTAGGGTGGGTGGGAGTGGAATTTATTTTTTCTACTGTACGGTCATGCATAAACTCGCTCCTGACCCATTTCCTTTAAAATAGGATGGGTAATTTATACAATATTAGCTTTGAAAACAAAATATTTATAGACTTTTCTCTGACAAATGACAAGATATTGCAGGTTTTCATGAAATCAGAATAGATCATGAGTTTTTATAGAAAATTTTTTTTTCAGTTTATGAGACACTAGCAAAAATGTTTTCTGTTGGACAGTATTCTATTTCTTCAGGTATGCAATCTGAAAAGAAAATGCGCCCAGCAACTATGTTTTTTTCATCTTCTTCAGATAATTTGTAAGGTATAAAATCTGAGACAAATCTATAGGCGGCTGATAAAGTTTTATCTCTTCCATTATAGTCATAATCTAACAATATAATAGAATCGTAAAATTTTTTCAAATAAGTATACGTTGGTCTGTCGATAGCCACTAACTCAATTTCTTGATCGCTTTCCAAACATTTTTGTACATATTTAAGCATGGCTTTGAAATTAAGCAAACTAATTTCATGATTTAGTTTCATAAATGACTGATAATTGTCAGATTGTACAAAATCATACTTTTGATCTTCATTATTCCATTTAAAATATTTCGTAAACAATCCAAGTTTAATGGTTTTGAATGGCGGTTTGGTTGAAGTCAGAGTCATTTCCCACGGAATTGGTTTATTTTCGAAAAGGATAAACGAAATATGAACAGTGCATAATTCTGGCATCGTCAGATCTCAGAGAGCTCAGAAGCTTAAATAACATTTTACCAGAAAAGCAAATGCTTATATATGTACGGGCCATTAAAAAAAAAAAAAAAAAAAAAAAAAAAAAAAAATTTTTTTTTTTTTTTTTTTTTTTTTTTTTTTGTGTGGTGGGCGTGGCTTAACTTAAATTAACCTTTTAGTTATAAGCGTGTCAATAAAATCGGCTACGTCTGATGAATTCGTTTTTATCCAGTCTTTAAAAATTAATCCTGTATTTGTCGTTGGGCAAAAAAGCGTTTGTTTTAGAAACGTATGTTCTGTCATGCAATCCACTCGTCCTATAAGGGTTTCATTTTGCACTCTTGACAGTTCATGTCTGCACGGAGAAGTTTTGTCGTCCGGATTTAGATGGAAATATGTGCCACAGTCACAGGTTTTACCATTCCAACCCATAAATGGAAGAGGGTGTGATATATCTCTTAAGCAATAATCTACTGAGCATACAAATTGAAATGCAGAAATCATAGGCGTTCCGTCTATTGATTTGGATCCGCATTTGCATCGATATCTGAGTTGGTCTCCTAGCGGTTCGTAATAATCTTCGATGTTGTCGCCAGCCTCTTCCTGTTTTAAATAGTCCCACAATACATTCGAGTTGTTATCTTGAGCTTCTTCGTTCTTACAAGCGCGTTTCTTATCGCCTTTAAACACGATTTCATTTAATGGTAAACAGGACCAGCCTGCCAACGAAAATACATGATAATTGGTTTTTAAATTGCATTTGTCCACGCCTTTTGGTAAACAATACGTTCCAGGGGTTAATTTTTTATTCATAACGTATATTCGTTCGTTCGCGTCTACGATATGAAATGGTACAAAATCCGTTTCATTGTTGCAAAATTTCTTACAGTCGCATGGTTCGCTAGACGGGCATTTGAATCCGTGCAGAGGGCAAGCCGATTGAGATATTGGATGAATCATGCGTTCGAGCCAATGCATCGGTTCGCTTTTCAAGTGGATGTTAGGCTTGTAGTACAGATTAATCATCGTGACTAAGATGAGTGTAAATAATATCAAAGAAATGTATGTACTCTTTGGCATTCTTTGTCTAATGTTCTTGGCTTTCAATTTGGAATTTATACCGGGCCGGCCATGGCATGGACATTACGTCCTGATATGGAAATGGAACGAGTTTACGCTCATTCGAATTTTACCCAAAGACATTTTCGTTTTAGTTGATAAAGATATCATTTATAGATATGCATCGACTTCATCAAAAGATACTTACATACCAGCGATTCGCTTAGACACCCAAATTCAAAAAGAAATTCTACATTATCGCTATTTATTAAATTGGATAAAAGAACCGCCCGTTGCTAAAGCTTACCCCACAAATTTATCAAACGAAGTTGAAATTTTAAATCACGTATCTAAAGCATTGCAATAAATCTACGAAAACTATGAAACGAGCCAGCCGTATACACTTTCACGTTTTTATGCTGAGTTTGTACCTCTTTAAGAATTTCATCTTCTTGAAACCATAACTGAAAAAAGCATACGTATTCGACGCCGGTAATGTCTAAATACAAATGAAATAATTCCAGGCCGACTTTAACATTTTCGTCTTTATGTATTTGTTTGACTCGAAACGGGTAATATGGAAACACAGACACGTAACGAGGCAATTTCTTACCTAAATTTGTATTGTAAAATGGGATTAGAACTACACCCTTGCATGGACGTCTTAAGCGAGTTAGAAGTGGGATACTAGGCTCAAAGGCTATGAAGCCATCTATTTTCGAATGGGAATAGATGATATCTAACATACGACGGATAAATTGACGAGTTAATTCCATCTTTTGATAAGGTTTAAAGAGTCTGAAATAATGCTGGGCAACTTCATGCTGTAGGGCATTGTAATCGAACATGATGATAGAATGAGTAGAATCTGACCGATCGCGTAGCTTATATATAGCTAGGCCACACCCACTATTAAAAAAAAAAAAAAAAAAAAAAAAAAAAAAAAAATTTTTTTTTTTTTTTTTTTTTTTTTTTTAAGGTTATGTTAAATTATTTCGTTCATTATATTTTGACATAATTGATATTTTTGTACTTTTATGGGGTTGATAAATGTCTTATAATATTCTGTAAAATTTTCCCCAGTTAGTATTTGAAATAAAGGCGTTTGTTTGCATAAGCGACACCAATATTTTATATCTTGTGTATAATATCCAGTGCCACGCACCCTAAAGAAATATCGGTCTATTAAACACTCTTCTCCATAAAAAGATAATTTCATACATTTTAAACACATATGGATTTGTTTTTTATCCTTTACAAAGTAGCATCGAACATAAATTAATTTTAACATTTTATTGTGATTTAAATATATTCGATTTTGATTAAAATAGTAAGCGCTATATTTGTCAAATGTGGTATCTATTTCAGAAAATAATATTTCTATAGGTTTATATTTCAAAGAATCCTTAAGACGTTGTTCTAAACTCTCATATTTTTCTTTAAACTGAGTAGTATGTGTATTGTATTTATCATATTCTTGAACAGCTTTTTGAAAAATCCTAGTAGGTAAATACAAATTCTCGATATCATGAAAATATATAATATTATCCCATATCGTTTGAAGGGACCAATCTTCTAACGTAAAAAAGTGACAGTCGCAAATCTCAACAATCTCAAATCCCTTAGGATAAATATTACATATCCTGGCATATCTTTGTCGATCGATTAAATTTATTTTAAATCCAAATAAGAAATCTTTCCAAACGTCTTGTTCAATTTCATTCTCTGAAGTTATAAATATATGTATATGTGGCTCCAGTACTTTGTTATAATGATATATAGTATTAATGACTTCTATCGAATGGATTTTGACAATTTTATCAAATAAACTATACGTATTTTGTAGTCGTTTTATTATGGCGTGATATATAAATTTTAAATTTCTATGTTCGTGGCGCCGATATTTACTATATACATAATCATCGTCATAAGGATGTGCACATCGCAACTCCATACATGAAAATAATTCTAAAAATAATGTACAACAGCCAGTAAAGCTACTGCTTATATATAGCCAAGTCACGCCCACGCTTCGTTAAGGTTACGCCAAGGTTATTAAAAAAAAAAAAAAAAAAAAAAAAAATTTTTTTTTTTTTTTTTTTTTTTTTTTTTTTTTTTTTAAGATGTTTCATTCATGGTATATTTACACAACTGATATTTTTGAACTTTTATGGGATTGTTAAAAGTTTTATAATATCTTTCAACATTTCCCTCAGTTAGTACTTGAAATAAAGGCGTTTGTTTGCATAAGCGACACCAATGTTTCATATTCAATATAAACTTTTTAGTGCTAAGAATATATACTATATTGAAATGTCGTTCAATTAAACACTCTTCTCCATAAAAAAATAATTTCGTGCATTTCAAACACATATGAATTCTTTTATTATCCTTTACAAAGAAGGATCGAATTTTATACAAATGATCTGTCAATTTTCTTCTTTCAGGCATGCTATACATTCGACTTTGATTAATATAGTATGCGCTATATTTGTCAAATGTTGTATCTATTTTAGAAAATAATTTTTCTATAAGTTTACCTTTCAAAGAATCCTTAAGACGTGGTTCTAAGCTCTCATATTTTTCTTTAAACTGAGTAGTATATATATTATAGTTATCATATTTTTGAATAGCTTTTTGTAAGAGCCTAGTAGGCAAATTTAAATTCTCGATATCATGAAAATTTGTAATATTATCCCATATCGTTTTAAGGGACCAATCTTCTAACGTAAAAAAATGATAATTGCAATTCTCAAGTGTTTGAGGATAGTCCTTATATAGTTTATCATATATTTCATAATCGATTAAATTTATTTTAAATCCAAATAAGAAATCTTTCCAAACGTCTTGATCAATTTCACTCTCTGAACCTATAAACGCATGTATATGTGGCTCCAGTTGTTCATAATGGCGTATATAGTTAATGACTTCTATCGAATGGGTTTTGATAATTTTATCAAATAAATGATACGCATTTTTTTGTTGTTTTATTATGGCTTGATATATAAATTTAAAATTTTTATGTTTGTGGGCATGATATATGCGATAATAATAACTACTTGAGATACCTTCACATTGACACTTAATCATGCTTACAAGTGATTTGAATTACAATGAACTGACTAGGCAAGAGATGAAGACAGAATGAATGTAGCTTGAGTACGGAGCCGCTATTTATACTAAATATAAATCAACCAATCAACCAAAAAAAAAAAAAAAAAAAAAAAAAAAAAAAAAAATTTTTTTTTTTTTTTTTTTTTTTTTTTTTTTTTTTTTTTTTAACGGTTGGTTGGTTGGTTTCTAAAGTTATATTTCTAAAGTTATATTTTTCTCAGTTGGGTTCTAAAGATATTTCTCAGTTGGGTTCTAAAGATATTTCTCAGTTGGCTGCTAAAGCTATATTTCTCAGTTGGCTGCTAAAGCTATATTTCTCAGTTGGCTGCTAAAGCTATATTTCTCAGTTGGCTGCTAAAGCTATATTTCTTTAGCCAATCATTGTAGATGGCGCTGCAGTCTATATATATATAGTATATATATAGTATATCTATTAGGGTGGGTGGGTGTGGAATTTATTTCTTCTACTGTACGGTCATGCATAAATTAGCTCCTGACCCATTTCCTTTAAAATATGATGGAATAGCGTTGTTTATAGAATATTGGCTTTGAAAACAAAACTTTTGTCTGACAAATTACAAAATACTGCAGGTTTTCATGAAATCAGAATAGATTATAAGCTTTTATAGAAAAATCTAACTCTCCATCAATGTACATCTTGCTGAAAACACATTACGAGGCATAGTGACTAGACGACCGTTGCTGGCGAGACACAATGAGAGTGTAGTCATGTTAGTCATAGTATATATAGACAAGTTTCAAGGGTGGGCGTGACACCTAAAAAAAAAAAAAAAAAAAAAAAAAATTTTTTTTTTTTTTTTTTTTTTTTTTTTTAATCGGATTCTTCTTCTGATGGATATTCGTCGTCTGATAATTCTCTGGGACTGTCATATAATAATTCGTTGTAGCTCGCGTCAGAATCTGGCGAATTGCGCTCATTATAGGATGTGTCTAACCATTCGTCAATTGAATCTTCGTCGGTCGTTTGATCCATATTAGATAACTCGTCGTCGGATGTTTGGTCCATATTGGTTGAATCGTCCAACGTAATTTCTGAATAACTAGTAGCATTACTAACTTCTTCGCAGTCCATTCTATTATTCGACGATTCAATAACCGCCTTTTTCGCGCGGCCCCTCTTGCGTTCCTTAAACAAATGATCGTTCTTTGTAAATGTATATTTAACGCCTGGTTCTGTCAATAAAATCAATCGTCTACCCGTCCGGCTCCAGTGTAAGAGTTCAGCGTTATTGAATCGTTTCCAATGCAGCGAGTTTAATACCATATATCCAGGGTAGAGGGGTTCAGGCAAATGCCAAAATGCTATGTTTAACAATATACAAAAGGCTTTTCTTTGACCGATGAATAATTTTTCATAATCTACCCACTGACAGTCTGCCGCACTCATAATCCAATTAGAGATCTCCTTTTTCGCTACGTCCGCTTGGCTGTAAGTGAATTCGACAAATTCTTCGGTTATGCCTGGATATTTATTGAGAAATTTTACAGCGGCACAAGATTTGGATTTATATTCTTCCAATCTTCTAACTTTACGATAAATTGAATATTTTCTTGGATTGCGGCACTTATAAACAACTTCCTGTAAAATTCTAGCCCATAACTGCCATCCTACTGACGGCGTCATTTTTTCAGGATGTATGAACAGCGCATCCCAAACGGCCGTTATGACTTCATCTTTCAAGTATTGGCCGATTTCATTAATGTGTTTTTCAAAACCTTTCGTGACTGGCTGGGGGTCGTCCATAGACTCATAAATATAACGTTTTTTAGATATGACGAGTAAGCGTCTCAAGCGCTGTTCGTATTTCAATTCGACGTTTGGTATATCTAGGAACGCGTTTATGCTATCGCAATTGTCTTTTTCCCACTTATGAACCATCAGACTGTCGGTATCTGCATAACAAACGTGGAAGCCTAAATTTTTCGCGTAATGGTAGGATCCGAGTAGCTGATATCGAGAAAGGGTCACGATCGACATGGCTATGGGAAGATAGGCTAGGGTCGAGTCTTTACCGGCCATGACTCCGTAAAGCGAGTTAATTAAAATTTTATAGCCCAGCTGGCTATTGTAATGATAAATGTCTTTCGTTCGTTTGTATTCAATTTGATGATTTTTACGCAGCGATATAAAATGGCTAACAAAATTAGGTAGAAAGGCTTCCGTCTTCGTATTAATAACTATGGCATACTCGTCGATTTCTGGATTGAATGTTGGATAGGCAAATTTGTCTGTCATAGGTCGATCTTCCAAAAAATCATCGTTGCTATGGATGCGGTACGGGATGCAAGTCATTTTCTGAGCGGTCTCGTTTGCCAGCCATTCGTCGCGGTTCATAATAGTACAAGTGCCGTAACATAAATTACTACTCAGCAGAGTGCTAGGATACATGCTGGCAAAATCCATAATCACTACATCTTCATAATATCGTTCGGGAAAGCAAAAATTTAACGCACCCTGGTAAGTTTTTCCACGGAAAGCTGCTTGGTATTTTAAATCGTTTGCTAAACTAATATATTTAGTATTAATCAGAAAACCTCTACATATCGCATGAGTTTTAAAAACCTCTTCTATAAATCGAGAATTGCCTAAATGTAAACTTTCTACGGTATTCAGTGCCACGATATTGGCCCGTGATAACAAAAACGTAAAAACTGTTTCGAGTTGAAACAATCGATAAACCAATTCCGAGTCTTTTAAGCAATAATCTAAATATGTGCGAAACGTACCAAATTCAGACGCATCTGAGACTTTGTAGGGTTTCAGCATTTCATAGCATATTTCAGTCTGCGTTTCTTCCAACAGCTGAGCTGCTAATTCATTGCGATACCAAGCCCATATCCCAACGGTGGCTACTTTAATTTTGGATTCACCACCCAATTTCATTTTAGCTATGGCATCTAATCTATAACTTGGCAAATCGGCTTTGGAAAATACTCTTGTAAAAGTATAAAGATCTATTACAAATTTACCGTCGAACGAAGCCACATTATCTTTACCTATTTTAGCAGATTTGTAACGTCGAATGGTACTGTACTGTTTTAGCCATACCAGTTTTGCAATAATACATGGAAAATCGTATGCGTTAATATTATAGCCAGTGATGATTTGAACGTCGGCTAGCAAAGAATGAAAATGAGCTAGCATCTCGGCCTCAGATGTAAAAGCTGTTGCGCATTCATAATTTGTTAAGGGCTGAGCTCCGTTGGGAAGTAAATAGAGTATTTGTTTTTGGACCCCATTCCGCTTATTCCATTTAAAAAGGCTTATCATAACGATTTTATCTGTGCTGAAATGGCAAATTGGGATATGGTTACCGATTAATGGAACAGTTTCTATATCAAATGCTGCCATCGTCCAATCGGGCTCTTCGAAACAATTGGGGGTCATACTCAACGAGGACATGAGATCTAAAGAATTGTTTAGAATTTCGTACCATTTGTAGTAGAAAGAATATGTATTAAATTTTAGACACAGATCAATATAAATTCGCGTCAGCCAATCCTCGGGGTTATAATAAACCATTTTATAGCAGTTAAATAAGCGTCCAACACTCTTATGAGGGGCTGTCGTATATATTTTATAAAAAGGTTTCGATCTATATTCTAATTTGTTTCTAGCTAACCTATCTTCGAACGAGGGTAAAACTTTTTTGAGTTGAGTGATTTCAATATAGGTAACATCATTACCCGGAAAATATTTTTTAATTTTACGAACGACAGTATCAATATTATTTGTACATACCCCTATCCATTCTGTGTAATGTTTAAGTTGTTTTTCGTAATGACCATCCTTATTCAAAAATGATATCTCTACACCAATGACATTTTTTCGACGCCAGGCACAGGACCACTTCGTTGAGAAATTCATCACTAATGAGATTTGAGGAAATGCTTACGTTATATATATAATATACATATGACCTTGAAAAAAAAAAAAAAAAAAAAAAAAAAGAAAAATTTTTTTTTTTTTTTTTTTTTTTTTCTAAATGTTATAATATCTAAATAATGTTATTATAAATAAAATGAATGCATGTGGGCAGTATAAATATTTATGGTAGGTTTGCCGTCATACAAAGACACTGTATCGTTATATATTTTGAAAGATTTGTAACGTGGAAGGATACCGTACAGTTTTAACCACATCAGTCTTGCAATAATAGGAGTTAAATCGTACGTGTTTAATACCATAGCCGATTATAATTTGAACACCGTCTAGCAAAGCATGAAACTGGGTCAGCATCTCGGCTTCGGATGCAAAAGCTGTCGCGTATTCATAATTTTTTAAGGGTTGCACTCCATTGGGAAGTATATAGAGTATTTGTTTTTCAACAACTCCCTTATTCCATTTAAGAAGACTGATCATGACGATTATGTCTCCGCAGATACTGTCTCTGACTAATGGAAAATTTTCTATTTTAAAGGTTGCTATGTTCCAATCGGACTTTTCGATAAAATTGGGAATCAACGAGGTTATGAGACCTGTTACTGGAGGACGTCGATACATAATGGATATGTGGGTACATTAGTTAGCTTATATATAGTCGAGCCAACTAACATTAAAAAAAAAAAAAAAAAAAAAAAAAAAAAAAAAAAAAAATTTTTTTTTTTTTTTTTTTTTTTTTTTTTTTTTTTTTTTTTACGGTTGGTTGGTTGGTTGGTTGCTAAAGTTCATTAACGCATATCTCGGACTTTACTAAACTTATAAAAAATATTATCATGAAGTCAGACTGTTGCTGACCATACACTGACAGAGTGAATCCCATTATTTTATTTTAACAATTTTTCCACAGCGAATACATTTCTTATACAAATTGGGCATTTCATCTATCGCCCTATCTTGTTTTAAAAAAGTTTCATAAGTCGGTTCGTTGCAGCATTTCATAACATTTGTTTTCTGAATCCATAGTTTGCATTCTTCTTCATTAAATAGAAAATCCATTCTTAATAAAGCCTCGATACAGAAATGATACGAGTGTTCTTCTTGTCTTTGCTGTTAATTTATTACTGGTATTTTTACGCGCCTGGGTCTGAAAGCGTTATGAAACCTTCTGCTGGTTCACCCTCAAAAGCCCCGTCGTTCGATTACGTATTCGATTCGAAGAAGCCAAAACATTTTCAGTTTACAGTGAACGGAAAATTAGCTTGGGAGCATACCTTATCCAGTGACGCTTACATGTTTCATCAAGGCCAAATTTTGGCAGTCGATCCATGCTATGGAAAATCGAACGGCTCGTTGGTTCCGGCTGTAGGACAAAATCTCTACGATCATTTGAAATCGGATCCTCAATTGAAAAACCTTCCAAATTTTAAAGAAAATAGTCAGTTTACCGTTCATAAAGGAACCGTTTTCAATTTCGAGTGTCAAAACGGTCGTGTCTCGAGTCTCCAAATCTGTCCCTCAGGAACTACTCTCATAGCAAACGCTTGACAGCCCGTCAATGCGTGTACTGGCAGATCGAACGGAGTAATGCTACCAAATCCTAAAAACATATCCCAGTATATCATGTGTCAGAATGGCAAAGAGGTCTTTATAAAATGTCGTAACGGAACCCTGTTTTATCACGATCGATGCGAGCCCGTCAAAGATTTAAATCATTATTGTAAAATTTTTCCAAATACACCTTTTATTCATAACGACGAAACGCGAGTCGAATGTCATAACGGTAAGCCCGTATTCATTACTTGTAAGCCTGGAACTAAATTTTTAGGTAAAGATTATTGCGAACCTATCAATTGTAATGGTTTACCGGACGGTAGTAACATATCTTTGCCTGAAACAGAAATGCCTCCGTTCAATTTCACGCCTGGATACATGACTTGTAAGAATGGTAAAATTGATGAAACTGTAGAATGTCCTCAGAACTGGGATAAATCGAAAGGCGATAACTTGCCATTTTTACCTATGGTTTACAACGGCCAGAAATGTACGGAACCCATATTTTGTGACAATGTCTTTTCCAAAGACCCAAATATTATCGTCCCCGTTTACGAATTTACAAAACACGTTAAAAATTGGAGGAATTCTGAAGATTTAGATCATACTGCAGGCTTTATCTGTGAAAATGGAGTTCGTAAAAGAAAACTGGTCGACGAAGGCAAACGAATTTCTAAACGTTATAAAATCGAAGATGTATGTGTTTCGGATGAAAAAATATTCATACGCGACGCCCCAGAATGTTATTACGATTGCGCTGAAAAGAAACATCTGAGATGTCCTAATGGCACAGTTTTTACTGGATCGAAATGCATTCAGAAGCCTAAGAATGCTTTCAAATATAATAAGTTTTATCTGTTTGAATTTCCCCAAGTAAATTTAGAATCTTGGATCGAGCCGTTCAATTACCATAAGGATACCATACCAACTTGTCAAAAATCCGAAATCTATATCCAGATGTATAATATTTGTTCTCATCCCGATTGTGTCAACTACGCCTTCGTGTCTCAGATTCCACAAATGGCCGTCCTGTTACCTCGCGAACATGCAGCCAAATGTAAATTTTACGAAAATGAAAGATTATTGAAAAAAGAACCTGTCCATTTTACATATAATTTTTGGACGCAGAAAATATCAGACTGGCCAGAAGAGCCTTGTCAACCTGGTCAGAAAATACAAACTGGAAATATTATTTGGGATAGTACTGTCTATGCTACGTGCAATATCCAACGACCGTTCATATTTTGTCCCTCTATGCATACGAAACGTATCATTTCAGTCTCTGATCAAGAATATGCCTGCGAGCCTCCTCCGACTACGGAATATGTAGTCAATTGGTTGAACGATTGGTTAGATTTTGCGACTGGAGAATTCAGACAAATAAAACCTGCGATTTGGAACGAAAATAATCCACCGTCCGTCAAATTTAATAAAACTATGGATTCAATACATTTAACCGAAAAAGGTTTACAACTGAATACGGGCATGAGGCTTAAATTATTCACTGACCAACCCGTTCAGCTCCAAGTGCGATATAGAGTGACCTATCCACCCAACGTGGCGTTTGAATATAGCGATGCGGGGCGAAAAGCACTCGTTTCCGATTCTTTGTCTGGATTTATAGTCAGGCGTGGACAATTTACGAATAAAACGATAACACTTCCTACATATAAACCCGTTCAAATCGTCGAATTTTTGAAAGAAGATCTGTACGTATAAACCAAGAAGTATGGACGAACGTTCTTTGGCCCACGGTGTGCTATTTTATTCTTCGTTATATATAAATTGCGTACTGCTGAGTATTGGGGTGACCACGGGTCGTTGGATTTTCGTATTACTAATACTGTTGACTATAGGACTGACTGCATACGTAATGTATTTGACGACTCAAAATCCAGAACATTTAAAGAATGTTGGCAGCTGGGCAGAGAAAACACTCTCTATTCATTTGGAAAAACTGAAGTTGTTATTTTAGATAAAATTTCTCGAACCTGTTGTTCGACAGGGTCATTGATTACGTAAACGTTCGAACGAGCCTTCAAGAGATTTTCTTTGTAAGAATCATGCAAGCGTTCTAAATAATCTAAGCTTATCAAACGGTCGATCGGAGAGCGGTCCCGGATTCGATTAAACGCTTCGAGAGGCTCTACGTCTAAATAAATGAAACAATCTACGTTAAAATTTAAAACTTGATAAATTTTGTCGTACGTATGTAGATCTTGTTCGTTCAATATCAGCGGGGCAAATATATACCTGGAAGTCCAAGGACACCGTTCGACTAGAATTAAATCGTCACCTTTCGGAAAAGACATTTTTTGATTGTATTGAGAAATTAAGACTTGGAATTGGAAAGCCGGTCCGTAAAGCGTTTGATTTTCGTACAGATGGGGTAGTAATGTCCATTCGTGTATGGGTTCAGGAAAACATTTAAAATCTGTTGCCAGTTGTCGCATCAAAGTAGATTTGCCAGCCCCAATCAATCCGTCGATACAGACAATGTAAGGAGCCATGATGAAAGTATATTAAATGTTCAGAGTCAAGCATATTTATATATAAAATATGGCCTTAAAAAAAAAAAAAAAAAAAAAAAAAAAAAAAAAAAAAAATTTTTTTTTTTTTTTTTTTTTTTTTTTTTTTTTTCAAGGTTGGTTGGTTGATATATATTTATAATGTTAATTGAATTAAGTATATTTTCAAAAATGAAGATTTAGACTTTGAGTTGACTATTGCAAATTCGACCAACTTTAGAAACGTAATCTTAAAATAAAAATATTTTTGAAAACTAATCGTGGAATCGTGATTCTTATTACATATACATAGTAAAATAAGCAATTTAATTACTTTTCAGTCGTTTTTTTTTCAAATTTAAAAAAAAAATGAAAATTTTGTAAATTCGACCAACTTTAGAAACGTAATCTTAAAATAAAAATATTTTTGAAAACTAATCGTGGAATCGTGATTCTTATTACATATACATAGTAAAATAAGCAATTTAATTACTTTTCAGTCGTTTTTTTTTCAAATTAAAAAAAATTGAAAATTTTGACAGAGGTGGTGGCACATCAGCAAATTTAGATAAACTGTTACTTTAGCATGATATATATATATATATATAGGCTAGCTAGAGTCAATCAATCAATCAACCAACCTTTAAAAAAAAAAAAAAAAAAAAAAAAAAAATTTTTTTTTTTTTTTTTTTTTTTTCTAAATGTTATAATATCTAAATAATGTTATTATAAATAAAATGAAGGATACTATTAAACCAATTGCTGATATGATCCATTCATAGGATCGTCGTCGTAGTGTGGACAAACTTGACGAGACTGGATTGGGTATTTGAGAATTAGGTTGTAGTATGGGTAAACCTGGCGAGACTGGATTAGGTTGTAGTATGGGTAAACTTGGCGAGACTGGGTTGGCAATGGGCAGTTGAGAATTATTTTCTGGGCAATTTGGATTTGTCCAAGTTCCGTCCGCCTTACATCTTACAAGCACCTCTTTACCGTCGCACTTTACTGCTGCAAATCCTGGTGAAATTATTCGGGCATTTGGTATTATCGGACATGGATCGCATATTATTTCTGGACCGCTCCACTGTCCGTTCGTCTGGCATATTCTTTTGTTGCTACCGACAGCATAAAATCCTGGGTTGCAAACCACAGTCGCTACTGAATCAACGTTCCTATTCGGATAAGACACGGAACCGTTTTCGGGGTTGTCTAACTCTTCACATTGTATGGGCTCGCATTCAATTTTTTTTACTGATGGAATCCATTCGCCAGTAGCAGAACAAAATAGAGATTTGTAAAGGGTTTTGAGTTTAAAACCTTCAAAGCACTTATAAGTTACCATACTAGGAAATGAATATACTGAGCCTGTATGGTAGCCGTTTTCAATAACAGGAGGTGCACCACAAGACCTTGGAAAGCATTCGACCGACGAAGGATTCCATACTAATTCGTCATCTTTTTTTGTTAAAATAGAAAATATAGTGTTAGATCGATATCCATCATCGCATTGCAGAGTAGCTTTATCACCTTCTAAATAGGGTGGGTCATGGCTACCCAAGAATTTACCTTTAATAGCGGATGGCAAAGTATATATCATTTATAAAACTTGATTATATAGTTTGAAAATAATATTTTAAGGTTTCTCATATCTATATATACGCCCCATAGTTCGCATAAAAAACCAGAAGAAGATTGATGCTAGAAGACAAAATGAAGGTTTGAGTACGACTATTTATACAGAATGAATTCAAGCCACGCCCACTCAAAAAAAAAAAAAAAAAAAAAAATTTTTTTTTTTTTTTTTTTTTTTTTTTTTTTTTTTACGGTTGGTTGGTTGATAGTTTTTTAATTTATATTTTTCAGTTAGTTTCTATTTTCTTTATCCAATCAAATTTATTGTAGATGGCGCTGCAGTCTATGTATATAGTATATATATAGTATATCTATTAGGGTGGGTGGGAGTGGAATTTATTTCTTCTACTGTAAGGTCATGCATAAACCAGCTCCGCGATGTCCAAACCTATTTCCTTTAAAATAGGATGGGGTAACGTTATTTATACAATATTGGCTTTGAAAACAAGATGAAATATTCAGTTATTTATGTTCATAGTTATTTCCCATCCTGGACTCTTTTGAATTTGTTTATGTATAAGATATTTTCGCCATTCCATTGGGTTCATATTATAATATAAAGTATTCAATGTAATTTTTATATATGCTCGATATAACCTATGATTCCAACAGACAAATAACATGCAAATACACAATAATATAATTAGCATGCTCTTGCTATTAAATGTACAAATAAAGTATGTCTAATCGTAAACCAGTTTCAACTTCTTTAAAGCCAAATAGTCGCAAGAGAAGAGATATCTCTTCTTCTAATACTGTGAACAAAGCTTTTAAAATGGAGAAAATCGTAAACGAGCAACCCGCTGATATGGATCTTGAACATCAACCTGAGGATGAGCAGCCTGGTCCCGGCAACGGAGATGAGCAGCCTGGTCCCGGCAACGGAGATGAGCAGCCTGGTCCCGGCAACGGAGATGAGCAGCCTGGTCCCGGCAACGGAGATGAGCAGCCTGGTCTCGGCAACGCAATTGATCCCGTTCTGCCTGGTCCCGGCAATTTAAATGGTTTGGGGGGTGAAGTCACTAAGGATAATGAGCCTCAAGATGACGACAACGTGTTAGAACAAAAATATAACGAAATTTATTTAAGAGGTTATTGTTTGCAAAATAATAATATGGACCAGTATTACGCAAAGGATGTTGAAGGTCATGATAAATATTGGCAAAATGAAGCTGGAAAATTAGTTTATGCTTGCAAAAAAGTAATAGACGGGGATAAAGAATATTTGATTGAATATCCATGCGCTAAGAAAGATGGTACAAATGTTTATATTTATGAAAATGGATGTCCAAAATACCCCCTAAATTTAACTACGCTTAAGGTAACGTATACTTTAACAAGAGAGGAAATGTATCTTAAAGATGAAAATGGAAATTATGTTTATCCCATAGATGAGGATGGTCAAGAAAGTTATCGTCAGGACGAGAATGGTAATGACTTACCTCTGAACGAGTATAAATATGCCAAAAACCCAGATGGGTCTGAATTTTATCCAAAACGGAATAATGGGGACGAATTTTATCTGAAAGCTGAAGACGGTAGCTCTGAAAAAGGTGCCATATCGTATCAAAATGGCGATGTAGTACCATACTACGCTCGTAAAGCAAATGGTGATGAATTTTATCCTCGTGAATTTATCGAATTATAAAATGTCATATAAAGTGCGATCGTGTCGCCAAAGCCATGTAAGAAAATATTATGTTTAGTCCTTTTACGCGTTTCATAAGACAATCTATAAATAATATCAATGTTTAATTTAACAAATTTTTCAAAGTCTAAACTAGAAGGTTGTTGCCAGCATACCTTGAGACATAATAATGTGTGGGTACACTAGCCAGCATATATATATTATATAAACCACGCCCACTCAAAAAAAAAAAAAAAAAAAAAAAAAAATTTTTTTTTTTTTTTTTTTTTTTTTTAAGGGGGGGGGGGTTGATTGGGTGTGGTTTATCTATATATTTCAACTAGCCGTATTCATCCTTTTTGCGTGTAAATTTTCTTCTTCCTCATTTCTTGCTTCCATATTTTCTTCTTCCTCAATCTGTTCCGAATCCATACCAATAGCACTTGAAATATTTAATGCAGGTTCTGATAACGGTATAGCATTTTCATTAGACAATAATGTGTGTAAATAATTTTCAGTTGCATTACAAGTAGTAATAAATAATTGATCTTTATCCACAGTATCCAAAAATATTTTGTCTAAGTCTATTCTAAGTATGGTTTTTAAATCGTAATACAAGTAATCCTGATAAATTACCATAAGTGTATTTCCCCGATTGTCTCTTCTAAGGGTCCTTAATAACCGCAATTTAACTTCAATTTGATCTTTATATTCTTCAACATCGGGCAAAAGTTGTTTCGAAATATTAAATCGTAGTTTGAAATATCCCTTATATAAATTATAAAACAAATTTTGTAGTTCAATTACAGTCCAATTTTGATCTAATAGGATTTTTTTATCACTTGTTTCTCCCAAACCATCTACCGTTTGAATTGATCTTCTTTTCCTATTGGCGAACGCTTTTACACGTTCAGTTAATAAATCTGTGAACTGTTCTGGACTTGTATTAGGCTCAAAATTTAATATGCGTAACCATGTTTTATACAACAAACCAATATTTTCGGCTTCTGTTGAATTAATCTCTTTATCAGGCAAAGGAGATAACATATCGCTTACCCATTCACTAAAATTTTTTTCCGAAGGGTATTTATCTCGTAATTTTTCAACAAATGATGTAATATTAATTATAAATATTTTCATCCATTGCTGCTCGTTTAAACTTTCTGGATTTATTTTTTTAGCGATATTACTTAAATTAAGGGAGAACTGTTCTACAGAATTTCCTGAAAATATAAAATTTTGAGTAAATTTTTGAAATTCATAAAATCGCTTAATAAATGAATCTTTCCATTGTAATTTATCATTATTAGGAATGTCTGGAGTCAGTGCTTGAAATTCATTGATGATTGTATGATTTATTTCAAATTCTTGTTGCATCGCCGTCAAAAAATTTAAACACCAAACTTCATTATCAATTGATACGAAACGTTGTGCAGCATCTTTAATATGATTCCATATTTCAATTATTTTAGTAGGAAAATTATCTACATTGATACCGCAACCTAGCTGATTAATTACATCGATACACCTCCCATACTTATCTATTAAAATCTTGATATTCGCGACGACATTATCATCGTTCGGTATCCGAAACATTGTTGCAATTTCAGTTATTTTCGTAGTATCAGTAGGAGATCTGGAAGTTAAGGATAATATTATATTGCCAAAATTATACGCCGATATATTATCATAATTAGATTCGTTTCTAACCTTGTCACATTGGTTACTCACCGCAAGAATGAGTTTTGTTTCTTCTGGCCATTGTTCTAAGAATAAGTTATGCCAATTATCTTCATTATTATAGGTATCTTTTAAAAAAGCTATGACTTGTTGATCTGCAGTATTTAATACCTGTCCATTCGATATTTGTGTTTTTAAATTAGTTAGGCTAATGTTGCATGCTGTCAGCTTTTCGTTTACATCTAATAATTGTTCTTGTAAAGCTCCTTTGTCACCTTGCAATTGTTCTATTGTTCTTTTTAAAATGTCCGTGGATTGTACCGTTTTAGTTTCTAAATTTCCTTTTTCAAGTTCCAATCGTTGTATTTGTCGTTGAAAAGACTTTGTAGTTTCTGCTAGTTTTCGTTCTAAATCTCTTTTTTCATCTTGCAATTGTTCTATTCTTTTATTTAAAGGGTCGTTTTGAGTTTGTAATGTTTGATCTGAAGTTTGTAATGCCTGTGCATTCGCTAGTTGCGTTTTTAAATTATCTACGTTAGCATTATTTTCTACCAGCTTTCGCTTTTCATTTGTTAGTTTTGCTTTTAAAGTTCTTTTATCATTTTGCAATTGGTTTATTGTTTGATTTAAAGTGTCGATTTGAGTTTGTAATTTTTTAATTGTAGTATTTAATATCGGTACATTAGTTATTTGTGTTTGTAAAGTTTCTACGTTAGTATTGCATTCGGCCAGCTTTTGGCTTTCGCGTGCTAGTTGATCTTCTAAAGCTCTTTTTTCAGCTTGCAATTGTTCTATTGTTTGATTTAAAGAGTTGTTTTGAGTTTGTAATGTTTGATTTGCAGTATTTGATACCTGTGCATTCGTTATTTGTGTTTGTAAAGCTGCTACGTTAGTATTACATTCTGCCAGATTTTGGGTTTCGCGTGTTAGTTGGTCTTCTAAAGCTCTTTTTTCAGCTCGCAATTGGTCTATTGTTTGATTTGCAGTATTTGATACCTGTACATTTGTTATTTGTGTTTGTAAATTTTCTATTTTAGCATTGCATTCTGCCAGATTTTGGGTTTCGCGTGTTAGTTGTTCTTCTAAAGCACTTTTTTCAGCTTGCAATTGTTCTATTGTTTGTTTTAAAGAGCTGTTTTCAGTTTGTAATGTATGATCTGCAGTATTAAATATCGTCCGTGTATTTGCTAGTTGTGTTTTTAAATCTTCTATTTTAGCATTGCATTCTGCCAGGTTTTGGCTTTCGTGTGCTAGTTGTCCTTCTAAAACTCTTTTTTCATCTCGCAATTGTTCCATTGTTTGGTTTTCGCCTGTTAGCTGTTCTGATTCTACAACTTGTTCCATTGTTTGATTTAAAGATAGTTGTACTTCTGCTAAAGTACGTTTTTCATTTTGCAATTGGTCTATTGTTTGTTTTAATGAGTCGTTTTGAGTTAATAATGACTCATTTGTTTCTGTCAATAGCCCGTGTCTTATTCTTGCCGATCCGTGCTGAGATTTTGATTTTTCACGCGTCTTTAATAAGGCATTATATTTAGTTTCTAACTCTTTATAATCGTTGGACAATGTTTCGTATTTAGCATCTAAATTTTGTTTTCGCTCAACCAATTCCCTATATCGATCATCTGAGTTACTATTTACTTGGGTCAATGTTTGATTCGTATTTTGTGTTTGAGTATATAATTCTTGTAAAGTTACATGTTCTTTCTTCAAATTCTCATGTTCTTCACCTAATTTATTATGTATGTACTGGACCTCTTCAAATGCTTTAGTTAACGGTTCATACTCATTAGCTAAGGTTCGGTGTTCCGCATCT
Source organism: Salticus scenicus (assembly GCA_963930645.1). Classification (NCBI taxonomy): domain Eukaryota; kingdom Metazoa; phylum Arthropoda; class Arachnida; order Araneae; family Salticidae; genus Salticus; species Salticus scenicus. The sequence goes on along the minus strand of OZ005661.1, from coordinate 65,296,495 downwards.
AGCTTATTAAGCTTCGCTAATAATTCATCGTATTCCTTTCTTGGAACCGTTTTACCTTCTGCAAGGTCCTGTATTATTTTGTCCTTCTCTTTGATTTCTTCGTCTTTAATTTGAATTTCTGACTTTAAATAATTTATGTTGTCTGACGAATTGGTTAATGGTAAAACTGGATACTGCATATTTTGATTACTATGCAATTGATCAGTCAAATTTTTCTCGCGTTCTTGAGCTTGAAACAATAATGCTGAACCCTCTTGATGCAATTTATTAAGTTCGTTTACACCCGAGTTACACATGTTTTGACATTGTTCTTTTAAATAGAGTATCTCTGCCTGATTAGCATTCTTACCCTCTAGCAAATTTTGTTTTTCCTTTTCTAATATACCAATTTTTTCATTTAAAATATTTATCTTGTTATTTAATTGTGTAACTACCCCATTTACGGTTTGGTTATAGGATGTTGTCGCAAGTTGTTGCGATGTGACTGAAGATTCGGCCCCAGATTGTAACTGCAATGGAAATCCTTCTACTCCTGGCATCGCAATGGGTGATGCATTTAGCATCGGGTTTTGTGAGTCTAATCCAGATTGTATTGCATACTGGACAGGATATGTCAATGCCGTTTGAGATTGTTCGACGGAATTATCAACATACTCAATTGGGAAATTACGTTGATTTAAAACAGTTTCATTCATTGAAGGAGACATTGTATTCACATTGGATCTTTCCATTAAAGCTTTGAAAATTTTGTATTGATCATCGTAGCGCGATTTCAATAGCCTAAATTCTGCTATTTGACGGTCCGATTTTATAGTAACGTCAGATATAGATGTTTCCAACTCTAGTATCTGCTTCTTATAAGTATTGTTAGTTCGTGTGAGAACGGTAATATTATGCTCTGCATCTGATAATTTGCTATCTAAAGTACGTTTTTCTTCTTTGCATGCATCTAGTTGTTGTTTTAAACTATTGTTTTCAGTTTCGAACCTATCCATTTTTTTCTTTAGAGATTCATGGTCTTTTGTTAAATCGGTCAGGTTTTTTGTGAGATTTGCCTGATCGCTCGACGAGTCATTTTTATGACTGTAATCCGCATCAAAAAATTGTTTAGGCTTAGTTTTGTTTGTGTCTAATGCTTTAAACAGCCTATCCTTTTCGTTTTTATAGTATTCCAATTCTTTAGACAACCTATCCTTTTCGTTTTTACATTCATCCAATAACTTCGATAAACCTTTATCTTCAGATGAAGAATCGATAGCTGTTGGTAGTTTGTATAGCTTGAATAAAAAATCTAAAAAACTACTGCTAGTCCAATATAAGTTTGCATTTCGTTCGATGAGCGGTCTGCTCAAATCGTACGCTTGAGTCAAATCGTTCTGCAATTCTCTTTTTAAAGTGTTTATAGTACTGAGAGCCAGCACGTCGTCTGGATCTCGCTGCCATTTTATGATGGCCTCTATCAAGGTTCTGAAAATCATCTTGTTTTTCTATTCGTCGAAAAGAATTTTTCCGATTTGTTCTAAGTCTTTGTAGAGTAGCTGATATTTTTCTACCGTTGAATTTTGTAGCCACAAAAGTACTTGTTTGAGTTGAATTTTTTTCTTGCTCAAATCATGTACGTAAAACGGTAAACAGTAGTCGTTCCAAGTTTGTTTATCCTTGTAAAGGGGCAACCACGTATTACATTCGATATAATTAGTATCTCGAAATTTTTCAGACGTTTCTTTGACTACCATGGGCGACACGTATTTCAATTTATCGGCTTCGAAGAGGCACATTACGCCGACGGGTTCGATATCTGTAAAAAATACCTCGCATCTGTAAAAATCAGAATCGATAATGTATTCGGGAGCTTTTTTCGATCGCTTTAAAAGTCTAAACAATTGTTTGCCTATATGACTTGTTGGTAAAGCATGGGTTAGCGAATAAAATTTTTTATAAACGATATTTAATGCGAACGGACTCCATCGGTTAAAATTATTCAATTTTTGGCAGTGTCTTTTAAAGAAACGGATACTAGCAGCCTCTTCTAACGTCAAAATTCTATTTTTTTTCGTCGCTTCCACAAAAGTCACTAAAGCTCGAAAAGCCTTATTTTTCTTACACGTTTTCGTAATTTTTGGAAATGGGTTTTCGGAAGCTATCACGTAAAGCGTTGAGTGGTAAAATTCGCATACCTTAGTTTGGTCTTCTGGTATTAAGGCTCGCAGTAAAGTATTGGGTGCTTGATCTGGTACGCGTATGCCACCCTTGATAACGTTCTTTCCAATCGTGTAAAGTAAAATACATTTGTTATCGAGCTGAATGTCTGGGCAATAGCTACCCCGTAGCACGACAATACTATCGTTGGGAGGATCGATAGGAGTCGTATCAAACTCGGTACAATGGTAGGTTATGATGGCTCGTTTGAAACGTATGGCTATAAAATGCTGTCGATTATATTTATTTCCATACACGTCAATAAATTTATGGTAATCCTGTTCAGACAGCGCACAACTCATTATAAGCTTGATTGTGTAGATCAGAGCTTAGTATGACCGGACGCATTTTCGCAGCACGAGACAGAATGAGGATGTGGGTATGTTAGCTACCCTTTATATAGTCGATTAAAGATATATCAACCGACAAAAAAAAAAAAAAAAAAAAAAAAATTTTTTTTTTTTTTTTTTTTTTTTTTTTTTATGACCTTGAAGCTCGTTGCCACAAAAAGCAAGTCGGAGCAAAATAGGAGAAGGTAGGAGCATGAATCGTAGCTACCCTATAGAAATGGATAGATTTTTTTTTTTTTTTTTTTTTTTTTTTTTTTAATGCTTATATTATAATATATTTATAATATATTTATATTATATTTATAATATATTTATATTATATTTATATTTATAATATATTTATATTATATTAATATTATATTTATATTATATTTATATTATAATATATTTATAATATATTTATATTATATTATATTTATATTATATTTATATTATAATATATTTATAATAATATTTATATTATAATATATTTATAATATTTTTTTTTTTTTTTTTTTTTAATTAAGCCGTAAGATAATTATATGGTATTATTTCCTTTGTCTGTTCTATTAAATTATATCGCTCTCGAAGATATTTTGCAGGATCCATTAAGGCTTTTTGGCAAGAACATGTATCTGGAGATCCTTCAGCTAAAACGCATCTCATGCAATCTGTCAAGTGCCATTCTCTACTTTCAGGATTAAGAATTACATTAATTTCTCGATTTTTTCCCATTTCTCTCACTTTTATTTCAAACTGTATAGCATTCTTTGTAGTTTTGTATTCTTCATACCATTTGAAGACATTTTGTCTGTCTGATACACAACGCTTGTAAAAATCTCGTACATTTTCAATTTGATGAGAATCGGGATAAGTAAACGCTGCTGAAGATCCGCTTAAACGTTCTTCCTTATCCTTATGTAATTTTTGAAAATTTCCTGAAAGCATTTCGTCAGCTAAATATTTTTCTGGAGATCTCTTAGCGTAGATGCAAAGACAAGTATCAGGTCCCTCTATTACATCGTCCTGACACCATACACAATTATTTAAGTGTAATTCATCTCTTTTGTTCAAAAGAAATTTCAAACGACTATTATTACAACGAGATAATACTTCGAAATGTAAAATATTAACTCGATTATTATAAATCTTGTACTTCTTTTGCAGAGCATCTAAATAAGTTGTAGTCATCTTGAAACACGTCACAAGAGCACGAAAACAGGATTCGATAAAGTTTTCAAGAGCTGTTTATGTGGTCGGACTGATGCTGGAAGAGGTTCAAACAGAATGATGGTGTTGGTGCAGTAGCCACCCTATATATATAGCCGAGCCACACCCACCTTAAAAAAAAAAAAAAAAAAAAAAAAAAAAAAAAAAATTTTTTTTTTTTTTTTTTTTTTTAAGTGTGGGTGTGGTTAGTCTTTGATAATTTCAACCGGACTTGGTTTTTACACGTTTCAGAAGACCCTCTACAAGATATCAGAGTTTTATCCAAATATGTTATAATTTACTCGCAACTGTAATCTCTCATCAAATTCCCAGTGCAGCGCATTTAATACTGTGTCATCAGAATAATGTATAATAGGCCAAAAAAATGGAAACGTTGAAACCTTTTCTGCAGATTCTATTAAATAAAATATTTGACCGTCGATATATGCCCAACAATTAGTTTTTTTGTTGTTCTCAGATTTGAATAAGGATATAGTTCCAATACCTTGATCATTTGACGAAATACACGTGTTAGCGAAATGATCATCAAAAATATCTTTAGTAGTCCCAGGTGAAAATATTTTGCGACAATAACTACATATTGACGAATATAAGTGATTGCCCTCATTAATGTGTGCCGTCAAATATGTTTCTTCGTAAAATAACATTGGACAATAGTCACATTTAAAGTATGCTTCGGAATCTAATACGTCTTCCATTTGACTGATACGAGTAAAATGTTGCAAATTGTAAATGCATACACTTATATACTTTAAATAAAAGCCACGCCCAATTCTTAAAAAAAAAAAAAAAAAAAAAAAAAAAAAATTTTTTTTTTTTTTTTTTTTTTTTTTTTTTTTCGACGTTGTTTTTTAGACAATCTTTAACTCTTCATCTTTTAAAAGCATATCATTTAACTGTATCAAATTTTCCTTAGAATTGCTCAGCATTTTATAATACGCTAAATCCAATTTCTTTCTAGCATTCCACGAAACAGTAGATTGTTTTGCAATCATAAATGCCCACCATACATTTATATATTTATTTCTGACAATTATCATTCGAACTCTATATAGCATCGTCAAAAAATTTAATAGTATTAGTATGAGTACAATCCCATAAAGTAGCATAAATATTTTACGATATACACTGCTTAATGGTAAGAGACAATTGAATTTTCCAGCTGTAGATCCACTACTATGATAATAGGTAACGAAACACGACCCGTTGTCTGGAAAAATTGTATAAATTGATTTTATCGACCAGCCGAAATGACCCCAAATGTTGTTAAAAAAAATATTGGTTATGTATAATATTAACATTACGTAAAATATATAAAATATTTCCAATGCCAGCGTTTTAAAGAATATTAAATTTCCTTTCGAATCCTTAATGACTCGAATTACGTCTTCAGGTTTATCAGCCAAGCTTTCTAGGTATCGTAGATAATTTCCAAATAATTTTGTCCAAACGGAATATGGAAAATAAAATCCAAATGCCAATAATAGTAAATAAACAGACACCCATTGATAATAATCGTGATAAATTACTGGATCATCTCTAGTCATGGTTCCATTTATGAAACATTTTGTATCGACAAAAGATTGCGACACGCTTTTTTCTGTTACTTGGCAAATTATATTTTGTCCAAATAAAATGCGAGCCATGCCAAGGCCCGTACAAAATAGAAGAATATTACGAACATAGATTTGTTGAAAGTCAATTAACACACTATGACTTTCACTATGCTTGGAACTAAATTTGATGAGTTGCAACAAGGATATCATGCTGACGAATTAAATTTTGTCGCTGCTACTTAATTTATATAGCCTGCGGTCTATGTTGGACAAAACCAGTCATATATATAAGCATTTCACGAAGACTGTTGCTAGAAGGTATCGAGAAATAATGATTGTATAAATACGCTCGCAGTCATATATATAGCTGAGCCACGCCCACTCAAAAAAAAAAAAAAAAAAAAAAAAAAAAAATTTTTTTTTTTTTTTTTTTTTTTTTTTTAACAGTTGGTTGGTTGGTTGGTTTATGTAATTAGTTTCTAAAGTTATATTTCTCAGTTGGCTGCTAAAGTTATATTTTTTTAGCCAATCATTATAGATGGCGCTGCAGTCTATATATATAGTATATATATAGTATATCTATTAGGGTGGGTGGGAGTGGAATTTATTTCTTTCTACTGTACGGTCATGCATAAACTCGCTCCTGACCCATTTCCTTTAAAATAGGATAAAATAGCGTTATTTATACAATATTGGCTTTGAAAACAAGATATTTATAGATTTTTGCCTGACAAATGACAAGATATTGCAGGTTTTCATGAAATCATGGGCTCTTATAGAAAAATCTAACTATCTAGAGTCGGTCAATGTACATCTTACTGAAAACACATTACGAGACATAGTGACTAAACGACTGTTGCTGGCGAGACACAATGAGGGTGTAGTCACGTTACCCACAGTTAATATAGACAAGTTTCAAGGGTGGGCGTGGCATAAAAAAAAAAAAAAAAAAAAATTTTTTTTTTTTTTTTTTTTTTTTTTTTTTTTTCAAATGTGGGTGGGGCATTTTCTAAGCACTCAAATGTTTGTCCCTGTTTTATTACGACATAGATGCCAACTGAAAATTTTTTTCGACCAGTACCTGATTCAATATATAGTTAAAAGTTTCTTCTGACATGGCGTCTGTATAATGAATAGCATCCGCCACGTCCTGTTCTACGACTCGATTATTTCCGTCAATGACGCGACCCAAATAATCTATAACTAAACCTTGCAGGTTAAATATAATTTTATTGTGACCGTATCCCGGTTGCCAAATTTTTGAAGTCTGCCAAAGAGCTACATGAGAGGTTTTTGCATGAGCGATTGCCTCTATGGGTGTCAACCCTGACCAAAATGAATTTTTTATTTTTACATCCCCTTGCATACCTATTTCTCCAAACATTTGTTTTAAAATCTCAAAATTTCCTTTAGCGTTTGCTAATATTTGGGTCACTAAGCAACCTTTACCTTGTTGGACGTCACCTCGTTTTTTATAAGTATCGATCAACCATTCCATTTCTTCTAAAGTCAGCGAAAATATTTTTTCGTTTTCGAATTTATAGAGATAAAATTTTCTCATATCGTCAAATGCCTGAAAGGTTCTTTTCGATCCATAAATTTCATATATTACTTTAAATGTTTTTTTCAAATCGTTTTCTTTATAGGGTAAAAAATTAATTTCGTCTTTAAATAAATAGTAAGCGACTAGCATATCTTGACACGGACTCAACTTCATATCCATGACCGAACTACCCATTTCCCATTCTGGATTTAATAAAATCATACATTCCGCTTGAGACAGGGCGCTATAAAACAAATAAATGTTGACTTCATCGCCATCAAAATCTCCATTGATAGACGACAAAATTTCTAACGGTATGCCAAAGCAATCGTAGGTCCATGCGGGACCTTCTACAGGTACTTGTAAAGCCACGAAATTTTCAGGTTGTAGAGACGGCATTCTATTCAATAGCACCCATTTACCCTTCAAACCAAATTTTTTTACGATGAACTCTGGCATATGTATTTCGTTAGGTCTCAGCGTTGCGTCTGGAACAATCATACCTCTCATGGAATAAGAACATCTTTTACCGAACGCTACTTGACGAATAAATGTAGCTTTGCCGCAAGACCGCGAATCCAAACTGCCGTAATTTAAAGGCGCTTCCTGTATCTGTTTATAAAAAGTGACAGATTTGGAAGAAGGCTGTATGGTTTTCGTACGACTCGTTATAGGCTCTCCCAACACGAAACGCATGACTTTATCGTAAACGAGAGTGGTTGTCAACTGCCAATAAATTGGATCTGGTAAAACTAAAAATTCCTGTTTGCATTGAATGCCTGCATTATTCATCATGCGTTTATGTTGGGGTAATACGAAAATATATCCTGGAGTAGGTATCGCTATAGACTGAAAAGGATAACAGGTAAGCTCGTCGTTGAAATAAAACTGACTGCAACACATATTGAAATTTCTAGATCCGAATTCGATTTTTTTCTTACATTTTAGACATTCAGAGGCGAACGCGTTTTTCTTGCGCCAAGCTCGTAATATTATAAGTAACTCTTGCGGCTCGATTCGTAGAGTACATTTGTTCAATTTCAACATCGAAATACGGTATCGGCTTACAGACATGTTATAACAAAGTTGAATGAACGATGTATCCGAGAAAACTAAACGGTGACGAGTACTATCCCAATGACAAATTCGTTACCGATAAATATGGTAAGGAAATTTACGCACGCGATCGAAAAGGTAACGAAATCTATCGAAAGTCAAAGCAAATTCTTTTTGCAAGAGACGCGTCTGGTATATATTATTATGCTAAAGACAAAAACGGAGACGAATATTATCCTTTAAAACGAAATAAATCAGTCTTAATAGAAGATCACTATAATCAAAATGTACAATTCGCTCTTTATTCAGATGGTACTCAAAGATATCCAGTCGATTCTACTGGAAACGAGTATTATTTGTTAGATGACCAAAATCCTTACTTAATGCGAAAAAGGGACGGAGATGTGTACTATGCCAAAAGTCATAAAGGTCATCCTATGATTCCTTGGAATCATATGGACAAATTCGTACAAAACGAGCCTTTCGTTTATTTGAAAGATTCGGGTGGTAATTTAGTTTATTTAAAAGAATCAACGCTGCCTCCAACCTTACATGCTATAATTCGATGCATATGCAAAGTAAGTGTTATTTGTCCAAAGTACGAAGGGTGTATTACAAAATGTTACTGACCCAATGATGCTGGAAGAGGTTCAAACAGAATGATGGCGTTGGTACACTAACCACCCTATATATATAGCCGAGCCACACCCACCTTAAAAAAAAAAAAAAAAAAAAAAAAAAAAAAAAAAAAAAATTTTTTTTTTTTTTTTTTTTTTTTTTTTTTTTTTAAAGGTCGTTTACAATTAGTTAATATTTTTGGTTGATAAATTCTGATGAGTCGTTGAAGCGTCTCAAAAATTATTGTAGAGTTGCAGTATTACATCAAATTTTAACTACTATTATTTATTGGCATAAACGGATTTAGTTTACGTATATAAATGTCATCAACTATATCCTCACATGCGCCTTCTAAAAATTTAATCATTATTTGAGATGTAATTTCAAAAATTTTATCAGGACTATGTAATACAGTCATGCATTTGGCCGCATACATCCCAGTATAGATAAGGCATTCTAATACCCATGGTTGATAACTTTCTGAACAATTCGGATTCCGATTGAAAATTTTATCCTTTAAAACATGAGAGACTCTTGGAAAATGTTTTTGCTTGATCTTATGCATTAATTTCGTCTTTAAAATAGGGCCGACGTCAGACATATTTTTAGGATTTGTAACTTTACCAATGCCAGGATACGTAGTAAAGTATTCATATAATATATTCTGAATAGACTGGGACATGGCACATATTTTTCCATCAAAATTTGGCTCATCATCTATAAATGTGTAATTTTGTAATTTCCAGTTAGCCATATAAATAGAGTCTTGAAGAAGGTATAGTAAGGCTTTTTCCGCGTCTTCGGCAGCGTAGTATTCAATCATGTCTGGATTGTAGTAAGTTGTTTAAAAAATGTTTGATGATGAGGATTGTAGCTGGTATTTATAAGCCTAATATAACCCAAAAAAAAAAAAAAAAAAAATTTTTTTTTTTTTTTTTTTTTTTTTTTTTTACATCTATTTTATTTTCCATAGTGGTGGATTACTCTCCTTAGTTTTTATAACTAAGTAACATCTTTGCATATTATATAAACATATGTTTGCCGTTCTTTTATCACATCCAATAGATTCACAAATTTCTTTAATAGAACGGGCACTATGAGGTTGTAAAGCTAAATACTTGAGAATTTTATGTTGAATTACTTCATCAGCCATCTCAAATAATACAGTATGGCAATCAATGTTAAATTTCTCAAACAAGCTTTAGTATATATAGGTTTAAATTAAAGATATGACCGTTGCTGGCAGAGATTAAGATAGAATGATGAGATGGCATTTCAACAATCCTATATATAGATGAGCCACGCCCACTCTTGAAAAAAAAAAAAAAAAAAAAAAAAAAATTTTTTTTTTTTTTTTTTTTTTTTAAGGACTGATACGTTAGTTTTTTTGCCATAGAAATATTTTTTATAAATTTCTGAATCCAACATGTGTTTTAAAATTGGGTTGTAAAAATAATATTTTTAGGATAAGTAATGGTTATTCGAGATTGTAAAAATTTATCGTTGTAAAATATCCAAGGCGACTTAAACAAGACTTTCGAGCTTATTTTAAACAAAGGATATGGATGATACGGCGATACAAGAAACTATATCTAAGATGGCTGCAGAGGCTGCCGAAATGACAAAACAATTTAAACGATATACAGGTGAGAAGTATGTTGATGTTGTACTAGATACTGTAGTTTTCATTCCTGATGAACATATAAAAAATTTAGAGCGCTATTATACAGCTATAATTTATAATTTATATAAACTAAGAGGTTCCATACCAGAAAAACTACCAGACTTTGAGCAGAAAAAAATTAATATTAAACATAAAATATATAATCACATTACGGCAAATGTGGATTTTACAAATAATAGGTATATGAATCCGTTTAAAGACAATGAATTTCGTAGTTTTAAAAAGGGGGCTAAGAATATATCAGCAGTTGTGAAAGGATATGTAGAGGATTTATTTAAAGATGACCATGAGAGAGATACGCCAACCAATTTAGCCTCGAAAGAAAAATCAGAAATCGAGCCAGACTCAACTAATGAATTCGTCTTAAATAACGTACCATCTCAAGTAATAGATCCGGTATCCAACCAAGAAGTATCAGATTCGACAATCACTGGACCCTTAGTAACCTCTAACCCTTTGGATCCTCCTACACCCGTAGAACCCTTGAATCCTCCTACACCCGTAGAACCCTTGAATTCTCCTAAACCCGTAAAAACCTCTAAATCCTTGGTCCCCCCTGCAGCCCCACAAGAAACATTTATTGATAATACGAAGAATAAATATTATAGTTTACTTAGAAAGGGCGATGCAACAAATCCAAATACAAGATTAGCCTATCATTATTTAAATAATCGAGATCATCTTCAAGCAATGCAAAGAATTTCAAATCTCATCGAATTGTATATGGGCAAAGAAAAGGAATTTGCAACAGTCACCATTAATGACGACGAAACATATACTGTAAATCATCATTATTTGCAGAAACATAAAAGAAATACTGCCAAAGAACATGCGCTTGTAGGAAAACATTTAAATGTTTATGAAATGAAAGCTTATAAATCAATAAAAAAGAGGAAATTAGAAGAAGCAGCTGAAATGGATGTGTAAAAAAAAAAAAAAAAAAAAAAAAAAAATTTTTTTTTTTTTTTTTTTTTTTTAAACGGCTGGTTAGTTTTTTACACATCCATTTCAGCTGCTTCTTCTAATTTCCTCTTTTTTATTGATTTATAAGCTTTCATTTCATAAACATTTAAATGTTTTCCTACAAGCGCATGTTCTTTGGCAGTATTTCTTTTATGTTTCTGCAAATAATGATGATTTACAGTATATGTTTCGTCGTCATTAATGGTGACTGTTGCAAATTCCTTTTCTTTGCCCATATACAATTCGATAAGGTTTGAAATTCTTTGCATAGTTTGAAGATGATCTCGATTACTTAAATAATGATAGGCCAATCTCGTATTTGGATTTGTTGCATCACCCTTTCTAAGTAAACCATAATATTTATCCTTCATAGTATCAATATATATTTCTTGTGGGGCTGTAACTTGTGAGGGTGTGAATTTTATTACTGGTGTTGTTGGGCTTCGTTTATTCAATGGGGTTTTACTTTCTGACGCTGGGGTGTTTGATGTGTCTTGGGAATCGTCTGGTTGCCCAGAAGAGCTTACTACATCACTTTGAAAAGCTTTTTCTGATGCGGAAAAATTGAATGGATACTCATATTGCTCAGTATCGCCGAATAGTTCATTTACAAATTTCCTCACATCCGGTGTGATATCCGTTTATTTTTATCAGTATAAATCCAGTTTGTGCCAAACGGATTTTCAAACGCTCCATGTGCTGAAGCGTAATTTTTTAAAATGTATTCAGTTATTTTAGATTTAACTAATTTTTTTGTATTCTCAAAGTTTGGGATTTTTTTTATTAACCGTCCCGTCTCAGTATAAAAGTTCTCAAGTATAGCTTTATAATAATCCTCTAAACGATCTGGTGCGTATGCATCAGGAATTAATAACACATTGTATGACAAAATATCAATATACTTGTTACCTGAATATTGTTTGAATGTTTCTGTCATTTTGACTGCCTCTGCAGCCACCGTAGCTATACGTAGGGTTTTTTCTATTTCCGCCATATCCTTTGTTTAAAATAAGTTCGAATGTCTCTAGAACAAGTCTTGTTTAAGTCGCCTTGGATACCTTACAACGATAAATTTTTACAATCTCGAATAACTATTACCTATCCTGAAAATATTATTTTTACAACCCAATTTTTAAAACACATGCTGGATTCAGAAATTTATAAAAAATATTCTTATGCCGAAAAACCTAACGTATCAGCCTTTCAAAGTGTAGATTGGAATAATGCCATTATAGTTTTCAACGACGAATTACATTTGGTTTTGGCACCGGATCCCGTTCATCAACTCGTCCGCTTAGAACGTCGATTACAATACGAAGAAGCCGCAAACAATATTTTTGGACCTTTTAGATTTTTTCCATTTTTCGAATCGTTTAACAAGAACGGAATTAAAATATTTACACTTGTATTTTTCTTCGTTTTGTACTGGTCATTTTCATTAAAGAACAAGTTTCGTTTTTTGTCTCTATCCAATAAGCCTTCAAACGCCTGACGAGATCTTCCGAATCCACAAAGACGTGACGCTCAGCATCAGGTACGGGTTGAGTAACCGTATTCTCGTAACCTTCTTTCGCTTTACGATACATTTCTTTAGAAAAGCGTATGTTAGACAGCCCTGTCAGTAACTGATTCCGATCAAAAGTGTCAAATAAATGATTTTGCAAAAATTGTTGTTTGAATGAACGTGAAGTGTAATAATCTAATACCCAAAAATAGATCGTCCAAAACCAAACTACCAACTTATCGTCTAGAAACTCAACTTCTGTAAAATGAAGATGTTTTCGCATTTCCTTAATAAAAGACGCTATTATTGTGGGGGTATCGTAGTCTTCGTCTATAGCCATTAAGCAGTTGTGGATGGCTGGCGGATTTGTAGAAGAAATTGCCGTTAAAGGAGGTATGAAATCATTTCCAAATAAGAAAGAGGCATCTGTTAAACGTTTGATTGGATAGCTTTTTTCAATATTTTTTACTAAGCTATTAATATTATAAAATTGATTATATCGAAAAATTTGAATCGATTCGTATCTATTTAAACGTAATAGAGACAAAATGAAGACATCTTGATCAATGCTGACCACAATTGGATTTTTACATTTTCCCAGAGATTCGGCTACATGAAATATTTTATGTTCGCCCTCGCCAGGAACGTTACAACCACACAATAGGACTTGCATGTCGCGATTGAATGTTTTCAAATTTTCTAGGATGTATATTTGTACACGTGTCGTCAGTTTATTGTTTCCGAATAAAATATATCTATAGAAGCTTTTTTTCGTCTCTTTGGATCGAGAACGGCGTTTTCGTTGCGTGGCCCATTTCATTGGTAAACCTTCGCCGTCAAATGATAAAATAAACGTGACATAATCCAAGGTAAGGGATAAAAAAGTTTTAAAACACGTTTTTATTTGATCCCAAACGGATTCGCAAATTTCTTGAAAAATTTTTTCTTCCTCAATTTCAAGACATTGTTCGATAGCCACATACAAATAACTTTGGCAGTCTATGAGTACGGAATCGAAATTAGCTGGTAATTTAGAGGGTGACGATATTAACTGGATAAGTTTACAAAAATTAGTAATACCCATTCCGTTATAAATATCGAACTTTATATAACCTTCTTGAAAAAATCTAAGTCTGTTGCTAGAAGGTGTCGAGACAAACTGACTGTATGGGTACGCTCGCAGTCATATATATATATAGCTGAGCCACACCCACTAAAAAAAAAAAAAAAAAAAAAAAAAAAAAAAAAAAAAAAATTTTTTTTTTTTTTTTTTTTTTTTTTTAACAGTAGGTTGGTTGGTTGATGAAGTTAAGTTGGTTTCTAAAGTTATATTTCTCAGTTGGCCGCTAAAATTATATTTCTCAGTTGGCTGTTAAAGTTATATTTCTTTATCCATTCATTGTAGATGGCGCTGCAATCTATATATATAGTATATATATAGTATATCTATTAGGGTGGGTGGGAGTGGAATTTATTTCTTCTACTGTAAGGTCATGCATAAAATCGCTCCTGACCCATTTCCTTAAAAATAGGATGGGTAATTTATGCAATATTGGCTTTCAAAACATAATTTTATAGACTTTTGTCTGACTAATGACAAGATATTGCAGGTTTTCATGAAATCATGAGCTTTTATAGAAAAATCTAACTATCTAGAGTCAGTCAATGTACATCTTACTGAAAACACATTACGAGACAGAATGGCTAGACGACCGTTGCTGGCAAATGTCGGGACACAATGAGGGTGTAGTCATGTTAGCCATAGTATATATAGACAAATTTCAAAAGTGGGCGTGGCACTTAAAAAAAAAAAAAAAAAAAAAAAAAAATTTTTTTTTTTTTTTTTTTTTTTTTTTTTTTAACAGCTGGTTGGTTGGTTGGTTGATATATATTTTTTTCCTCGTTCATCAAGATTCGCTTTTCAATTGTCATGACCAAGCGATTGGTTACCAAATTCAATTAAACCAAGTCAAGAAATGTCTAGAATAATTTGTCCAGAAAAAGTTCTAGGTGATCGTTATGCCTTTAGAAATAATGGAACATGTTATTATCCTAAAGACGGATATGGAAATGAGTATAAAGATGACCGTTTAGGTTTTATCGCAATCAATAGTCTATACATTTATCCGTTAACGAGTTCGGGTAAGCCAAAATATCCTATTATAAATGGTAAAGAAATTTATGAAATTTATGCAGGTAGAGCTATAATTGGCAAAGGCGTAGATGGAAATGAATATTATGCCAAGGATAGATATGGAAATGAATATTATCCAGAAGGAAATATTTGTGCCAAGTTGAAAGATGGAACGCCTTATTATGCATCTACTGTCAACGATAGTAACATATTTCCATTCGACTCGTATGGAAACGAGTATTATTTTACGTTTGTTGATTTGACGAAACCCAGCACGATACCCAATAGATATGCTGTATCTTTTGCAGAAGGTGACATTTACCCTCTGAGACTAACTAGTGAGGGTAACGAATCACAATATATAATAAATAACACGTATGCCATTGATAAAGACAGAAATCAATTTTATCCAAAAGATGGATACAAAAATGAATATTATTTAGATATTAGTCAGTTGGACATTCAAGAATTTAATCGTAAAGGGACATTGGGTAAAATTTTATTAGAAAGATATGCTTTGACAAATGATAGAAAAATCATATTACCTGAATTACAAAATGCGTTTTATATAAATACTGCTATGAAACCCGTCGTAAAAACTGAAACTGTAATTGGGAGACTAATTCGAGATGATGGCCAAATAAAGGATTTTTTAACAAATATATCCGAATCTGAATCTACTGTACTTGAAAAACCTTACAAATATAAAACCTTGGTAACGAATGAGACAAAATTCATTGCTCCAAAGCCACCAGTTACCAATTTTACATTTTTGGGGATTTTAAATGCAGCAATACCATTTTATCAAAGATGGTGTTTTTGGGTATTAGTAATAATCGTTGTAATTATAAAAACAATTTTTCTCGTATGGTGGTTCTTTTTAAGGACACGTCTGCCATCAAGTATATTCGATAACATAAAACTTTAAAAAAAATAATATATCCTGCCTTCAGATATATATATGTGTTAGCTAGAGTCAATCAACCAATCAACTAAAAAAAAAAAAAAAAAAAAAAAAAAAAAAAAATTTTTTTTTTTTTTTTTTTTTTTTTTTTAAACTTAAGCCAAGTTCAAGTATTTTACTAGACTCTCAACATTTTCCTTTCCCATAGTTAAATTATATAATGAAACACATTTCTGCAATATTTTTGCATCTATATCGCTGTCTACAACATCTGGTTCGCTTGGCAATAAGACTCGTGTCATTTCTTCAATGCATCTGTAGACTATATGATAAACCCACTTTGCGGGAACTGGTGTGGCGTTACCAATCAATTTGTACATTTTTCTAATAGCTTGTACATGTAATTTCATGTATTCGGGTTCATCATCAAAAATTGTCTCGCCCTCTCCGTATCGAAGGTTATACATATAATTTTCACGTTTATAATTGGGTTTGATTTCGCCATTTAATCCATCTACGGCTAAAATAAAATCTAAATCGGGTACTTCTTTCAATATGCCCTCCAATTTTTCATTTTCAACGACTCTGCGATCGGTCTTTAGAATCGCAGCAATTTCTGGATGGACGGGTGTGTAATTTTTAAGAAGATTTTCAACCGTTGTCCAAGTTAAGCCGAGTTCTTCAAAGACATGTTCCAATAGATTTAATTTAAGCGTTTTCATACTGACATTCTTCTTAATGTCTTGTGGTGAAATGCTGACGCGAAATAGCTGATTGATATTTTCCTGGAGTGTGTTCATCTTTATTAAACCCCTTTCGATTGAAGCCTGTCTTTTTTAATTAAATTAAGATGTTTACGGTGTATATATTAACGTTTTTCGTCATGTATATTTGTCATTGTACTATGGCTCGTAATTTATTATCCTATTACTTAGTCAAGCCCTATCCGTTCCATCTTAACCTTTTTCGCTGGAATAAAGATGTCCAACTCACATTTGATTAAGTGGTTCGAAGAGATATTATTTGGTAGTCAAAGGCCTCCTATTCGAGAGCCAACAGAAGTACACAATATAATTTTACGCATGGAATCGGAAAATATTCCTTGGTTTCATATGATTTCTCAAGGTGGCCTGACACTGTTTCCATATCAGGTACACGGAGACATTAATTCCTTACTCGATTACTTAGAAAAACAATGGATCGATAAAGAACCTTATTACGACCCGCCGATATTTAAAACGCGAGCCGTTTCCAAATTTTGGGATCAGTTACAACTCTTGTTGGCAAGACGACTGGAACCGCCTCCACCTTTACCGAACCCATCTAAAACAGACGCCGAAACTTTAAAAGAAATTTTAGAACCCACTCGTCCAAATCAAAAATTTTCTTACGAATCGGCCGAATTTTGGGGTGAAGTGGCTCGTAGATTTATCAATTTGAATAGACCTGAAGACGCATCGACGCTACCCAACATATCTTCAGATCTCACAAAAAGAGCCATACAGCTCTACGACATAACTTCTAGAGCTCAAGGCATGTATTACGATCCTTATACCTATTATTTGGTACATGATTCAGAATACGTAGACTCGGTTCATTGGCGAAGCGGTCAAAATCTCGAAGCCTTCATGCATCATCGACGCAGACATCCCTTAACGCTATCTATACAGGCCATTCTAAAGAAAAGTTTAAACGATTTGTTAAACGGTAAGAAACCCTCAGTTTTTAAGGATACGTGTCCTCAGCTCGATTCTCTATTGCATAACATTAAGGTCATTCATGAAGAAATTGAGCAAGTTCCGCACGAAAATCAACCGCCTAAGCTCATAGACGTTTTCCAACGACTATTGGCTCTTTGTAAGCGAGACGGATTATGGGAAAATCAAATTTCTGAAATTGAATTGGAACCCATTTCGACAAGTCTTTTACATTTGACGGAACGAGTTCAGATTCTAGAACGCGAGAAAAGAATTTTATGGAAACATGTTATCGAAGATGATGAGTAATCTGATTCAAAGCCACCAAAGCGCATTTCTTCAAATTGCCTTTATGCAAAGGACAATTCGCCGAATTCATAATATTACGGTTTACGGTCGGCACGCCTAATTGTTCCACGTTCATAATGTTACGTATGCCGGCATCTTTTAAAATGTTAGGTTGGAAACTACCGCCTTTGTAACCGAAAACAATCTCTGTGTTGGGAAATAGGTTCTGTAAAAACTCATAGCGATCCTTCAAATATTTTAATACGTCTGAATAAATTATTCCGCCGCTGGTAGTCACTTCTACGTCTGGACGAGCTAGAGGATAGCATTTTCGCATCTTTGAATAATTCATGGGACTCGTAATATGGAAACATGAAAGTAAACCTGTCACGTCGCAATAAGCCAGTTCTAGAGGCACATACTTATCTCCCAAGACCACACCTTTTGTATGTACGATTGCTTGCATTCTAAATAAAGATGAAAGGTATCGGGTTCAATACAATCCTTCTTGGTTTCGTTCTGGTCAATTTGATTATAAGCTTGGGTGTGACAGCCTTCACGATGTACAAGATGTCCAATGCTACTGAGTACACATTCGGTACGGGTGCTACCCTTATGACGGCATCAGTCAAAGGCGTCTCAGCTCCAAAATTCTTCGCTGACAACAAACTGTTGTTGTTGTTGCCGACCGTTTCAAATACCCTGAGTATGATTCTTATAGGCGCGCTAATTATAATTAACAAATAAAGTAGCAACTATGAATCTCAGAATGATGTTGGCAATCACGTTGGTCGTGTTTCTAGTAGTGGGTCTAATGACATATGGTTATCTAGTATATTCTATTAAGGGCGTTACAGATAAGAAAGATGGAACTGAAATGATAACACTTCAGAAAACAAAATTGTATGGCCAACTATTTATACAATTGGTACAACTGTTGGTTGCCGGCTTTATTGTCTATAAGAATTAATCTCGACGGATAACTAGACAGAGACTGTTGCTGGTCGAGACACAATGAGGCGTGGACGCGTTAGCAGTTATATATATGTAGTTAAACCTTAAAAAAAAAAAAAAAAAAAAAAAAAAAAAATTTTTTTTTTTTTTTTTTTTTTTTTTTTCAGTTGGTTGGTTGGTTTCAATAGACTTTATCAACCTACAAACCAACTATATTAAATAAGTTAACTTTGCTCGAAACTTATTGCAGTCATCTCTCAAGATACCATGCATATACTGTAAAATGAAATAGTATCGTCAGTTTATGGTACTTGGATTTCAGTCGATTATATATTAGCTATAATTTTTTTGGTGCTGTAGACGAAACTATCCATCATTTTTTGAAATTTACTCTCTGATTTAGGATCGAATGTTTCCCAGCCTCCATTTTTCTCAATCCAAGGCGTTAAATACTTTTCAAAATTTTCATTTAAAATTTCTAACGCAATCTTAAAAATGCTGAGAGACATTTTATTCATCAGGCATTTTGCAGTCACATCACCAACAACTGCCAAATATTTTAAGATTTTACCCCAATCTTTTTCTGAGTCTTGAAACAAAATATGTTGAAACGAATCACGTAGCTTATCTTCAGTTATATCGTTACGAATTTGTATGGGATCGAAAAAGTTTAATTTAGAACAAATGTCTTTAACGATTCGTTTATCCTGAGGATGGTCTAATAGATGAACTTCAATATAAAATCCATGACGATAAACTAAATATTGCAAGACTCTAGCTAAAATATGTTTTGTCTGCGACGAAGACATGTTTGCATTTGGATGTTTGGATAAAGCTATGACTTATATATAGCCAAGCCACACCCACGCATTAAAAAAAAAAAAAAAAAAAAAAAAAAAAAAAAAAAAAAAAAATTTTTTTTTTTTTGTCATGTGGGCGGAGCATTTTCTAAAAGCAGGCAAATATAATTTCTTTTGAATTCTACCACTTTTTGTTAAACATAATAAAGGGAAAATGAACCCTGAAAAAATTGTGCAAATTACATACAACAGCGTTATACAGTTCTTACAAAGAATACTTGGAGTGGATAAAATGACCTATATCTTAAATCATTTAAACAAATCTTTTCCATCTTGGGATCATAAGTGGTCTACAATACAAAAATGGCTAGTGGAAGAGCATCCCATGACAAACATGCAGCATACCATTCATAGTTTCGCTCAATTATTTCCAGATTACGAATCTTTTGCCAATGATTTAAATCAGTCGCTAGCTCTTCATGACGAATTTTGGAATCAAGTATATATACAGCTTTGTATTGCAAAAGAAGGTTTAAAATGTTAAATGTTGCAAAATTGGAACCCTTTGCATTATTAACGCTAGCCGGCGGATTATTATATTCTATTGGTGTATTAACTGTCGAATCCAAAGCCAATTCTTGTTATCGGATTCATTTTATTATTCTAACCCTCGTTATTTTCATTGCTCTCGTAGCCATTAGCGTGTTTAAATATCTCAAATGTCGTTTCGCTTGCCGCCAAATGGAAGACCTCATAAGGGCTATGAAAATAAAATAGGAAGCCTCTCTCCTTTATCGTTTTGAAAAAGTATTGCATCTCCGCTACGAACTCCAATCAGCGCCCATTTGTCGATTTCGGAAACGGTACAATGTTCAGTGCTGCCCAAAATAGGTGTGATTTCCAAATGCTGAGCGATACATAAAAATTGCCGAAGACCTTCGTTGTTATCTTTTACGCAAACTTTGACACCGTCTTCAAATTCAATGGAAAATTTTAAAGGGTTTGAAGACATGTAAGCATATTTAATGGGTCGGATAGCTTTTTTCTTTATAATAGTCAAGTATTCCATTATCACAAAAGTGTATATTAAGTAATGGCGACTTTGGATGCTACGTTAGCTGAGTTAATGATAACGAATCTTCAAAAGAAGCGTCCAGACGTATTTTGTGTGATATTTCCAGAAGAAGCGCGCGCGACTAATATAGATCCAAACGTATTATCTGAGGCCGAAAAAATTTTTAAAGAGGAGTGTCCCGACGACGATTACACATTAGACCAGTTAAAAACTTATTGGCAAGAGAGATCCAAAGACACAATTAATGGATACGCTGAGGGAGTATTGCCAAATAGTGAAATATGTAACCAATTCGCTTATGATTCATCAAAAGGTAAAAATGTTTATATTTATCCTCCTATAACAAAGAAAAAGTTGTCAAAAGAATTTGATATTTTCGAATTTCTAAAGGCTAGACAGGATAACGGATATCCAATCAGGTTTCAGTCGGATGCAGATCTGGAAGCCGATTTAGAAGTTTTATTGGAACCACAGAAAAATTTAGTTATCGATGCCGGACTTAGAAAAATTGCACGAGCCTTGACTGTGTTAAATTCTGCCTGTAGTTATCGAATACTAGATGTGCAAAGTGAAAGAGTCGTACGTTAGTCATTATATATAGGCATGAAGTCAAACCACACCCACACTTAAAAAAAAAAAAAAAAAAAAATTTTTTTTTTTTTTTTTTTTTTTTTTTTTTTAAAGTTAGTTGGTTAATTTAAGACCTTAACTCTTCCTTTTAAATTTATCATTTAATTCTGCAAATCGAGTTCGTGTCTGAGGACTATTCAACGTATAGCCATCTCTATTATACATAGATTGCATATAATTTTCTTTTTCTTCACAATCTCTTTGAGCAGGTTTTTTATTTCGGATATGATCACTTAAGTGTGGATTGTATCGTTCAGTATTCATCTTTATTTAAATATGAAACCCAACTTTAAAGTCTTATAACCTGGCTGCTAATGTTAAATGAATAATAGATAATATATTGTGTTAGCGAGAATCAGCTATATATATAGTCAAGCCACGCAAAAAAAAAAAAAAAAAAAATTTTTTTTTTTTTTTTTTTTTTTTTTTTTTTGGTAAGGTCATGTGGGCGGAGCATTTTGTAAGCACTGTCAGTGAAGATGTTTTTTAAAGGATGTTAGATTAGACCATAAGAAATAAGTACGATGCTATCTGCTGAAGAACTATTGAATTTTATATTACAACAAGATCGTTGTATTGTATTTGGCGACTTGGGTCGTTACCCGTACAAACTCTTTGAAATTTTAAAATCAATTCCTTCGCTAAAAGTAATGGTCATTTCTTCAAATAATAACTTATATTCGTCTGACAATCAGATACGAGTCCAGCGTTCCGACCAACTCGTTGAAAGTTGCGACTTGTTAATCTATCTAGAACCCGAATCTATGCAAACGATAGCCAAACATCGATTGGCTTCTCGCGTGGTCGTATTCGCGTCTCATTTAAATTTTATTCATTCTTGCGATGCCCGATGGGCACGTGTTTGTTTCTTTTTGAAAATCGATCCCACTGGCACGCGTAGCTTATTAGACAGGCAAGATTTTTCAATTCAGACTCAAAACGTGGGTTCGGTTCGGGTCGATTATACAAACGTTGTAAGAATTTCTGGAAAAGATAATCCTCCTCTCGAAACCAACGACACGTATGTCATCGTAGACCTCACTCACTACACAAAAGACATATTGAGTATGTTTCTCGCGTTTTGGGATGCGTTTGATTTCATGCTAGAAAACAAAGATTCTATTTCGCGATGGGTTCTATGCTTTGCCGAAAAAGGATACAGCGGTTTCTGTAGATTTAGACAAAAAACGCTCGATGCCTTATCCTGCAAAGATTTCGAATACGGAAATGTGACCGATATTCAAACGATTCTGTCTATGCTTCCATTTTATAAATTTGGAAATATTGACAAAAAATTTAACGTGAAATTATCTTCCTTTGGCGGTGTGAAATACATAATACCTAAATCTGAACAAGAAGCCTGCAAAGCGGCCTATATGTATAACGTTTATCCTATGGTGAATAATGTACTTCGAGTTCGGTAGAATGAATGAAAAAAAAAGGGAATGGCAAATCAAGGCTCACCTACATTGAATTCGTATACTGCATCCATAAGTCCTACATCGCCTACTCGTGTCATCTTTAGAAGAGTTCCAGGACCTTCTAACGTTGTAGCTATTCGAAATAATGATCAAAGACTTGTTCCATCTCCAGCTCAGTTCCCATCTCCAACAAGACGACCTCAAGGCCTAGCTAATAGCAGAGGTCGAGGTAGAGGTCGAGGCAGAGGCAGAGGTAGAGGTAGAGGTAGAGGTAGAGGTAGACCTCGCCTCCCAAGCACAGGCAGTAATTCAAGCGGTAGCTCCTCAGGTAGAAGCAGAAGTAGTAGCGTTAGCAGCAATAGTAGCACTGGAAGTTCGAGCTCTCGCAGGGGTATTAGAAATCCATATTTGAGAAGAGTATCGCCAAACGAATTGGTTTACAACTACCATCCACACAGTTTAAGATTTAAAAAGGTACAAGGAAGATTTCCAACGAATCGATTGCCAAACAAAACGTGTAGAATATTGACAAGCCATTGTTCAAAACGATATCCACTACGACGAGATCAAACACCCCGTCATACAACAATTAATATAGATCAGCTTTAAGTAACAATCTTGAAGAGAGATGTAATGGCTAAGGTTTATATATAGTCCGGACACATACAAAAAAGAAAAAAAAAAAAAAAAAAAAAAAAAAAAAAAATTTTTTTTTTTTTTTTTTTTTTTTTTAGGTTGGTATTTAACCCATTAGTCTATTAAATAATTTACTTAAAACTTTATAGCTAATATCTGATCCAAATCTCTTACACGACTCAAGGCTGTATAAACCAAACTCATACTTCGATTGTCATCTAAGCTGACTAAAATTTTCGAATTATCTATCGTATCGCCTTGATATTTATGAATTGTACCGGCAAATGCTAACACTAGAGGAAAACGTCCAGTATACCCTGACGTGAACACTCTAACTTCGGCATTCGTTTTAGGATTTCTACACACTGCAGCATTTTTTTCAATATCATAGCAAAGAAAGATTAACCTAGTACCATTATTACAACCCTTCGCACAATAGTTTGCAGTTACAAACACCTCACAATTTGACTTCAAGACCAGATCTTCATGTAACTCTATTTCCGGGCCTTCGATTTTATGTTTCAAATAAAACTTATTAAAACTGTTGACAGTTGTATTTTGATGAGCCATGGCTTTATCCGCTTTCATTAAAAGAGTCCTATCGATATCCTGTACTACTGGAAATTTTTCGCATATGTAAGCAAACATGCCTGTCGTGTCTTTTTTATCAATAAATTGACGTAATTCCTTCACAATTTTTCCATATTCGGGTGTGAATCTATGATTTTCCTTCAAACGAATCTTGCAAACGTCGTATCGTTTTTCGTTTAAATTAATGCTAAACAAATTATGCTCAGAACTGATGGGTTCGAGTTGATGAGGATCTCCCATGCAAACAAATAGCAATGGGCCGTGGGACCTATCCATAAAATATCTAATGAGCCAATATATCAGCCATCCATTAATCATAGACACTTCGTCTACAAGTACCAAATGAGGAAAAATGTCGCATTTGAATTGAGACAAAATCTCTCGACTTTTATCTATAGATTTCAACAAATCTTTTTCGTTTTCTAACTTATCTTCTATTTTTTTAACGTGTTTAGAATTCAGCTTAAGTGTGGAATGAATTGTACAACCCTCTATCGCTTCAGCACTATGAGCCGTGAAACTCATCCTAATCTGCGGAGCCTTAATCAGATCGAAAGTATTTTTAACCAAATGCGATTTGCCAGTACCCGGACCCCCAGAAACAATCACTAAAAATTTGCGAGGCTTCCTGATCCAGTCGACGACATAATTGAAAAATTTTTTCTGAGATTTGCTTAAAGTAATAAAATGTTCACGGAGCCCTTGCTTATCAACTACGATATCGGAGGTTACAGCATACGTGGATGCCATCTTTGTCAGAAAAAGACCGTTTCCTTGATTCTTGTAAATTCTGAAGGTCAGACTGCCGAATATATTCTATTTATTTGTAATAGAGTACCTAAAGCCTATTTGACGGATTTATACACCTTGTATATGGGACGCGAATTACAAGATTCATCCACGGAATACGTGGAATCAATTATTTCGTTGAAGGTCGACGAAATTATAAAGCCAGACGAATGGCTAAATTGCGTAATATGGACACGATACCGAGAACAAAAAGATAAGTCAAGCCTGGAATTGTTTGTAAAAAGACCTAAAAAGTCTGAATTATACTATGCAGTAGGTACCAACGGCACACTCTTGATTTGTAGAAGAAATTCAACTGAGAGTATAAAACTTCACGAAAGCACGATTGAAATGTTTTGTGGAAAATCTAGACTGTACTGTAACAATCCGACAATAGAATGGGTCAATAAAGATTTATAAATACTATAGCCTTAAACCAATGTAGACTATACTGTAACAATCCAACAGGAGAATGAGTTAATAAATATTTATGGCGGCTTATTTATAGGAAGGTGCCACACCCACCCTTGAAAAAAAAAAAAAAAAAAAAAAAAAAAAAAAAAATTTTTTTTTTTTTTTTTTTAATGACCTTGACTGACCTTGAAGCTCGTTGCCACAAAAAGCAAGTCGGATCAAAAATAGGAGAAGGTAGGAGCATGAATCGTAGCTACCCTATAGAAATGGATAGATTTTTTTTTTTTTTTTTTTTTTTTTTTTTTTAACATTTATATTATAATATATTTATAATAATATTTATAATAATATATTTATATTATATTTATATTATATTTATAATAATATTTATAATGATAATAATAATAATAATAATAATAATAATAATAATAATAATTATATATATATATATATATATATATATATATATATATATATATATATATATATACTTGTATACTCAGAAATTACTGTAAAACATCTTTTAATTTAAGTGATTATAAGTTTGTAGTCTGGACATTACATGTCAATTATAGTGTCTCTGTCAGTTTCTCTATATCAGCATGAGACTACTCTCTTTATTGTCTTGGCAAACCCAACGTAAGTTTGTAGTCCGGATTTTGTATGTCAGCTATAGTGTCTCTGTCTAATGCAGTATCACTATATTAGCATGAGACTACTCTCTTTATTGTCTACCAAACCCAACATAAGTTGGTAGATCAGTTTTCATGAGATTACGTTCTTTATTGTCCCAACATAAGTTGGTAGTCTAGATTGTGTATGTCAGCTCTGAACCAGTTTCATGAGATTACGGTCTTGCCAGACTCAACATAGTACGGACTTTGAATGTCAGCTAAAGTGTCGTTGTCTAAACCAGTTTCATGATATCAGCCTGAGATTACGTTCTTTATTGTCTTGCCGAACCCAACGTAAGTTTTTAGTCCGAACTTTGAATGTCAGCTGAAGTGTTGTTGCCTATGCCAATTTCATGATTGTAGAATGAGATTACGTGCTTAAAATATGGTTTCTTCTATTTCAACATTATCTTTATCTATCATAGAACAATTGACTTGTTTATTAGGTGCCCAAATTAAGTCAGAAAGAGATTTAATAATTTGTTTTTCTTTGCACTCGTAACAACCTCCCTTATAAATACATTTTACAATTAATTCTTTATCGTTTATGTATGTTGGTTTAACTTTATAATGGGGTCGTTTGGGAAACATTGCATCATGTAAAATACATGGTTTAAATATATCCAATTTGTATGCTTTACCAAACCAATAAAGAGTATCAGATGACCAATTCACCGAAATATTAGCAAATTCTAATTTATAGAATTTAAATCTATGTAAATATCTTATCGGTAAATATTGTTTCGAAAAAACATTTTTCAGCAAGCTATTCATTTTTTCCCATTTTATTTTTTTCCAGTTTCTTTTAGATATACATTTTTCGTCTTTAGGATTTTGTACTCCCAATCGTGTACATTCAGTGCCTTTGTAGTCATAATCAAAATAGCGTATGGAGAGAGTCTTGAGATGCCCATTCACCCACGCGTAACAAGGAAAACCATAAGGGTCTAGATACCAGCCTTCTTTCAGAGTACGAATCATCGTTAGAAAATTTTTATCGCAAGCTCGCCACGTATATGGATCCCACAGCAAGTTATCCAATTCGGGTATTTTAGACAACTTGTCAACTTTATCAATACAAGAAATATTTTTAAAGATTGTTATTAAAATTTCATACGGTAAATCTAAGAGTGGAAAAGAGTCAGTCATCTCTACCAAAATTGCAAGCTATTGTGAACAACTAACCAATTTTTGTTTTATATATATATATGTATATAAGCCACGCCCACACACCCACAAAAAAAAAAAAAAAAAAAAAAAAAAAAAAAAAAATTTTTTTTTTTTTTTTTTTTTTTTTTTGTGGGTGTGACTTTGAAATATAATTTCATACAACCTTCATTCAACCTCAACTTATTTTTAACTTTTATCAGACGACATTAAACTGAAGCCATAACCAGTTCCTTCCTTAAACTGTTCTCCAAAAAATATACTATCAGCCGAAGATTGTACATTATACCATTCCTTCGTACCAGTGCTTAATCGCGCTAAATTTTTCTTAATTGCTTCAAAGCTCAACACTTCTATAGGCGTCTTGTCAGGATTTTTTGCTAACCCATCTCTAGTTAATGGTAAAGGTTTACCGCTACGACATTGACATTTAATCAGAAACAATACATCTTTTTCGTAAGCCGACCCATCATTTGTAAACAATTGCCTTTCTATTAAATTCACCATGTTAAAAAAATAGCAAACGATTCCACATTTTTGAAAAACGCTACGCACATCGGAAAAAGCCACAACCATTTGAGGAGGAATCTTACATAACATCTCATGTAAATCTTTTAGCGATTGGTAAAGAATTTTGATAGAACCCCTGTCTTCAACCAAAATATATTTACACGTGCTCAAATATTTAAAATCTCCGTTTGAATTTCTGCCTTTGTTTCGAGGACCGCCTCGTTCTAAGTGACAGGCATCTGGTAGCAATTTCATCAATTCTGGAATTGAAAGTATCGTATAAACTGTAGAATGTCGCCGTCTGTTGGACAATTCGAAAACTTGTTTTTGAGTAGAAAACAATGTGAGTTCATATAAAATGTTTTTTTCGACATTAAATTGTTTGACGGATTCCGAAGACGAAGACAAGTGTTTGCTGTCTAGAGCACCCTGTGTATCGGATTTAGTAACGCGACACGCTCGATAGATTCCAAATGCGTCTCCAGGCGTAGGAAATTTCAAGTGTTTTACTACGGCCCACATGAATTCAGGAACCGCCGTGATATTTTTGTTAAATATATTTAAATCTTGAATTTTCCTCAAATGACATTCGATCAACCTCAAAACCGAATCCATATTATGGGGTTGGATTCTATTCAAAATGGCCTCGTAAAGATCGGGTCTGTTTAATAGAGTATATTCCATCAAACGTTTGGCCACAAACATGATATCTGTTAAAGAGTTACAGCGAGTATATAACGGACTCAAATTTCGAAAAACAACAGACGAAACCAGTATGCTAGCTTACGTGATGATGTTTACTGACCTCAAGATGAAAGATTTGTTGGGATGGTTTAATGACAACCCAGGCCGACGACAAACGTATTTAAAAGACTTGAATATTTTGGAAGATTACGCGTTAGCTAAAAAACTATTTACGAAAAAACATCAAACGTACTTAATTCGCTGGAAAAATATGGTTTTCGCTTGGATCGGTAGAAAGGTTACGTTTGAAGCCTTGAGAAAATCGTGTAGACGGGCCAAGGCAAAAGGTCTAATGAAAATAGACTCGGATAAGCTTATATTTGTACACCATACTTTAGCAAGCAATGCAGAATGAATGTAGCTTGAGTACGGAGCCGCTATTTATAGAGAATGAATATCAACCAACCAACTGGAAAAAAAAAAAAAAAAAAAAAAAAAAAAAATTTTTTTTTTTTTTTTATATTATAATATATTATATTATATTTATATTATATTATATTATATTTATAATATATTTATAATATATTTATATTATATTATATTATATTATATTATATTATATTTATATTATAATATATTTATAATATATTTATAATAATATTTATAATAATAATAATAATAATAATAATAATAATAATAATAATTATATATATATATATATATATATATATATATACTTGTATACTCAGAAATTACTGTAAAACATCTTTTAATTTAAGTGATTATAAGTTTGTAGTCTGGACATTACATGCCAATTATAGTGTCTCTATCTAATTCAGTTTAACTATATTAGCATGAGACTACTCTCTTTATTGTCTTGGCAAACCCAACGTAAGTTTGTAGTCCGGATTTTGTATGTCAGCTATAGTGTCTCTGTCTAATACAGTATCACTATATCAGCATGAGACTACTCTCTTTATTGTCTACCAAACCCAACATAAGTTGGTAAAGTGAGTCCTTATATCTATCAAAAATTTTAATCAGTCCGTATCTATTTTGGATATGCTGTTAGTTTAGGAAATAATACTTTAAGGGCTACGAAAATTATAGGTCCAATGATTTCTTTAGAACACAAACCTGATCCAGCAAGGAGTCAAGCTTACACGATTAAAAATTTAATATCGACGTCTGATCAGTAGGTTAAGCCACATTTAAGAAAAAACTCTTTGCGTCGACTTTGCAGAGAATCCGTTCATATTTTCCAAGGGTAAACCCTTTGTCCAAACTTGTTGTCGAAAAAAACAAAATATACCCATGAACATCTTATAAATTTACAAGATTTCATGCTAATGTTGTAAATTTAGGCCTTAGAATTTAAAATATTTAGTTAATGATTATATAGATTCAGAGACAAAGCCATCCAGACAATATTTTCAAAGATAAGGCCTTCATAAAGTAATCTGCGAAAACGAAAAATATTAAACTACATTTAAAAAAAATAACATAGTTACCTGGACTTTGCAGAGAGTCTTCAGACCAGTTAATATTTTCAAAGCCCGTTCATCGCCACATATGTAGGAGTAATGTTAGAAAATGAGATTTGTCAGCTGCTTATATAGGCGCTATCAAGGTCACAAGGTCACACGAAAAAAAAAAAAAAAAAAAAAAAAAAAAAATTTTTTTTTTTTTTTTTTTTTTTTTTTTTTTTAGTTCGTTGGTTGGTTGATGAAGTTGGTTTCTAAAGTTATATTTCTAAAGCTATATTTCTCAGTTGGCTGCTAAAGCTATATTTCTCAGTTGGCTGCTAAAGTTATATTTCTTTAACCAATCATTGTAGATGGCGCTGCAGTCTATATATATATAGTATATATATAGTATATCTATTAGGGTGGGTGGGAGTGGAATTTATTTCTTCTACTGTAAGGTCATGCATAAACTAGCTCCCGATGTCTAAATCCATTTCCTTTAAAATAGGATGGAATAGCGGAATTTATGCAATATTGGCTTTGAAAACAAGATTTTATAGACTTTTGTCTGACAAAATGACAAGATATTACAGGTTTTCATGAAATTAGAATACATCATGGACTTTTATAGAAAAATCTAACTCTCTAGTGTTCATCAATGTACATCTTGCTCAAAACACATTACGAGGTATGGTAACTAGACAACCATTGCTGGCAAATGTCGAGACACAATGAGGGCGTAGTCATGTTTAGCCATAGTATATATAGACAAGCTTCAAGAGGGTGGGCGTGGCACCTAAAAAAAAAAAAAAAAAAATTTTTTTTTTTTTTTTTTTTTTTTTTTCAAAGAGTATTTTTTTATTTATGTAGCCATGTCATCGAAATTCATATCATCCCAATCAATATCGTACAAGCTCATATCTCTCATGTCGTGTAAATTGCTAGGAGTTATGTCATTAACAAAGTCGCTGCAATCTTCGTTTTGTGGATATTCCGACATAGAATTATCCATTTGAGAGTCAATACTCAGATCGATTCCTAAATTCATATCGATGGAAATATTCGAGTCAGTATTTGAAATCAAGTCTGAATCAATATTTGAATCGGCCTCTAAATCAGTAGCACTGTCCATATCTAAGTCGGCTCCAGGATTACCGTCCAAATTTAGATGTGATCTATACAGCTGATCAATAGATCTAAAAAATGTGAGATAATCCAAGTCAACGTAATCATCATTTGAATCTTCTGAAGAATTACTGGACAACTCTTCATACGGTATTTTTCTGCAAACTGGGCAAGTACTTTGTAATTTAAACCAGTCCTTTACACATGCTTCATGATATGTATGCTTGCAAGGTAAAATTAACACTTCTTCATTTAGAGAAAAGGCTTCTGTACAAATAACGCAATTCTTATTAAATTCAATTGAATTTTCATCCAATTTTACAACAGTCAATTTTTCCACAACATTATTCGAAAGGGGATTTGTTATCGGAGGGTCGTCAGAGTCATCAGGTGCATTTTCAAAAACAGAAAGGTATATTCCATACAAAACTGGAGTTCTCGCGATAAATTGCATAAGGCGTTCAGTGATTTCATAAATCTCAACTTGACTTTCAAAATTTGTATTTCTACGATCTAAAAATGCATATGCTCTTGAAACCTCCTGGTCATGATCTGAATACGATGAAGCAGTTGCGCTTAAATATTCCATATCTCTAGTGCATGAGATTTTGACTCTTACTATAGAAGAAAACAGTTGATAATGGTAAATCGTTTATGAACGCGCTTATTTATATAGGCTCGAAGTCATGTCAAAAAAATGACCTTGAAAAAAAAAAAAAAAAAAAAAAAAAAAAAAAAAAAAAAAATTTTTTTTTTTTTTTTTTTTTTTTTTTTTTTTTTTTCACAGTTGGTTGGTTGGTTTAACTAGATTTCTTCAACTACCGGCTCATTTTTAGACTTTTCTTCCACTGCCAAATGATTTTCAGTTAAGTAATCAACAGCTAGTGGAAATGAAATAAAATTTCTAGTAAATAATGATTTTCTTTGAAAAATAACCATTTCATTTATCATGCCACATATTTTGTATGAACTATCACCAAATGTAGTTCGACTATGTATTTCCATGCTAAAAATTCCCATAAAACTTGGCATTTCTGTCATTATGGATAGTAGTTTTGACGTACAAGTATTTTCAAGCTTAGCACCATCATATTTTTTAATATCTAATACACACCAATTTTTTGGTTCAATGTTGATATTAAAATGTTGATGGTATTTCCTACAGCAATAACATAGATCTGGATTGCACGTTCTATTAAAAAATCGTCCGCCAGTGTGTAATTTTTTATCTTCGTCTTCGCGCATAGATAGGCCAATAACGTCTAAAGGCTCACAGCTTTTTGCAACGATTGAATAGTCATCCGTTCTATCCGATTTTTGAAGAATCCATTCACCTACAACTAATATACGGTAAATATTTTGACGATCGAGAATCCTTCTCACAAAAGCAACATTCTCAGCTCCGCATGCATGCCCTTTACTGTATCTAACCTTTTTATTAATGTGGTTTTGATACACCATAGAATTTTCTAAAGTTGACTGCCAGTCGTAAGTAATTAAATTCAACGCTTTAGTTTCGCCAACTAAGCATTCCACTTCATTTTTAAGAATATCGTTATTTAATATACCATTCAACAAAATATCATATTCTGAGGCCTCCATTATCTTGATTTAATGATAAATATTTAATTTGAAAATTGTAAATATTACTCTTGTCTTACGATTTTTTAGCTGGAACAAAATAACAATTTATCTTTGTTTATTTTTGCATCCAACTCTTTATCTTCAGCCCACGTAAATTTTCTTTCTGAAGACATTAATAGATGAGCGTGCAACTTTACGCTATTTATCATATATTCGACAGCCAACCAAGACAATTTTGGATTGACAAGTCTTATGAAAAAGTAATAAATTTCTACCATAGTAATTTCGTACATAATACTACTTCTGCATGCAAACTCGCTGGCCAGTGCCTCTATAGCTTTCGTGATACGATCTCTTTCTTCGGTTTCAGTAAACAATTCGATTCCTCGAAACTGAATCGCTAACGGCATTAGTAAACTCTGGCCACTCAAATAATAAATGTATCCATATTTTTCTTTCTCTTCCAATAATTTTGAGATATATTTTCGTGCCGCGTCGCGGAGTTTAGGATGCATGACCATTTCCAAAGAAACATAAAATTCTATCGGCCATTTACCAAGTCTCGGATTTAAAATTCTAATGGCTTGATCTAAGGATTCCTTTTGAACGAGTTCAGATAACAATTCGTCGACGGGTAAACGACAGCTCGCCAATCTTTCATACATGCTACTTTCTTCTCCATAAAAGAGATCGGGCTAAATTAGCAATCCAAAATATAAACAGAGCCGCCATAAAATAAATAATATACCATAGCCATGGAAAAATAGTTTCGATACCGGACCAGAGAGTCGAGCCGAATTGAGATGCGTAATGGGATAAGGCGTCTGCCACCGTCGGTCTCTGGCACTGCATGGTCTCGCTAGGCAAACAATTTACGTACTGACAATCGCAGAGACGACAACAAGATTGTTCTTGGTCCGCGTCAAAATTTTCGCAAACATTAACCATTTTATCGGCTCCATCACAGAATGGAAC
Organism: Salticus scenicus; assembly: GCA_963930645.1. Taxonomy (NCBI): domain Eukaryota; kingdom Metazoa; phylum Arthropoda; class Arachnida; order Araneae; family Salticidae; genus Salticus; species Salticus scenicus. Next base: position 65,263,295 of record OZ005661.1, on the reverse strand, counting down.
ATTGTCCAATTTATCTTTTTGACAACAACTCAATTGTTCGTATTTGCATGTGGAACCGTCCGCATGTCTCTTGAAGCAACCCGAATTGGATTCTATATAATTCCAAATGCTAGCTACGCCTACGCCGACAGCCGTCCCGGTAGCTGCAACAGCTAAACTTTTTTTACTGAAAATTACTTTAATAGCCTTTTCCAATTTTTTACTTTTCGTGACGAGCGCTTTCAAGCCTTGTTTGGTTCTGGCCACGACTTTAAACGGTTTGAAACGAGTCGGAACACGTTTGGGATGAAAATTGAACTTGCGCATGAGGAAGGACTTGATTCGATAAAATAAGGTGTATTATGTCAAAGCTAGAATCGACCGTATGTCTCTTTAACGCTTCAAAAAACGAATGCAAAGGTCGCAAGAGAGCTAATGTGCAGATGCTCATATGCTCAAATCATTTAAAAGAGTATTTTGGCTTGGAAATGGCAATGCACTTGCAAGATCATCCAACTAACGTAGCGTACGCAGGAGGATTTTTACGGCCAGTCCAAAACAGGGGCTACTTTCCAGAAAATACGGTCATCGTACCCACCAAAGATTTTTTCGATAGATATTTTCGTCCTGAAGAATTCGATGATCACAGACAAGTAGATTCGGTGCGAAATTATCAAATGAATCCTGTCATTGTCGAAAACGTACGGAAATACAGTTTGATTTCTGGCAAAAGTAATGATGACAGATACATATACGAACTGTATAGAAATTTCATAGACGTTAAGATTGACTCGGCACCGCATCACGAAACGTATACTAAACGCTTAAACTCTCATATTCGCAGTAAAAGATCAATTTCTGAATCCTATATCCAAGATCAAACTATACATAATATTATGAAGGATTTTTACATTTACGATGAAAATGCTGAGGCGTCATGTTTAACTGATTTAGAAATATCTTTATCTATGAAATATTTCTTATATAATTTACATTTTGCTGAAGCTCAAATTTCGTATACAGAAGAGAAATTTCCAAATTTTCTATTTCCGAATTGTGAATTTTTAAAAGGTATCGGTTTAGTAGCAACCAAAAATGTTAGTTACCCCCTGTGGTTCGTAATAAAAGGTTATTTTGTCACAAGTCAAATTTATTTAAATTCTATTATATCTTTGATTAAGAAAGAAATTTCACCAAAAAATTATGGACAAAACGACGTGCCGTCACAATTTGCTTTATCGGATGCTATGAAAAGTGGAACTCTTTGTTAGAAGAAACACTAACGGATAGTGTGGGCACGTTAGCCATTCTATATATATAGCTAAAAAAAAAAAAAAAAAAAAAAAAAAAAAAAAAAAAAAAAATTTTTTTTTTTTTTTTTTTTTTTCCAAAGTATATATGGTTTACGTAATTTATTAAACGTCATCATAAAGCCACTGGGATATATAACTTTCACCCTCATCTACTTTTCTTTTCTTAGAATCCGAGTCTAAATCATTAGAATTTCTCTTGTTGCCTACATCCACATCATTCAAATCAATGGTATCGTGAATAATTTCAGTATTTTCCAACTCAATAGTATTTTCTAAATCAAAAGGTTCATAAGATATCCCTTGTTCATTTAGTTTCGAATCATTTGTTAGCTTTTCCAAATCAAAAGGTTCATTTAGTTTTGAATCGTTTAAAACCCCTTCCAAATAATCGCCAAACTCATCATCCGTTTTTGTTGACGATTCTACCTCCTTAGTCTTCGTTGAAGGTTCAGCCTTCATTGGAGGTTGATTATTGATTTCTGTTATGAATCCTATATTAGCTGTTTTAGAAGCCATTAATTTTCTTTCCTGAAATCCGATGAAATCTAAAATAGTTCCACTAATACGTAAAAATTTTTGATTATTTTGAGTATTATAGCGGTATCTCGTATTAATTTTTATTTTTAAGATGGCTACAAACGTGTCAGTAAACGTAGATTCGATCATACTATGAAAGCGATTCACGACTTCATTTCCAGTAAATACACTGGTGTCCAGTATGCATGGTTGAGATCTTAGATCTATGTTATAACCTTTTGCTTTGAATTCACTTGCACGTTTACCGCATTCATGGCAATTCAACACACCACTACATTCTTGAAAAGAAAATTTAAAATCGTTAGAAATTTGAAGTGAAGGATCGAGATCAGATGTCATCGCACGCGCAATTAAACGTAATGGCTCTGAAGCCATAATACTTAAATGCAATTTGGGATTCAGACCACCATAAGGTTTCATAAATTTACAGTATGCAACGACAGCAACTTTAAAATTTGGGCGCTTGGATTCTTCATATTCATAATTCAGCGTCACATAAGGCGGATTCCATAACCGTTTGCCGTCGGTGGCATAATCTTGAAAGGTCACGTTATTTTTCAAACGAGCTACCCAATCTTTAGATATAAGATTTAAACAGTCTTTATCCAAAATAGAGTCGATACCCGCAGACAATTGCGGTTTTTCCAAAACCTTTGACACGAGATCTAAATAGCTATCCATGTCCTTGTATTATAGTTAAATGAGTAATGTTAGAAAATGAGATTTGTCAGCTGCTTATATAGGCGCTATAAAGCTATCAAGGTCACATTAAAAAAAAAAAAAAAAAAAAAAAAAAAAAATTTTTTTTTTTTTTTTTTTTTTTTAAATGTGTGTGTGTGTATGTTAAACTTATTTGGATTTTTTATTTGTCTTCTTTTCGTCTTCATATTCAATAGGTGACCCATTCCATCCAAACTTAAAAATATCTTCTATTTGTTTGGCCGAATTGCCTTTAAATCTATCTGATCGCTTTCGAACGACTCGCCCATCGGTTATAGCAATTTCATACACGCATCCGTCTTCTAAATTTTTCTCGTAAGATTTAATTCGACCTTTTGGTAAAAGAAAATAGCCTGTATAATATACCAAATCCACAGAATGCTTAGTTTTGTATTTATAAACTATATCCTTTCGCACGTCGTGTATAATTATACCATCGACTTTAAAAGAGGTTTTACCTAACGCATTCTTATCGGAAACATATTTTTGGACAAAATAGCCTTCGACCAATTTCATACGTGGTAAATATTCTGTCAAAATTTCTCGTCGGCACCAGCTAGTAGTATCATGTCCCATATATCGATAGACATCCAACAAACATATGGCTCCATTTTCTAATTTTTCTGCAGCAAATACCAATCCGTCACCTAGACTGATATCGCTACGTACCACGCATTCGTGCCCTTCCCATTTTTCTTTGATTCTGTCTCGATAGCTGAAAACGAGCCCGAAAATTCCATCCAGTTTATGAGCATATAAATAGGAATTACCTTCCAAAATTGTTGAAACGCAAGTGACTGGTTTTCGAAAAATATTTTCGTTGGATTCGTAAGGCGGAATTGAATAACGATTCATGGTATGGTAAATGTTTTTATATTTATCGAGAGAAGGAGTTAAATTATTAAAATACAATAAAGGTTTTTCAAACGTACCATATTCCCATTCGAACACCAAACAATGTTCCAGTCCATTTTGAAACGAATAGAGTTGGGCTCCAGAATCGATTTTGACAAAATCTCGAGTTTGGACTGTAATAGGGTCTTGAAAATTTCCAAGTTGATGCAAGAAATTTTTACACGTTGACGTATTCCAGAGTCTGTAAGGCGTTTCGATAGAACAAACCCATCTAAACCAGACACCGTCATGATAAACTGTTTGAGTAGATTCTACGCGTTTCGTATCCCAATTATCGTCTTTGAAACGAAAATGAGGCTTTATATAATAAACTATTTTCTTTTCGGTCGAAATGCCCAATTCTTGAAAAAATTCTTTGAATGAAGACAAACTATGAACTACGAGTCTGAATTCGTATTCATACATTATAGTATCGGTTATAAAGTTGCTGTAGCTGAACGCTGGCTCGAACTATCCAAGAAAATCTAAAATGCACCACTAACAGTAAGACGCCTAGACAAGCTAATAACATCAGCGGCAGTTTTCTAACGTTACCTCGTATAACTATATATAGGATTGGTATTAAGATTACGGGACCAACCATAGACAAAATGACTGTATAGGCAATTCCCTTTTCGAGAGATCCAAATGAACCTAGACTCTGGTCGTCCACTTGTAGAATGCTTTCAATTTGATCCATGTCATAAGCTTTATTTATACAGAATCAACCAATCAACCAACCTTGAAAAAAAAAAAAAAAAAAATTTTTTTTTTTTTTTTTTTTTTTTTTTTTTTTAAACTTGGTTTGGATGATGTAATATTTAAGCAGTTTTTATTCCTTCCCAACCATCGTGATCTTCTATCCATGATTTCAATGTCTCTTTTACTATTCGTACAAAAGCTTCATATGTTGCATTCACCCATACTTTCGGTTTATTTTGACGAATACACATGATAGCAAATTCTCCAATAAAACAGAAAAATGCTATAATTCGACTCCAAGTTATGCCTTCACCAAAAAGCTCGTTTGCTACGGTTACCAAAGCAGAATCTACAGCATTTCCGTCATATATATCCATTTCTGCACAAAGCCTTTCCATTTCTGTCTTATAAACCAACATAAATTCATCTAAGCTATTTGTTATAGAGTTCAGCACTTCTTTTTCTTTTTCATTTACAGACTCAATAGCGTTAAATGTATGGTATTTTTTCAATAGATGTGAAAACGTATTATCGAGAATAAAATCCATGCGGATGACATCTTTTGCCGAGGGGAAATATGTATCTAATACATATTTAATAAAGTCTGGTTTCGATAATAAAACTGGAGCCATTTTATACTTGCTGTTGTCAAAGTTTAGATGAAGGCAGAAGAGAGAATGGCTATTCGATCAAATGCCAGAGCTTATATAGTCAATCTGGAGGCAGGATATTGCATAACTCAGTTTCTACGAAAACAGGATGAGATAAGGCTTTTTATAGAATTATTGTCGCTGGATATTGCATAACTCAGTTTCTACGAAAACAGGATGAGATAAGGCTTATTATAGATGTCGCTGAACACGGAAACAGGATGCGGTAAAGATTTTTATAGACGCTGAAACAAATAAGCATGGCTGGACAATGATAGTGTAGATACTATAACATGATATATATAGGTTAGCTAGAGTCAATCAACCAAACAACCAACCTTAAAAAAAAAAAAAAAAAAAAAAAAAAAAAAAAAATATATATATATATATATATTTTTTTTTTTTTTTTTTTTTTTTAAGGGTAGGTTGGTTGAGATTTTTTTTGAAATATTTTTAATCAAACTAGTTACAAGCAATCATGTCTGGTTATAAATGGATTAAGCTCACATTTACGCCAGACGTTTTATGGGATGACCGTCTATTCGAACTCGTAATATACTTTGACGGCACATACTATTTTTTTGCCAATGCCATATTATGGATTTTGGGATATGATGAACCCCACATTTCTCTATCTCAACTAATACCTTTAAACGAACAACATAAGATACCATTAGGAAGTGGGATATTTTTAAACGAAACAACGACTCGCAAGCTTATAAAAGATCGATTGAAAACCAAAATGCCATTCAAAAAATTTAGAAGATGTCGTAAATTTAGTGCTTGGTTTGATTATTATATTAAGTCCTGCAAAGACTCTAATAATCTTGCGAAAACATGCCCGTTTTAAATATCAAAATAAAATGTGTCATTCCATTTTTTAAATTGTAATGTTGCCAACATTTGTTTAGTTTGCGAAAAATACATTTTTAAAGTATCACGATCGCGTTCCGTCATCATAATTTTAAAGGGTCTATGTCTAATTAATTCTTTTCCAGTCAGCAGCTTGAGATAAGCCTCGTTCGCAGAATCAGATTCACTAACATTCAGAACCACAGGTCCATCTGGCACAACTATTTGTTCATGAAAAATGGGAGGTTTGAACTCAGTATCAGATATGAGATCGGGCGTCGCAGCAATTTGGTTTTTATAAGAAGACAGGTGATAGCAATAATATGTTTTATAGGTGGCGACAACGTCTAAATTTAAATGGCTAGTCAATACAACCAAATGCTTGGTCAACGATGGCTTCTTGATAGTAGATCCAAAAAGGGGTTCCACAATAAATAGAAAATCAGATGGTTGATTTGTAGTTTCGACACGATAAGGTGTATCTATAGGCCAGTTGCAATAGACTTGCAAGTCTTCCTGATGACCGAAACACAGGTCCAAATAATAATTTAAGAGGTATGGCTGGCGTCCCAAATTACCAAAAACGATACACGTATCGTGTTTTCGCCAAGACGTAATCATACGTTTAACACGTTCAAGTTCAGTTTTTGGTGTGGTAAATACGGATTTTTCTAAGATACTGCGTTTTGTAGAAACACGTACCCTATGGGCATTTTCTCTTTTCGCATTCTCTATCGAATCTTCCTTTTCATAATAACGTACCGTGACATTGCCGCTTAAACATACAGTCTTTTTTTCATGGACCGACATGCTTGAAAGGAATATCTAATAACACTTTTCTCTAACAGCCAAAGGCTTTTATATAACTAAATTATAACCTTTAAAAAAAAAAAAAAAAAAAAAAAAAAAAAAAAAATTTTTTTTTTTTTTTTTTTTTTTTTTTTTTTTTTTAATTAATTTATTTAGTTTAAGGAGCTTCTTCGTCAGCAACATCCATTCTAGGTTCTTCCGGTTCTGACTTACGTTTTTCTACAGATTCTTCAACCGCCTCCATTTCCGATGCGGGTCGCTTCTCACCTCTGAATCTCAAACTTTTTACGAAGCTCATGATATTATCTCTACCCATACTAGTCATGTACATTTCTGAGAGACTCTCTTCCAATTCCTCGTCCAGACTCTCTTCGAATTCGATCTCTGGTAGATTCACGTCGGCTGTATCGCTATAACATTTTCTTAAAATTTCATAGACGTGCTTAGGCTTAAATTTAGCATCTCCCAACATTTTATACATTTCCCTCACGGCCTGGACATGCAGACGCTTAAATTCAGTCTCTTCGTCGAACACGAATTTTCTCTCGCCCTTATCGGCAAATCGAAGATTGCCCATGTAATGTTTCATTTCGAAATTGGGTTTGTTAGTAATATTTCCAGCAAGACCGTCGATAGCCAACAATCGATCGGTATCGTATCCTTTAGCGGTGAGGGCCTTGGTCAAGCTTTTGAGCTTTTCGTTCTTAACAAATATCTGAGACAATGCACCCCCCATATCATCGTCGCTGTGTTCTAACATCTCTTGGACAATTTTAGGATGAACGGGTGTATGCGTTTTGAAGAGTCTGAAGATGAAATCCCAATCGAGGCCAAACGTCCTGAATACCTCTCCCACAATATAAAGCTTCATGGTCTTAATGGTGACTGAATCTTGAGACCCATAGTAATCGACAGCCGTTTTTAAGAGCTTAGCGATCTGACTTTGAAGTGTTTCCCAGCAGCTAGTTTCCATCTTGATTAATATCCAAAACTATGCCAAACAGATCTTGAATTTCCTGTTCGTAACTGGAATCGCTCATCAAGAACAACTGAAACGTATCCAAGGTCCAAAATAAGAACGGTCCCGAATCAAATTTTTGTATTTTACCGACAAATTTTTGTATTTTTGCATGAAGCTGTTTAGCTTTCTTACAAGACCCTTTCGGCGGGTTTCCGTTGCTACGTTTCATGATTTGCATGAGATAGCTGCTACCTACCATAAATCCTAAGCAATCTCCGTGATCTTGAAAACAAACGGCAGGAAATATTTGGTTGAAGGCCATTTCGGCCACGCTGTCATTTTTACTACAGAATTGACTCTTTAAATACATTTGAACTTGATGGAAAGGCCTTAAGTATTCCGAATAATATTCTATCGCATCCCCTAATCTTATGGCTTTCAGAGTCTGAGCGTACGCGGCATGTTTTCTATGATCGATATTCTGTTGGATAACTCTATTCATTTTAGCGACGAACGGACAATCGGGATAGGCTTTCCAAAAGAACTGACCTCGGCAGACTCTAGCCATGAAATCCAACACCCAGTTACCCACCACGCTCATATCGGCCGAACAGATATAGCTACTGACCATGACATGTATGATATCAAACGGAATCGAATATTTGCCGAACGATTGGCGGATCGCGGAAGACAGTTGTAAATGAACCAGCAGTTCGTGGGCCAGATTGGGATACTCCTCGCTCAAATGCACGGGTTCCCATTGACTCAGGCATTTTTTCACGTACGGCACCAAGTCGTTGAAATACGTCTCGAAGGGATTGATTATTTCTTTGCAAGAGAGAAGATCGTGCATGCCTTTTATCAATACGTCCAATATCGCACGCGCCTGGCTAGATTCTTCGTTTGAGTGCTCGTTGACTATATTTAAGAAATCGATCAGAAACGTGTCCATATCTGGGAAATGATTTATTTCCGAACGAGTCATAAAAGGTCCATTTAAAGCTTTTAGAAGACGCAAGCCTTTTTTGACGTGATTCAGAGATTTTCCTACCACGCATACTGGAAACAGGCCTTCCAAATCTACCAGCGTAAAATTCATGGGTACATTTTCGTCGCCCGTCCATTCGAAAAAGGCTTCGGCCAGCTGACTCGATCGAAAATGGTCTGTGGAAGGCTTGGTAATCAATTCGTATACGTTAAAACTATTTTGGCACTGATTACAAAATAACGTGGGTCCGGGTTGCAAATGTACGTTTTCAGGATGGCATATATCATTACTAATAAGATTCAAAAAGGTCATCTTTGCATTCTTGATTATGACCATTCATTTTTACAAAAGTATTTTTTCTGGAACCGCATATTCTACAGACGCCTTTCAAAATAGGCCTGCCAGTTTTCGTCATACTCATCTCTATATCAGACGTTTCAGTCTTTTCTTTGCATTTGCCGCAATGTACAAATACCGTAGTGTCCATGCTACTTGTTTTTATCTGAGACGCAAAGCCAAGACATGAAATTTAGACAAGAAATTGTCAGATTACGTCACGAAGAACATTTGTCTGAGCGCGAGATCGCCAAAAGATTGAATCTTGTACCTTCAACGGTCCATTACTGGCTCGCTAAAGAATACGCTCCACCTTCCAGGTTCAAGAGAGGGAGGCCTCGCGCAACAGACAAATTGACCGATCTGTATATCGAAAACGCTGTCACTACGAATCCTTTCGTGTCTGCGGTTGATATAAGAGACGAAATAGCACCCCATGTCAGCGTGGACACGATTCGGAAACGCTTGAAAGAAAAAGGTATGCGATGTCGCATTCCAGCACGAAAACCTTTTCTGAAGCCCGTACACATACAAAAAAGATTTCAATTTTCCATAGCCCATGTAGGATGGGGCGTCAGCGAATGGAATAGGGTCATATTCTCGGATGAAAAAATATTTCGAGCCTCCAGCAGAGGAGCTTTGAAAGTCTATAGGCCCGCGTTGAGCGATCGGTTTGACGAGAGATATATTGTAAACGATACCAATGCCAACGGCCGATTCACCATATGCGTATGGATGGCATTCGGAAAAAATTTTAAAATTATACATAGGATAGATCAAAAAACCTTAAACGCCGAATATTATACCAACACCATCCTACCGTTGGTCGAGGACACGCTCGCAGAAAACAATTTGATTTTCATGCAAGATCTGTCTCCCATTCACACGAGCAGGTTGGCCAAACACTGGTTTGAAGCTCATAATATCGAAGTCATGGAAGATTGGCCTCCGAAAGGCCCAGACATGAATCCGGTTGAAAACGTATGGGCACAGCTAGAAAAACAAACGAGTCGAGACATGACGAACAAGTATCAGTTATGGGAGAACGTATATGCCGCCTTCAACCAGTTGACCGACTCCTATTTCGACGAGCTGCTAGAATCTATGCCGCGAAGAATGGCTGCGGTTTTACAAAAACGTGGAAAATGGACAAAGTATTAAATCATTCGCACAATTTAATAGTATGCGTATCCATATAATATTCGAATATGGGTTCTCCGTCGTCCTGTCTTACATATTTCCAATAACATGGTTTAATTCTGGCATTATGCAAACACATTTCTTTGATATGGGGCCATTTTTCAACTTGGATGTGATGCAAGTCATTCTCTGAATCGTAGTTTATTGATACGATGTCTGGAATAACTGTACGAAGAATTTCAACGGCTTCCTCACCCTTCAGAACAAATGTATCGGACGCGTAAAAATTTTCAATTTGAGCCCTTTCTTCGGGCGTGATAATTTCGTTGGATACGGCTACGTCTAAGGAGCGTTGAGTAAACCTTCCGTAATGCATGCTTGATTAGACCGATTACATTTTTATAGTCGCAGCACCCTATATATATATGATAAAAATAATATGACCTTGAAAAAAAAAAAAAAAAAAAAAAAAAAAATTTTTTTTTTTTTTTTTTTTCAAGGGTTGGTTGATTGACTAAGATAGGTATACTGTAATTCTCTTTGTAATAGGTGATCGACAAATGGGACAAATTGTAATATGGTTTGAACAACTTTCGCAACAAACGAAATGACTACAAGCTTCAAAGATAATTTTTCTCTCTTTGCTAAAACATATACTGCAAAACAGGCGATAATTTTCTAAATTCTCAAGGTTATCCTCATTGGTAATGCTAGTCTTCGTTTTGATAGAATCTACATTAGTAGGTTTTTCGAATTCGATAGGAGCTGCATTAGTAGATCTTTCGGATTCGATAGGAACTGCATTGGTAGACACTACATTAGTAGATCTTTCGGATTCGATAGGAACTGCATTGGTAGACACTACATTAGTAGATCTTTCGGATTCGATAGGAACTGCATTGGTAGACACTGCATTGGTAGGTCTTCTGAATGTAGGTCTTTCGAAACCACATTTAAATAGCCGATGCCTTTCAAGTGGATTATTATTGGGATGTAGTCGAACAGTGCACCAAAAACATCTAAGTGTATCATCTGTACGGTTAAAAAATAAACCGCTATCAACAAATTCTTCGATTTGAGTTTTATCATAAGGCCAGCCTTTAAACGAACGAAATCGAGAATATCGGTTTGAGAATAATGGAATACGAGGTTTAGTCCACATTGCTAGCTCAGAGCACAAGTGACTGCAAGCCAAGATAATTTACAACTCTTATATAGAATCAGTCAAGTCACGTGAACAAAGACCACACCCACTCAAAAAAAAAAAAAAAAAAAAAAAAAAAAAAAATTTTTTTTTTTTTTTTTTTTTTTTTTTTTTTTTTTTTTACAGTTGGTTGGTTGGTTTCTAAAATTATATTTCACAGTTATATTTCTCAGTTGGTTGCTAAAATTATATTTCTTTATCCAATCAAATTCATTGTAGATGGCGCTGTAGTCTATACATATATAGTATATATATAGTATATCTATTTGGGTGGGTGGGAGTGGACTTTATTTCTTCTACTGTACGGTCATGCCGCTCCTGACCCTTTAAAACAGGATGGGTTATTTATACAATATTAGCTTTGAAAACAGGATGAGAGGCAAGAACCTTAGTACATTTTACTATTTTTTCATATAACTTTAAATCTTTTACCTTAGTTATAAATAAGATGTATCTCAGTACATACAATTTTCTTTTACGTATCAAAAATCCTCAGACAAAATTTAAAATGCTAAAATATTTAACGAATATGGATGCCATCGATCCCTCTATAGGATTAGCTTATGTACGAGGCTCATTTAAAATTGTTCGCATTTACTAAAGCATGTTAATAGCATTTTGGATACTTTTGGTTTTGTACGTTGGACTCACGCTCGTCTACGCGGCCACAAACACGAAAACGTCTGAAATTTCTCCATGGCCACTACTGACTCTAGATCTTAAAGAAAAACTGATAGATACTGCATGCCAATCGAATTCGGATTGCCCGTCAACTCATATTTGTATGCTCAATCAGTGCATCCCAAAACTTTTACGGGTTTCCCATTGCGACCCGAAAACTGGCGAATGGATATCATACACTTATCAAGGCGCTACGTTTGCCGTCTGCGTTTGTAAAAAACCACATCTTATAAATCAAAAATATTTTGGTGGAAACTGTGATGTAAACGTAGGATGTGGCATCCATGGCAAATATCTTCCTGATACAAATACCTGCGCTTGCGATCCGGGATACAAGGTCGTCAACTTAACTTGCCAAAAGCTACCCGCGATCGATTACATTAATCTGAATCCTTGTCAACCGGGCGAAATCAAAGTCAGTTCTATCAAGCCCAGTGATGGATTTCATCCCGATTACGTGAAACGCCTGTCCTCTTTAAAATGTGTTAAGAGACCGTGCACATTCGACGCCTTGAGTGAAAGACCTCTCAAACAAGCTAAATATGTAGACGGATGGGGTTGCGTTTGCGATCCGCGTTACGGTCTATTTGGGGTCGTGCTACAAGACGGTCATTTAAACAATACAGATACAAAATATTTGAAAACTCCTGGATTCGATGCTTGCGCGAGTATTTTTCCAGAGGATCCTCAAGATCCTATAGATGTCAAGCTCATCACGTATTTTTATCTTGGAACGCGCGAACCCGTTTCGTTTATTCTTTATGAAGGTTTAAAAGATCATGAGCTCGCAAATCCTTTCAAAGAATCGGAAAGCATCCTTCTCGGTCAAAAGCTATGGCGATATGACTACGCCCAGCATTTTTTCGATACCCAGCCCCAATTTCGAGCGAGAACGCGTAAGATTTCTTCCTTTTATTTGTTTGATATCGAAACGGTTTACGAATGGTTATACGTGAATGACTTTTCGCCAGCTCCATGCGAAGAAGTTCCCAATTTTTGGCATAATAGGTTAAATCGTCGCGTAGACATATACAGTCTGCTGTACACGAGTCCCGTCTGCCGAATCGCCCAGAACGACCCGAAAGCAGATCCTATGTTTTGGGGCAAGGTCGTGGTCAATCCTCAGCATCTAACGTTCAAAGAACATGATCATCTGCACCGTTTTAATGCCTTCGTTTTAAAATATGATTCGAACGTGGGTGTCAATCGCTGGACTATAGATCTAGATTACGAATACAAGCCAAATACTTACATGGCTATCGAAACCAACGTTCCAAATTACGAGGTGGACATGCAGAAAAAACCTTCCTTTCCAGAATTGATGTATGAGGGCCAGAACTAATCAAGGATGAAACGTTCAATCGAAGAAGAAGATGAAAAATCTAGCGATCCAGCTAAGCATAAAATGGAAGACGAAGAATCTAAGGAGACGTCTATTTTGCAAGATTTACAGACAAATTTGCAGAAGACCAATAATTTAAACGATCATATGGAAAAGCGTTTGTTTGAAACTCAAAAACAATATTTTACAGTTTATATGGAAAAATTAATGAACGAGATACCAATGGGTAAAGACTTGGTCAGCATCATAACGGAAAGGAGTGGATCGAACGAATTTGAATATATGTTTACGGCCGCTAAAAGCGTTATACAATCTCAAATGCGCCTCAAACAGATTAAAGCTTTTCATGCCGTATACGATATGGTTTCTGGATTAGTTTGTCGCTACGTCCACGAAAAAATGGTCACTCCTACACTATCAAAAGTATTGGCACCTAACCAGTTACTAATTGCTTACGAAAAATATCAAAATTGCTCTAAAATGGAAGAAGATAAATCGGTCGTAGAATTACAGTGTCTGTTATACTGTATTCAAGAAATGCTGGAAAATGAAGAGACTGTCAAGATACCGAACCCACTGTATGGTCGATTCACGCAGCAAATGAAGGCTGTGAGCGAATATGTGATTACTCTGTTAGTATCCATGGCTAAGCCAAATAATATGGCTATAGAATTGAGCAGCGGTTTAAATAGTCCTGAAGTAGCCAAGTAAAAAAAAAAAAAAAAAAAAAATTTTTTTTTTTTTTTTTTTTTTTTTTTTTTTTTTTTTCAAGATGTAATTTTTAACTATGGACATTTCTCGTACAATTTTCGTTCCTCTTCTTCATTTAACTGAAATGTAAACCAATCATATTTGTCCAAGACAGATTTTACTTTAATGTCAGGTTTACAAAACGGATCCCCTTCCTGAGACAGATCTATTGCGATATAATTTAGCAAATTTCTATATTTCAAAATTTTTATGAACACTTCATATGCCGAATTGAAATACTTTTCGCATTCGCATGGAAATTTATTAAAACATTCTCCAAGAAATTGTCCGGTAAAAATCAAACACTCCATTACACAAGGCTGATAATAATACTGACGTCGATAGTTATTATTTGTTAAAAATTTAAGGTGAAAAAGGTTATTGACTCTAGGAGATATCGAATTTGACTGGTTAATATAATATAATTTGGTCTTCAGCACGAAAAAAATGTCTTCGACCTTATCAACAGTAATACCAGTATGCTCGGGTGGAATCTGAAAATATTCTTCAAGCATTCTCAAAATTGAAAGAGCGAATTTATGTACTCTCGGACTAAATTTTAAATGGTCCATGTAATTCGCGTCGTCAACCAACATCTTACCTGCAGTATCCAAATCGTTTGCCAAATGAACACAATCTCGAAGTAGATAACGAAAAACGATTTCAAGTGGATATTTTCGTAGCTCTTCTTCATTTAACTCAAATGAAAACCAATCATATAGGTAATTATATTTGTCTAAGACAGATTTTACTTTAATGCCAGGTTTGCCAAACGAATCCGCCTCATAATACACATCTAGTTCGATACAATTTAGCAAATTACTATTTTGTAAAATTTTAATCAACTCGTTGCATGCCAAATTGAAATACTTTTCACACTTGTATGGTATTTCTTTAAAACATTCTCCAAGAAATTGTCCGGTAAAAATCAAACATTCCATTACCCAAAGCTGATAATAATCGCGACCTCGCCAGCCATGATTTGTTAAAATTTTACCGCGAAACAGATTACTGACTCTAGGAGATATCGAATTTGACTCGATAATATCATTTAATTTTTTCTTCAGCTCGACAATAATGTCTTCGACCCTTTCAATTGTAATACCAGTATGCTGGGGTTGAAACTGAAAATATTCTTTAAGCATTCTCAAAATTGAAAGAGCGAATTTATGTACTCTCCGACTAAATATTATATCGTCTTTACATTTCAAGCTGTTAATGAACACCATATCTGCAGTATCCGAATCGTTTGCCAAATGAACGCAATCTCGAAGTAGATAACAGAAAGCGACTCTAATGTCAGATCTCATTGCCCAAGTGGTATAGGTATACATTTGAATAGTAGATAGGAGGAGAATGATTATCTGAGTACGGTAGCAGCTATATATAATAGAGTCAAGCCACGCCACACCCACCCTTAAAAAAAAAAAAAAAAAAAAAAAAAAAAAAAAAAAAAAAAAAATTTTTTTTTTTTTTTTTTTTTTTTAAGAGGGGTTTTTTTTTTTTTTTTTTTTTAACTCACTTCATTCTATTGATCTCACTCTTAATCCAATCTGCAAATGCTATACATTCTTGCATACTGCAATGAGGTTTTCTAGACCCGTCTTTAAATTTACTATGATATCCGCAATCTTTTACTTTGGGTGGGGGTAGGTTGTCAAATTTTGGACATTTAAAGTCTTCGAGGTCAATTGACGATATTCCCAAGTTATCTAATAGATATTTCTCATACTCGCCCCCTTTATAAGCTACTAGGTATTTATCTTCAGTCTTGTACGTCTTATATAAATTTGTCATGAGTTTACCAAGCGTGTGTAGATTCTTGACGTGTTCTCGGGGTTGCCTTCTGAAGGATAGGCCATGTACATGTCTGGAGCAGTATCTGATACCATCCCAATCTTCTTCTGAAAGGACGCCCTCGAGATGATTGAGACTATATCTCACGCAGTCACAATGGTTTGTTTCTAGAATGGCGTAACCAAACTCTCTTGGATAAAAAACTTTATTTACATGAAACCCGTCTAAGTCTATTACCAAACAGATGTTTGAAAGAGACATTTTCGTAACGGTTAGGTTTAGGTATTATAACCAAGACCAGTCAAAAGTCAGAGTATATAATAAACTGAGGCGAGAGGAGTATTTATACTTTGGCAGGCGGATGTAAAAGAAGCTATATAAATAAAAAATATTACCCCCCCCCCCAAAAAAAAAAAAAAAAAAAAAAAAAATTTTTTTTTTTTTTTTTTTTTTTTTTTTTTTTTTTAACGGTTGGTTGGTTGGTAAAAATTTAAGTTGAGACTTTACAATTATGCAGTCCATACTTTTTTCACACAAGTTTTCATGTTACCCGTTAATCGAGTTCCAAATTGATGATAACGATTACCATTAGCTATATAATCTACAATTATCCAATTGATGTGTGGATTGACCAACAAAGCGTAGAAATACAGTAAATATAAACACGTGGCGTGAAAATTCATAGTGCCATTCTTAAAAAATTTCTCTGCCATCTTTCGAATTTTACTCATAACGCAGTCTCTCTTAGACATTAACGGAAATTGTTCGTAATCAAAAAGCGGCGCGTTATACCAATGGTTTTTATTGTCTGCAACGAAATACAAATATCCGTAAAGACTGACATCTTTCAATATAGTATTAATATGTTCCATGGCTTCTCTTTCAAAGACCTGAACGATTCTCGGCGTCACGTCGTAAAACAAACTCCACAATCCGCTCTGTTCACGCGTCTTACCAATCTCGCTTAAATTTTTAGATGTAACCTGATCGATCAAACAATCTATCGGCAAATTGGCTACCCTCAAAAGGTTCAAGTCGTAATAGTCACTAAATTTTTTCTTTTGAAGTTTACAAGACATTGATCTTAGTTCTCAGTTATCCAAATTCACTCGTCTCAAATTCTTAATGACTACCCCTTCGTAATAAACTACCATCGAATCGTCTTCTTTTAATTTTTTATTGGGTAGCTCTTCATCTTCATCTTGAGCGGTAGCGTAACTAAAGGCCCCAGGTTTCAAATTAATATCTTCGCAACGTAAATGACCAAATTCTTTTTGGAAATAGAACAGCAGATCGCACTCGTGAAAAGATGTATTTTTGGTAATTTTCAGATATTGTCTTATCGCAGATTTGACCTCGTTCGTAGTGGTCATGGTACCGGGCATCAATTGAACGTCCATATACATCTTGAACTGAACGTAAATGTCTGCATGAATTAAATAATCTCGCGTAAATTCTTGTATGTATTCGGGTTCTTTTCGGTAGTGTAACAGGCCATCTTTAGCCATACATTTTTGCAAATGGTAATACAGCATGAAAAAACAGCCTTTGAAAGACTGCTCCACGACATAGACATCTTTCTTGTACGTATCGCCGGCTACCTGTTTCGATGTCGAATCGGGCGCGTCGCTGGTAAATTCAGCATCGAATGGTATAGCTACCACTCGATCTTTGAAAGCCTCCGTGGCCTTGCATTCAGGATAGTTATTCGTAGAGGCGAACAGTTTGGCCATCGGTATCCCACCCGAATTCGGCTCGTACATATTTCTGAAAGCCACGAACGAATTGCCAGTAATTTGTTTAATACGATTTTCGTCAATTTTTCTACCCAATTCTTCAGTAGCGACCATCCTACAAGAAAAAAGCGTAGACGCCAATTCTGGAGTAGCATTATTAACAGAATGGCTTGGAGATAGGTTTTCAGACTGAATAGAATGATAATGCAGTCAAAACGCGTCCCATCAATTCGAAAAGCTTACTTTTTCCGTTACGCGTCAAGCCTTTCCACACAAAAAATTTTCTTTCGTAATTTGTCGCAATATAGACGCTAGCCAAAATATCCAACATATACATCATAATGTCGTATTCGAAACAAACGCATTTACAGAGATTTATATAGAAATGCAGCATGGATTTGGACAGATCGTCTTCGCATTCTGGTACCAACTGACAGAGCGTGTCATACAGGTTATCGGTCACGTCCTGAAATAAATTTGTTAAATAGACCATGAAAAATTTCTTATCTGTCAGTTTTTCATACAAGGCTACGTGTTTCAAAGAATTGTTACACAAAATCATCATTTCGTTACGCGGAATCCCTAAATTTATCTTTTTTTCCGAAAGAAAAAACTCTGGCACGACCCCGCCAATATGACCCGTCAATAAATCTAAAACGCCGTCCTGCAGCCTCAGAAACCACTTGTGAGAATCCATCAGGATGTATTTGCGTTCCATGCTGGTATCGCTCAAAATGGCTGAATTGACACCGCTAACGGTAAATTTATTTATGTATTCATCGTCGGGACCACCACGACCACCAGAACTACGGTATTCTTTGATAAATGATTTGATTTTGGTAAACAAATTGGTAACGTGGTGATTAACATCTGATTGTTCAATCTCTTGCCAAGTATCTTCGAGCGCGTTCCATATATAACGTCCAGCTTTCTTTATGGCATTTTTCAGCCTGAGAACGTGAATGGGTAAATGCCTATCTTGTATGCTTCTAATCATTTGTATCATCTGATCGTCATTCGTAACGGATAAGACGGCCCGCCTATTGTTTCGCACGATCAATGTAAGCTTATCCCGATACATGTCGGGTCGATCCCCATACAAATTGTTGGCGCAAAAATGTAAGGTGTTGATAGTAATGTCCGTTATTTCATACTGTATATTTTCGGGATCGATCGTTTGAATTTTATCTAGCAATTTATGAAAGTCTTGATCCAGCACCGGGTACAATTGTCGAGACATCGATCTAGAATCCGTCCTGTAATGTTTACATAAAGAATAAAATACGGGTAAGAAATAATATCCGTTATTGAATTGCATGATAGTTTTTAAGGGGTTGACCTCTTCCGAAAGCGAGGCGTTTTCGAATCGCAGCATATCGTTTAATTCTTGGAACGCTTCAGGTACATTGCAAATCGCGATGGGTTTGTCGCGACTCAGCCGTTCGAACCACATTTTTAAAGCATGATTGTTAGTCTCGAATTCCTTAATGGATTTCGAAATAATTTCCAAATAATAGTAGGCTCTTAGTACATTACTGTCACTAAACAAAAGTTTTTTAGATTTGCTGATAAAACCTTTCTCGTTTGATTTTTTAGTGACAAAAGAGGCCACGTCTCTGCACTCTGGCGAGCTATTGGGTAATTTTCCAATATGGGTAGCATATTGTAAGGTGTGTCTCTGCAATTGAAAATCGTTTACGATAGGCATCATGTAATTTAAAATTTTATTACGAATTTTGTCCGCAGGCATATTTAAAATTTCTCTGAAAACAGATTTTTCATTATGTTTTCGTACGGTAAAACTGGATCTCAGTGTTATTATATCGTTTTCGATCGGCTGCCAAACGTTTAAGTGTAACGTGTTGCGTTCATCTACGTATACCAGCCTGGCAGGCATATAGGGACAATGGCTTGGTTTAGAAGATCCGACTAACATAATATTTTGTGGAATGTCCAATATATAAGTTTCATCGTTCAGCGTTATCTGTTTGAATTTATACTGAAGATGTTCGCAAAATAGTATGTAATCGTCGTGTCCTATCTGAAATTCTGGCAAATGTATATGAATACCCAAGCTGGCTTTTCTCATAGCAATAATGTAAGTAAAATTTTTCACGTTAGATAAAAAAACGCTTTTCAGAACGCATTCTATCGTACTGAAAAATCTTTTCGGCGCAGTCTTGATAGAACCCTTGTAATCGAAATCTAAAGTTATAGAATGCATTAGAGTAGAGGGCAAATCCATAGTGTAAGAAGGTGGATTGGATAAACCAATCCACTGTAGACAAAAATTGGAATAATCATCAGGTAATAAATAATAAATACCTCCTTTAAGATTATAAATTAAATAGGCCTTCAGCGGTGCTTCAGTCTTTCTGTTGACGCAATGTAAATAGGACGATTGAAAAGACATGACTTTATTTCTAAAGGAGAATCAGCAAAATGATAGTTTGGGTACGTTATTTATATAGAATAAATTGAAGCCACGCCCACTAAAAAAAAAAAAAAAAAAAAAAAAAAAATTTTTTTTTTTTTTTTTTTTTTTATTCTATATAAATAACGTACCCAAACTATCATTTTGCTGATTTGTAAATTGATCTGATTAATCTGATCATTTTGCTAAAAAAAAAAAAAAAAAAAAAATTTTTTTTTTTTTTTTTTTTTTTTTTTGTAGTTTGTGTAGTCAACGTTTTTTGTGTAGTCATGTGGTCGGAGCATTGTCTAAACACTGACAGTGAAAATATTAAATAAGTACACGAGGTAAATTTGCTCGAAACATATTGCAGTAATCCTTCAAGATACCATACATATACTGTAATACGAACTAGCATCGGCATTTTATGGTACTTGACTTTGTGGGCGTGGCATATTAAAAAAAAAAAAAAAAAAAATTTTTTTTTTTTTTTTTTTTTAATAAATTTTATATAATGTTTTTTAATGTCGCTTTGATATTTTATAAGTTTGTCGCTTCCACTGCATTTCGAACCTCTTCTGCCTTTCGAGCCTCTTCCTGTAACTTTCGAGCCTCTTCTGCCTGTCGGGCCTCATCCGCTGCCTTTTCCTTTGCCTTTCGATCATCTTCCTTCTTTTTAAGATACTTTTTTACAATATCACTACCCAACGTTAATATGCGAACGTTCATCCATCTACGTAACAAGTCGTGTGTCTTAAGATTAAGTTTGTTCTTCTGATAATATGGATGTAAAATTTTATCCTGTTCTAAATCATATAAGGGATATTTATCGTCTTGTCCTTCTTTAAAATAAACAAAACCATCACATCTCTGTTGAGTATGTATATATTCTCTCATTAGAACAAAAGTCAACGCTTTTATATCTGATTCTGAAGCCAAATCTTCTATTCCGCGCAATTTATACTCGGCAATCTTCATATTTTGTCTAGTTCCCTCCAACATAGGATCGAATATATTTAATGGTAAATTTCCCTGAGCGTTTGCATTTGCTGTAACATTTGAATAAAACGATTCAGTAGTAGTAGTAGTAGTAGTAGTAGTAGTAGCCACTGTCTGGCTAGTGTTTGGTTTTGACTTTAGAAATGCATACATCGGTTGTGACCTGTATATTTTCTGTTGGAGTTTTATTTTACTCCCCACTTTAGACATCGCCTTTATAGTCTACCGACATAAACTGAATAGGGGTCAAATCTTTCACTGAACTGATGGCGTCAACAATTTCTTCAGAAACTCTCAACAACTGGCGATCCTTGCCGTCGGGTTTACGATACGGAGGCACATGTATCCTGACATCGTACGACGAATCCATGTTTTCGGTAACCTTGTCGTCGACCCCTATTAAAAATACAGGATCTTTGTACATTTGTCTGATATGCTGAGATGCCTTATAATAGCCATACAGTTCTTTTGATAGCTTACACTCGCTTCGTGCAAAATTTATCTGTGTGTATTTTTTAACCGAAGGCAGAAATCCTTCCACGACGCGCCGTACATAATCATCTTCGCCCAGACTCCATAAAATGATATCTATGTCCATAGCTCGTAACATCTTCAAAAAGAAATCGAGTTTGGGACGCGGTTGAAAAACATTTTCTTGATACACGCCTAGTGTTTCATCCATATCTAAAACGACTACAATCATTGCTTGGCTTGAAAAAAAGACATGCCTCGTAAATCGAAACGGTCTATTACTAGCACATCTGACGAATCCAAAAGTATCATTCGCCACATTCAGAAGAAGAACCCGTTATATTCACCTACGACCTGCGTTTTTCATTTCAACAAGCCTTGTCTTACTTTACTCAACAATTTCAATTCTGAAAAATATCACTGCCTATTTACCAACCATTCTAAATTATGGCGATCCTATACCTGTACAAAATCGTGCGACATACCAGAACATTTTTTTGACATAATGGAATTGAACAAGATATTGGGTGACGAATACGTATTGCCATTCGCTGGCCATTTCAGAGAGTATTCGGGCTACACTATTGGTATGTTTCGTCAACCGGACGAAATGTATCCGCCAGCTATAATCGAACGCCCTCAATTCATAGAAACGGTTTTTACCATGATAGTATTTTTCATAGCGACGTGCCATCGTTTAGGAGGCCACATGCCCGATGCCAATCATTTCTCGGTCTTGTATACGCGAAATCATCCCGTATTATGCGACATCGGAAAATATAACGTAGAAAATAGAGAACGGCTCCTGGACCGCGAAGACCATTTCAACAAGAAAAAATTTAAGAAATTCTTACAACGTAAAACGAATAGGCAAGTCATACGATATTTGAAGATTTACTTTCCGCATTTTTTTCAGAAAAAGAAAAAGGGTAAGAATTGCATTCTGAACGAAGAAGAATTTACATTTTCAGATCAGACACATGAATTGGTCTGCAAAAGCGAAAAGACTAGTTTATTGGACGTCGTAAAAAATTTCAGACATCTAATTCCGAATTTAAGAATTCGGGCTGGCTTGCTAGGAGACTGGATCATGCTGGTAGAAAGTGAAGATTGTTATATCGAAGACGATTACATAAACGTGTTTTAAATATATTACTCAAATTTGCGAATGCCCTTATTAAGATTTGCCCATGGACTGTTCAGCATTTCTGTACTCTTACTATCATCTGGATTCAGAGAACGGCCATCCAAAAATTGAGGTTGATCATCATTCGTTCGAAGATATTTCACCATGTCTGAATTGGGTGGACCTAGCCATCGATAGTTAAAAGTTGGACGTCTGAGCATACCATAAGGGCCTGGATATGGTAAAGACAAACTCTTGTAAGAATTGAGCGGTTTAAGTACAACGTTATCAATATGGACATTGTCAAAAGATAGTAACATCGAGTTAACAGAATCGATATCTTCTGAAAAGGATTCGATCAAAGAGCTAGCCATTGGTACTGTTTTAAATGAATGATGTCTCAGACAGGCCTATATATATACCCTTGGATTTATTTATTTATGTTTGAAAGTCACACACTAAAAAAAAAAAAAAAAAAAAAAAAAAAAATTTTTTTTTTTTTTTTTTTTTTTTTTTTTTTAAGGTTGGTTGGTTGATGAAGTTGGTTTCTAAAGTTATATTTCACAGTTGGTTTCTAAAGTTATATTCCTCAATTGGCCGCTAAAATTATATTTCTCAGTTGGCTGCTAAAGTTATATTTCTCTATCCATTCATTGTAGATGGCGCTGCAGTCTATATATATAGTATATATATAGTATATCTATTAGGGTGGGTGGGAGTGGAATTTATTTCTTCTACTGTAAGGTCATGCATAAAATCGCTCCTGACCCATTTCCTTTAAAATAGGATGGGATAACGATATTGACTTTGAAAACAAGATATTTATAGACTTTTGTCTGACAAATGACAAGATATTGCAGGTTTTCATGAAATTAGAATAGATCATGGGCTTTTATAGAAAAATCTAACTATCTAGTATCCATCAATCTGCATCTTGCTCATTATGAGGTATAGTAACTAGACGACCGTTGCAGGCGAGACACAATGAGGGTGTAGTCATGTTAGCCATAGTATATATAGACAAGCTTTAAAGGTGGGCGTGGCACCTTAAAAAAAAAAAAAAAAAAAAAAAAAAATTTTTTTTTTTTTTTTTTTTTTTTTTTTTTTTTTACATGACCTTGAAACAAAAAATAAATAAATCTTTAACACTTATATTACTAAGCATTTGCATACGATACGTCGAAACGATATCTTTTATTCTCACTCGCATCTCTTTCGTACGGAATGTATCTACGTCGGGAATCATAATTTCTACAGACGCGTCTGATTCCAGCACACACTGGCAAAGGAAGATTCACATCTGTCTCGTCGCATTCATCGTTGGAAGGGGTGATGGAAATAATTGAAGCGTTCGAATCTGAGCTGTCTGAATAATCACCCAATTTAGAAACGTGTTTATATCTGGACCTGTTGCGCTCTCTAGGCAAAAAACGCCTGGCATATTTAGCATCCGCCACTTTTCCTTGAAACTCGGACATTCTCAAAATATTATTCCAATAACCTTCGTCGACTTGTATATTTTCTTTATATTCTTGAAACGCGTTGTTGTTGGCAAAATATCGCCTGAGATTTTTTACAGGAACCAAAAAATTATCTCCTATGGCCAAACGGGTTATTTCGGCGTGCGTAATTTCATCGGGTTGATATTCGTAACCTCGATTTATTCTATTCAAAGTCTGAAAGGCATACAAAACGGGCACCTTGGCTGGCCTAGGCATCTTTAATTAACCAAGTTATGGATTACGCGACCTTAGTCTTACAACTTTTAAACGAAAAAAAATATCCTATACTGGAAGAGTATGTAGTCATAGACATATACTACAAAATGATTCCGATCGACCATCCATCTACTACGGTCATACCGTACGACAGGCGATTCCATAATCCAGAAGATGTTTATATTCGAGATGCCAAACCTTTCCAAATACATTATATGGTCTGTGTCGGCGACAATACGTTTTACACACATTACGTGGACAAACTTCAGTCTTTTCCAACGAAATGTATCACCATTAGGCTGAATCGATCTTATTTGGACGAATCCATTTTACTTCAGAAAAATGAGACTTTTGAAGAAGAAATTTACAAATTCATAACCTTATTAAATTTCGACGTACCGAAAATAGCTCGCGTACTGAATTTAGGATTTTTCGAGAGCACGCGTTTCATGCCTCAGAGAATCAAACTATGGGTGTTTAAACATAGCGTACGAAACATTAACTACCAACCGTTGAGCGAAACCGATCAAGCCTGCTTCGGTCCTAATGAAGGAGCCGTACCCATTCGCGTAATCGCGGGTCGATTATCCGAATGCCAATCTAGATCGACTCTCTTATCGCTAAACGATCTCAGCGACCAATTTAAGTTCACGCAATATTATTCCACCCGCTGGAAGACACTCGTACCGCTGGCTTTCAATCCGTTAGAGAACCCGATCGTAATTTAAGCGTAAGCCACTTTCAAATGATAGCGCTTGTTGTCGCTAGCATCTCTAACGTAAGGAATATATCGACGTTGGGCATCGTAATTTCGACAAACGCGTCTTATTCCAGCACAGACTGGCAAAGGTAGATTCACGTCCGTATCATCGCATTCGTCGTTGGATGGGGTAATAGATATGGCAGAGGCGTCTGAAAGTTCATCATCTGAAAGCTCAGCGTTTGAATAAGTTCCCAATCTGGATACGTGTCTATTTTTTCGCTTTCTAGGCCTCCGAGTCATGAATCGCTTGGCGTATTTCCTGACGGCATCATTTTCAGTCGATTGTACGACTGCGTTCCAAGCATTGTCATCTACAAGCAAACCTTCTTTGAACATTTTATAAGTTACGGCATTGGCGAAAAAACGTCTGAGTTTGGCCACCCTGACCAAACTATTCTCACCATCGCACAACGCCTGCAAGTCGTGCATATCTACTGCATCAGGGTTTCTATATCCCCGATTCGTTTCGTTCAAAACAATGAAGGCAAACTGTGTAGGTATCTTAGTAGGATTCGGCATCTTTATTTACGATACATGACTTGGCCGTAAAAATGAAACTTGTAAAAGGGTGAATCTCTCACATAAATGTGCGTATCGTAATAACAATGTTCATATTTATCGTACGCGTCCCAATGAGCTAGCGCATGGAGAGTATAGATAAACAGCAAATGCCAACAAGTCATCGTTTTGAAATATTCTGCTGGGTTGTAATTTTCAACCTGCATCATCGATGCCAAGTTGACCGTTCCGCGAGACTCGTTGTACAACATCTGGTTGGATTTGGTATAGTCTAGACAATAGCGTTTCTGAATAATTTGAAATTCGTACAGATTGAAAATAATGTAGACGGGCACCGTTTCGTCTGTGGTAGTTTCATCCATATACAATTTAATGATTTCTT
Organism: Salticus scenicus; assembly: GCA_963930645.1. Taxonomy (NCBI): domain Eukaryota; kingdom Metazoa; phylum Arthropoda; class Arachnida; order Araneae; family Salticidae; genus Salticus; species Salticus scenicus. Next base: position 65,237,512 of record OZ005661.1, on the reverse strand, counting down.
TAGGCCCGTTGGGTAAATTACAATAATAAAAAACGGGTTCGTAACGATCCAATCTGGGAATGCGTTGGTCGAATATCCAATTCAGAATCGGTACCCAACGCTCGAAAATGATATGAAATTGTTTGAGATCCACGACCGTGAACTCTTCTATAATTCTATAGCAGGCGGCCCATGCATCTCGCCATTTGTTGACTCGACTCAGAGATCTGGGAATGTGTAACGTCTCTTGTCGATTTTCAGACATCTTGACTTAACAAAAAAAGCATGCACAAGACCTGGGTCGTTTTCTTTCTGATGTGGCTGGCCTATGTTTGGGTTTGGAAAAGCTCAAAACTACAAGTCGATAATAGGCAGGTTCGAGCCGAGGCTCCCACGTTTCGCCAAAATTGTACTACTAAACAGATACCGTGCATAGACGATTGTTCGTTTCTTTGCGTAGATAGGGATGCCCAGTGCATAGATGGCGTTTGCCAATCTCGAGAAGAAACGGTTCCGTGCAAAGAAGAGACTGGAGGCGTATTGATGCTGATCAAAGACCCCGTGCCGCGATGGACATGCATCTGTACAAATTCTACGTTTTATAGAGGCCCGGATTGCAGCGAACGCAACAAAGATGTGTGCGAGCATGGAGTATTTTTATACGTGAATAGATACAATTTTTTATGTATGTGCCTAGCACCTTACGAATTGGTGACTATCGATCACAAGCCGTTTTGCGTAGAGAAGGCTAAAGCGCGATTTATAAAAGAAACTCTCTAAAATTTTATCTATGTTGACGCCATTTTTCATCAGACTGAAATTTTCTGTATGCGACACCCAATGTAATATCTTCGCTATGGCTGTTGGTCGGTATCAAGACAGTGGGAATAATATTTTTCAAATAGTCGTAAGTACGCTTATCCACGGCCCCGACTACATCCCAATCGCTAAATTTTAAGTCCTTGTGAAAAACTGAACGAATAGTGGCATCCATCTCAGAAATATCTACATAAGTGCCAAATTTTACGTTATCGGGTACATGAAAACCGTTTACGGTGTTGTTATAGGCTATATCACGATGCAAGAATGAAATCTTGTTTGGATTGGCAGCTAAGGTTATCGTTTCGAAGGGTGGATGTACAGACGTAAAGGCTACGATCCATGGCTTCCAATTGGAATTTTGTAAAATAAACGTAACATGAGCAGTATGACTATAGTTGTCCATGATATGATAAAACTGCAAGTTGGAGTGAGGCTTTTATAGGTGCTGGCCAAGACAAAACTCACAAAAAAAAAAAAAAAAAAAAAAAAAAAAATTTTTTTTTTTTTTTTTTTTTTTTTGTATGATCTTGAATGACCTTGAAGCTCGTTACCACAAAAAGCAAGTCGGAGCAAAATAGGAGAATGTAGGAGCATGAATCGTAGCTACCCTATAGAAATGGATAGTTTTTTTTTTTTTTTTTTTTAAATATTATAATATATTTATAATATATTTATATTATATTATATTATATTATATTATAATATATTTATAATAATATTTATAATAATATTTATAATAATATTTATATTATAATATATTTATATTATATTATATTATATTTATATTATAATAATATTTATATTATAATATATTTATAATATATTTATAATATATATATATATATATATATATATATATATATATATATATATACTTGTATACTCAGAAATTACTGTAAAACATCTTTTAATTTAAGTGATTATAATTTTGTAGTCTGGATTTTCTATGTCAGTTATAGTGTCGCTGTCTCAGACAGTTTCACTATATCAGCATAAGACTACGCTCTTTATTGTCTTGCCAAGTTTCTAGCCTGGACTTTGAATGTCAGCTATAGTGTCTCAGACAGTTTCACTATATCAGCATAAGACTACGCTCTTGCCAAGTTTCTAGCCTGGACTTTGAATGTCAGTTATAGTGTCTCAGACAGTTTCACTATATCGGCATAAGACTCTAGCCTGGACTTTGAATGTCAGATATAGTGTCGCTGTCTCAGACAGTTTCAAGATATCGGCATAAGACTACGCTCTTTATTGTCTTGCTAAACCAAATGTAAGTTTTTAGTCTGGACTTTGTATGTCAGCTATAGTGTCTCAGCCAGCTTCAAGATATCGGTATGAGGTTACATTCTTTAATTGTCTCCAAATGTAAGCCCATTACTATAAGCTAGCTACGATCCTATTTTACTCCGACATTCTTAAAATAAAAAACGAGATGCTAAATATTTTACTTAAAAAACAAAATATAGCCTCTCTATAGATGCTCGAAGGTTTTTGTACAAATTTAGACCATGCAAATATTGCTTATACTATATTTCTACATACTTTTTTGCTCTCTACATTCTGCCGCGCTTGCTCGTGGCTTTTTGTTACACATATACCCTTTGTTTGTTTAATGCTCGAGGCTTTTTGTTTTGCTCAAATTTGCCCAACTATTTGTTAGTTTAAAGCTCGAGGCTTTTGTTACATATATCCCCCCTTATTTGTTCAACGCTCTATACATTAATTCATGCTTTAACCATTATGCAGTCGCTGCTCGAAGCCTCTTTTGGTCATATACATTTTACGGGAATTCAACACCCTAGTTTTGACCACGCAAATTTAAAACCTGTTCCAGTACTAATACGGTATCGTATACGATAACATAAATATTTATGTCTTTTTCAAAAATCATTTTTTCTAATTTGAAAGACAAAACGCCTCATATTTTCTAATCGAGTACCATGTAACCTCTGAGACCAACTCTGGCATTATAAAAAATGAGGTATTTAGTCGCAAAAATTAGAAAAAATGACCTTAGGGCTCAGAGTATCAAATCTATAAAATAGCGACCCTTGTTGTTAAAAAATTAATAGCAAAATACATTTCGTACAAAACTGTCTATTTAAAACGACTCGTATCTACAAATTTAAAATTATCGCGTCAATCCTCCATCTGTATGGTAGGTTCTGTCTTATATTCTAAAAGATATTTGTAGCATTTCGCGTCTTCAATGACCACGTTGACCGATTTAGGTATCGCCACAGTAGCCTCAATATGCACTCTATCACCATGTTCAAAAAATTTTTCTTCAAACGCAGACGCCGTACCGCTACCTCTTAAAGCATTAACTTCCATATTTCCCAATTTCATACCGCCTCTTCTACTGCGACCTTTGACGGGTTGGTTGGTCACTCTATCCAACACACATTTTACGGGAGCGTATAAGTGTTCGCTAGCCCAATACGCGACCGAAAAATAAAACGTCTTGCCATAGAAGGCCTTCGCGTCTCGTATCAAAACACCTTTCGAATTACGTACGGATTGGCTGTCTCTGCCACCGCCCAAATACATGGCTTCTAAAATCTGTCCGGGCGTCATCCTGAACATGCAGTAAGGGTTCACTATCAAATCGGGTACGATCCCATCATCCAAAATAGGCATCTCTTCCAAGACTCGCACGACCCCTTTCTGACCGTGCAAACTACAGAGTTTGTCTCCTGTATCGCAGACATGCTGTTGTTCTACGCTAATAGTCAGTTTGTCTCCGCTTATGAAATGCTGAGCGACCCTGAACGGCGTTTTGTTGAAACGAATGCGGTATTCACTATCAGAAATTTTATTCAGTATTATATGTAAAGAATAGGGTTCGACTTGCAAAACATCGCCACTAACAAGCGTCCCCAATAAACCAGATTCTGGATCTTCGTCGCCGCGAACGGGATAAAATTTAACCCAAGATTTGGCATCCAAATTCAATCTGAGCGTGTAAAACCTACAGCCATCGAACGCATCGTAGCCTTTACGTTTCGCTATGCAGTCTTCTTGCGTGCAGCCTTTGAAACTCATGTAAGTGACTACGGGCTGAGGCATGGCTATCTCAAAATGTTCAGAAACGCCATCTTTCTTGGCCGGTATGAGAACTTTATGGTCAGGAGTCAGTTTTTTATAATAAGTGGATACCGTATCCATAAAATATAGAGCGTATTCCGAAGTCGTAGCCAAGACAGAATTTTTCATCGCGTTGAAGGCCAAAATATTTTTCGGAAAGGCTGTATGGTTACAAAATCGGTTCAGATCCACCAAGTAGCTGGTCGCATGAATCCCAGCCAGCCTGTGTATGTAATGCGAGATGTCGTACGGAGTCACCCAGATATCCGTGTCAGGCACCCTTTTCATAATGAAACCCATCTTATAACGGATAATGATAAAATTTTCTCTCTGATAGCACTCGATTGTCTTGAAATGGTTCTTCAGCCTCAGCAGCTCGATACCGTAAAAAGATTTTTCGGTTACGGGTATGCAGGCCTCGTTCACAACTACGAAATAGCGGCTGTCTTTCTGAAACTCGAGTTTCAGCTCATCCCAAAATTTATCATTGGGTACATCATGATAGACTGGATCCAGATCGTCGCACGTAGAAACAATCGTGTCTCTGACCATCATAGTCGTGCGACCCACGTTTTTTGTTTCGAAAATGCCCAGTATGCATAAAAAATACAAATAGCTAGGATGAAAAGAATCGACGGTTGAATTTTTAACTTTTTTGGAAATCTGTCTCACTATAACGTGTAGCAGATAAGGATTTAGTTTGTAGGTCTGAGACGTAATTTCTCTATAGCAACCTATATTTTTTTCCATGAATACTTCACCGTTGACACCTATTTCGCGATGCGATCCTGAAGGCTCGTTGGTCATCTTTCCAGCAGATTTAGTTTCCTTATAATAGACCGTTTTTCGAGACAGAACGTGCAGCAGGAACCCGTCTTCGATAGATTTCGAGACCAGACCCGTTCTGGCTTTGATCAGCTTCCAATCTTGCTGCAGCAGCGGACCGTACAAATATTTTATGAAGAGTTTGGTAAACATGTGGCCTGGGCTGACAACCATTTTATTACCCAGATGATCGATGTCAAAATGCTCGTTTCGATACAGCATGGACATGTAAGCCGTCAAATTTACTGGATAGGGACAATGATTGAAAAAATGTGGATCGTCGTTGGTTTTAGTACCGTTGTTATGAATAACTACCACATCGCCACATTTTTTGCCATCGTAGTCTGCCACGTAGAAATTTAACTCTTTTCCGCGATCCAGAGCATTGTAGGAATAGACTCGAACAATTTTTCTTTGAATGACATGCGTGTTGGTAGGATCGTTCGTATAGAAATAGGGTAAATGGCGCAAAGAACCACCGACTAGAAAGAATCCACTACCTACATCTAATTTTGTAAATGGATACTGGGTTTCAGAGGCCGACAGAGGTTCGCGAAAAGACCTCTCGTTTTGATGGCGAATGGCCATATCTAGAAGCGATCCTATCATGATTGGAAATACATCTTTTAAAATTTTTTTGGATTTGATAGAACACGCGTACATGGTTCTTAACAAAATGTGCTGATGGGGATCGGCTGGGCCTTCGTAAACGAGATAGACATCTAGACGATCGCGCAAAAATCGAATAAAATTATTAACGTGTATGTTATAATTATCTAAAATAGGTTTAATCATAGCCGGGACGTCTAGCACTGGCGTATTTAATTCGTAGGTCATGAACGCGCTGCTTGAAGGTGTTGTCGCAGACATCTTGATGCTGATGCAGGGTATAAACGCAAAGGGACACTGTTAACGTAATAACGAAGAGACAGTAGAGATTGAGCCCGTGTAAGTATGGGGCATGAAACGAGTACTGATTGCCAAAGATGGATTGGACAAAGGTTTTATAGCCCATCGTTAGCTTGATTTATAAATAAAAAAACAAGGTCACATAAAAAAAAAAAAAAAAAAAAAAAATTTTTTTTTTTTTTTTACACTATTGTTTTATTTGAAGATCTCTTCGATGATAGGCCATCGTAGCTACTTCTATTCCTGGACAAGGATAATCTAACAATTTCGACTTCAGATGAAAATGACAAGCGTTTATGATTCTTACTCCAGTTGGCACTTTAACCAGATGTACGTTTCTGTATCCGCACTGATGCTTGAAAAATTTGTACTGGGCACGACCATGGACATACAGTGGAGTGTCTAACGGAACGCAATATGTCAGCTTATTAAGCCAACTGTTGGCTTTAAGTCTCCATTCGAAGAGTTTTGGCTGTAAAAGTAGCTGTTCACATTGAGAATTGTAAAAACGATCTTTGTTATGTATTCTAGATCTAGTTTGGGCAAGATCTCTTAGCGTGACCCAGTAATGTTGAGGCAAGGGTGCTACTGTAAATATGTAGACCTTATCTGGAGAAATGGCAAATGCTATTTCTAACGGTTTTAGGGATCCGTTTCCAACATTCAGCCAAACGGCCTCAGCAAAGACTTCATCTTGACAACAGAAGATAGCAGGATTCATGATTGCAGTAGAATGATAGTTTGAGAGTGCGGCGTTGCCTTTTTATAGGTTTGAAGAAGGCCACACCCACCTCTTAAAAAAAAAAAAAAAAAAAAAAAATTTTTTTTTTTTTTTTTTTTTTTTTTTTTTTTTTCAAGGGTGGGTGTGGCTTTTTATTAATTAATTTTTAAATATTTTTTCCATCAGTTTCTTATCATCTTCTTTTTTTTGATAAGAAATTATATAGTACTTTGGATAAAAATTCTCAAAAATTTTATGCTTATTATCAATTTTTATTTTTTGCTGAATTTTAAAATAATTATATGCTATTTTTACGGGATACAGTTGGCCTGTATACACAAGTCGATCATCATTCCAACTCTTAATTTGGGCAGACGATATCATTGGAAAATCGAGTGAATCAAAATATCTGTATCTCTTCAAATCTTTTACATTTTCAATAAGAAAATAATATTGTTTATAATAAATCTTATCGCATCCCATAAATTCAAAATGCACGATTGGATAATTTTCCACGTCTTCTTTCGTAAAAGTAAATCTGAAGCCAGTTTCTTCACGAAATTCTCGATACGCCGTTATAAAATAATCAAATAAGGTTTGTGGGTTTTTCGTAGACGGCTGTCCATGCGGAAAATCGTACAGATCTTCGTACAATTTGCCATTCACAAAGCACATATAATCCAATTTATATTCTTCGCTCAGCTTTGGTAACTGTTCTCTTTCAAAAACGTCTCGTATCTGGTCAAAGGCATTCTTGGAATATTCACAATACTTAGTTTTGCTTTTATGGAGATACGTGTAATAATTTTGCACACAGTATGGCACCTTACGCTTGATAAGTACAACTTGGTTGTCAGAATTTTTGACGATTAAGCCATATGAAGTAGTATATTTATTCGTTTGTCTCATGACACCTTTTTGATGCTTTCTTGACAAAAAACTTAGCATTAATAATTTAATCTATTTCAGTTAAGCCGTATGTAGCTTTCAGAAAAACTTAAGACCTCATAGATAGAAGGCTCTACCATGAATGATCCTTGTGCAGAGGAGGCACCCATATATAGATAAATAATATGACCTTGAATTAAAAAAAAAAAAAAAAAAAAAAAAAAAAAAAATTTTTTTTTTTTTTTTTTTTTTTTTTTTTTTAAATGTTTAATAATCAAGATATGGAATTTTTTCAAAAGGCTTTAGTTTCTAAGAAATCTACCATAATCTATAGTCATTATGGACGTTATCCTAACCTAGTCAAATTCTATTTGGATTCCATTCCTGAGCTAGAACCCGTATCAGACTACGAGCTGACATTTTTATATCGTCCAAATCTATACGAATCGCGTCCATTACATATTGTGATCGAACCTTCGTTTGACGCCATTATTCCATCTGACGTTTGGACAATCGTTTTGAGCAGCCATTTGCAACTCTTCTGGAATCCATTATACACTCAGGTTATAAAATGTGACAAGATTTTTGATATCTCCCAACCTACAGATGACCTGTCAGATATGGAAGCGATGGTACCTCCGACGAACCACGCTTGGCCTTTCTGCGAGAAAATTGAAAATACTAGAATAGACTTATCAGACGTAGAAAATTGTCACGAGGCCTATTTGAAAATTTTGACTGCTATGGACCTTCTCAGCACGACTTCTAAATGGCATCTGTCAATTGGTGAAAATTTACGCCAAAACCTTTTAAAGAAACTGAAACCTGATTATTCTAACCGTCAGCTATTACTCATTTTGGGGTGAAATCGGCCTAGGCGATTCTGGGGTCTCTACAATTGGATTTTCTACAGTTTCGGATAATTTCAGAGGCTGTATTTTTCTTTTACGCTTATTGGGTTGCTGTTGAGCTCGCAGCTTGGTTCGCCTGTCTTCTGCCACACGTTTCATTTCTTCTTCACCCACCATTGTTACGTACAGTTCCAAACACCTATCCATATCGGGATCTGCCTCATATGTTTCGTCACCTTCAATATCCAGGGCCTTGCTCACGATCAATTTGATGCTTTCAGGGTTAGAGTAATAAGTATACAGAGCCCTGACGGCTGCATTGTGTTTCTCGAAATTATTGTTAAAGGCATCTTGAACGTAATATTTAGGATGCAGGTTGATGATACCATCGACAGCAAACCATCTACAAATGCTGGCAGGATCATGTTTGTACCAAGTACAGGTAAATTTCAGCAATTCGTTGGGATGTGGGCAATCTCTAGATAGGACACGTTCTACCGTAGCTCGCTCTTCGTGAGACAGCCTAGATTTTATACTTTCATAGGCATTCAAAATTTCATCGTGATATTGCGCAAACAGTAGAGTTTTCTCATTCTGATAGAACTGGACACGCGTATACTGTGAAATTTTCTTGTACAAACGTAAAATGATAGTCTCCATAGTCAAGTAAGGATTTTTATTCTGCAAGACTTCATGCTGAACAGCCCCATCAATAAGCATCTCAATAGGATTCATAGCTTCCATTATGAAATAATAATAGCAATCCAATGAACCTTACTTATATAGCAAAAGGCCAGTATAAAAATAAATAATATCAAGGTCACGTGAAAAAAAAAAAAAAAAAAAAAAAAAAAAAAAAAAAATTTTTTTTTTTTTTTTTTTTTTTTTGTAACCTTGATGTAACCTTGACGGCTTGGTTACGATTTTATTATCCTTGGCATATTGTACATTTCTTGGGCTTTATAATCCTTTTAGTTTTACGTTTAAAACTATCTTTAGCTTTTGACATTTTCAGTGTTGCTGCTGACAGTCTACGTTGTTTGCTGATGATCGAATTTAAACTAATTATCTTTTCGTTTAAAGTTACAGCAATTTGTGCTGCATCCATACAAAGGCGAGATCGTTCACCCCTTAATCGGACATTTTCAGCATATATTAATTCGTTTAATATACTTTGAAAAAAAGATATATCTCGTAAATCGTTAACTTCTTTAGTCAATTTATCATTTTTATGTGCTAGCTCCATATTATTATTTCTTAACGTCCAAACCAAAGAGCTGTAGGATACTGTTGATTCCATGTCCGTAAAGGAAAGATATGACTGCTGCTGGCAAAGATCGAGATAGAATGATGAAGTGACAAGTCAACAGTCTTATATATACATGAGCCACACCCACTCAAAAAAAAAAAAAAAAAAAAAAAAAAAAAAAAAAATTTTTTTTTTTTTTTTTTTTTTTTTTTAACGGTTGGTTGGTTGATGAAGTTGGTTTCTAAAGTTATATTTCTAAGACATGAATTAATTAGATTCAAAGCCTGAATCAGTATCTTCTATATCATTTACTATTTCATGAATGCTTTGAAAATATGTTAGATCAATGTAAGATAGCGGCTGGGTACATTCCAGGCATTTGAGTGGATGGTTTTGAAAATAATTTACAAGGCATCGCTGATGAAAAGCGTGTTCGCAATCCAATCTATAATTCGATCTTGGATAGTTTATTAACTTATTACAGCACAAACATTTATCCATATTTTAAAAATTGCATAACCCTTTATTCTTGAGCAAAGACAAGATTTATTTTCATCTTTTCTAAAAATGTTTTAATACACTTTTTTGTAATTTCTGGGCCTAGCAAAAATTCCATAATAAAAGTCGTTATTATAAATAATATAACTATAAAAAGAGCTGTAATAAGTAAAATTGTGGCAAATATGAATGAGCATATTAATAAAAAACTCTCATAAACTTTACTTAGCATATTTGCATGTGTGCAATATCATACCATCTAACAATAATAAATTGTCTAAATAGAATTTTCTGATATATATACAGACTTGGGTGGGCGGGGACAATTAAAAAAAAAAAAAAAAAAAAAAAAAAAAAAAAATTTTTTTTTTTTTTTTTTTTTTTGAAGGCATCTAAAATTTTTAAAAGTCCTTCAACCTTCAATTACAATTTCTTTAAATTCCTCTCCATTATTTGGCAATACGTTATACCTGTATGCTGCAGCCAAGGTTCTATCTTCAGCAATTAGTGTGTTATCCAACAATATAATTGAATTGCAAAATGTTTTTAGATAATCATACGTAGGCCGATCGACAGCTGCCAATTGTGTCACCCAGCCATCTTTCCAGTACTCTGCGCCATAGATTTCGCTAAACTCAGATTCGAAATGTGGCAGACTGATTTGGTGATTTAGTTTTTTAGAAGGGTTTCTGGGAAAATCATCCGCGTTTAGACAATTATAATTCAAATCAGAATCTGTCCAGGTAAAGTCGTTGCTAAGCAAACCAATACTAAAAGTCTTGTATGGTGTCACGGTCGAAGTCATAGTAATAGTCCATGGGATTTGCCTTCCTTCATAGCGAACAAAAGAGACATGCACAGCATAAACATAGTGTAGACCAGCCATTGTAAGTTGTGCGGGTGAATAATATTGCTAGACACTACCACATCTCTCTTATATATAGTAATTATGGATGTGCCACGCCCACTTAAAAAAAAAAAAAAAAAAAAAAAAAAAAAAAAATTTTTTTTTTTTTTTTTTTTTCAAGTTGTTTAGTAAGTACTGACAGTAAAAATATCTTTATCCACCAATTTTTCATTCTGCCAATCTTTTATACATTCCCATCCACCCTGATTATTGACCCATTCGTCATACTCAGATGTCAGTATTTTCAATATACGAAATACACATTTAGTCTTATAATTCGATTTATCAGCTTCAATTAAACTGTATAATTGGCGAATAAATTCACAAGCGATCATAAACCGAATCCATTGTCTTTTACCCTTCATGTTTAGAAAAAATGGATGTACAATATAAGGAAATAGTATACCATGCACATTTTCTATACTTAGTAGAATAGACCTAACATAGAATGGAGTCGCGAATAATTTAACGTACATGGTAACAATAACAGCATATTTTGCTATAAATTCATCAAAATTAGTTTTCATTGTAACAATAAATTTTTCTTCATGTTCATTTATTGGATGAAAATTCCAATGATCAGGATATAAAATATCGATGTTGGTTTTAAGCATATAAATAAAAATGTTTACTAAAACAAAATCAGTTCTAATAATATTTTGTACGGAATAGATTTGTATTTCAAGCGTCTTTCGATATAGATTATAGCAAGCTTTGTTACACCATAATCGAGGATAGGTCAACAAATCGCTGAATTCAGTTATAGAAAATAATTTATATTTTTCGTAAACGGGTAGGTACTTGAGTATTTTCAATTTTATTTCATTAGGCAATAGAAAAAACGGGAAACTCATCATTTGTCAAAAGAATTACTCAGTTATTATTTATATGTGTCCAATATTAAACTTTACACATATGGCTAAGTACCATAAACTGTCTAGACCGTCCTATTTTACAGTAGTTACAGGGTATTTTGAAAGATGACTGCAATAAGTTTCGAGCACATTTCACTTGTAATAATATTAGCCAAACTTTGATATCTTGCAGAAGGTTTTCTGAAACGCGTAAAAGAAACAGTCAATATTTCAAAGACTAAACGCTTGAAATCTATGAGATTTGCCAAACACACTACAGAGGAAGAGTTGACGAAATGTATAACAGGTAGTAAAATTAAGGCCTATATATAGTCAAACCACGCACACACACAAAAAAAAAAAAAAAAAAAAAAAAAAAAAATATTTTTTTTTTTTTTTTTTTTTTTTTTTTTTAATGCATATTATTTCCTCTTGATAAGCTTACCAACTAACGTGTCAGGATGTATGCAATCGAAAGGTAATTTTTTAGCGAATCCTGGAAAGCATACAAAAGTCACATCTGGTAAATACCTTGATATTAGATATTGCCGCACGATTCCATCCGAGATATCTTTAAACATGGGTCCCTGGGTTTTAAGATCTTGTATGGAAAAAAGTGTGCCATATTCAACCCTAATACCAAACGACCGAAATGTTTTAATAAACCATATGAGAGGTTTTTTTGTGACACGTAGTAATTTTTTCAAGTCTTTTTCTACATCAAATTTAGCAGTACTATTTATCAATACGACATACCGACAAACGTGACTTGATACTTTTTTGTTAAACCTCATAGCAGGTTCCCATTGTCGAAACGGAACATTCATACTGGTAAAATATATGTAGTGTGGAAGCTTTTATAGCTGTATATACATATGGCTTTTATGACTGTGTGTATATATATATATAGCTATTTCAAGGACACCTTAAAAAAAAAAAAAAAAAAAAAAAAAAAAATTTTTTTTTTTTTTTTTTTTTTTTTTTTTTTTTTTTTTAATTCTATATTTAATTTTACAGTGGGTGAACTATCTTTGTTAAACTTGATAGCTTATTAATCTATTTTAGTTTTACGGTGGGCATATTTAGTCTTACAGAGGGTAAAATATCGCGGCTGTCTTTTAATTTACTCATCCGTTTTAGGAGTCTCATCATCCGTTTTAGGAGTCTCTTCAACATTAATTTGTTTAGTCTTTCCCCGAAACTCGCTTAACTTCATAGTATAGGCTCGTAACATATCGATTCGAAATTTATCCAAATCATGATTTTGTATACGTTCAGCTATTGCATTGTATCGCTTATCATATTCAGTAATATCTCGCCAAACTTGATAAACTGCCAATTTATGCTTCAATAGGTCATCCACATAATCTCTTACGCATTTGAGTTCGTCGAGATCCTCATAATATTCCAATTTTTTAAATTCGTCTATGGAATATGTCTTATTATGCCATGTTCCATGAATATTGAAATCAATTTCAGTAGGTTCTGGTAATTTATCTTTCACGGCAAGATCCCATGACTCCCAGTTAGCCTTTTCGATAACAGCTCGACATTCAGCAAGATTTAATTTTAATCCTCGATTATGAGCCCAACCCATTACAGTTCCTAATAACTCACAAGTCAATTCCATTCTAGCTTCAAATTTCATTTCAGGCTTCTCATAATGCTCAGGATGATGATCGTTACGTTTATAATGGGCCTTTAAACAGTTTAAATAATTGAGTTCCGGATCAATTTTTGGTGTATAGGTTGAATCCATCTATCTACTTGTATATTAGGTCTGACAAGATTTATTTATCTGCCCAGTCTGATTTTCCACCAAATCCTCTATCGCCACGAACGGTATCTGACAATTCCGTCGTCTCTATCATTTCAGGATAAATTGCCAATTGAAACACAGCTTGGGCTATAGCGCTGCCTTTCTGGATGGTGAAGTTGTCCAGCGAACAATTTTCCATAATCACGCCTACAGAGCCTCTGTAGCCTGGATCTATCACGCCGCCACACACTCTCAGTTCTGCCAAAGCCAACGACGACTTGTCCCAGAGATACATTCCCATGTAAGATGGAATCTCGAACGCTATTCCAGTATCAATCGTTTTTGTCTCGCCAGGTCTCAACACGATTTTCTTAGGCGCGTACAAATCGAATCCCAAAGACTGGTCGTCTCTCTGTTCCGGGTCTATGGCAGAATCCTGCACTTTCATATATTTCACTTCTGGCTTATAGTGACGAAATAGAAACGAGACTATCCCAGTAGCAAGACGTTGAAGAACCATGTTTAAGAAAGCCATGTTAGAAGAATAATTTGCTGAACAAATAAAATGACCGAGCTTATATAGCCGTATGTTGTGCTAAGCCACGCCCACTCAAAAAAAAAAAAAAAAAAAAAAAAAAAAAAAAAATTTTTTTTTTTTTTTTTTTTTTTTTTTTTTAAGGTTGGTTTAGACCTTTTTTTGTGCGGAGTTCACACCTATAGTACATTTCTTCCTCTTTTGTTTCATCCAATTGAAATGTCCACAGCATACAATTTTTGTCCAAAACTGATTTAACCTTAGCACTAGGTTTACCAAACGGATCCATATGATTATTCAGATCGGATCTAATGCAGTCTAACAAGCCACTCTTTTCCATAATATCTATAAAGGCTTCGGATACCTTATAGAATAAATTCTTCAACAAACGGCTGTCTTGCAATTTTGCATAACATTCTCCGAGAAAGCATCCAGTAGTGATCAAACATTCCAACACCCAAGGCTGATAAGATTCGTGACCGCGCCAAGGACGATGCGTCAAGCTTTCGTCGCGCAAAAGGTCTCGAACTTTAAAAGATATGTTATCGGAATCGAGAATGGTTTTTAATATTTCTTTCAGCTTGGAAACGTTCTTTTCAATCTGTTCGGTCTCAGTACCAAACTCTTCGATCTCAATACCAGTAGGTAAGGGTGGTGTTTGAAAATAGTCTTCTAACATTCTCAAAATAGAAAGGGCAAATTTGTGTGTTCTCGGTTTCCATTCTGGATTCTCCCATTTATTTTCCATGTTAACCAGCCTTTTCATGTGCGTATTTTCCCAGTTTGCTAAATGAACGCAGTCTTTGAGTAGGTAATTAAAGACGCTTTGAATGGGATCGTAGAAGATCATTGTGGCCAAAAATATCTAACAACAATTGTAGAATGAAATAAATCCTGAAGGCAGCCAGCAGTAGATAATATGATTATAGAAAATGAGATTTGTCAGCTGCTTATATAGGCGCTATAAAGTTATCAAGGTCACAAGGTAAAAAAAAAAAAAAAAAAAAAAAATAATTTTTTTTTTTTTTTTTTTTTTTTTGTAGATTAATTGATTGATATGCTTACGATTTACCTGGACACTTCTTGAACAATTTTTTCTCCTGTGCTTTGTTCAATTGAAAGGTCCACATACTCCAATCTTCGTCCAAAACCGATTTAATCTTAGCGCCAGGCTTACCAAACGGATCCATTTTATAATGTAAATCGAGTCTAATACAAGATAATAGCGCAGAGTCTTCCATAATATCTATAAGGGTTTTGGATGCCAGATTAAATAAACTCTCATTGTATCCAAATTTTGCGTAACATTCTCCAAGAAAGCATCCAGTGGTTATCAAACACTCCATCACCCAAGGCTGATAAGATTCGGGACCCGACCAACGACGATGCGTCAAGCTTTCGTCATTACAAAGGTTTCGGACTTTAAAAGATATGCTATCGGAATCGAGAATAGTTTTTAATTTTTTTTTCAGCTTGGGAATAACATCTTCAATCTGTTCGATTTCAATACCAGTAGGTAAGGGCGGTGTCTGAAAATAATATTCTAACATCCTCAAAATAGCAAGGGCAAATTTGTGTTCTCTCGGTTTCCATTGTGGATCATCCCAGTCATCTTTGACATCGACCAGCCTAAATTGGCTTGTATCTTCCCAGTTTGCCAAATGCACGCAGTCTCTGAGTAGGTAATGAAATATGCTGTGAATGGAATCAGAGAAGTTCATTGTGAGAAATGGTAAAGATTACCTACAACAATTGTAGAATGAAAAAATGATATAAATTTGGAAGGCGGCCAGCATTTATATACAGGATAAATAACAACCAACCAACCAACTAAAAAAAAAAAAAAAAAAAAAAAAAAAAAAATTTTTTTTTTTTTTTTTTTTTTTTTTTTTTTTACGGTTGGTTGGTTGATCTTTATGTAGTCACTTAGACGGAACATGTTCAAATAAAATAAGTAGATATGGATCAGGAAAATTTTATTGAAGAAATCTCCCCGTTCGACGATGACTCAACCCTTCATCTCAAAATGAGCAGCATGTCTCTCGAACAACTGGAGGCGGTAGCCAATAGATATAGAAGATATGTTGACATCTCTAGCATTATAGAAGTCTTCTTAATGGTAAAAAAGTTACCATCCAATATGCAAATGGAACTGAAATGTAATGAAAAAGGTTTTTATCTAGATTTAAGCAGCCGCATGTATCTTGTCAATAGCAGGTCGTTTCCAGATAAAAAAGTTGACGATACGCTTAGCGAACCCCCCAAACCACATGAAGCACCAACATTAGACTGGGACAAATTGGAATCGCAGTAACGGGTTTATTAAAATAATATTATTTCATTCATGCTATATTTACAAATTTCATAAATAACACACCTTTATACAGACTCTGTAAGTCTGGACTTGATAACTGCCAGCAAAGATAATGCTTATATATGTATCTAAGCCACACCCACACATTAAAAAAAAAAAAAAAAAAAAAAAAAAAATTTTTTTTTTTTTTTTTTTTTTTTTTTTTTTTTTACACAGTTGGTTGGTTGGTTTCTAAAGTTATATTTCTAAAGTTGTATTTCTCATTTAGCCGCTACAGTTATATTTCTAAGTTGGCCGCTAAAGCCATATTTCTCAGTTGGCTGCTAAAGCTATATTTCTCAGTTGGCTGCTAAAGTTATATTTCTTTAGCCAATCGTTGTAGATGGCGCTGCAGTCTATATATAGTATATATATAGTATATCTATTAGGGTGGGTGGGAGTGGAATTTATTTCTTCTACTGTAAGGTCATGCATAAACCGGCTCCGTGATGTCCAAACCCATTTCCTATTTTTGTAGTTAAATCGCCAACAAACTAGTCAGTATATATGTATTTTAGCATATATTTTTGAAATTTTGGTTTAAAACTACACTTTATAGATTTTAAATTTTCACTGGTTACATAATTGGTCATAGTAGCAACTTCTATGCCTGGACATGGATAAGATAATAATTTTGATCGTTTGTGAGAATGGCTAACTTTTGGCACGGCTCTTCCAATTGGTAATACGATTCGTTTTACGTGAGGATATCCACAAATTACGTTGAAAAATCGGCATTGGGATAATCCTCTAACGCATAATACAGCATGCAAAGGAACATATTTATGTAGCTGATTTAGCCAATTGTCATATTCTAATTTCCAATCGTACACCTTTGGAGAAATTAGATGATTGCTAAAAAAATTAGAATTATGAAATTGATGAGGATCCAGCATTTTAGATTTAGCATTGGCCAATTCTTGTAAAGTAAAAGATAGATGCAAAGGCAATGGTGCCAATCGAAATATATTCACTTCTTTTGGATTAACAGCAAACGCTATTTCTAACGGTATACAATTTTCGCCCAGCCAAAAGGCTTCAGCACATACTTGAACGCTTTGCGAAGGCATGAGTCTTGAAAAATGTTTAAAGCTACAGGCTTATATAGAGCTAAGCCACACCCACCTCTGAAAAAAAAAAAAAAAAAAAAAAAAAAAAAAAAAAAAAAATTTTTTTTTTTTTTTCAAGGTTGTATTTTTAAATTAAAACTCTACAGCCAATACCTGTTTCAATTGATTCACACGATACAAAAGCCAGGAAACAGGATCTACATACCCGATCAAACTGACAACCATTTTCAAATCGTCGATTCTATCTCGATAGCTATGAATGGATCTGGCAAATCCCAATTCGATAGGAAACCGTCCAGTGCGTACGGACTGAGATATTCTGACTTCGGTACCCGTTTTAGGACTTTTACACACAGCTTCATTTTTTTCAACGTCGTGGTAAAGAAAAATTAATCTAGTGCCGCCAAAAGGTCCCCCACAAATGTATTCATTCACAACTACAATGCAATTTGGCTTGAGAACCAGATTTTCATCCAAACGGATTTCGGGCCCATCCATTTTATGTTTTAGATAAAATTCGTTGAAACGGTCGATGGTTGCTGGATGCGCGGCTAAGGCTCCGTCTGCCTGCATTAAAAGGGTCTCGTCAATACGATCCACTATCGGAATATTGTAGTTTCTAAAAATACCTTCGATAGATATTTTTATGAGTCTTTCAATGCCAGCTTTATTAGATTTTACTCGAATCCAGAACTCAGATTTAGGATCTATTTCTTCAGACATAATTTACAATATGTTAACGGTAGGCAAGGGTCTTGCTTACTTATATTCAATGGACTCTCATAAAGTACCGTCTAAACCGATAAATATTTACAAGTTATTTTTTTTCACAAATCCAATATTGGTAGCCTATCGCTTTAAAAAAAATGTGTCAAACGAGGCTTCCATCGTCGTCAAGACATGAGGAAGCCTCGTTTGACACAAGTTTTTTAAATATTTTTCATATCTATTGTACATAGACTCGTCTCTTTTCCGCAATGACCGTTCGGCAGACAGGACAATATTCGAGTTTGTCCGAACAGGCCATGCAGCACACCACGTGCCCGCAGTCGAAGAACGCCACCTGGCTCTCTTCCGTCAGGCAGACTTTACATTCGTTGGTGGTAGCCAACCTCTTGGACTTGACACGAGGGCCGTCGAACAGGTCATTTCTGAAGAGGTCAGTATAGATTTGCAGCCAGTCCTGCAACCTGGCATTCCCCTCAGATTCGATATGAACATCAAATACATACTCCGAAGACATGGGAAAATCGGCGGCGACCCTTCCGTGTCTCCAGAGTCTCTGCATGTCTTCAACATCTGAGAACAGGCTCACGTAGTCGAACATTTCGGATATTTCAAAGACTGGAAACATATCTAGATGCTTGGTGGCCCGATAGTTGGCAAATTCATGAATATCATTGAATTTGAGCATCACGCCCACATCTACAGCCGAAACGTAAGTCTTTCCGTCAGAGGCTAGGGCGGACCTCAAGCCGATCTGGCCTGGGAAAAATAATCGCATCCACATGGCTTGAGAGCTAGTGAGCGAATGAAACTGTAAGCTCTGAGCAGCGGCTTTTATAGTAGAACCCATATCCTTTAAAACAGGATGCGATCCGGATGAGATAAAGTTATTTGTAGCATAAGTCCTTGAAAACAGGATGGCTAAAAATATTGACACGTGATATTATTTATGGTTATTTTTAGACCAGCCAACACCAAACGCGTCAGCCAATATAACCATAGGTGTCCAACACGTCTATCATCGTTTTAAAAGAAACATACACATTTTGTCTCTGCAACACCGTAACAACTAAGCATTGTAGAATCCAAACTTGATAACGCCATTCGCCAGGACAGACTCAGGAGACATGCTATCGTAATAAGCTATACGTTTCAATTGGCTTTTCAACATCGGGTGTATCGAGTTTGTGGGACAGCGTTATTTTGACTGTGAGCATTTTCAACATAGAGCGGTCATTTCGCAGGTCGGAGCAGGTCCATAAACTCATATCGTATGAAATTCTCCATGATTGTTGGCCTGATACAATTCAATGTTAGCTAGATGAGAGTGGCAGACAGACGGCTATTTATAAAGAATGAATCCAAGCCACGCCCACTCAAAAAAAAAAAAAAAAAAAAAAAAAAAAAAATTTTTTTTTTTTTTTTTTTTTTTTTTTTTTCAAGGTTGTATTTTTAAATTAAAACTCTACGGCCAATACCTGTTTCAATTGATTCACACGATACAAGAGCCAGGAAACAGGATCTTTATATCCGATCAAACTGACAACCATTTTCAAATCGTCGATCGCATCTCGATAGATATGGATGGATCTGGCAAATCCCAGTTCGATAGGAAACCGTCCAGTGCGTACGGACTGAGATATTCTGACTTCGGTACCCGTTTTAGGACTTTTACACACAGCTTCATTTTTTTCAACGTCGTGGTAAAGAAAAATTAATCTAGTGCCGCCAAAAGGTCCCCCACGAATGTATTCATTCACAACTACAATGCAATTTGGCTTGAGAACCAGATTTTCATCCAAACGGATTTCGGACCCATCCATTTTATGTTTTAGATAAAATTCGTTGAAACGGTCGATGGTTGCTGAATTCGCGGCTAAGGCTCCGTCTGCCTGCATTAAAAGGGTCCCGTCAATACGATCCACTATCGGAATATTTTTATTTCTAAAAATGCCTTCGAGAGATATTTTTCTGAGTCTTTCAATGCCAGGTTTATTAGATTTTACTCGAATCCAGAACTCAGATTTAGGATCTTCAGGCAGGTCCATAAACTCATATCTTATGAAATTCTCCATGATCGTTGGCCTGATACAATTCAATGTTAGCTAGATGCAGACAGAATGAAGGTTTGAAGGTTTGAATACGGCTATTTATAAAGAATGAATCCAAGCCACGCCCACTCAAAAAAAAAAAAAAAAAAAAAAAAAAAAATTTTTTTTTTTTTTTTTTTTTTTTTTTTTTTCAGTTGGTTGATATGATGGTTGGTTTCTAAAGTTATATTTCTCAGTTGGATTTTAATGTTATATTTCTCAGTTGGTTGCTAAAATTATATTTCTTTAGCCAATCATTGTAGATGGCGCTGTAGTCTATATATATAGTATATATATAGTATATCTATTAGGGTGGGTGGGAGTGGAATTTATTTCTTCTACTGTAAGGTCATGCATAAACCAGCTCCCTGATCCCACTTCCTTTAAAATAGGGTTATTTATACAATATCGACTTTGAAAACAAGACTTTTATTGTCTGACAAATGACGACTGAGTAATATATAGAGCTTTACAATCATTAGCCTTCAAGCCTAAGCCCTTCTATCAAAACTCATTATCGAAAAAAATAAAATTTAACTCGTGAGTATCCTATAAATTTAAAAATGGTATGCTAATATTGTAAATTTAGAATTAAAAATATTAGAAATAAAATATTTTTTTTATCTGTATTTAAACATACAGACATTTCCGCTTCGCGGAAATGTCTGTATGTTTAAATACAGATAAAAAAAATATTTTATTTCATACTCAATTACACGATTATGCATATATGTTTGGCTTGTAATCCATAATACTTTTCACCGTCTTGGTAGAAGGATTCTAAAAAATATACTTTAAGCATTTTCAAAATAGAGCGGACATATGGAAGTCTTCATATACCAATGCCAACTTTTAAGACGGCTTCCTCAAGCTGTACGATAAAACATTTTAAATAATAGCTATCCTAGATCTCAATAAAATATCTGTGTATTTCTTACGACCCAATCTCTATTTACACCCCACCCTCAAGTACCACAAATCTAGCTAAACTCTCCGTTTTGCGATAAATCCCGGTACAAGACACAGTCACTGGCAATATTATTCGAGCATTACCACCCTTTTGTCCAATCTTAGACTAGACTATTAAAAATCTAATATTGACATTATTATCAACTCCTGATCAGTAGTTTAAGCCACATTTAAGAAAACAATCTTTGCTTCGAATTTGCAGAGACTCTTCAGATCCGCTAATATTTCCCAAGGGTAAGACCTTCATCAAAACTCTTTGTCGAAAAAACTAAAATTAGCCCATGAAAATCGTATAAATTTACAAGATTTCATGTTAATATTGTAAATTTAACCATCAAAATTAGAAAAAAAATGTTAGTCAGTCAATATTTTCAGAGACTAAACCCTACAGCCAATATTTTCAAAGACAATTGTTCAATATTAGACTAAACGATTAAAAATCTAATATTGACAATATTATCGACTCCTGACCAGTAGTTTAAGCCACATTTGAAAAAAATCTTTGCTTCGAATTTGTAGAGCTAATATTTTCCAATCCTTCATCGTTGTCGAAAAAACCTAAATTAGCCCGTGAGTATCCTATAAATTTACAAGATTTCATGCTAATATTGTCCATCAAAATTAAAAAAATGTTAGCAGGTCAATCCATTCAGCCAATATTTCCAAAGACAAAGCCTTCATAAGGTAATCTGTAAAAACTAAAAAAATCAAACCTTATTTAAGAAAATAAGATTGTCGCATGGATCTTGCAGAGCTAATATTTTCAAATCCCTTGTCGAAAAAACTAAAATCAACCCTGTGAGTATCTTATAAATTAAAAAAAAAATATGCTAATATTGTAGATTTAAAATATTTTGCTAATGCTTATCACAACATAGCCATCCAATCAATATTTTCAAAGGTTAAGCTTTCATAAGGCCGCTGAAATGTCTGTATGTTTTATTACTGATAAAAAATATTTATTTCAAACTCGATTCAATAGCTATATATATATATATATATATGTATATATACATATATATATGCCTCAAGTACCGCAAATCCAGCACGAGTATCGTCTATGCAATAACTAAGGCCAAACGCAATGTCGCATGCAAAATCTTCAAGTGTCTATAGGAATGGATATTTTTTCGATTTTTATTATTTACAACATTGGCCTTCAACCTGTCGCAAAAAAATGGGTCGAATCCAACGTAATCTCTACATGAGGAAACCTCGCTCGACCCATTTTTTTACGCGCCCCCAAGACATTATCCGCTATACAGTTTCAGAATGTCAAGCTCTTCTGGCACATTTATAACTGGTCCAGATACTCTAAAATCTGATAGTATCTCTCATCTTGGCTCGCAGCCGGATGATGTTGACCACTCGATTCAGCTGTGCCCGAAACCTGTTCTTGGCATTGGGTATATCTTTACCCGCATAGCCAATCATTTTGTCCCAGTCCAACAGAACTGATCTGGATGCAGGTTTCGCATTTTAGCATGAAGCCATTTGATCTTAAATATGCCAGTCCAAGCGAGCAGATCGCCATACCGACCGTCAAGGCTTTCATTCACGAAAAGAAGACAGGTCATGTAAATTTTTACAATTAATATTTTACAATTAATATTTCAAGGGTCAAACGATAAATTTAGAATGGTGCATACGGCTTTCATCCACGATAAAATTAGAGGCCAATGATTTTATAAAGTCATGTCAAGGGATTCTATTCAAACTACAGCTGCTACGCCAAGTACCGCAAAGCTGGGTAATCTTACGAGTTTACGCATCTAAAGGTTTATCAGACAGTCACTAGCAATAATTTTCGAGCATATTTAACCTTTCAGAATTTCAAAACGACAGTTCCTATGCCAAGTACCGCAAAGCTGTGTAATCCTACGAGTTTACGCATCTAAAGGCTTATCAGACAGTCACCAGCAATAAGTTTCGAGCAACTGCACCTTTTCAGACGGTTTAAATAATAAAATTTAAATAGTTTAATTATTTATAAAATGTATTCGATATTGGCACAGCATTCATTTAGCGTAGCAAAAAATGTATCAATGTGTAGAAATTTAATTTGAGATTTTAGAAGACATGAATTTAAATGTATCAAAGACATGACCGTTGCTGTTGAGATAGAATGATGAGATGGCATGTCAACAGTTCTATATATAGTATGCAACCAACCTTGAAAAAAAAAAAAAAAAAAAATTTTTTTTTTTTTTTTTTTTTTTTTTTTTTTTTTTTTTTTAAGGTTGGTTGGTTGGTTTCTAAAGTTATATTTCTAAAGTTATATTTCTAAGTTAACCGCTACAGTTCTAAGTTGGCCGCTACAGTTCTAAGTTGGCTGCTAAGGCTATATTTCTTTAGCCAATCATTATAGATGGCGCTGCAATCTATATATATATATATATAGTATATATATAGTATATCTATTAGGGTGGGTGGGAGTGGAATTTATTTCTTCTACTGTACGGTCATGCATAAACTAGCTCCTAACGTCTAAAACCATTTCCTTTAAAATAGGATGAAATAGCGTTATTTATACAATATCGGCTTTGAAAACAAGACTTTTGTCTGACAAATGACAATATACTGAAGGTTTTCATGAAATCAGAATAGATCATAGGCTATTATAGAAAAATCTAACTCTCTAGTCTTGCTGAAAACACATTACGAGACATAGTGACTAGACGACCGTTGCAGGCGAGACACAATGAGAGTGTAGTCATGTTAGCCACAGTAAATATAGACAAGCTTCAAGGGTGGGCGTGGCACCTTAAAAAAAAAAAAAAAAAAAAAAAAAAAAAAATTTTTTTTTTTTTTTTTTTTTTTCAAGGTTGGTTGGTTGATTTTAATGTGACTTTGATGGAATTCTAATATTTTTTTGTATATAAATTTTTACAAGCCTTATCGTTCAAAATCTTAAACGCATCCAACATTGGCAATATAACTGTTACAAAAAAACGGGTCGAACGAAGTGTCAAAGACAGAAATCTGCCATGAGACACTTCGTTCGACCCGATTTTTTATAAATCGTTTGGGTGACCTCTGTTTTATTAGGCAGTTGATAACGACTATGCCTTTTTATTCTCCAACTGTTTCGGCCGTATCATAAAATTAACCCTTGGTCGAGGATTCCAGGCACGGTATATTTTGTACCTGGTAGAGACTTCAGGAGATTTTGGCAGTCGGCTTATGGGATTTGGAACTTTTAAGTACATCTTCTGTGATGTGGCTATTGTAACGGGATCTGGCTTTGAAACTGGCTTTGGCTTGGGAGTTGGCAAAGACATTGATTTATCGTATTGAAGTATTAGCTCGCAATAGAGACGAGAGGTCTTTAATATTTTCCTTTTGGGTTGTAAGGCATAGCCGTAATCATATTGCCTGTTAGAGTCTGCGGAAAGCATTTTGCAAAACAAAAGGTCAGAATGAATAAGCTGAGGCGAGAGGCCGGTATTTATACTCTGGCGAGCGGATGCATGAGATCTGATAAGCGGTTCTGAGAAACGATAAAAATAATAGTATATGAGGCTCGACAGGATGACTGTTTATAGATTAGATCTTATCTTTGAGGAAACGAGTTACATAATATCCTGCAAACGCAATTATATATGAGGTTCGACAGGATGACTGTTTATAGATTAGATCTTATCTTTGAGGAAACGAGTTACATAATATCCTGCAAACGCAATAATTCTAGAAGGTCAGCTAGCCCAAGCGATAAACTAATCTTATAAATATTTTCCTGATCAGTAGCCACATTTAAGAAAAAAAATAGTTGCTTGCTCTCGTTAATATTTTCCAAGGGTGAGGCCTTTATCAAAACTTGTTGTGGAAAAAACTAAAATTACCCCATGAGTCTCCTATAAATTTACAAGATTTCATGCTAATATTGTAAATTTAGCTGTCAAAATTAAAAAATTAGTCAATATTTTCAGACCATTTAACCCTTTTAGAATTTGAAACGACTACAAACTTGGTAAGGCAATAAAAAACGTAGTCATATGCTGATATAGTGAAACTCGTTGAGACAGCGACACTATAACTGACATACAAATTCCAAACTTGGCAAGACAATAAAGAGTGTAGTCTTGTGCCGATATAGTGAAACTCGCTAAGACAGCGACACTATAATTGACATACGAATTCAGACTACAAACTTGTCAAGACAATAAAGAGTGTAGTCTTGTGCCGATATAGTGAAACTCGCTAAGACAGCGACACTATAATTGACATACAAATTCAGACTACAAACTTGTCAAGACAATAAAGAGTGTAGTCTTGTGCCGATATAGTGAAACTCGCTAATACAGCGACACTATAATTGACATACGAATTCAGACTACAAAAATATAATCACTTAAATTAAAAGATGTTTTACAGTATTTTCTGAGTATACAAGTATATATATATATATATATATATATATATATATATATATATATATATATATATATATATATATATATATATATATAATATTATTATTATTATTATTATTATTATTATTATTATTATTATTATTATATAAATATAATATAAATATAATATAAATATATTATAAATATATTATAAATATAAATATATTTAAAAAAAAAAAAAAAAAAAAAAAAAAAAAAAAAAAAAATCTATCCATTTCTATAGGGTAGCTACGATTCATGCTCCTACCTTCTCCTATTTTGCTCCGACTTGCTTTTTGTGGCAACGAGCTTCAAGCTTTTTTAAGAGTATTTAAAATTTTAATATTATATAATATACTAAGAGTATTATAAACTATTTATTTTACCTATAATTGAGTTTGAAATAAAATATTTTTTTTATCTGTATTTAAACATACAGACATTTCCGCGAAGCGGAAATGTCTGTATGTTTAAATACAGATAAAAAAAATATTTTATTTCAAATATTTTATTTAATTTATTTTATTATATTCTATAACACCTATGATATTTAACTTGAGACTCTAAAAGACATGATAATATTGAATCAATTTAAACAATCATTAAACGACATACCTCTGTCATGACTAGAAGACTGTTGCTGGAAGAAGAAGACTGTTGACTGAAGACATGACTAGACGACTGCTGCTGGTCAAATACAATGACGGTTGTTAGCGATCATATATAGTATGCAACCAACCAACTGAAAAAAAAAAAAAAAAAAAAAAAAAAAAAAATATATATATTTTTTTTTTTTTTTTTTTTTTTTTTTTTACAGTTGGTTGGTTGGTTGCTGACAAGGATGATCTACTCATTATCATATTTAATGTCCTGTCGCAACGAATTCTGTTGAGTCGCTATCTGATTGGAGAGCAACAGGTTCTGCAGGTTCTGGATCTGGATCTGCTGCTTCTGAATCTGCACTAGAGATTTGTTCTGCTGCACGCCCAACTCTAATTTAAGCCTGTAAATTTCTTCCTGATACAAGTTATCTATTTTGGAGTACAGTACGTCAAATTTTTCAATCTTGGTTTTCAAGAGTGAGATTTCTGCATCCAATTTAGATTGCAAGTCAAACATTTGCTGCTTTAAATTTTGCATTTCGGTCTTTGCGTCGTTGTCCAACGGTTCCCACATTTTGTACATGCTGAGCTTCAATGAAAGAGATAAATATTAGAAGCTATCCAATGTGAGAGTCACAGAAACAGGATCAATTCAATGACAAGCGTTTAACAGGATCCTGATACAATGTTAGCTAGATGGCAGACAGAATGAAGGAATGAAGGTTTGAATACGGCTATTTATAAAGAATGAATCCAAGCCACGCCCACTCAAAAAAAAAAAAAAAAAAAAAAAAAAAAATTTTTTTTTTTTTTTTTTTTTTTTTCAGTTGGTTGGTTGGTTGATATGATGGTTGGTTTCTAATGTTATATTTCTCAGTTGGTACTAATTAGTTTTTTTTTTCAAATAATCTTCAAGTTACACGTTATTTTAAATCCAGCCCGATTCTTTTCTCAGCTAAGACCGAATCGCATGCCCCTGATCCGTGATATTGTGTCAGACATTAGAAACGAGACATTAAAAATTTAAGCATGCAGTCATGTACATTTTTACAATTAAGATATAAAGATTACAGTCTATTCAAACCTATGCCAAGTACTGCCAGATAAGACATTAAAAATGTAAGCATGTAAATTTTTACAATTAAGATTTAAAGATCTATTCAAACCTATGCCAAGTACCGCCAATCTCGCTGACGAGACGTTAGAAACGAGACATTAGAAATTTAAGCATGCAGTCATGTAAATTTTTACAATTAAGATTTAAAGATTACAATCTATTCAGACTACAGCTCTTATACCAAAGTCGCTGACGAGACATTAGAAACGAGACATTAGAAATTTAAGCATGTAGTCATGTAAATTTTTACAATTAAGATTTAAAGATTACAGTTACGAGCTATTCAAACTACAGCTCCTATGCCAAAGTACCGCCAATCTCAGCAACGCTCACGAGACATTAGAAATTTAAGCATGCAGTCATGTAAATTTTTACAATTAAGATTTAAAGATTACAGTCTATTCAAACTACAGCTCCTATGCCAAAGTACCGCCAATCTCGCTGACGAGACATTAGAAACGAGACATTAGAAATTTAAGCATGCAGTCATGTAAATTTTTACAATTAAGAGTTAAAGATTACAGTCTATTAAAACTACAGCTCCCGCCAATCTCAGCAACGAGACATTAGAAATGTAAGTATGTAAATTTTTAAAATTAAGATTTAAAGATTACAGTTACGAGGGTAGTCTATTCAAACTACAGCTCCTATGCCAAGTACCGCAAAGCTGGGTGAACCTACTTCTTTACGGCATATAAAGGTCTATCAGACAGTCGCCAGAAGTATTATTCGAGCAACTCCACCCCGTCAGAATTTTTCACGATTCGATTCAGTTGTCGATTTGAATAATAAATATTTAGAATTTAAATATATTATTTAAATATTTTATTTTAATAATAAAATATTTATTATTTAAATATTTTATTTTAATAATAAAATATTTATTATTTGTTTATCGAATCGTTAAAAATATATTATTTGTTTATCGAATCGTTAAAAAAATATATTCAATATTGGTACAGCATTCATTTAAAAAATGTCCTTATTCAATATTGTAAATTTCAGACAGAATGAGTACGGCTATTTATAAAGAATGAATCCAAGTCAATCAACCAATCAACCAACCTTGAAAAAAAAAAAAAATTTTTTTTTTTTTTTTTTTTTTTTTTTTTTTTCAAGGTTGGTTGATTGGTTGATTTAAAAAAATAATCCTTATTCGATATTTCTATCTCAAAGACATTAGCTATCTCAGATTCAAAGGCATCGTTTCAATATTAAAATAATATTATTATCTCTCTCTAATTCAAAGTCTCAATTTATAAACATCCAATATTGGCACTCTATCTATCGCAAAAAAATGGGCCGAACGAAGCGTCAAAGACAGAAATCTGCCATGAGACGCTTCGTTCGGCCCATTTTTTTGCCCCCTCCAGATTTAAGGCATCAGTTTGTACCATCTAGATCGATCCCCCACAAAGACTTTGATTTTGGACGGAGGGGTGTCTGTCCAAGAAATAGTCTCAAATCTATCTTCGTGGAGGCGAGGGTCGTCATCATGGTCCCCATCGAAGAACAGCATGGTTCTCTCTATGAAATCTTTTAAGAATTCATTTATGCATGTGTCAGAGTCCCTCACGATCCGAATTCGGATGGCTTTATGGATGCATGAGGTGGGTACTATGGGGTCTAGAATCTGGATTTTAGAGGATGTCAGCATGGCCTCGAATCCCAACGACGACAGGGCATCTCCAAAATGTATCTCGTCGACTGGATACACCCAGGTATTGGCTAGAGAGATAGGTAACCTGACCCTCCTGTAAACGAGATCGCACACCTTCAGCCTGGTCGTTTTTTTCACATAGGATCGACCCATCAGCTTGGCCACATCAGAGGCCCTGACGAACAAAAGTCCATCCGCAGAGACTACGAATAGGATTTTAGCGTCAAGCTGTGGATGTTCAATAGTGAATAGCATGACTTATGGCAATAGAAGTCAAAATGATGCAGACTCTTAGAGGCTGCTCGTATATATACCCGATTCGTGACCTCGTTTTATCAGGCTTTACTAAGAAAACAGGATGTATCAGCTGTTTTTTGAGGATGCGATAAAATCTGTCCTTCTAGAACGATAAAATTATTTATATAATTAATCCGATAGCATGAGGATGTGCGTCATGCGTCACAGGATGTAGATAAGATATTTACTTGGAATTTAGATAGAACTAAAGATTACTGCTAGTATATATACAGGCTGCTGGACGAGACATTTCATTCTGAGCTACTGCTTACTGTTTGATACTTTCCAAAATGATCTTCCAAATTCTGTCTGATGAACTGAATGTTAAATTAACATGCTTTTTATCATTTGACGACCAAATTTTTATCAAAGGTCGAGACGTGGCCTATTACATGGGGCATGAAAACTCCAGTAGAGTGGTGAACTTGTGCCATATAACGGTAACGGACATTGCTCCTGAGGGCTTGAAACTACCCCCGTCTCTAGCCAAGACATGCGTCTTTGGACTAGAGGATGCAAAAATATTGATGGATATGCATCCAGGAGAGTTTGATTCCCTATTTCAGGGGCCGATTGAAATTCTTACGCCCATCGAATGCAGCTTAAACCTGAGGCGGCCTGTCCAGGTTAAGCTCGCAGCCATAACCTCATCCAATGCCACAATGGAGAGTTTCTTGGCCGACTTAAAGAATGTCATGGAGGAGTACCTGGCAACGGTACCCATGGACACCTATGTGTTTGGCGAACGATATGGGGACTTGGAGCTAGGCTATTTCCCCCGAAAAATAAAAGTTTTGGTGGGAAACAAGCCCTACTTCTATAAATCCTCGTCTTAAGATCAGGACGAGGTGCAAAAAAATGGGTCGAGCGAAGCCTCTCATGACATAAGTCATTGAGGCTTCGCTCGGCCCATTTTTTTGCGATAGATAGAGTGCCAACATTGGATGCGTACCGATTTGAACTTGTAATTTTCAAGGGATATGGCTTAGCTATAAGATAATTTTGATAAAATATCTATAGACAAATTTAAGGTATCTGAATTTAAAAATTTAATTGTTTCATTTAAAATTCACATTTTTTTCTTGTAAAATTTAAAATTTTTAAAGACTAAGTGTGGCGGTCATTATACTCTGATCTCTAAATTTTCAAGGGATATGGCTTAGCTATAAGATAAATATGAAACTTGGTAAAATATCGATAGCTAAATTTAAGGGATCTGAATTTAAAATTTTAATTTTTTCGTTTAAAATTTACCGTGTAAAATTTAAAATTTCTAAAGACTAAGTGTGGCAGTCATTATAATTCTAAATTTTCAAGGGATATGGCTTAGCTATAAGATAAATATGAAACTTGGTAAAATATACAGACTCAATAGCTAAATTTAAGGGATCTGAATTTAAAAATTTAATTTTTTTCGTTTAAAATTTGTATTTAAAATTTTTAAAAACTAAGTGTAGCCAAGCCAGTCATTATAATCTAATCTCTATAAAAAGATTTTCGAGAGACAGGATATTATGCAAGCCTTTCCTCAGGATGCTTGATAAGCGGCTCCCGGTTAAAATTACAATCAGATCTCTATAAAAAGAGTTTTCGAGAAGTGTTGACAGGATATTATGTAAGCCTTTCCTCAGGAAGCCCGGTTATAATTAGATCTCTATAAAAAGATTTTTCCAGAAGTATTGACAGGATATTATGTAAGCCTTTCCTCAGGATGCCCGGTTATAATCAGATTGCTCAAGAGACAGGATATTATGCAAGCCTTTCCTCTTGATAAGCGGTTCTTAGAAAATTACTATCAGATCCTATTGATAAGACCGGGTATATATACGAGTGTCCAGCGAGAGCTCTTCAATTGCTAGTCGATCTCTCTACTAGCTGCTTAGATTCATTAGCTCTCTGTCAGTCATGTTTTTCCATGTAAAAAATTATGCTTATGGCGTTGCCTTTAAATGCTTAATGGCCTCTGATGGCACCCTGTTTGTCCGGGCTGAGGACCTGGCTATCTACTCGAGGCATCCTCTAGATCTCCATTTTGCCGAGAGATATGCAGGCCTCACCGTCCGAGACATAATGGACCCTAAAATCGATTTACCCAAATGGCTCGCTAAGACGAGAATCTTCTCCATTAGCGAAGCCAAACATCATTTGGGAGGGTTCATGGGCGAACAGGAATTTGATAAGATGTTCGATGGTTCGGCCATGGTGAAATACCAGGCTAACATGAAGCTCAGCTTCGAGAAAGCCATAGGTGTTCGATTTGTAGAAAGGTCCCATACCAAGTTCGAAGACTTCCTTGCCACATACCAACTACAGGTGAGGAAATTTTTTAAACTTGAATATGAGGATTATGAATTATACAAATCCCAAATGACCGGACCGTTGAAGATGACCATCAGGAGGTCATCTAATGAGCAACCCATAGAGAGCTTGTGTTAATCTTTAAAATGAGAGTAAAAAAATGGGTCGAACGAGGTGTCTCATGGCAGAATTTCTGTCTTTGACACCTCGTTCGACCCATTTTTTTGCGATAGATATAGTGCCAACATTGGACGGGTTTAATTTAAGACTTTGATTCTAAGGGGGCTTAATTTAAGTATTTATTAAAAAAATCTATTAAGCTAGTATTGAAGAGGTTATCAGCATAAAAAAATAATTAAGACGTTTAAGTTGAGACTTTACAATTACATGTATGAAAATATTATTAAGACTGAAAAATATATGGATGGGATTGAATTAAGTATTTTTTTTCAAATTTAAAAAAAAATTGAAAATTTTGCAAATTTGACCAACTTTAGAAACGTGATCTTAAAATAAAAATATTTTTGAAAACTAATCGTGGAATCGTGATTCCTATTACATATACATAGTAAAATAAGCAATTTAATTACTTTTCAGTCGTTTTTTTCAAATTTAAAAAAAAATTGAAAATTTTGCAAATTTGACCAACTTTAGAAACGTGATCTTAAAATAAAAATATTTTTGAAAACTAATCGTGGAATCGTGATTCTTATTACATATACATAGTAAAATAAGCAATTTAATTACTTTTCAGTCATTTTTTTCAAATTTAAAAAAAATTGAAAATTTTGCAAATTTGGCCAACTTTAGAAACGTAATCTTAAAATAAAAATATTTTTGAAAACTAATCGTGGAATTGTGATTCTTATTACATATACATAGTAAAATAAGCAATTTAATTACTTTTCAGTCGTTTTTTTTTCAAATTAAAAAAAATTGAAAATTTTGACAGAGGTGATGGTACATCAGCAAATTTAGATAAACTGTTACTTTAGCATGATATATATATAGGCTAGCAAGAGTCAATCAATCAATCAACCAACCTTCAAAAAAAAAAAAAAATTTTTTTTTTTTTTTTTTTTTTTTTTTTTAAGGTTGGTTGATTGGTTGATTGACTCAAACTCTCTCTCTACGAGCCAGCTTGACGGTCAACTCATACGCTCTGTCTTTTTCGTCAACTACATAGTCTTTTTCTATTTCCTCAAACTTTCTCTTAACCGTAGCAGTCAATTCTTGAAGCATGTCGCCCGATTTGACAGACCATATACCTTCAGCTCGCACACGCATGGAAAAGTTGCTAGGTTTCTCTTCTTCAGTATCCCCATACCTGGATTCTACCGACGGGGGTGCGTAGATATTCGTATGTTGTTCGCAGACTGCGCTCGAGTATTCGTAATACCCTTTAAGCCAATCTTGTAAATTCATCTCGCCTTCGTTTCGAACTGTGATTTCAAAGGCCATCCTTCTGCTGAACGGTATAATGTTGGGATACGTAGAGGTTACCCGGCCATCGGTCCACAGTTTCTGGATACGGCAGATCTCCTCGATAGGCATTCGGTGCGTCTTCACAAGTACCTGAAGCATATCGTTGAAATCAAACACGCGCCTGGAACTCATGTTCAAGCGTTGTGCATTGGGATATAGATTAGCCAGATCCTTGTTGGAATATCGATGTGCAAAGTTGTAAGGTGACGCGTAGCCTAGATATTTGCCAACATCGACGGCTATGAAATAAACATCTCTACCAACAGTAGCAGCGATGAGTGCAGGTTTGGTATCAAAACAAATTTTCAGATACATGATTGCGCTATGATGGCAACTAGAATGGACAGAATGATGGTAGCTTGAGTACGGAACCACTATTTATATAGAATATCCATGAGTGGGCGTGGCATGTAAAAAAAAAAAAAAAAAAAAAAAAAAAAAAAAAAAAAAAAATTTTTTTTTTTTTTTTTTTTTTTCAAGCTAGTTGTTTATTTAGTTATCATCTTTGATCTAGAAAACTTCTTTATAAGCTTATCCGCCTCGTTTTCAATCTCTGTACGAATCGAGTCCAAGTCATAGCTGCAGCCCTCGTCCTTTTCATAGACTGAAATTATATCTTTTAGCGAATCGCTCACCATTTCTTCTTTGATTTTTTCAAAGTCTTCGCCGATTTTGGAGTACGCAGATAGGTATCTATTATAATTTACATAATTTTTGATCTTGTACTTATTGAGAGCTTGTTCGTTGAACTGCTTACGCTTAACCTTAAAAATGTTCCTAGAGCGTGGAGATTCTTCGGCGTCGGCCTTCATGACGAATCCTTCTAGCGGACACTCTGCATAAGCGCTGGGATACGTTTCAACTTTTTCGTACAGATCCCCTATCGTTTGGTAATCTAAATCTAAGATGGGTACGTGGGGTAGCTTCACTCGCTGGAAAATGTTCACGGCGTCGCTATACTTCATAAACGTATCTGAATCCAGTTGGTAGATGTCGAAGGCCCGAAAAAAGACAGTATTGCTACCGAATACGGCTTCGGATTCAAAGTCGCGATAGGTTATTCTCTTCATGTGGCTTCCGAATACTTCTCCATAAATGATAAAATTGTCATGTAAAATGTCTTTGATAAGCCGTACCTTTTCCGACAGCGGTTCCAAGATTGCGTTCAAGTTAAAAAGGCGTGTCTTTTCATCTAGCACAACGTTTCTAGATTGTATCCTGAACGTATTCTTCACGTAGCCAATACCGATATTAGAGCCATCCAATTTTTCGGTAGCTATTAAAGGAATGCCCGAATAAATTTGGCTTGTGATCTCGTGGTACTTGATAAGGGCCATCGTAAATAGATTAGAAACAGAACGGTCAGACTAGAAAATATCTAATAAGCTATTTCAATGAGTATGAAGACAGAATGAATGAGTACGGAGCCGCTATTTATACTAAATATAAATCAACTAATCAACCAACCAACTGAAAAAAAAAAAAAAAAAAAAAAATTTTTTTTTTTTTTTTTTTTTTTTTTTTTTTTTTTTTTTCAAGGTTGGTTGGTTGGTTTCTAAAGTTATATTTCTAAAGTTATATTTCTAAAGTTATATTTCTAAAGATATTTCTAAGTTGGCTGCTACAGTTATATTTCTAAGTTGGCTGCTAAAGCTATATT
This sequence comes from Salticus scenicus, assembly GCA_963930645.1. Classification (NCBI taxonomy): domain Eukaryota; kingdom Metazoa; phylum Arthropoda; class Arachnida; order Araneae; family Salticidae; genus Salticus; species Salticus scenicus. The sequence continues at coordinate 65,202,910 of OZ005661.1, read as the reverse complement.
TCACAGTTGGTTGCTAAAGCTATATTTCTTTAGCCAATCATTGTAGATGGCGCTGCAGTCTATATATATATAGTATATATATAGTATATCTATTAGGGTGGGTGGGAGTGGAATTTATTTCTTCTACTGTACGGTCATGCATAAACTCGCTCCTGACCCACTTCCTTTAAAATAGGATGAAATAGCGTAATTTATACAATATTGGCTTTGAAAACAAGACTTTTGTCTGACAAATTACAAGATACTGCAGGTTTTCATGATATCAGAATAGATCATAGGCTTTTATAGAAAAATCTAACTCTCCATCAATCTTGCTGAAAACCTATTACGAGACATAGTGACCCGTTGCTGGCGAGACACAATGAGCGTGTAGTCATGTTAGCCATAGTATATATAGACAAGCTTCAAGGGTGGGCGTGGCACCTGAAAAAAAAAAAAAAAAAAAAAAAAAATTTTTTTTTTTTTTTTTTTTTTCAAGATTGGTTGGTTGGTTGATTACATTCTCTATATATAGTATCGCTGACGTGCCACTTCATCAGTCTATCTCAATCTTTGCCAGCAACGGTTGTTTCAAAGGCAGGATATCCTCGCCGATAGCAACAGGACATCCTCTCTAAGCGATAATCTAAAAGGTCATCCGGTCGAGCCTTATCAGATGTTATGCATCCGCTCGCCAGAGTATAAATACCGGCCTCTCGCCTCAGCTTATTCATTCTGACCCTCTGCTTTTTGAAATGGCCACTCTTTCCTTTGACTCTCTGACGGATGAACGAGTTGATTGCGACTATGTCATAATACCAAATTGGCAAGTATTGAACACCCCTCGTGTATCTTGTGAGCTAATATGTAATTATGATCGTTCTATGAATATGCCAGCTCCAGCTATCATTCCCAAACCTAAGCCAGCTCCAGCTATCATTCCCACACCTAAACCGGCTCCAGCTATCATTCCTACACCTAAGCCAGCTCCAGCTCCCACACCTAAACCGGCTCCAGCTCCCACACCTAAACCGGCTCCAGCTCCCACACCTAAGCCAGCTCCAGCTCCCACACCTAAGCCAGCTCCAGCTATCATTCAAAAACCAGCACCAGTACTTAAACCAGATCCAGTTCTCATTCCCAAACCGGCACCTAAGCCTGATCCAGTTCTCATTCAAAAACCAGCCCCAGCTCTCATTCCCACACCTAAGCCAGTTCAAATTTCAATACCCATGTCAGAGATGATGTATTTTAAAGTACCAACGCTATTAAGCCCGCTACCGGAATCTCCAATTTCAGAAGACCCGTCCAAAGTAACAGTTTATCGTCCTTGGAAGCCTCCACCGAAGATAGATTTCGTGGTACGGCCTAAACTAAAAACTGCTGGCTTTGAAGATCCTAGAATTCGAAGACGGCAGGGCATAGTCGTTCTCAAGTCAATCGTCGATCTGAGAGATGGCAAATGTTACAGCCACATACAAACAGAGGTCAGGAAAAATTACTGTTGGGTTTAAGCCCAAACGATTTATAAAAAAATCGGGTCGAACGAAGTGTCTCATGGCAGATTACTGTCTTTGACACTTCGTTCGACCCGTTTTTTTTGTAACAATTACATTGCCAATATTGGATGCGTTTAAGATTTTGACTTAAGATTTTTGACTTAAGAATTTGAATGGATATTTTTATAACTGAAGTCTTGGAGATATATATTTTTATATAAACGCTAACTTAAAACAGTTTGGCAAAAAAATATTATTTTCAAATCAAAAACTATAAAATTGAAATGATAAACTTTGAAAAATTTTGGTGAAAAATTGCAAAGTCCAAAAAAAAATAGTATCTTGAAAAAATTATAGAAATCGGCCAAAGACACTTTAACATGATATATATAGGTTAGCTAGAGTCAATCAACCAACCTTGAAAAAAAAAAAAAAAAAAAAAAAAAAAAAATTTTTTTTTTTTTTTTTTTTTTTTTTTTTCAAGGTTGGTTGATTGACTCTAGCTAACCTATATATATCATGTTAAAGTGTATACACTATCATTGTCCAGCAATGCTTATCTGCGTCTATAAAAATCTTTACTGCATCCTGTTTCGTAGCAAATGAGTTATACAATATCCTGTTTCCGCGTTTAGCGACATCTATAAATAGCTCATCCTGTTTTCGTAGAAACTGACTTATGCAATATCCTGTCTTCAGATTGACACGTCCAGCGACTCTATAATAAGCCTTATCTTATCGTAGAAACTGACTTATGCAATATCCTGCATCAGATCGACTATATAAGCTCTGGCATTTGATCGAATAGCCATTCTCTCTTCGGAGCTTTGAACTACCAATATGTATAAAAATCAATGCTCTCTGAAGAAGCTTAAAGCGGTAAACTCGCTACGAAACCGTTTTGGGGTTATCGAGCTGTTTCCCAAAAACCTTTCGCCTACCGTTAAAAAATTGGAAGAGTATCCGCACTTCCAAACCATGATCGGTGAAGGCAAGATTTGTGTATTCTGTCTATACATGACGTCCGATTTGAAGATTGAATTCAAAAAACGTACTCTGACGGACAAGATAACAAATACAATCCCAGCCATAGGCAGAGAGGCCAAGACAAACTATCCGCTGAGACCTCAGGAGATTAAATGGAGCACTCTGATGAACCGATATAAAAGACCCCCAGCGAAGCCAACAGAACCAACGCCGACGTGAGAATTGGTTTCAAGTGCCCCAACAATCAGTTTCTTGTAAAGTCCTATTTTACGTTTGGTCAGCGAACCGTCGGACAAGGATGCGCCCATATCATACAGACTTTGAACGTGCCATTCCTGTTCTTTGTGAGGCGTCCTGGCGAGACACGAGTAAAACCGGACAACAGATACTTTGCTGGCGACAAGCTCCATTACTACGACCGTTTCATATTGATTGCCGACTCCAGTTACAAGGTGCCTGCTGGGACCACATACATTCTGTTTACGACTCAAAAAAACTTTTTCAGTTTGGACATTGTGCCAGAGAATTTAGAGTTGGGCTTCGAAACCAAAAATCCTTTGGTAGAACGCATAACAAAAATAGATGGTATGTACGACATATCCGTACCAACGCCCATGATACAGCATATAGATGATGAAGACGACTCTCCCGTAGAAATGAGTACTGCTAGAATAACATCTAAATATTTTGATAAGCCAACGTCTCCAATCTCAGAGCCATCCCAAGAGCCAGAAATCTATTTTCCGGAGTCATCGTCCCAAGAACCAGAGCCAGAGATCTATTTTCCTGTGGACAGAAGAACAATAGTCATAACAACAAACTTTGCAGCCCAATACAAGTCTCTGACTTTTAAAGACTGGAAAAACTTGAAAGATCGCCCCGACAATAACTTTGTACGCCCCTACGGACCAGATCTACCTGGACTTGACCTGAGAATTAAATCGGTAAAACGGAAGGCTGAGACAATTCCCAAGAGTGCCAAGAAACATAAGCCATCTTTCAAGGAGGCGGCCACAAATACAGAACCAGAGCCAGTGTTTAAATGCCCACTACCCGTTGCACCTGAGCCAGTTTTTAAACGTCCAGCACCCATTGAAAGTCCTGATCCCGTTGAAGATCCTGAATCCATTGAAAGTCCTGACCCCATTGAAAATCCTGAGATATGTCCCGTTGAAGATCCTGAACCCATTGAAAGTCCTGAGATATGTCCAGAGCCCATTGAAAGTCCTGAGATATGTCCCGTTGAAGATCCTGAATCCATTGAAAATCCTGATCCCATTGAAAATCCTGAACCCATTGAAAATCCAGAATATTTTTATGGATGGCCTACTATTGAAAGGTCAGAGGTACAAACTGAACTGGATGAGCTTGATAATATTTTATGTACGCCTTTATCCATGCCAGCGGATACGCTAGACTCGTTGATGGATGATCTTATGACGCCATCAACTATACAGTATACGATGGAACCGCTGGAGACTCAGTCAGGCTTTGAACTGCCAGATTTCATATAAAAACAAAAAATATGTAAAATTTAAAAAATTTGGGTCAAACGAGGCTTCCTCATGTTTAGATTTGTCATTATGACTTATCTTTACGATGGAAGCCTCGTTTGACCCATTTTTTTTAAATCAAAATGCTACCAATATTGGTATTGAAAAAACAATAACTTGTAAAATTTATCAGAACAATAAAAAAATTGGGTCAAACGGGTCATGTTTAGATTTGTCAGTATGACTTATCTTTACAATGGAAGCCTCGTTTGACCCACTTTTTTTAAATCAAAATGCTACCAATATTGGATTTGTAAAAAAATAACTTTAAATTTTATCAGATTAATTAGAAAGTGACACATGACAATACTTTATAAAAGTCCATCTAAGTCACATTAAAATCAACCAACCAACCTTAAAAAAAAAAAAAAAAAAAAAATTTTTTTTTTTTTTTTTTTTTTTTTTTTTTTTTTTTTAAGGTTGGTTGGTTGGTTGATATATATTTGTTTCCTCGTTCATCACTTTTCATTTATTAAGATTAACTTTTTCAATTTAATCCTATCATATTTTTATCCAAAGGCTAAGTTTCAAAGCCTCATTTTAAATGAAACCTGTTAATTTTGATCATGTCTATCTTAAACGTGGATCGCTTGGCCATCCAAGAGGCCTTCATGAAAATTAAAACTATAACAAATCGTAGCAATTAGATGTTTGAAATCTGACTGAGTCCATAACCCTTTAAAATTTATCTAAGCCATAGTAGCCTTTCAATTTTGACTGGTTAAACGTGAATCAGCTATGCAAGAGGTCATGATAAAACTGAGTCACGCTGAGCGTTGCCTGTATCTGAAACATGTCAAACGAAGACCTTTGACATGGCAATTGAAAACGGGGTATCGCTTAGCAGCCGTCCATAAAAATTTAAACGGGCTGGGCCATAAACGTAACCATTGAACTCTGGGCCATGCTTAGCGGTAGCAGCCCATATTGTAAAAATAATATTTACGAGATACAATGGCAAAGCGACAAATGAAAAGCTTAAATGTAGCGGCCCAGTCTATGGCATCATTTTAAATGTTAATATTGAGCCATCCAAGAGACCTTAATAGAATCAGCTTACTGAACAGGTGAAATCTGAAAAACGTAGAGAGCCCATATTGTAAAAATTTAAAATTATAAAATTCAAAAGTGGATATATGTAGGAAGTGTGTTAAGTTTTAAAGTCACATGACCACTCTTAAAATAAAACCAACCAACCAACCTTGAAAAAAAAAAAAAAAAAAAAAAAAAATATATATATATATTTTTTTTTTTTTTTTTTTTTTTCAAGGTTGGTTGGTTGGTTTTATTTTAAGAGTGGGTGTGGTCATGTGACTAGTAAATATCATCGGATCAAAAAGTGATATAACAGAGATTGATTTCGGTGCTAAATAGAAGAACCCAAATTGTCTCTCCCTAAACTAAGTAGTATTTTTTGGCTTGAAATCTTAGCTGACCTGAGTTTGGTTATTGGTAACAAATATTAGCGGAGCCCAAATGAAATTCTTTTAAACCATATCTGGTAGACTATAATATTATTAAGAATATGAGTTACATAGTATAGGATAGTATATTCACAGTATAGCGTTGCTCAAGACGACGGTCAAATCTTTTAAGAGAACTCATTTATATTTGTACTGATCCTTTATAAATTTTACTAAAACCAAGCTTCTGACTGATATCTGATATATATCCGATATATATACATACTGTAATAGTTAAGCCACACCCACTCAAAAAAAAAATTTTTTTTTTTTTTTTTTTTTTTTTTCAAGGTTGGTTGATTGGTTGATATACTCTAGCCGACCTATATAAGCAGCTTGAAAATTTTAAATCCAGCATTATTTTTTTAGATTGCGGTTGTTTAATTTCCAGCTATATTGTATCCGCATGGCAGAAAAAAATCTAAAACGTTATAGAGACACCCTCTATCGAGATGCCGTTCCATTCTATTGTCCGCACTGCAAGGGCAAAGTGTTAATCTTAGCTAAAGACTATCAGAAACATTGTACTGATAAGCATAATCTGAACGCTACTCTTTGTTGCGTTTGGTGCAAGGGCGAAGTCAAATTTGGTAGAAGAGAAAAAAGTCGTCATGCAGATCATCTCATGGATTGCTATAAGCAATTCAAGGTTCGCGTATCCCAACCCGTCCCCGAGACCCCGTTTTCAGACGGATCGTACATAGAATTCAGTTTCAAACCTATGTGCGATAAACATGATTTTTTCGAGCACGAACAAATATTTCCAGACGGTAGCCGGGCCTACGATCCTATCTGGCCGATCGAGTTAGAGAGACCGCTCGTTTATTTTGAAGACGAAACGCTGAATTTGGCAGCTGCATGCGTTTTGAAGTATCTCAGAGGCGAAGGAGTATGGTTTCATGGAATGGTTAGGGCTATAGCCTTTAACAGCTTTCTCGAATGCATGGACGCAGACGCCGGTAATACTACAACCTTACCTTTTTCATGTTGGTGTGACGGCGGAACCGAAAGAGATCCAAAGTTCAGGCAGCATAGGCACATAATCGTGGTGGCTCCTTCCAGAAAACATTTTCTGAATAAGGTGTGGCGTAAAATCATACCTGAAGAGCGACCTTATGTAGGCTTCAAATGTCTCAAGAGAAAAGACATAGAATCCGTATGGCATTTGGTCAATGCCTTGGGATATCTCAGCAGGCGCCGGTCCAAATGCAGTTTTTCTTTCGACGATTACGGTGCGGGTGGGAAAATGAACCATTTTTATATCCAAGAGACGCTGCCGAGAGATTACAACCTAGTATTGGCTACGCTCTTTGACGGAGGCATCACCAAACTCTTAGACCAGAGATATTTCAACTGGGATCCGAGCACGCTTATCAAGGTCCCGATGGAGTTTATTAACGGCAAATGGTGCATCAAAATCAAACATTTGCCAGAAAACATATTTAATTTGGTACTGCCCGTGTCCAAAGATTTCAAGTCTTGTGAAGAGCCTACTGAGTATTTTTTGCATCTGATCAACGGTAGAAAGATGTATTTCCAGCCCGGTACACAAACTGACAGAGACTATAAGCTGTTTTTTGGCATCGTGCAAGAAGAATGGTGGGAGCCTTGTAAATCTCAGCAGGCCTGTTTCATGTGCGCGAAACCTTACATGCGACAATGTAGGGATTTGAAACTCGAAATCGAAGAGATGAAGGCAGACTACGAAATAGAAACGAATAGGTTGGCAGGCAATCTGAAATCCAGCGATATGGTAAAAGAAGCGTACAGACGCGAGCTGGAAACCAGCGAAAAGGAAAACGTACGCGTTGAAAATGAAAACGTACAAGTGAAAGCTAGACTGGAAACCGTTGAAAATGAAAACGTACGATTGAAAGATAGATTGGAAACCGTTGAAACTGAAAACGTACGACTGAGAGTCAGGCTGGACACCCTCGAAGATGAAATCAAACGCTTGTGGGAAATAATATACAATTTACAAACTAAAGAAATTGACAGATTAGGTAAGGAAAATTACAACTTGAAAACTGAAAATGCTAATTTGAAAGCTGAAAACGAAAATTTGAAAACGGAGAATGCGGATTTGAAAAAGGAAAATGCGGATTTGAAAACCGATAAGCTTAAAAATCGAAAACGTAAGCTGAACAGTAAGCCAGGCTAAATTTATAGATTGATTCATTCAATGATAAAAGACACATTAAAATTGAGTCGTGTGAGTCGATACAATAGCCTCATCTTTCAGAAGCGTGGTTTTAGACTAGTTATAAAAAATTAGGTCTCGTGTGAGTCGTTCAATGAATCATTTTATAAGCCATTTCAGATATCAGTCAGAAGCTTGGTTTTAGTAAAATTTATAAAGGATCAGTACAAATATAAATGAGTTCTCTTAAAATATTTGACCGTCGTCTTGAGCAACGCTATACTGTGAATATACTATCCTATACTATGTAACTCATATTCTTAATAATATTATAGTCTACCAGATATGGTTTAAAAGAATTTCATTTGGGCTCCGCTAATATTTGTTACCAATAACCAAACTCAGGTCAGCTAAGATTTCAAGCCAAAAAATACTACTTAGTTTAGGGAGAGACAATTTGGGTTCTTCTATTTAGCACCGAAATCAATCTCTGTTATATCACTTTTTGATCCGATGATATTTACTAGTCACATGACCACACCCACTCTTAAAATAAAACCAACCAACCAACCTTGAAAAAAAAAAAAAAAAAAAATATATATATATAATTTTTTTTTTTTTTTTTTTTTTTTTTTTTTTTCAAGGTTGGTTGGTTGGTTTTATTTTAAGAGTGGTCATGTGACTTTAAAACTTAACACACTTCCTACATATATCCACTTTTGAATTTTATAATTTTAAATTTTTACAATATGGGCTCTCTACGTTTTTCAGATTTCACCTGTTCAGTAAGCTGATTCTATTAAGGTCTCTTGGATGGCTCAATATTAACATTTAAAATGATGCCATAGACTGGGCCGCTACATTTAAGCTTTTCATTTGTCGCTTTGCCATTGTATCTCGTAAATATTATTTTTACAATATGGGCTGCTACCGCTAAGCATGGCCCAGAGTTCAATGGTTACGTTTATGGCCCAGCCCGTTTAAATTTTTATGGACGGCTGCTAAGCGATACCCCGTTTTCAATTGCCATGTCAAAGGTCTTCGTTTGACATGTTTCAGATACAGGCAACGCTCAGCGTGACTCAGTTTTATCATGACCTCTTGCATAGCTGATTCACGTTTAACCAGTCAAAATTGAAAGGCTACTATGGCTTAGATAAATTTTAAAGGGTTATGGACTCAGTCAGATTTCAAACATCTAATTGCTACGATTTGTTATAGTTTTAATTTTCATGAAGGCCTCTTGGATGGCCAAGCGATCCACGTTTAAGATAGACATGATCAAAATTAACAGGTTTCATTTAAAATGAGGCTTTGAAACTTAGCCTTTGGATAAAAATATGATAGGATTAAATTGAAAAAGTTAATCTTAATAAATGAAAAGTGATGAACGAGGAAACAAATATATATCAACCAACCAACCAACCTTAAAAAAAAAAAAAAAAAAAAAAAAAAAAAATTTTTTTTTTTTTTTTTTTTTTTTTAAGGTTGGTTGGTTGATTTTAATGTGACTTAGATGGACTTTTATAAAGTATTGTCATGTGTCACTTTCTAATTAATCTGATAAAATTTAAAGTTATTTTTTTACAAATCCAATATTGGTAGCATTTTGATTTAAAAAAAGTGGGTCAAACGAGGCTTCCATTGTAAAGATAAGTCATACTGACAAATCTAAACATGACCCGTTTGACCCAATTTTTTTATTGTTCTGATAAATTTTACAAGTTATTGTTTTTTCAATACCAATATTGGTAGCATTTTGATTTAAAAAAAATGGGTCAAACGAGGCTTCCATCGTAAAGATAAGTCATAATGACAAATCTAAACATGAGGAAGCCTCGTTTGACCCAAATTTTTTAAATTTTACATATTTTTTGTTTTTATATGAAATCTGGCAGTTCAAAGCCTGACTGAGTCTCCAGCGGTTCCATCGTATACTGTATAGTTGATGGCGTCATAAGATCATCCATCAACGAGTCTAGCGTATCCGCTGGCATGGATAAAGGCGTACATAAAATATTATCAAGCTCATCCAGTTCAGTTTGTACCTCTGACCTTTCAATAGTAGGCCATCCATAAAAATATTCTGGATTTTCAATGGGTTCAGGATTTTCAATGGGATCAGGATTTTCAATGGATTCAGGATCTTCAACGGGACATATCTCAGGACTTTCAATGGGCTCTGGACATATCTCAGGACTTTCAATGGGTTCAGGATCTTCAACGGGACATATCTCAGGATTTTCAATGGGGTCAGGACTTTCAATGGATTCAGGATCTTCAACGGGATCAGGACTTTCAATGGGTGCTGGACGTTTAAAAACTGGCTCAGGTGCAACGGGTAGTGGGCATTTAAACACTGGCTCTGGTTCTGTATTTGTGGCCGCCTCCTTGAAAGATGGCTTATGTTTCTTGGCACTCTTGGGAATTGTCTCAGCCTTCCGTTTTACCGATTTAATTCTCAGGTCAAGTCCAGGTAGATCTGGTCCGTAGGGGCGTACAAAGTTATTGTCGGGGCGATCTTTCAAGTTTTTCCAGTCTTTAAAAGTCAGAGACTTGTATTGGGCTGCAAAGTTTGTTGTTATGACTATTGTTCTTCTGTCCACAGGAAAATAGATCTCTGGCTCTGGTTCTTGGGACGATGACTCCGGAAAATAGATTTCTGGCTCTTGGGATGGCTCTGAGATTGGAGACGTTGGCTTATCAAAATATTTAGATGTTATTCTAGCAGTACTCATTTCTACGGGAGAGTCGTCTTCATCATCTATATGCTGTATCATGGGCGTTGGTACGGATATGTCGTACATACCATCTATTTTTGTTATGCGTTCTACCAAAGGATTTTTGGTTTCGAAGCCCAACTCTAAATTCTCTGGCACAATGTCCAAACTGAAAAAGTTTTTTTGAGTCGTAAACAGAATGTATGTGGTCCCAGCAGGCACCTTGTAACTGGAGTCGGCAATCAATATGAAACGGTCGTAGTAATGGAGCTTGTCGCCAGCAAAGTATCTGTTGTCCGGTTTTACTCGTGTCTCGCCAGGACGCCTCACAAAGAACAGGAATGGCACGTTCAAAGTCTGTATGATATGGGCGCATCCTTGTCCGACGGTTCGCTGACCAAACGTAAAATAGGACTTTACAAGAAACTGATTGTTGGGGCACTTGAAACCAATTCTCACGTCGGCGTTGGTTCTGTTGGCTTCGCTGGGGGGTCTTTTATATCGGTTCATCAGAGTGCTCCATTTAATCTCCTGAGGTCTCAGCGGATAGTTTGTCTTGGCCTCTCTGCCTATGGCTGGGATTGTATTTGTTATCTTGTCCGTCAGAGTACGTTTTTTGAATTCAATCTTCAAATCGGACGTCATGTATAGACAGAATACACAAATCTTGCCTTCACCGATCATGGTTTGGAAGTGCGGATACTCTTCCAATTTTTTAACGGTAGGCGAAAGGTTTTTGGGAAACAGCTCGATAACCCCAAAACGGTTTCGTAGCGAGTTTACCGCTTTAAGCTTCTTCAGAGAGCATTGATTTTTATACATATTGGTAGTTCAAAGCTCCGAAGAGAGAATGGCTATTCGATCAAATGCCAGAGCTTATATAGTCGATCTGATGCAGGATATTGCATAAGTCAGTTTCTACGATAAGATAAGGCTTATTATAGAGTCGCTGGACGTGTCAATCTGAAGACAGGATATTGCATAAGTCAGTTTCTACGAAAACAGGATGAGCTATTTATAGAATTATTGTCGCTGAACGCGGAAACAGGATATTGTCAATCTGAAGACAGGATATTGCATAAGTCAGTTTCTACGAAAACAGGATGAGCTATTTATAGATGTCGCTAAACGCGGAAACAGGATATTGTATAACTCATTTGCTACGAAACAGGATGCAGTAAAGATTTTTATAGACGCAGATAAGCATTGCTGGACAATGATAGTGTATACACTTTAACATGATATATATAGGTTAGCTAGAGTCAATCAACCAACCTTGAAAAAAAAAAAAAAATTTTTTTTTTTTTTTTTTTTTTTTTTCAAGGTTGGTTGATTGACTCTAGCTAACCTATATATATCATGTTAAAGTGTCTTTGGCCGATTTCTATAATTTTTTCAAGATACTATTTTTTTTTGGACTTTGCAATTTTTCACCAAAATTTTTCAAAGTTTATCATTTCAATTTTATAGTTTTTGATTTGAAAATAATATTTTTTTGCCAAACTGTTTTAAGTTAGCGTTTATATAAAAATATATATCTCCAAGACTTCAGTTATAAAAATATCCATTCAAATTCTTAAGTCAAAAATCTTAAGTCAAAATCTTAAACGCATCCAATATTGGCAATGTAATTGTTACAAAAAAAACGGGTCGAACGAAGTGTCAAAGACAGTAATCTGCCATGAGACACTTCGTTCGACCCGATTTTTTTATAAATCGTTTGGGCTTAAACCCAACAGTAATTTTTCCTGACCTCTGTTTGTATGTGGCTGTAACATTTGCCATCTCTCAGATCGACGATTGACTTGAGAACGACTATGCCCTGCCGTCTTCGAATTCTAGGATCTTCAAAGCCAGCAGTTTTTAGTTTAGGCCGTACCACGAAATCTATCTTCGGTGGAGGCTTCCAAGGACGATAAACTGTTACTTTGGACGGGTCTTCTGAAATTGGAGATTCCGGTAGCGGGCTTAATAGCGTTGGTACTTTAAAATACATCATCTCTGACATGGGTATTGAAATTTGAACTGGCTTAGGTGTGGGAATGAGAGCTGGGGCTGGTTTTTGAATGAGAACTGGATCAGGCTTAGGTGCCGGTTTGGGAATGAGAACTGGATCTGGTTTAAGTACTGGTGCTGGTTTTTGAATGATAGCTGGAGCTGGCTTAGGTGTGGGAGCTGGAGCTGGCTTAGGTGTGGGAGCTGGAGCCGGTTTAGGTGTGGGAGCTGGAGCCGGTTTAGGTGTGGGAGCTGGAGCTGGCTTAGGTGTAGGAGCTGGAGCCGGTTTAGGTGTGGGAATGATAGCTGGAGCTGGCTTAGGTTTGGGAATGATAGCTGGAGCTGGCATATTCATAGAACGATCATAATTACATATTAGCTCACAAGATACACGAGGGGTGTTCAATACTTGCCAATTTGGTATTATGACATAGTCGCAATCAACTCGTTCATCCGTCAGAGAGTCAAAGGAAAGAGTGGCCATTTCAAAAAGCAGAGGGTCAGAATGAATAAGCTGAGGCGAGAGGCCGGTATTTATACTCTGGCGAGCGGATGCATAACATCTGATAAGGCTCGACCGGATGACCTTTTAGATTATCGCTTAGAGAGGATGTCCTGTTGCTATCGGCGAGGATATCCTGCCTTTGAAACAACCGTTGCTGGCAAAGATTGAGATAGACTGATGAAGTGGCACGTCAGCGATACTATATATAGAGAATGTAATCAACCAACCAACCAATCTTGAAAAAAAAAAAAAAAAAAAAAAAATTTTTTTTTTTTTTTTTTTTTTTTTTTCAGGTGCCACGCCCACCCTTGAAGCTTGTCTATATATACTATGGCTAACATGACTACACGCTCATTGTGTCTCGCCAGCAACGGGTCACTATGTCTCGTAATAGGTTTTCAGCAAGATTGATGGAGAGTTAGATTTTTCTATAAAAGCCTATGATCTATTCTGATATCATGAAAACCTGCAGTATCTTGTAATTTGTCAGACAAAAGTCTTGTTTTCAAAGCCAATATTGTATAAATTACGCTATTTCATCCTATTTTAAAGGAAGTGGGTCAGGAGCGAGTTTATGCATGACCGTACAGTAGAAGAAATAAATTCCACTCCCACCCACCCTAATAGATATACTATATATATACTATATATATATAGACTGCAGCGCCATCTACAATGATTGGCTAAAGAAATATAGCTTTAGCAACCAACTGTGAAATATAGCTTTAGCAGCCAACTTAGAAATATAACTGTAGCAGCCAACTTAGAAATATCTTTAGAAATATAACTTTAGAAATATAACTTTAGAAATATAACTTTAGAAACCAACCAACCAACCTTGAAAAAAAAAAAAAAAAAAAAAAAAAAATTTCTTTTTTTTTTTTTTTTTTTCAGTTGGTTGGTTGATTAGTTGATTTATATTTAGTATAAATAGCGGCTCCGTACTCATTCATTCTGTCTTCATACTCATTGAAATAGCTTATTAGATATTTTCTAGTCTGACCGTTCTGTTTCTAATCTATTTACGATGGCCCTTATCAAGTACCACGAGATCACAAGCCAAATTTATTCGGGCATTCCTTTAATAGCTACCGAAAAATTGGATGGCTCTAATATCGGTATTGGCTACGTGAAGAATACGTTCAGGATACAATCTAGAAACGTTGTGCTAGATGAAAAGACACGCCTTTTTAACTTGAACGCAATCTTGGAACCGCTGTCGGAAAAGGTACGGCTTATCAAAGACATTTTACATGACAATTTTATCATTTATGGAGAAGTATTCGGAAGCCACATGAAGAGAATAACCTATCGCGACTTTGAATCCGAAGCCGTATTCGGTAGCAATACTGTCTTTTTTCGGGCCTTCGACATCTACCAACTGGATTCAGATACGTTTATGAAGTATAGCGACGCCGTGAACATTTTCCAGCGAGTGAAGCTACCCCACGTACCCATCTTAGATTTAGATTACCAAACGATAGGGGATCTGTACGAAAAAGTTGAAACGTATCCCAGCGCTTATGCAGAGTGTCCGCTAGAAGGATTCGTCATGAAGGCCGACGCCGAAGAATCTCCACGCTCTAGGAACATTTTTAAGGTTAAGCGTAAGCAGTTCAACGAACAAGCTCTCAATAAGTACAAGATCAAAAATTATGTAAATTATAATAGATACCTATCTGCGTACTCCAAAATCGGCGAAGACTTTGAAAAAATCAAAGAAGAAATGGTGAGCGATTCGCTAAAAGATATAATTTCAGTCTATGAAAAGGACGAGGGCTGCAGCTATGACTTGGACTCGATTCGTACAGAGATTGAAAACGAGGCGGATAAGCTTATAAAGAAGTTTTCTAGATCAAAGATGATAACTAAATAAACAACTAGCTTGAAAAAAAAAAAAAAAAAAAAATTTTTTTTTTTTTTTTTTTTTTTTTTTTTTTTTTTTTTTTACATGCCACGCCCACTCATGGATATTCTATATAAATAGTGGTTCCGTACTCAAGCTACCATCATTCTGTCCATTCTAGTTGCCATCATAGCGCAATCATGTATCTGAAAATTTGTTTTGATACCAAACCTGCACTCATCGCTGCTACTGTTGGTAGAGATGTTTATTTCATAGCCGTCGATGTTGGCAAATATCTAGGCTACGCGTCACCTTACAACTTTGCACATCGATATTCCAACAAGGATCTGGCTAATCTATATCCCAATGCACAACGCTTGAACATGAGTTCCAGGCGCGTGTTTGATTTCAACGATATGCTTCAGGTACTTGTGAAGACGCACCGAATGCCTATCGAGGAGATCTGCCGTATCCAGAAACTGTGGACCGATGGCCGGGTAACCTCTACGTATCCCAACATTATACCGTTCAGCAGAAGGATGGCCTTTGAAATCACAGTTCGAAACGAAGGCGAGATGAATTTACAAGATTGGCTTAAAGGGTATTACGAATACTCGAGCGCAGTCTGCGAACAACATACGAATATCTACGCACCCCCGTCGGTAGAATCCAGGTATGGGGATACTGAAGAAGAGAAACCTAGCAACTTTTCCATGCGTGTGCGAGCTGAAGGTATATGGTCTGTCAAATCGGGCGACATGCTTCAAGAATTGACTGCTACGGTTAAGAGAAAGTTTGAGGAAATAGAAAAAGACTATGTAGTTGACGAAAAAGACAGAGCGTATGAGTTGACCGTCAAGCTGGCTCGTAGAGAGAGAGTTTGAGTCAATCAACCAATCAACCAACCTTAAAAAAAAAAAAAAAAAAAAAAAAAAAAAAAAAAAAAAATTTTTTTTTTTTTTTTTTTTTTTTTGAAGGTTGGTTGATTGATTGATTGACTCTTGCTAGCCTATATATATATCATGCTAAAGTAACAGTTTATCTAAATTTGCTGATGTACCATCACCTCTGTCAAAATTTTCAATTTTTTTTAATTTGAAAAAAAAACGACTGAAAAGTAATTAAATTGCTTATTTTACTATGTATATGTAATAAGAATCACAATTCCACGATTAGTTTTCAAAAATATTTTTATTTTAAGATTACGTTTCTAAAGTTGGCCAAATTTGCAAAATTTTCAATTTTTTTTAAATTTGAAAAAAATGACTGAAAAGTAATTAAATTGCTTATTTTACTATGTATATGTAATAAGAATCACGATTCCACGATTAGTTTTCAAAAATATTTTTATTTTAAGATCACGTTTCTAAAGTTGGTCAAATTTGCAAAATTTTCAATTTTTTTTTAAATTTGAAAAAAACGACTGAAAAGTAATTAAATTGCTTATTTTACTATGTATATGTAATAAGAATCACGATTCCACGATTAGTTTTCAAAAATATTTTTATTTTAAGATCACGTTTCTAAAGTTGGTCAAATTTGCAAAATTTTCAATTTTTTTTTAAATTTGAAAAAAAATACTTAATTCAATCCCATCCATATATTTTTCAGTCTTAATAATATTTTCATACATGTAATTGTAAAGTCTCAACTTAAACGTCTTAATTATTTTTTTATGCTGATAACCTCTTCAATACTAGCTTAATAGATTTTTTTAATAAATACTTAAATTAAGCCCCCTTAGAATCAAAGTCTTAAATTAAACCCGTCCAATGTTGGCACTATATCTATCGCAAAAAAATGGGTCGAACGAGGTGTCAAGACAGAAATTCTGCCATGAGACACCTCGTTCGACCCATTTTTTTACTCTCATTTTAAAGATTAACACAAGCTCTCTATGGGTTGCTCATTAGATGACCTCCTGATGGTCATCTTCAACGGTCCGGTCATTTGGGATTTGTATAATTCATAATCCTCATATTCAAGTTTAAAAAATTTCCTCACCTGTAGTTGGTATGTGGCAAGGAAGTCTTCGAACTTGGTATGGGACCTTTCTACAAATCGAACACCTATGGCTTTCTCGAAGCTGAGCTTCATGTTAGCCTGGTATTTCACCATGGCCGAACCATCGAACATCTTATCAAATTCCTGTTCGCCCATGAACCCTCCCAAATGATGTTTGGCTTCGCTAATGGAGAAGATTCTCGTCTTAGCGAGCCATTTGGGTAAATCGATTTTAGGGTCCATTATGTCTCGGACGGTGAGGCCTGCATATCTCTCGGCAAAATGGAGATCTAGAGGATGCCTCGAGTAGATAGCCAGGTCCTCAGCCCGGACAAACAGGGTGCCATCAGAGGCCATTAAGCATTTAAAGGCAACGCCATAAGCATAATTTTTTACATGGAAAAACATGACTGACAGAGAGCTAATGAATCTAAGCAGCTAGTAGAGAGATCGACTAGCAATTGAAGAGCTCTCGCTGGACACTCGTATATATACCCGGTCTTATCAATAGGATCTGATAGTAATTTTCTAAGAACCGCTTATCAAGAGGAAAGGCTTGCATAATATCCTGTCTCTTGAGCAATCTGATTATAACCGGGCATCCTGAGGAAAGGCTTACATAATATCCTGTCAATACTTCTGGAAAAATCTTTTTATAGAGATCTGATTATAACCGGGCTTCCTGAGGAAAGGCTTACATAATATCCTGTCAACACTTCTCGAAAACTCTTTTTATAGAGATCTGATTGTAATTTTAACCGGGAGCCGCTTATCAAGCATCCTGAGGAAAGGCTTGCATAATATCCTGTCTCTCGAAAATCTTTTTATAGAGATTAGATTATAATGACTGGCTTGGCTACACTTAGTTTTTAAAAATTTTAAATACAAATTTTAAACGAAAAAAATTAAATTTTTAAATTCAGATCCCTTAAATTTAGCTATTGAGTCTGTATATTTTACCAAGTTTCATATTTATCTTATAGCTAAGCCATATCCCTTGAAAATTTAGAATTATAATGACTGCCACACTTAGTCTTTAGAAATTTTAAATTTTACACGGTAAATTTTAAACGAAAAAATTAAAATTTTAAATTCAGATCCCTTAAATTTAGCTATCGATATTTTACCAAGTTTCATATTTATCTTATAGCTAAGCCATATCCCTTGAAAATTTAGAGATCAGAGTATAATGACCGCCACACTTAGTCTTTAAAAATTTTAAATTTTACAAGAAAAAAATGTGAATTTTAAATGAAACAATTAAATTTTTAAATTCAGATACCTTAAATTTGTCTATAGATATTTTATCAAAATTATCTTATAGCTAAGCCATATCCCTTGAAAATTACAAGTTCAAATCGGTACGCATCCAATGTTGGCACTCTATCTATCGCAAAAAAATGGGCCGAGCGAAGCCTCAATGACTTATGTCATGAGAGGCTTCGCTCGACCCATTTTTTTGCACCTCGTCCTGATCTTAAGACGAGGATTTATAGAAGTAGGGCTTGTTTCCCACCAAAACTTTTATTTTTCGGGGGAAATAGCCTAGCTCCAAGTCCCCATATCGTTCGCCAAACACATAGGTGTCCATGGGTACCGTTGCCAGGTACTCCTCCATGACATTCTTTAAGTCGGCCAAGAAACTCTCCATTGTGGCATTGGATGAGGTTATGGCTGCGAGCTTAACCTGGACAGGCCGCCTCAGGTTTAAGCTGCATTCGATGGGCGTAAGAATTTCAATCGGCCCCTGAAATAGGGAATCAAACTCTCCTGGATGCATATCCATCAATATTTTTGCATCCTCTAGTCCAAAGACGCATGTCTTGGCTAGAGACGGGGGTAGTTTCAAGCCCTCAGGAGCAATGTCCGTTACCGTTATATGGCACAAGTTCACCACTCTACTGGAGTTTTCATGCCCCATGTAATAGGCCACGTCTCGACCTTTGATAAAAATTTGGTCGTCAAATGATAAAAAGCATGTTAATTTAACATTCAGTTCATCAGACAGAATTTGGAAGATCATTTTGGAAAGTATCAAACAGTAAGCAGTAGCTCAGAATGAAATGTCTCGTCCAGCAGCCTGTATATATACTAGCAGTAATCTTTAGTTCTATCTATCTAAATTCCAAGTAAATATCTTATCTACATCCTGTGACGCATGACGCACATCCTCATGCTATCGGATTAATTATATAAATAATTTTATCGTTCTAGAAGGACAGATTTTATCGCATCCTCAAAAAACAGCTGATACATCCTGTTTTCTTAGTAAAGCCTGATAAAACGAGGTCACGAATCGGGTATATATACGAGCAGCCTCTAAGAGTCTGCATCATTTTGACTTCTATTGCCATAAGTCATGCTATTCACTATTGAACATCCACAGCTTGACGCTAAAATCCTATTCGTAGTCTCTGCGGATGGACTTTTGTTCGTCAGGGCCTCTGATGTGGCCAAGCTGATGGGTCGATCCTATGTGAAAAAAACGACCAGGCTGAAGGTGTGCGATCTCGTTTACAGGAGGGTCAGGTTACCTATCTCTCTAGCCAATACCTGGGTGTATCCAGTCGACGAGATACATTTTGGAGATGCCCTGTCGTCGTTGGGATTCGAGGCCATGCTGACATCCTCTAAAATCCAGATTCTAGACCCCATAGTACCCACCTCATGCATCCATAAAGCCATCCGAATTCGGATCGTGAGGGACTCTGACACATGCATAAATGAATTCTTAAAAGATTTCATAGAGAGAACCATGCTGTTCTTCGATGGGGACCATGATGACGACCCTCGCCTCCACGAAGATAGATTTGAGACTATTTCTTGGACAGACACCCCTCCGTCCAAAATCAAAGTCTTTGTGGGGGATCGATCTAGATGGTACAAACTGATGCCTTAAATCTGGAGGGGGCAAAAAAATGGGCCGAACGAAGCGTCTCATGGCAGATTTCTGTCTTTGACGCTTCGTTCGGCCCATTTTTTTGCGATAGATAGAGTGCCAATATTGGATGTTTATAAATTGAGACTTTGAATTAGAGAGAGATAATAATATTATTTTAATATTGAAACGATGCCTTTGAATCTGAGATAGCTAATGTCTTTGAGATAGAAATATCGAATAAGGATTATTTTTTTAAATCAACCAATCAACCAACCTTGAAAAAAAAAAAAAAAAAAAAAAAAAAATTTTTTTTTTTTTTTCAAGGTTGGTTGATTGGTTGATTGACTTGGATTCATTCTTTATAAATAGCCGTACTCATTCTGTCTGAAATTTACAATATTGAATAAGGACATTTTTTAAATGAATGCTGTACCAATATTGAATATATTTTTTTAACGATTCGATAAACAAATAATATATTTTTAACGATTCGATAAACAAATAATAAATATTTTATTATTAAAATAAAATATTTAAATAATATATTTAAATTCTAAATATTTATTATTCAAACCGACAACTGAATCGAATCGTGAAAAATTCTGACGGGGTGGAGTTGCTCGAATAATACTTCTGGCGACTGTAGTAGCTTTCACAAACCTACGCAATAGCTTGTTTTGAAACAAAGGAATTTTTCCAAGGGGGTTTTCGTAGTAGATCCGTATATCATATACCCGTAGGTAATGATAGGAAGGATAAATCATTTATATAGTAATAATTTGTTATTGATGGACAGGCGGCTATTATAAGCCAAGAAAGAATGACGGGATTTCGTGGCTCGGTCAGCTATAATCAGAGATTCTGAGATGTGACGAGACCACGTTAATTTAGAATCAATATAAATTCCTAAGTATTTATAATATTGTTCCCAGGGTATGGGTTCATTATTTAAGAGAAAGTTAGTGGAGATATCATAGTTTTTATTGGTGAAAAAAATAGCGGCACTTTTGGAACTGTTTACTTTAATTCTCCATTCCCATAGCCAGATCGAATATTAATTCAGATAATTTTGAAGTACCTGAAACGCAACGTTTGGAGTGCGTCGTCTACAACAGATGGCGGTGTCGTCAGCGAAGGTCGCTAAAATGACGTCAACATCACGTGAAAAATCATTAGCATACATGTTGACGAGAAAGGGCCCGAATAGAGAACCTTGAGGAACTGAACTTAAGATAGGTGAAGGGTTAGAGATAGCATTTCCAACTTTAACAGAAAAAGGGCTATTACTTAAGTAATCAAAAATTATTTTAATTAGTTGTTCAGGTAGACCGATAGAGATTAGTTTATGAATAAGGCCAGCATGCCAGACATTATGAAAAGCTTTTTGAACATCTAAGGCTATAGTACCCGTTACACCTCCAGATAGGAGGCCATCATGAATGAATTCACAAACTCTCCACAACTGTTGTTCTCTTGAATGGCGTGGACAAAACCTGAACTGTTCAGGCGTGATCTCACCATGAGAGTTTGTAAAATTGTTCGGACGTTTAACAAGAATATATTCCTAGATTTTAGACATACAGGGGAGAACATAAATAGATCTATAATTTTGAGGAAGTTGCGGATCCATGGCGCCACCTTTTACTACTCTAACATCTTTTCCAGGAAATTTGTTAAATAGGCTCTATCAACAGCACGCTGTTACGTTGGTTTGTTACATATTTCTATTATTTGCATGCGTATGCCCATACTAATTTTACTGACTCGAAAAATATATAACATTCACCCCTTACGTGTTAGCTTTTTAGGATTTCCTTCTTTCTAAAATTATATTTTTGTTTTTCTCTACAAACTTAACATTTTGCTCACCAAAATAATTTCCAGTCATTCACACAAAAATAATTTTTCCAAATTATATCTGTATTTATCAATGCGTATTCTTGATTTAACCGCGATATTCCAATATTTACAATACAATTAACTTATTCTTAAATTGTAAAAAACGTTCCTTCTTGTTTCTTTCCTTTTTTTTTTTTTTTTTTTTTTCAAATAGTACTTCTAGGGGTTTCTGAGAATATTAAAATTGTGGTGTCATGTCTCTGGACCACCCTTAGGGTGAATCCTAGATTTTCGCAATTGCCTACTACGTATCTATACGGCTGTATTTACCAATAACTTCAACTCGCGGTTGAACACGAAATCTTGAAAAGCACATGATGTCAGGATACAACTTATCGGCAAAGTTGGATGCGTTGCTTATGCCATCTAGCGGTACAGTTACTTTCCTATTTTTTAGCGGGAAATAACCAATCAAAGATTATATAAAATCTTCATCGCTAGATGACAGAAGAGCTGGTCAATTATTTTAGAAAGCCACACCCTGCCTTTAGGCGTTTTTCAAGTTTTGGCGTTGAACCTGGAGTTGGAAGTTAATGGTAAATAACGCCATTAGTGAGAAGTTAAAACTACCCTAATCAACTCAATCCAACTCTCTTATTTCCTAAAAAAGATCGTTGGTAATTTGCTAATTCTGCTGAAAAAATAAACTTGGATTCTTCAATTAATCTATTCTTCCTGTACAATAACCAATTCTGAGAATTAAAAAAAAAAATACAGTGTAAAAAAAAAAAACTGCTGTGATCAATAAAAGATTATAGTGTAGCTACGCCCCATGTTGAACGATATTAAACAAAATGTTTCATAAAATTCTTTACGTTATTTCTTCATCTAGAGCTTGCCCAAAATTGTTGCATTATACATGGATTGGATTTACAGACACACAAACAGATAGATATCACTCCTAAAAGAGTCAAAATTCCTCAACTTTATTAAACGCATATAATCGTCAAAAATCTTACGTCAAAACTTTTTACGAATCCAATACCTTCCTATTATGAATAATGAAAAAGGTAACAATGGAAATGCAAAACTACTATTAGATTATTAGATAAAAAAGAAAAATACGATAATTTGTCGTTTATTTAAAAAGTAAGTATAAAATTTTTAAAAAAATCTGCAATTTTTCAAATTATGTATACATAAATTTATAATATTATAAAATTTATAAATTTAGCACATGATTTCTATTCTCTTTGACTCCATCACACCAAATTTTCTAAAATATTTTCTGTAAAATTCCTAGAGGCAGTAAAAGAAGCTATTCAGAAATAAGATGCTGAAATTCGTAAAGAAGTTTTATTTTATTTTATTTTTTCTTTCTTTTACAACATATCATATAAACTTCACTTTATAAATGTGACCGTCGCGTCTAAAGATAGATCAGATTTGTTTTTTCGTTTCTTTATGTAAATATAAACTGAAAGGTATTTCTTTCCCTATCTTATTGCAAGATTCCACCCAAAGGAAAGTAAACGGAGTCAAGACGATAACGCGTATACATTACGTTTGAAGCTAAGAAATGGATGATATCATAGTAACTTATGAAATATATGTGCTATATATGCAATGACACTTTTGATATTTTTTTCTAAAATTTCCATGCAGTTGCTGATTATTTTATTTGTTAGTACGACAGTTGGTACTATTTTTTTTTTTTTTTTTTTTTTTTCAGACTAGTGATTTTGCGGTCTTTACAATTTTTATGAATAAGTGTATAAACATTTTTTTTTTTAATCTAAATATAATATGCAAAGCTGAAAATTTGTGCTTGTATCTCTGCGGATTATTAGATTTTATCAAAAATTTGCATCCTTTTTAATCAGTACAAAATCTAGCAATGCCGTATTTTTTAGTTCAATCGGATAATTGGTTCAGAAGATATTAAATGAAAACCCCATAGTAACTTTAAAATTATTTAAAAGAAGAAAAAAAAGATGTCAAAAAAATTAAAACGCAAATACTTCTTTAAAAATAATTAAAATGAAATTGAGAAAAAATGTAGTAAAGAAAGGGAACAGCTGTAGTGTAGAACCTCTTGGATAAATTCTGAATTTGACATCGAATTCTCGTATGTTTTTCGTCAAGATACTTACTTATGCAATTCTGATAGCCATTTTAACTCATCGCCTAAATAACAACAAAAATTTAAAAGCTACGAATAGGCTTTTATGCTAAAGCTATACCAAACACATTATAAGAAATGAATATAGTAACCGATTCTAGGGAATGAAATACAATTATTGCATGCTTTTATATGGAAGAATAAATTAAAATAAATCCTGTCGTACTAAATTTAATTCAGTTTCTGTGCAAAATTTTATATTTATTATTTAGAAAACAAAATAGGCTTGAGTCTTGTCAGTTTATTTATTTTGAAAAATTCAATATCTCAATAATAACATTAAGATTGGTTTAAATTAATTTTATTCTTAAAAGTATAATTTAAAGTATATTTTATCTTAAATTATTAATTATTATTGTTGTTGTTTTTATTACTATCATTATTTTATCTACAATATTTTTTTTTTTTTTTTTATGTATTTTCTTTCATTTAGTATTTAAAAAAATAAATTAAAGTTATTGAGGAAGTCTATACCTTTCTTCAGATTATCCCAAATTTCTTGTAAGCCTATCGAAAAGGTGTAATGCTTTGAATACTCTGTTAAAAGTTTTCACTACAATGAGTCAAATTTTAATAACAGTTGTAATTTTTATTTGGGGAAATGTATTATCAAGATATGATCTATGTGAATTATAGCACCCTATACATGCAAAATGCTGTACTAATAATCTGGTGTATCACTCACACGACTTTCTCTTACCCTGAAATTTAATACTATAAATACAGGTTGGAGATTAAGAGGTAAGATAATGATTATGTAAACCTATGTTAAACAATTCAAATTAGGGTTCAGAAGAGTTTTATATGATAATTAGTTCTGTGTGAGGGGGGCTACCGCCCGCCTCAACCCCCCGTTTCATTATTTCAGCCACATTTACATAGAATTTAATTCGGTTATTAAAATATAATTCTCTTTTTAACGATTTCCATATTAGAAAAGTAGTATAACACTAAAAAAAAAAATTAGTTACAAATGAAAAAAAATATCCTTTGAAAGATACCCATCATGAAAATATACTCGAGGCTCCTGCGTGCACAAAACTTTTTCCCAGTTGACTATCTCTATTACAAAAAATATATATTCGTTTCATTAACTGTTCTTACCTGTAATTTCCCCCATAGACGTAATGTATTGTAATACTTTTGAGTAGCCCTGTACACGAACCATTTGCTTCATCTCACCGAAAAGCTTACTGTAGCATCCCTATATGATACACTTATAGAATACCGAGTTTAGAATTTCTGCTACTATTTGTTCTTGAGATATGCTGATAACAGGCAGACACACAGACCATTCGCTAAAAACATGATTTTCGTATTCAGGGGAGCTCAGAACATGTAAATATAACAAAAACTCACGTTCGAAAATTTGACCCTAAAACAATACTTTCTTGACCCTATGGGTAAGAGATAATAAAAAAATAATAAAACATGTAATTGGAACACCTAAGCTCAAAAATTCATTCAACTGTACTTTAAATTTTTGACAGTTCATTCTAAAACTAATTGCATTTATGTCAGGAGTAATACAAACTATTGTTTTTTAGAATATTTTACACTAATGTTGTCGGACAAAAAACTTTTTTAAATTTATTGACATTTTTCATTACAAAAATTTGTTTTAATATTTAGTGGCAAAGAAAAATAACGGCAGTATTATTTCTGACTTAGATGACAATCAATTTAATAAAAAAGCCATATTTACTTTTTTTTTTTTTTCATTAATTATTTAATAAGGTTAGTGATTATGATAATTTTCAAAAAGATTATGCAAATGGAAATATTTATTGTAAGATTAATGAAAAACAAAACGATAATATATAAATAAAATTAAAAGAATAATCTTAGTTTTATAACAGTTAAAGAAAGAAGAAAAAAGAAGAAAAATTCTTGTAATATTGATTATTTTTAAATATTGGACTTTATATTTTGTATTTTATTTATTATGTCTAATTTTACAAAAATTTTCGTCATTTTAGCAAAAAATTAAAAAATTTCCTCTGGGGAGAATAAAAAATCTAATGTATAGAGGTTAAACTACGTTATGACAAAAATTTGATATACGACAGTAGTTGAGAGGATGAATTTTAATGCAGCCTCAATTTGGGGATTAGAATTAAATAAACAAGATAAAAATGCATTACTTAACGATCAAAGATGATTTGCTATGGTTATAGTCCGTATATACAGTGTGTCTCGTAAATAGCGCCCCAAACTCTGCACAGACAGACTCCTCGTTGAAAGTATATAAAAATGTCCAAAGAACTGTAACCTGTACGGTCCATAGTTTACGAGAAAAATATGAAAAACAAAGTATGATGTCAGATCCGGTGCAGGGAAAAAAACACCGTATTGGACACTTCAGCACCAGTATTTGCATATCTTCGATATGCACGGCGGACACTTTGAACATCTGCCTTTATAAATATTTGCAAATACTGTTGCTGGTGTGTCAAAGAAAGTGTTTTTTCCTTGCACTGGCTGTGACGCCATACTTTGTCTTTCGTATTTTTCTTGTAAACTATGGATCGTACAGGTACAGTGCTTTGGGCATTTTTTATGTACTCCCAACAAGGAATCTGGCTGTGCGGAGTTTGGGTGCTATTTATGGGACACCCTGTATATAGAAAAGCCCCCAACTTTGCCACTTCTGGTTCTTCAGTGTCTGATTCCGGTTCATTCGAAGATTTAATAGGAAGGAACAGTGCTTTGGGCCTTTTTTATGTACTCCCAACGAGGAATATGGTTGTGCAGAGTTTGGGTGCTATTTATGGGACACCCTGTATAGAAAAGCCCCAACTTTGCCACTTCTGGTTCTTTAGTGTCTCATTCCGGTTCATTCGAAGATTTAATAGGAAGATACTGTGCTTTGGGCATTTTTTATGCACTCCCAACGAGGAATATGATTGTGCAGAGTTTGGGTGCTATTTATGGGACACCCTGTATAGAAAAGCCCCAACTTTGCCACTTCTGGTTCTTTAGTGTCTAATTCCGGTTCACCGAAGATTTAATAGGAAGATATAGTGCAGTGGCGCAAATGCACCAAACGATAGTCCTACACAGCTTAATGCGTCAACGCACATATTTTTCTTGAAAAATTAATATTTGGAGGTCATACCTCTACTATATTTGGCAGGAAGAAGATTTATAATTAAGCTTTTACTTAGGCGAGGTATATTTTAACACACTGTATTTAATAAATCCCTAAAGACAATTACAGCTCACATACACGTATTATATACATGGTTACATTTTGAAGACTGGTCTCTTTTAGGTTTAGCATTAATACAAGTAAAGGGGAAATAACAGACCATTGATTGGACAATACAGTTTACAGGTACCTGTACATTTATGTGACGTCACTTACCAGAAGACCAATAGATTTAATCGGGAACATAATGATGAAATACACCACAACTCACCTTCCCTTTATTTCTTACACCATACCTGATGGGTGGTTTTCTGACTCTGTTTGATCTTCTTAAAACCTGCTGGGATAAAGATAAGTTAGTGTTTTTAAGTTTAGAATGTTCAGGTTTTATTTCTTTATCTGGAGTACTTTTAAGATTTTTATCACAGTCAGCAATCACATCAAGTTCTCTAGACTTTGTAGACATCATGAATCTCTTGTCAGTTGTTATCGGATCTGGTTCAGCAGTGGGCTTTTCACTAAGTGCGTTTTTTCTTGCATCAGGAGGTTCTGGATCCGGTGTCATGGAAGGCCTTGGATCAGGAGGTTCTGGATCTGGTGTTATGGAAGGCTTCTCACCAGACGTAGCTTTTCCATCATATTGTGGATATGGACTCTTGTCATCGGGAACAATGGGAATATTTGCATCGAAGACCTTTTCCTCACTTTAACTAGAATTTGTAATTTCTTCCAGTTGTACTCTGGAACCTACACTTGTTATTTTATCGATGTGTCTTTTCCATACATATGGACCTACTTGAATTTTCTAATGCAATTTTCCTATTCTGGCAATTATTTTACCTATTTTCCATTTATCTTCCGATGTGTAATTGCGTACTGCAATTTTTTCATTTGATTGGAATTCTCTTTTTTTTTTTTTTTTTTTTTTTTTTTTTTTTTTTCTTGTTAAAAGCATTTTTCTGCTGTTTGTTTTCAACATAACTTTTAACATTTGGTACAAGTAAATCTAATTTTGCTCTTATTTTTCTTTTGAGAAATAATGATGCGGTACTCTCCCCTGTTGTAATATGAGGCATTATTCGGTATTGGAGTAAAAATTCGTTTAACTTATTTTGTAGATTTTCTGGCTCTGCATTTAATGATTTCAATCCTTTCATTATCGTCTGGACGTACCGTTCGGCCTGACCATTTGTAGCAGGATGATATGGTGCAGTTAAGATATGTTTTATGCCTTTACTTTGTAGAAAATGTTTGAACTGTTCTGATGTGAATTGTGGTCATTATCAGACACAAGGGACACAAGATACCCTTATCTGGCAAAAACAGAAGAAAGACAGTTTATAGCGTTCTCAGTAGTTGTACTCGGGACTATGAACACTTCTGTCCATTTGCTGTAGGCATATTCTACGATTAAAAACATTTTTCCCATAATTGGATCAAAAAAATCTACATGTATTCTGTATCAATGTGTTGTGGGCCATTCCCAATGATGATTATCCATTTTGGGAGGATTGTGTTTTAATTTTATGCAAATAAAACAACTATTTTCCAAATCCTCAATGTCTTTATCAATACAAGGCTAACATACAAAACTAAGTCCCAGTGCTTTCATTTTAACTATGCCAAAATGTAGATCTTGCAAAACATTCTGCCTAAGAATGCAATGCCTATGAATAGTCGGAATTACAACACGGTTTTCTTGTAATATGCGGTTATTTGGTAAAGAAAAATTTTCTTGTTTATGTCCGAAAAGTAAATAATTTAGCATCTGTGTGCCTGATATTAAGTGTTTATACATATCTTTCAATACTGGATCTCGCTTAGAACTTGCACACAATATTTTTGTTGTTGAAGGTAAAGTGGTAATTTGATGAATAAATAAATAATCTGACTCATCAGTGTTGCCAAGTAAATTTGGTGACTTTTTTCTGGTTCTAGCGTATCAGACGATGGCAGCAGTAAATCTTTACTACGTAATGGAAGACGTGATAGAGCATCGGCATTTCCGTGCTCTGCAGATTTTTTATATTTAATATCACATTGGAAAGTTTGTAAGTATAATGCATATCTTTGCATTCTGGCTGCCGAAAGTACCGGAATACTTTTTACGGGTGAAAATACGGAAACTAGGAGTTTACTATCCGTATACAGGGTAAATCTTCCACCATATAAAAATTGAAAAAATTTCTTTACTCCAAAAATCGTTCATAACGCTTCTTTATCTACCTGACTATACCGCTTTTCTGCGGAAGACAAAGTTCTAGAAACAAAATCTATGTGTTTTTCGGAATTATCTGGCATTGTATGCAAAAGTACTACCAAAATTCCATAAAGAGAAGCATCAGTGGCGAAAATCAAGGGTAATTTAGGATTAAAGTGGGTGAGAATCCTTTCGGAAGTAATTTCCTGTTTAATTGCATTAAATGAATTCTCGCAATTTTTCGTCCACCGAAAATTTACATTTTAACGCAATAATTCATTTAGAGGATAAGCAATCGTAGATAATTTAGGAACAAATTTAGAATAGTAAGATACTAAGCCTAAGAACGATTTTACTTGAGTTACGTTTTTAGTTGTTGGAGCATTTAAAATAGCAGAAATTTTTTCTTGCGTTTTGTGTATGCCATTTTTATCAATTTTGTAACCACAGTATGTAATTTCATCATTCATGAAAAATGATTTTTCCTTATTTATTTTACGATTATATTCACGTAACCTTTCCAGCACTTGTAGTAATCGCTCTAAATGTATTTCATCAGTTTCCCCTGTCATACATATATCATCGATAAAAACTGAAATACCCTCTATACCTTTTAAAATTTGCTCTATAGTTCTCTGCCATATTGCTGGCGAACTGGCAATTCCGTATGGCGATCGCATAAATTGAAATAAGCATTTAGGGGTGTTAATAGTAAGTAATTATTGTGAATTTTCCTCTGCCGGTAAATGCAAGTATGCTTGATTCAAATGAATTTTTGTAAAATGTAATCCACCCCCTAAAGTTGCTAATATATCCTCAATTTTCGGTAGCGGGTATTTGTCAACCTTTAAAAATTTATTTACTGAGACTTTAAAATCACCGCACAAACGAATTTTCCCCTGTGGTTTTACTACTGGAACTATAGGAGTTGCCCATTTACTCGTAAACAGGTTTAATAATCCCTTCATTTTCTAATCTTTCTAATTCTTCATTTACTGCATTCCTTAATGCATACGTAACTGTTCGCGCTTTACAAAATATTGGTGATGAGTCTTTCTCTAAATATAATTCATCTTTAACATTTTTAATTTCACCTACATTATATGTAAACAAATCTGGAAATTCATTCAGTAAATTATTTAAATTTTCCGAGATTGTTACTTTGTTTACCGGAACAGTCTGTAAATTGTTTGGAAATATATATTAAGCGTAGTTATCCAATCCCTACCTAGCAATTAAAAAAAAAAAAATGTCTTTTTTTACTAAATATAACTTAACATTCCTAGTTTTATTTTTGTAAGCTACGTTTACTCTAATAATCCATCGGGCTATAAAATATCTCCCGTAGCTGTTTTTAATTGTACATCGGCAAAATCGTTTTATGTTTTGGAAATAATCTCCTAAAATGATTTATCAGTACCGCGGAAATCGCTGATTCCGTATCTAACTCCATTTCTGCTTTAGCACTATTTTCTATCAAATTTTTACAATTTTAGTGCCTTCAGGATGTAATGATAAAATGTCTACAGTATCAAGAACGTTTACACTTTTCTTTTGAGTAACGTTGTTTTGTGCAATTCTACACACCTTACTCAAATGTCCACGTTTTTTACAAAAATTGCAAACAGCATTAATAAATTTACAAACATTTGCTAAAAGAGAACTTTTTTTACAACGATAACAATGAGTTTTACTTTTATTTGCACTTGCAGTTTTGTTCACATTTTGTTTACTTACGTTATTTTGAGAATAATTTTGTTTCGGTTTTTTAGCATGAACAGAAACTTTATTCAAATTTAAATCCAATTTGTCCTTGGCAAAAATGTCCGATCTACTTCAACATCAAAATTAAAAAAATTGTCCAGAATTATCAATAAGTAAATACCTTCAATATAATGCTGAATTAGCTTTTATGCCAAGCGTGATTCATCCGTGCTAAAAAAAAAAAAAAAAAAAAAAAAAAAAAAATTCTAAAGTTGAGGTATATAAAAAAAATGCTATAAATTAAATTCAGAAGAAACATGCTAGATTTGTATTATTACTATTTATTTTAAAGTTATAAAGACGTCATTTTCTCACTCACCAATTTAACATTTAGTATTTTTTTATTTTTCGCGTGAAAGCATATTTCATTTTATGTTGAAAAAAAATAAATAAATAAATAAATAAATAAAAACACCTCGTAAAGTTTTTGGCAACAATTAAAGATTTAAATGGCTTTTATTAAGGCAATTACCAGTTTAATATTTTCATATTTTAATTAATTTTAAAAATCTAATTAAATTTCCGGTATAAATAGTAGCCTACGTTCTATTCCAGACTATTATCTATCTCTGTACCGATTTTCATCCAGATCCGTTTAGAAGTTGTGGCGTGATTGAGTAACAAACATCCATTCAAACTTTCGCATCTATAATATTAGTATAAATTTAATTCTGTTATAAAAATTAAAAGTTTACTTAAAATTATACAGACAATTTTCATACGCAACATTCCTTGAAACTTATCAATCTTGATCAAACTTTTCCAGCAACAAACTTATATTAACTTCGAAATACAACATTTGGTTCGCCTAAAATTATTCGTTTTTAAGTTACTCTAAGAGACACAGACAGAGATCAAACGTTAAAAAACTTGACTACGGTAAACAGGAAGCTTCAAAACGTGTAAATATACAACAAACAAGCGATGAATATTTAAATTAAAACATACATTATCTATCATATCTCTATGAGGAATTCATTTCAATTCCCGAACAGCTTTCCTGGAAATGGTAAAATATTATTAGTAAAGCACATCCACTAACAACAAACAACTAGTGTGTTGTAGCCACCACATGACTTTCTTCTATATTTTCCTATACAAATTTACTCAGTAAAAATAATTTATTAAAATTATTATTTAAAAAAATATCTTCCATGATAATGAAAACGATTTCCATATTAAAAAAGTAGTATACCACTCAAAAATTTTAAAAAGTCTAATTTATTTTCAATGTTACATTAAAAAAAAAAAAAAAAAAAAAAAAAAAAAAGATAACTTTTTTTTAAATTATTGCAGATCGGTGGTTCAACTATTCGTTTTAAAGGTATTGGCGAGCTCTTTTCAAGGATACCCATCATGGAAATTTACTCCCCTCAAGGGGGGATGCGAGGCTCCTACATACACAAAAAAATTTTCTCAGTTGACTATCACTATTACAAAAAATATACATTCGTTTCATTTGGTTTAGTGCAGTCTATAGATGTTAAAGTATTTACCTGCAATTTTCCCCATAGACGTAATGTATTTGAATACTTTTGTGTGTCCCTGTACACGAATCATTTGATTCATCTCAACTAAAAGCTTAGTGTAGCATCCCTATATGATACACATTTAGAATACAGAGTTTGGAATTTCTGCTACTATTTGTTCTAGAGCTATGCTGATAACAGACACACACACAGACCATTCGCTAAAAACATGAATTTCGTATTCAGAGGACCTCAGAACATGTAAATATAACAAAAACTCGCTTTCGAAAATTTGACCCTAAAACAATACTTTCTCTACCGTAAGGGTAAGAGAAAGTAAAAAGTAGGCAAACTCACAAAACAAACTGCAGAAAATATAGAGAAATTTAGTCACTATTATCTGCCACAATCAATATTTTTTCTTATAAAATCCTTAAACTATCACGCCATAAAACAACAGCAGTTTGTTTTGGACTATAAAGACAAGAGTATGCCTAACATAGAAATATTTTCTTATAATCACAATAAAAGAATTATGAGCTACACACTACTTTTATGATTTTATACTAGCCAATGTGCATTCCGCACTAAATCCGAAATGTGCTAGTGGAGCTTTAGATAAATTGATACATTATCTCACAGACTTTTCTCACTTCTATTCTGCACCTGGCAAAGATCCCATAGCAAAATAAGAAACTAAGATCATATTCGAACTGTATTCGAATCGTATTCAAACTTTTAGTTTTTCTTAAATGGCATCAAGATGCTGCGGTGAGATTAGGGGGAAAAAAATGGCAGAAAATAAGTGGTGAACGAATGTTTGTAACGAGCGGCCTCAAAAGCCAATCGGAAATGTTAATATTTAGAATGTGTATATATTTATATGTGATAATGTGTGTATTTGTAAATATATTTGTGCAGTTATTTATGCCTGGCAAAAATCTCATAGCAAAATAAGAAACTCCGTTATTAATAATTGGCCAAAAACGCATGCATGTAAAACAAAGCATGAAAAGTAACGAGAGCTGCCATGCTGTCACATTCTCACACGATGCTGCAACTTCCAAGAAAGAACGATAGATCAAAAACTGAGAGTATTCAAGAGTTGGTTAGTGGAGCTAAATTTCAAAATGGACGTTTTCTGCGTGTTTAGTTACAAAATAGAAAGGACATCATCTATGTGTTTAGCTATACTTTAAAAAAAAAAAAAAAAAAAAAAAAAACTACCTGTATCTTTAAACACTTGTGTTATTTAAGTATAAAAAATATATATAATGGTGAGCATTCCCACCATATAAATTCTAAAAAAAAAATAATTAAGCTTGATGGAATAATTTCATGCAACAGACGTTGGGAGAAGGGTTATAATTACTGTTGTTTTTCCATTACATTTATTTACAATTTTTCTTTACCTATTTTAAGATGATTTGATCTATTCGAATGCTTAGTTTATCTCTGTATCTATATACTCGTAGATGTAGATGTAGATATAGATAAATACTTTAAAATCTATATATATATAATCGTTCGTCCTGAGTTAGTGAGTGAATGAGTGATTCATCATCGTCCAGCCCAAACCCCTGGACTTAGAAACATGAAATTTTGTGACAATGTTCTTTCTGTAACGTAGACATCCACTAAGAAGCGATTTTATAAAATTCGCCTCCGAAGGGGGGGGGGGGGGAGGTAGGGCAAAACGGGATTTCGCAAAATCCTTCATATCTCAAACAAAAAAACAGACATCCGTAATTTTTTTTTGCTTTAAAACATAGCTAACACAAATACTTAAAAATCAATTTTTGGAATTTTAGAAATTTAGTCCCCAAAGGGAGGGGAGGAAGCAAAACGTTACCTATATTATATCTTCTATATAATATAGATATTTCTTCTACAATAAAGATTTTAAAATCATTTATTTTAATTAATTGTTGCCAAAGAAGTTTACGAGTTAATTTATTTTTCGACATATAATAAAACATAATTTCACGCGAATAATAATAATTAATATATATATATATATTAAATTTGCTCAGGCACATGACAAAATGACGTCATAATCAAAAGTAATTAATAACAAAACTAAAGCTAATTCAAATCTATCCGCGATTGTAATGAAATGTTCGCCCTCTGTTGGGCTAAGGTGAAATTAACAATACCACGGATAGCCTTCGTCGAGACGCCATTGCTTGCTGTATATTCGATGTTTAGTTTCACATATATTTATTGAATAAAAATGAATAAATCTGGTAAAAAAGATAACACATACTGCTGTGTGCCACAGTGTAACTCCAAAGGATCAAGAAATCCGGAAGTAAACTTCCATTTATTTCCAAATGACAAATTTAAAATTTCAGTTGCTTCGGCTAATGGAAGTAAAGAATATTTGAAACTAATATTTGTTCAGCTTGAGTTAAACATCTACTTCCGATCGAACTTTGAATAAACTGAAATATTTTCCCCAAAGTTAATCGATTTTCCATGATGTAATGGCGGAGAAATTATAGCACGAATATTAAGTAGTAACACAAATAGAACAATAATAAATACACGTGGCTATTATATTTACTAACAACAAAAGTTGGAAAAGCGCCATCTATCGATCATTAAAAACGCAGATATTAAAGAGCTTTATTTATTGATAATCCTGAGTGTTTTTTAACTTTTGATGCTGAAGTAGATTGGACAATTTTCTCGAAGGAACTGTTTTTTTTTTTTTTTTTTTTTTTTTTTTTTTTTGACAGCCACCTTAAGTCAAGTAGACCATAAAAAATAAAATAAAATAAAATAAATAATCTGGTGTGTCACTCACACGACTTTCTCTTACCCTGAAATTTAATACTATAAATACAGGTTGGAGATTAAGAGGTAAGATAACGAGTACTGTTATGTAAACCTATGTTAGACAATTCATATTAAGCTTCTGAAGAGTTTTATATGATAATTAGTTCTGTGTGAGGGGGGCTACCGCCCCCTCAAACCCCCGTTTCATTAATGCACCTACATTTATATAGAATTTAATTCGGTTATTAAAAAATATTTCTTTTTTTTTTTAAATAATTTATTAAAATTATTATTTAAAAAAATTATCTTTTATGATAAAGCAGACGATTTCCATATTAGAGAAGTAGTTTAACACAAAATATCCAAAAAAGTCCATTTTATTCTCAATATTAAAAAAAAAAGTACGATTTTTTTTTCTAAGTTTTTTTTTTCGTTAAAAGTAAAAAAAAATCGATAACTTTGTTGTAAATTATCGCAGATCGATGGTTCAACCATTCGTTTTAAAGGTATTTTCGAGCTCTTTTGAAAGATACCCATCATGAAAATTTACTCCCCTCGAGGGGGGACTTCCCCCCCCAGGGGGGAAGGCGAGGCTCCTACATACACAAAAAAATTTTCCTAGTTAACTGTCTCTATTACAAAAATTATATATTTGTTTCATTTGGTTTAGTGCAGTCTATAGACGTTAAACTCTATTTTCCTGCAATTTCCCCCATAGACGTAATGCATTAGAGTTCTCTTGATTGTCCCTGTACACGAACCATTTGCTTGATCTTAACGAAAAGCTTACTGTAGCATCCCTATATGATACACATTTAGAATACCAAGTTTGAACTTTCTGCCACAATTTTTTTTTTGAGATATGCTGATAACAGACAGACACACACACAGACACACACAGACACACACACAGACACACAGACTCACAGACACACAGACCATTTGCTAAAAACATGATTTTCGTATTCAGGGGACCTCAAAACGTGTAAATATAACAAAATCTCGCGTTCGAAAATTTGAGCCAAAAACAATACTTTCTCTACCTTATGGGTAAGAGAAAGTAAAAAGCAGAGAGTAAAAAGCAGGCAAGAGACAGAATTGGGACTCCAGAAACGACTGTGACGTGCGGGATTACCTCTACAGAAAATAGCGGGCACTTATATTTTGACAGATTTCAATGATTTTTAATTATTTATTTTTTACTTTTTTTTTTTTTTTTTATTATTAGTAATGATACGGTGTTTTGGGGATTCGTTTCAATATATTGACCAGCGAAATTTGACAATGAACTTATTTTATAAATAACTCGGAAGAATTTATTGGCCAACATGATCCGCCATCTATTTCAAAATGTGGCATTTTGAAAATATTATAAACCCGTATTAAAAACCCATTAAGGATTGATTAACTTTAAACTCAGTATATACATAGCAATATCAAGGTATCAAACAAATCTATTATTACTTTCTCTTACCCATAAGGTAGAGAAAGTAATGTTTTTGGGTCAAATTTTCGAACGCGAGATTTTGTTATATTTATACGTTTTGAGGTCCACTGAATACGAAAATCATGTTTTTAGAAAATGGTCTGTGTGTCTGTGTGTCTGTGTGTGTGTCTGTCTGTTATCAGCATATCTCAAGAACAAATAGTAGCAGACATTCCAAACTTGGTATTCTAAATGTGTATCATATATAGATGCGACAGTAAGCTTTTCGTTAAGATCAAGCAAATGGTTCGTGTACAGGGACAATCAAGAGAATTCTAATACATTACGTCTATGGGGGAAATTGCAGGTAAGTAGAGTTTAACGTCTATAGACTGCACTAAACCAAATGAACTGAATATATATTTTTTGTAATAGAGATAGTCAACTGGGAAAAAACTTTTGTGTATGTAGGAGCCTCACCTCCCCCCCCCTGGGGGGAAGTCCCCCCTCGAGGGGAGTAAATTTTCATGATGGGTATCTTTCAAAAGAGCTCGCCGATACCTTTAAAACGAATGGTTGAACCATCGATCTGCGATAATTTAAAACAAAGTTATCGATTTTTTTCACTTTTTTTTTTTTTTTTTTTTTTTTTTTTTAATATTGAGAATAAAATGGAATTTTTTTGGATATTTAGTGTTATATTACTTCTCTAATATGGAAATCGTCTGCATTATCATAAAAGATAATTTTTTTAAATAATAATTTTAATAAATTATTTTTTAAAAACAGAATTATTTTTTAATAACCGAATTAAATTTTATATAAATCTAGGTGCATTAATGAAACGGGGGGGAAGGTGAGGGGACGGTAGCCCCCCTCACACAGAATTAATTATCATATAAAACTCTTCCGAAGCTTAATTTGAATTGTTTAACATAGTTTTACATAACATCGTTTCTTACCTCTTAATCTCCAACCTGTATTTATAGTATTAAATTTCAGGGTAAGAGAAAGTCGTGTGAGTGACACACCAGATTATTTTTTTCTTTCATCTTGTTTAAAAATGATGGTCCCTTGAAAAATTTAAACTCACATTTAAAACGTATTTATGAACCGATTTGTTTGACTTGTTAGACGGAAGGCGGCCGCTCACCACTGTACAGTAGTTTGGAGCGATTTTAACCAACCTACCGGCAAATCCGCGATAATACGGGGAAATCCTAGCCCTCTACAAATTATGGTAGCCGATGAAGTGGTTTACCGTCCCCCCTCCCCCCGTAACTTATTACCAAAAAAAAAAAAAATTACATGAAAATAGATATAGCCCATAACCCCTATGATGGGCTATGTGCCTTAACTAAGTTCATTACTTCACTTTGTTCGCCATCTTGATTCAAAATTTTAATTTTATTTTAAAATGGAAGATTTTGTTTTATTGCGTCAGCTTTAATTAAATTATACCCTACCAATTTTTATTAATTTTACTGAATAAACATTTAATTAGTATTTTTTTTATTTATGTACTTCCCGCACACAGACTGGGCGTAGCTGTATGTGGTTCTTGTAAAAGTGTTCTGCACCGTCAATTGCTTGTTCGTGAGATTAGAGTAATGATATAACAAGAGATGGCATGTCTGGTAAAACATGAAGCCGAAATCGTAACTGTAGAAGCCATTAATTAACACAGTTATATGAGAAATTCTGCATTGTTATGGTGAAATTATGTAGAACAGATCATTCGAAACGAAAATCATTGCAGTTATAGGTCTCAAATCTATCAAATAAATGCCAAATAAATAAAATAACATCATACTAGCCAAAATTTCGGCAGACTCAATATGGTTCCTGTAGTAGCCTTGACTGTTATTGCGACAACCATCTTGAGTAGACAACAGTTAACTTAATTTGTCCTACATGAGGATACGTCGTATGACAACCTATTATAAGAATGGACGGAGCATTCCATTATTAAAGGAATATAAGTAAAGGTGGCAAAGATGGAAGACCTGACTACTGGAAAAAGGTTACCCTTTTTGGCATTTATCGCGTTATTGGCGATTTTTTGTTCTAAATATAAATATTTTTATTATTATTATTATTAAAAGATACAGCAAGCAAAACTTGTGTAAAGTACTACAGCTGCCGAAATTTATTTTTACCTTGTTATTTACACTTTCTAACAAAGTTCAAAACTGTTTATGAGTTCAGTTTGTCTTGACTGTCTATCTATACCCGCTTTAACTCCCATACATAATCATGGAATTTCTTGAAATTAATATATGGAGTAATATATTAACTAATTTAATTAAAAGAACTAAATTTGACAGTCATAAGCATTTTACCAAAATAATTACTTAAAAAGTACGAAATAATACAATATAAAATATCTTACCTTTGAAATATAATCCTCATTTTACATAACTTTTAATGCTTTTTAGAGTAGAGAACATCTAATCACTATTGCTTGCGATAAAATTTCTTTTAGATTCAAAACAATCCAACTTTAACTTTTAAAGGGAAATAGAAACTTTAAAAAGAACTTTAAGAAAAAAAGGAAAGATATCGTCTGCATCAAGAGAAAGCAGAGGTTAGAGCTTGGTGACAAAATTTCAGTGTTGGCCAGTTTGGCTTCCTGTAGTTCACTCAGTCACGTGACTTTTATGAGTGATCTTTGCCACTGAAAAAAGTTACTGTTGTCCCGTCCACTCTTACAATAGGTCTATGATGCCAACTCCTTTTATGTTATTTCTCCAAGGTCGCGAGCAGTTCATTGCGCTAACAGAGCGAGAAAATCACTCCCCCCCCCCCCCAATATAAAGTATCTAAATCAGGATAGTTTTTAGCTTACATTTGGCCCTTATTATACATAACTGCTTCGTCATATATATAAATTGCTTTTTCCTCAATTATTCCTCCTCCATTTAAAATATTACTTTCCTTTTATATATATATATATATATACTGTTTTAAACATCCTCTTCATCCATATAGTGCCAAGTCCGCTATAATGTTCTTAATTTTAATTACTTTAATTTGTCTATTTAACAGCGAAAGCAATCATTACAATCCTGAGCATAATGAAGACAGACCATACGATATCTCAGAGATCAGAGATTTAAAGTGCATGTTTTGGCAGAGAGACGAAGCGTAGTGCTCTGGTTAATATTTGCCATTTTGAGAGAAACTTAACTTGAACTTGTTTGAACTTGGTTAAAACAGGTAGGCAGCAGCCACTCATATATTACCAATTCCAAGGCTGTGAGAAAATAATTGTGATTTATAGTCCGCGCATTATAGTAGAAAACAAGAAAATAAAATCATGCATTAATTATAGATTATGGTATATAATAGACAGACAGATCATAACATATTTCAGGTATGTTAATGTGCATGTTAGGTAGAGAAACACCGTATAGTGCTCCGGCGAATATTTGCCATTTTGAGAAGCATTTAACTTAAACTGGTTTAAACTTGGTCAAATGAGGTTGACAGAAGCCATTCAGATATTTCCACTTCCAAGGCTGTGAGAAAAAAAATGCATTTTACAGTCTGCGTATTATAATAGAAAACAAGAGAAAAAAAATCACGCTTCAATTATAGATTATGAAACACATTTCCATATTTGTAGAGATAGAAATAATCATTGTGAGCAGAGTTGCTAAAATCAGTAATATAAAGATTTAGACTTTAGTTACAGACATTACGCTTTCGTACACCGAAAATTCATTCATTACTCTTAAATTATAAAACATTTCCCCGTTTCTGTAAAGAGAGAAACACCACTGAAAGAGCAAAACTACTAAAATCTGTTGGAGATTGGTTTTGATTTTTGTTTCAAGTTGCATTTATTTTTATTTCGATTTAACAATTGGGAAATTTACTGTGAAGAATACTTAATTATAAAGATCTAAGCTTCCTGTGCTAACGCTTGAAACTAACGCCACAACTACAAAGACGTGTTAGTTTCAAGAAAATAATTTTTTCTCTTTGGTTTGGAGGAATGAATAAAATAATAGTGAAAAGAGATGATTTAGCTGGGGGAAATTACGTCACAATTCCAACAATGTATCAAGAAAAAATAAGTTTTATCCGTGATTTAAATAATCTAAAATAAATATAAATGATAATTAGAAAGGAATAGATGTAATGCTATGTAAGGACTGCTACTTGACGATCTGGTGGTTGTTTTACCTGACCCGACTAGAAATCGCCAAATTATGGTTACTGTTACTGTTACTTATGCCACTCGGAAATTCCGAGCCCCGGTAGTGGAACTAACCGGGTTTAAGGCAGGGGGGGGTGCGTCATTCCGTTTAACAGAGGAGCGCCCATTATAGGGAGGAAGTACGTCTTAGCTCCAGAAGCTGGCGATAGATGGCAGCACCAGCAAGAACTCGAATTTTGATCCGGGACAAGGCTGAGTTTAAACCCATGTTCCGGTACCCTCAGAGGTATAATTTTTGATGGGAACTTGGAGGACTTTGCGACCATGACGGATTTAACGTGCACCAGTCGCCATTAGCGTACACGGCGGTATTCGGCCGGCTGAACCCGCAATCTTTCGACCGATGAGGACCGAACCCGCAATCTTTCGATCACGAACTCGCTGCTCTTACCGATCAGGCTACCGCGGCCGCCAAACTATGGTGAAAACACTAAGCTAAATTAAAGGGGAAGAAAAAAAAAACTAAAAATATACATAAAATAATTATAATAAATAATAAAATAATAATAATATTTGGAAATATCTACCGTTAAATGATCGAAGTTCGATTAGTCATCTAAGAATTACAGAACTTTTAAACAATCTATTCCAACATTTTTAAACAATTAAAAAGTTAAAATGAATAATCACCTTAAATTTTTCATGAACATATATTTATATTCATATGAATATATATATATATATATGTAAAAAAAAAAAAGAAAAAAAAATCATACAATATATACATAAACAAAATTTACAATCTCGTTGAGAGCATATAACTTCATCAGGAACCATTTCTAAAAATAAGCATTATGATCTTTTTATTATGTTAT
Source organism: Salticus scenicus (assembly GCA_963930645.1). Taxonomy (NCBI): domain Eukaryota; kingdom Metazoa; phylum Arthropoda; class Arachnida; order Araneae; family Salticidae; genus Salticus; species Salticus scenicus. The sequence goes on along the minus strand of OZ005661.1, from coordinate 65,161,486 downwards.
CCCAAGCGCAGATATCATATTTTTCTAACTGGAACGTCTCCAAATAGGATCATTCCATCAGTGCAAATACGCTGTCTATTAAATAAATATTTTCTCGTAAAGCAAAGAGCAATTTACCAAAGTAAGTCGAAGTATTTTAACGAATAGTTGAAGCAATATAGATAAACAAAACAACAAAAAAAAACCTCTTAAGTGGTTAATTATTACACTTTCCCAACACTTTTTTTTTTTTTTAGTTTTGGGGAAAACGTTTACTTAAAAAATTCTGTTTTAAAAGTTCTGTAGAATATTTAACAATTTCAGAAATTTTATAGCGTAATTTGAGTTCATGTGTAAAATTTTAACAAAAATTAGGTATAATTCGAAATTACTTAGTTTTTAAAACCTTCATTTATTTTACTTAATACGTTAAAATAAATAAAATGAATAAATGACAAAAACGACTGCTTTGTGACCTCTTTATCTTCATATTCTAATAATGTTGACGAAAAGAAAAAGTTAAATCTAACGTCAAAATATTATTTATTATTTTATTACATGTTTAACTTTTCTAAATTCTTCAAGACTGCACATTAGTCAAATTCACTCTTTCTTCCTTACCATATTACCCCAAGGGAGGGATTTATTGTAACCATATACTATAATGATATTTCATTCAAAAATTAATGTTTTCAAATTCTGTTTCTTTTTTTTTTTTTTTTAATTCCACTTTTTGAACATGCCATCTTTTACTTGATGTGCATTTAAAGAACAAAAAAGTGAATATATTATTTCATTAAATATAAACTCAGTGCTCTAAATTTTAATCTTGAAAAGAGTTTATTATTATTATTATTATTATTATTATTATTATTATTATTATTATTATTATTACTATTTATTTAGATAAAAATCAGTATATTAGAAGAGTCATTTTCAAAAAACAAAATTTGAAAAACTTCATTTTCAAAGTCTATACTTTTCTAGATGGTGAAACAATATTCTAAATATTATTAATATTCTGAATCCTTTGTATTGCGAGAAATTATCACTCGATTTCCTAGAGTTGTGTCATAAACCAAGACTATAGTTGCTAAAACCCGCCTCTTGTATTCACATTTATTTGCAGACACTTTTAAATAAGTTTGCCCTCGAAAGTATAGTTTAAACGCTGTAGAATTCTAATAGAAGTTTCTAGAACTCGCTTTCCAAGGGAATTAGAATTTATAAGGATGACATGGGACTATTTTTACTAGAGACACAATCTAGATTCTAGATGTCAGTTACAGAATTTTTTCTCAGTGCGTAATCTGAGTTCATGTTCTAAATCCTTCAAAGCTGCACATTAGTCAAATTCACTCTTTCTTTCTTACCATATACCCTAAGAGAGAGATTTATTGTAACCTTATACTATATTGATATTTCATTCAAAAATTAATCTTTTCAAATTCTGTTTCTTTTCTTTCTTAATTCCACTCTTTAAACATGTCACGTTTTACTTGATGTGCATTTAAAGAATAAAAAAATAAATATTTTGTTTCATTAAATATAATCTCAGTGCTCTAAATTTCAACCTTTTTATTATTATTATTTTTATTATTATTATTACACATTTAGATAAAAAACAGTATATTAGAAGAGTAATATTTAAAAAGCAAAATTCGAAAAACTTCATTTTCAAATGAGATATCCTTAAAATAAGAAGCAACAAAAATTCCATAGAATAACATGGAAAGGAAGAAAAGGGGAATCTGACTAATGTGCAGCCTTTAGTTTTGTGGCTTAAAATTGTCCTAATTTATTGCATAAAGTTATATATAAAACGTAAAACTATTAACCCTTTAACTGCTAATCTTGCGATTTGCAAGGGCAAAGTAAATGTAGCAAAGTTTGCTCTTCCACTCGATATCCGCGGTCATACGACAGCACGCTATAATACTCTTTCTAAAGTAATTATCGATCGTTATATAACCTTCGATTATGTGTCGAATTATAATTGTTTTATTCGACTATAATCGTTATATAGTTGAATAATATATAATATTATAATGTTATAAAATGATAATTTATAAAAAATTAAATCGATTATAATCGTTATATAATCGAGGATTATATGCATAAAGTTCGATCCTTGCAGATATAAATTATTTCTGTAAATTTGAACTTTTACTCTTTTTAACCCAATGAGACTTTTAAGTCCGGTCAATAGATGAAGTGTAAAAAGGAAAAAAAATCCTTGTTACAAAGATGTGCTACATAATTAAACTTCCAAATTTGTGTAAATTCCAAATATATAATAAATAATATTATAGTTTTAAAAAATTAAAGAACACGCTTTTATAGAAATGTGAACTAAAAAGCACAAAATATCTATCTTAGTATTAAAATGCAGGGTAAAAGAAAATCGTGTGAGTGACACACCATAATATTTACATACATTTAAATCTTTAATTAAAATAATTTAGAATTAAACAAACTCCCCTGACTAGGCTCGAACGCTAGACCTTTAGGTTCGTAGTGCGGAGCTTTACCTCACAGCCACGGCGTTCACGTAGGGAAAGTCTTTTTTTACAATATAGATTTTTTGTTTGCTCCCAGAACGGTTACAAACATACAAACATACATACAAACATACATACAGGTGAAGCTAATAAAAGCGTGTTAAAAATACGCAATTTTTGAAACGATTTCTTTCTTTTTTTTTTTTTTTTTTTTTTTTTTTTTAAGAACAATTAAAGGGATAAAAATAGCTACAAGTATGAAAGATATGAGTAAAAGATGTAAAAAAAAATTATTATGGCTTTTATTTATTTATTTATTTAATTTTAATAATAAGTCTTTATTTCTTATGGTGATTACAACCTTCTTCTACAAATGAGAACGAAATTCTTAATAAATAAGAGAGAGAGAGAGAGAGAGAGAAAGGTATTTTCCAACAAAAAGATATATACAAAAATTAGGCTGCAGATCAGTTAGATTCACACTATAAATATAGCTATCATTCTGTTTAAATAGGAGCAGAGACATAATTTTTACTTAATATAAGTTTATTCTGATGTAAATAAGCCTCAGTTGGGTACAATATTAAATGGGAGAGTTATTTACAGATACAGCTATATGATTAATTTTTTTAATCATGTCATATATCATATCTGTACTGATAAGTATAAAGGATTCAAGTCCATATTCTTCATTTTTCAGGAGACGAAAAATAAAGTTAAACTAACTAAAAACAAAGCAGAAGAATCGATTAGGAAAGAGGGATTATGTTGATTTATACCCTTTATACCGTTCAGTGATTGTCAACCTTCATTTAATAAAGGGAAAAATTTGAATTAAATATTTTATACAAAGATTAATGCTAAATTTCTGACTTGAATCTTGTTTTACCAATGGATTTTCTCAAAGACTAAATGACATGGATTTAAATCCTTTATACCAATCGATAGAGAATTTTTTTCTGGGTATGACTATGTACTTAACTCAAAATCGACATTTTTGGACTTAAATCCTTTATACTTATCAGTACAGATATTGTCTCTGTGGAAATGAAAATAAGAATTTTCAAAACCAAAAATTTTTAGGTTCAATTCTATTTATTGAAAAATTTGGTAAACTATATATATATATATTTAATTATTATTATTATTATTGTTACAACTGTATATTGCGAAAAAAGTCTAAGGATATTCCTCTTATTATTTGCATTTGTATTCCATCTATATAATATTTTTCTAACGTGGACCAGTTCCGATTATATTTTGTTAAAACGATACGATAATAATGTAATTAATAAAAAACGCCAGGATAAAAAATAATATTAATAAATGGATAATATTTAAGCACGCAGACTCAGCTGAATGAGATAATAAGAAAAAATGACGTCATTTGTCTGATGAGATTATTTTATGGAAAAATGTATTATTAAAAGTTGCATCTTCAGAATCTTTCCAAGCGCCGTTTTAAACATAACAATATTTTAAAGACAGAATATGAATTATTATCATAAATTGACATAACACAATCATGAAAAGTCTAATCAAAATAGGAATTATTATTATTATTATTTAATAGAAAACTGTGCCAAAATAAATAAATAAAAAGTTATCACCAACATGGCGAGATAAATTTAAAAGTCGTCATGGGGGTCCTATACCAGAACTGTACTGCTGCAGAAGTGGGAAAATGGGTTGTCAAGCACGAATTTTATTTTTAAATCTTTCGTTGAATGATTTTGGTTTCACTGTTACACAATGATAATTTAGTTCTAATAATAATTTGGCTACGTGTAAAGTAAAATTTTAATTTGATGCTGAAATTGGTATAATATTTTTTAATTCCAAATTTTAAAGGTAAATAAGAAAAGAAATAAAAGTGCAGAAATTTCACAAGGGTTTGCTAGTACTATATATTTCTTGAAATAAATTAAATAATGTATCTTAAAAAATAAATAAATAAATAAAATAGTAATAAAATAAAATAAATTAAGACAAAAATAATATCATTATTATTTACTTTTTGATTTAATATACATTTCAACCTAAAAATTATTAAAATTTTATCACTAAATAACAAACATTTTCGTGCAACTTATTATTAAATTCATTTCCGTCATTCAATCTCGATTTATATTTATCATTAACTAACTTGCAACATCAACCCATGCATTGACTTTCACTCCACAGAAAAAAAAAAAAAAAAAAAAAAAAAAAAGCTAAATATCTTATGAAACGTTGACCACACATATAGAAGTTTTCTATTAGCGAAAGCACACCTACAGTCACCTAAAAAATTCAGAGATGTAATATCCACACACCGTAGAACTCTTTCCCAGATTATGGGTTCAACGAATGTGACACCCGCTGCGAAGTAAAGTATTCATGTCGATCGCCATAGTGATGTCCTGTCCAACTTTTCATATCGAAACGGGAATAAATAAAGAAAATGTTTTTCGCCAGAGTAACGATAACTCGAGGGAAAATGTGACATAAATAAAGGATGGGGCTTTAATTCCGGAATGGATGATAATGAATTCTTAATAGAATAATAATAAATAAAAAGACTATAAAATTATGATTGTTATTAAATTAATGTAATGATTTCACTGTAATATATAAGTAATACAACAATGTAATAAATAGAGTTTAACAAATTTTTCACTGAATAAATAAAGAATGATTATGAAATGTATTAACATAATTAATACGCAAATAACGTTAGATTATATTCATATAACATAGAATATAATCATACGTTTTTCTCTATATTTACTTTCCGAACACTATAGTGAGGAAAGTATTATAATCATGTCAAAAATCCGAATTTGAGATTTTGATGTTTCTATACGTTTCGAGGTCCCCCGAGTCCGTTTCCACTATTTTTACGATGATGTATGTATGTGTGTGTGTGTATGTATGTGTGTATGTATGTGTGTATATATATGTGTGTATGTATGTGTGTATGTCTGTGAGTAAACACGCTAGCGTTTAAACGCTTTGTTCGAATAAGTTGAAAGTTGGTACGTGTATTGTAAGTCACCGTAGTACGAACCCTAGAGATTTTGGTGAATCTAGCGCTTATAGTTTTTTTTACAGGGACACCAGGAAAAATTCTTTATGATTATGGCCTATGGGGCCAAATTTTTAAAAGTGTGATAGCGTCTAAACGCCTTATTAATCTGAGCAAAAAATTTGTACACATATTATAGGTCACAGTTGCACCAACTGCACTGTTAAAAATTTCAACAAAAAACTCTGTGTAATCTATTATCTTAAGTCTTACGTAAAATTACAGAGAAAAATAAACGGAGATGTTAAAAAACTTACTTTATACGCTCATTTTAATAACTAATATTAATTTAATTAATTATTGGTGAGAATACATTTCGGACTTGGAATGCTTTTTCTGAAGTATAAACAGTCATTTTTAATTTTATTTAAATTATTAAATGATAAAGTTACGTAAAAATACAGACTAAAGATTGAGAATCTTGATTATTCACTTTTAACTAAGAATTACTGTAAATTTACAGAGACCCTGGATAAATATTTACATTAAATTTACAGAAATTTTTAACAGTGTGTATAGATTTTTGTGAATTTAGCACTTACAGTTTTTTTACAGGGACACTAAGAAAAATTTTTTATCATTAAGGCCTATGGGACCAAATTTTTTAAAGTGCGATAGCATCTAAACATTTTAATTCAAATGAGGTGAAAATTTATATGAATATTATAAATTACTGTTGCACTAACTATTAGCATTTTGGTGAATCTAGCATTTATAGGTTTTTACAGGGACACAACGAAAAATTCTTTATCATTATGATCTTATGGGCTCAAAGTTCAGTAGCGTTAAAAAAAACATCGTGTAATATGAGGAGAAAAATACTCTAACACTCTATTATGGTTTTCTCTCTTTTGTTTGTTTAACAACTCCTCTTTCTTTACTTTATCTACAAAACTGTTAATTACTCAATGTTCGTAAAGTCGATTGGAGTCACTTCAGATTTTTTTTTTTTTTTTTTAAGTCAGAGAAAAAAATTTCAAAGTATTTCATGGTAACAGCTTATGCTAATTTATTTTTTAATTATATCTAACATATTTGAAATAACTGTAAAGAAATAAAAAAAAAAAAAAATTGTAATAAATAACTTTATGCAATCTATATTAATAAAATCAGACTTTTGTCTGTAAATTTGTCAGAATAAAAAAATTTTGCGATATCTTCACGTTTCACACACCATGAAATCCAAAAGTGACTTCAGAAAATTTTCTCTGTGTGTGTCATGATGTCTGTGTGTCTGTAACGCTATTTTTGCCCGCGTATCACCTGAGAACGGCTGTACGGCATTCATCGACGCTTGGCAGACACTTAGATCTTTACCCAACTTAAAATTATATCTGTCAACATTTTCGAAATTCCGCTCCGGGGGGGGGGAGGGGTAAAAGTCAAAAACATCTTTGTAAGCATAACTCTGCTTCAAATTTCATCACGGTAAAGGAATTGCACATGGGGAGACTACACATGAGTACAAATAAAACTTTATCTGCGATTTGGGAATTTTCGATTTGTAAAGGGAAAATGGGGGGAAATTTTGCAAATTTCGGATTTTTAAGTAGAACCTACCAAAATGGAATAAAGATGTTGAAAAAAAGTATACAACTTTCTTACAAAATTTCCAAAAACACATTTTTGTATTTTTGTGTTTTGCGATTTTTTTCTTTTTTTTCTTTTTCGGGGGAAGGGGGGGCAGTGATTTAGCGAGGGGGAAAAATCGAAACACCTTTTTTTGCGCTAAATTTGTCCTGAGAAATCTATGGGAGGTGCGTTCAGGTAAGAGAAAGTAAAAATATTTCATTGATTATATGTTTATTCATTTATATATAGCCATTTGTATACGTCCACACTTGTACGTATCCATATCGCTACAAGATCATTCAATAGTGACGAGCGTAACGTTTTCAATAAATTAAGACAATTATCTCTACAAATAAAGTAAAAAGTTTGCCGGCGGAACACATCTGGGCGAACCACTCCTATTTTTGATTGGTCTAGATTTAACTACTTTGATGATAAAAGTCGGCCATTTTTTTTTTTTTTTTTTTCAGTAAAAACTGATGAATTTTTTTTAAAAGATACTGCATAGATATTATACTTTTTTAAAAGAGCTCTAAAAACTGTTCATTTTTTGTGAGGACACTATATACATCAAGTTATTACATTTAAAGATATTACATTGCAAAGTTTCACAACGCGATATCATTCGATTGATTTTATCTTCAAATAAGAGTCTAATATTAAACAAAAAACAGTCTAATATTAAAGAATAATGAATAACTTTTTAAAAATTATCAGTTTTAAAGTTCTAAGAGCTGCAATTTTTAAATTACAGCAAACTTATGTCCCATACATAATCCATTAAATTTGTAAACTTTTGTTGATTCATTCTTGAGAATCATTCACATAAGACAATAGAGCATTGTTACAAGACGAGTGCAAAACGGAAGAAATATTTTATTTCATTTAATTTATAATATGTTACTTTGACTTTTTGACTTAAAAAGGAATTTTTAATTTTGTTACAAAGCCCAAAATGCGATATAAACAATAAATAGTGATTCAATTCTTTTGAAAATTCCTTTAAATTTAGTGATCAGCGAAGCGGGCGTAGCCTGGTAGTTTTATATATAATGATATTAAAGCTGCATATTGAAATTTTCTTCCTTTCTCGAAATAGTATAGTATTCTCAGAAATCTGGAAAAATACATAGAATATTAAACTGTGGAATGAGATTATGCATTGTTGGATTGTGAGATTACTTTACAGATACACAATTTAATATTCAGAACACTTATTACATTTTATGAACATTACTAAAAAAAAACTTTTCAAATGCAGATTATCATGTGAATATATATATAAAATAATTCACCTTAACATATTAATAATATTGCGTTTGCTCCTTCATGGACGACCCCACAGCTATTTAAAATGAAGTTTTTTGGTAAAACTGTTTAATAATATATCGGTGTATATAATTTCAGAGAGGGGAATTTCATAGGCGGGAAATATATATATATGTATATATATATTCGACAAACAATTTACTAAGTATGTTTTATCTGATAACGATGAAACAGATTTTTTAATCTCTAAAGGACATGGTTTCATTTTGTAATTACCTGCCGTCATATTATTTTGACTAACATCTTTATCGCGTGTTCCACCTAAATAAAATGGTTTTAAAACACCAGAATTTTTCATTACCGTTTAGGCTTTTAGTTGGAAATATATTGTTATTGTGTGAAATGAAATGTAATTTACACAAATGATTCGGAAAAAATTGTTACGTATAAAGCTTTTTTGAATGATTAAAAAGATTTTTCTTCTTTCCGAACATATACTATGTAAGAAAAGCATTATAATCATGAAAAAGTCGACTGTGAGGTTTTGGTGTATTTGTACGTTTTAAGATCCGCTGATTTCATTTCAGCAATTTTTACAGTGATTCGTATAGATGTGTATGTATGTGAGTAGTTAAGTGTTTGAAGACTAATAGGACACTCATCTCAGGTTACACTGTTTCCAGTCAGACTGTGGTTTTGCTGATTCCAGACAGAGTGTGGTTGGAGTGGCTAGAACCACAGTGTAGCTGAAAACACAGTGTGGATGGAACTAGTGAATACCTTACAAGTATTGGATGTTTTTCTCTGTTTGCAAGTAGTTGATACATAAGTAGTAAGTGTTTGAAGACTAATAGGACACTCATCTCAGGTTACACTGTTTCCAGTCAGACTGTAATTTCGCTGTTTCCAGACAGAGTGTGGTTGGAGTGGCTGGAACCACAGTGTAGCTGAAAACGCAGTGTGGATGGAACTAGTGAATACCTTACAAGTATTGGATGTTTTTCTCTGTTTGCAAGTAGTTGATACATAAGTAGTAAGTGTTTGAAGACTAATAGGACACTCATCTCAGGTTACGCGGTTTCCAGACAGACTGTGGTTTCGCTGTTTCCAGACAGAGTGCGGTTCGAGTGGCTGGAACCACAGTGTAGCTGAAAACACAGTGTGGATGGAACTAGTGAATATCTTACAAGTATTAGATGTTTTTCTCTGTTTGCAAGTAATTGATACATAAGTAGTAAGTGTTTAAAGACTAATAGGACACTCATCTCAGGTTACGCTGTTTCCAGACAGACTGTGGTTTCGCTGTTTCCAGACAGAGTGTGGTTGGAGTGGCTGGAACCACAGTGTAGCTGAAAACGCAGTGTGGATGGAACTAGTGAATACCTTACAAGTATTGGATGTTTTTCTCTGTTTACAAGTAGTTGATACATATTTCTGTTTATACTGTTTGAAACCAAAGTGTGACTGGAACCACTTCATGGATGGAACCCCCCATGATGTGATTTTTATGTAGAGGATGACACATAAGCTTTTTTTTTTGTACAGTTTTTCTTTTGCCTGCGATTATCAAACACTTTATTCGAGTTATGTGGATACAACCAAAAGTGATTGTGAATGGGTGTGCTTTTTTTCAATTTTTGCATTATTTACTTTTAAACGAATAAACAGAAAGATGGCGCGAAATATTTTTTCTTTTTACATTTTATTTTATATCGGTATTGTACAAAAATATGTTTTTACTTCCTTATACAAAGTATAAGAAAGTATAGTAATCCCGATTTACGAAATGGATTTTGTATTTCACATTGCTCAAAAACGAATGATCGCTGAATGTTGCTAATTTATACGTGTGACTTTCATGATGTCTAGTTGCACACCTGCAAGTGTCATCTTAGCAGGAGCTCTCGTTTTAGAGATATAAGGGATTTTACACGATTTTTCGTGACGTCTGTATGTGTGTGTGTGTGTGTCTCTGTGTGGGTATGTCGCATAACTCAAAAACGGTTGGACGTAGAAAGTTGCGAATTGGTACATAGGTTTTTTATAACATCTAGTTGTGCACCTCCCGTTTTGGACTTTCTATGATTTTCCGTTTTGGAGATATTTAGGAAAATTAGGTTCATAATGACAAAAATTTGGCCATAATGTATCAAAAAACGGTAATAACTCAAAAACGGTTTAGACAAATCTTGCAATTTAGCTGACTTTCCGATTAGCTAGACATTTGAAACTTTCAGAAAAGCCCAGAACACGTTGACAATGCATTTTTTTAATATTTTTAGCCAACTGTTTCCGATACCTGCTGCCTTCAGCAGCGTTTATGCGATTCAACAGAAAATTTATTTAACTAACTTCCCGACTAGCTAGACATTTGAAACTTTCAGATTAGATCAGAACACGGTGAAAATGCATTTTTTAAATACTTTTAGCCAACTGTATAGGGTCCCTGCTGCCTTCGGCAGCGTTACCAGTTCAAATCTTGGAATCGATTTGTAACTAACTTCCCGACTAGCTAGACATTTAAAACTTCCGGAAAAGCTCAAAATACGGTGACAATGCATTTTTAAAATATTTTTGGCCAATTGTTTCGGGTCACTGCTGCCTTCGGCAGCGTTTACATGGTTCAATAGAAAATTTATTTAACTAACTTCCCGACTAGCTAGACATTTGAAACATTCAGAATAGTTCAGAACACGGTGAATATGCATCTTTTTAATACTTTTAGCCAACTGTTTCAGGTCCCTGCTGCCTTCGGCAGCGTTTATATGGTCCAACAAAAAAATTATTTAACTAACTTCCCGACTAGGTAGACATTTGAAACTTTCAGAATAGTTCAGAACATGGTAAAATTCCTTTTTTTAATACTTTTAGCTACTTTTTTCGGGTTCCTGCTGCCTTCATCAGCGTTACCAGTACAAATCTTGCAATCGGTTTTTAGCTAACTTTCAGAAAAGCTCAGAACACGGTGATAATTCATTTTTAAAAAATATTTTTAGCCAACTGTTTCGGGTCCAATGTCAATGTTTTTTAACATTATGTATATTTCTAAAAGTGTATAAGGAAGTCATGTGGTGCCCACATCAGATTTTTTTAATTAAAGCATCCTTCCACCTGTTTAGTTGTAGGACCGACTCAGGTGGGCAAATCCTTTCTTGTTCGTCAAATGATTAGACGGAATATTTATGGTTCTAAAATAAAACGAGTGAAATGGTGCTATCTGTATCCACCTAAATGAATGCATGAAGAATCCGATATAGAAGTCGTATGTGGTTTGTCTAGCACATTAGAAACTGATGATCTGATATTATCAGATGATCACATGCATCGATTAAATGAAAAAATTGCGGAGATATTTACAGTTGTTTCTCATCAGTGTAATATTAGTGTTATTTTACTATTGCAAAATTTGTTTCCACGAGTTTCTGAAATGCGAGATATTAGTTTAAATTCTCATTATATTATTTTATTTAAAAATTCTAGAGATATGGCTCAGTTTCATTATTTCGGACGTCAGTTATGTCCAGAAAATACTAAATACTTTCTCGATGCTTATATAAAAGCAACAAAAAATCAATCTTCATATTTAGTTGTTGATTTGCATCCTCAGACAAAGGAAGAATACCGTTTACGCGGAAGTCTTTTTCCTACAACCGAAGGGATTTATTGGTTATATTTGCCAAAATGAAAAATTAAAAAAAGAAAAATCATTATTGTCTATATTTGTTGGCGAGAGCACCACCATTACAAAAGCGAGCTCTTTTACGAACCGCAAGTAATTCTCAAGTATCTGCAATGTGTGAAATTTGTTTGAATATTTTGGCGGGGCATCTACCGGTAAATATAAAAAGGCTCTCTCAAATTTACCTCTCAAAAATTATATTTGCAATAGTGTTTCACACATTTGCATGATTCTTCTAAACTAATAAGTGAAATAAATATACATAAACATGGTTAAAACAAGCGACAAAAAAATGTGGTTAATTGGTTGGCACTTGCAAGGGACACACAACTTTCGGAGGATACTTTAAGAGCTTTGCAAAATGCTTTAGACTAGACCGCCGTGTCAAAATATCAAAAAATAAGCGAACCATTTATGTTAGAATTTAAACATAAAATTGATTGGGTTAAGATTTGTGAGTATCAGACTCTTTCGGAGGCTTTTATGAGAGCTAATGCCGACAAAATCGTATGGGAAAAAGTATCTCAGCATCAAATTCTGAAGGAACCATTCATATTAGAATTTCGAGATCGGGTGGACTGGGATAAAATTTCCCAGTGTCAAAAGTTTTCCGCACGATTCATACATGAATAGTATTATCTTTTGAATATGAAATTCGTGAGTAGATACCAATAGTTGGACATGTGCGCTATAGTAGAACCGAAAGATAAATTAGACATGTCTTTGGTATTTCGATATCAAGAACTTAGTGAATCTTTTGTGTTGGAACACATAAAAGATATTGAAAGAGAAGATATTTGCGATGCATTAGTATTAAATAACAACATATCTACAACGGTTATAAATACAGTCTACAGACGTTGTTGCATTATTTAAGAGAAATTTGTCAGAAGGTACCACGCATCTGAAGAATGTCGACTGATAATTTAAAAATTCTTAATAGCAGAAACTTCATTTGCATCATTTTGACGTCAATAATTTTATTGACTGTTGTAATGGAACTTTTTGTCAAAATTGATAAAATCGTTCAACATATATTTGAAGTGAATATCACAAACACGTCATGTACAAAATCTGTACACATAGGTCGAAAACTTTTCTTTCACGATTGTCTAAAAAAAATAATGACACAATCTACGATTTAAGATATTTTTGGTCGAATAAAGATAAAACACTATATGCGAGTATTATTGGTATACAAATGCCTGTCACACAATATAGAAAACTCTGTAAAATTTGTACAAATGAAATAATGTAACATCTTATAACAACTCAAGTGTTTTCTAATATATATATATATATATATATATATATATTTATATACCGGGTAATTCAAAATAGCTGTTACAGCGATTATCTCGTAAACTAAGAAAGATAGAAACATACTTTCAACTACAAAATTAGAGTAAATTAAGAGTAGAATTCAAATATGGCATTTTTTTGTACAAGGGGCTGTATACATATTAAATACGAAATTTAATTTTTATACGGCCCCTCCTATCATGTGACTTATTTTTAGAAAATTATTCTCCCCGCTCTGACAAGCAAAATAAAAAAAAATCATCTCTCTAAGTCAAAATCTTGCTCAGTTATTGTAATTTGAAAATGATGACTTACACCACTTTCTTTTCAATTTTGGCATCTATTTTTCGACGCCAACGGGCCCACTTTAGGGGGTTATCTATGAGATGAAAAAAATTAAAAAAAGATCCTTTATTTTAAAATAGCAACTAAAATCATTCAAACACGTGAAATCAACAGTTTTAAGAACTTAATGCAAATTTACATTATTTCGTATTGTTAAAAAATTTAATAGTTAAATTTCTTAGGGGTCACCTGCAAATTAAAACACCTTAAGCGAGGAAAAAAATTAAAAGTCTAGCAAAACCATGTGAAATTTTCACGCTTTATTTTTACCACTTTCCATCATGGTTGAAAAATTTAATGACTTCGGCTCTTTAACAATTCCAGCCAGGTTGAAAAGTGTTAACAACTTCGATTTGTCTGTCTGTCCATTCGTCTTTCTGTGTGTCCGCACTCTAACTTTCGTGAATATTCATAGTTTCCTGAAACTGATATATGTTACTTAAGTTCACTATCGGATGTTCCTTATTGAAAATGGAGTGAATACCTCTGCTAGCTTGTGCACAGGGACACCCGAAAGTATTCCAAAGCATTGTGTTCTATGAGAGGTATTTTTATAAATCATATTTTAATACCTTTAATTTATGCATATATTAATAAAACTGAAATACGTTATTAAAGTTTTCTATCGGATATTTTCTATAGAAAATGGAGTAAACACCATCACTGGTTTGTATACAGGGACACTCGAAAGTATTCCAAAGCATTGCTTTCTATGTGAAGATATTTCTATAAACCAAATTTTAATTACTTTGCATAAACCTTAATGAAATTGAAATATGTTATTCATATGCACAAAAGAATGCTTTCTATAGTATACAGTACGATTAGCATTAGATTTACAGGGCACACAAAAATATTCAGTTACTTTAAGGGTTATTATTGGACATTTTCTGGAATTGCCTTTTCATTTACATTAAACATTTTTTAACAATATTTAACTGTGAATAGGATTTCAAGTTCCATATTTATTTGTCTGACTGTCCATCTGTCCGTCTGCCCGCCCCCAGCGTCTGTAAATATTTTCAGAAATTTTCAGAAATGATATATGCTATTCAGGTTTACTATATGATATTCCCTATTCAAAATGGCATTAATTAATTCTCTACAATTGGTTTATGTACAGGAACGCACCAAAAATGCCAATGTATTGCGTTTTGGGACAGACATTCTTATAAATTACATTTAAATAACTTTATACTGTAAAAATCATAAGGAAATTCATATTTATTGTTAATATTCTAAATGTTTTGTATAGAATATGATATCGTATAGATGTATAATTCTATGTCAGGTGGGTTACCGCCACTCAACCCCCGTATAATTATAGTGCCTATACTTATCAAAACAAAAATCAAGTCCTTGATCAAAAAATCAATTTCCTTGAAACTTGCAAACCTTGATCAAATCTTCAAGTGGCAACTAGATATGGAATCCGAAGTACCAAATTCGCATTTCCTGTAGTTATTACTTTCTCATACCCATAAGTTAGAGAAAGTATTGTTTTAGGGCCAAATTTTCGAAAGTGGGTTTTTGTTATATTTACACGTTTTGAGGTCCTCTGAATATGAAGATTGTGTTTTTAGCGGTTGGTCTGTGTGTGTGTCTGTCTGTTATCAGCATATCTAAAGAACAAATAGCCTCAGATATTCAAACTTGGTATTCTAAATATGTATCATATAGGGACGCTACACTAAGCTTTTCATTGAGATGAAACAAATGGTTCGTGTACAGGGACACTCAAGAATATTCAAATACATTACGTCTATGGGGGGAAATTGCAGGTAAGTAGAGTTTAACAACTATAGACTGCACTAAACCAAATGAAATTAATATATATTTTTTATATGCATAAAAACATGCCTCATGTAGAATATGGCAGGGAACTCATTCACTGTTCATTTACAGGGCTACACAAAATAACTAGATTATAATGGTACAATAGCTGAAAATTGAAGGAAGTGCATTTTAGGTCGTGCCGTATATTATTACTATAGGTTTATATTTAGGTGCACTTTTTGGTTTGTACATATTCTTCAAAAGATATACAGGGTTGCAAATATTTAAGCTATAATATTCTTCTTTATTGTTAGTGAAAGTGCTTTACTATTATATTTTACCATGTCCAGGAAAGCTGCTCAGGAATGGAAATGAATTCCTCATAGACATATGATAAATAATGTATGTTTTTAAGCTAAATATGCATCGCTTGTTTTTTGTGTATTTACACGTTTTGAGGCTTCCTTATTACCAAAGTCAAGTTTTTTAAAGTTTGATTATTGCCTGCGTCGAATAATTTCAGGAAACGAATAATTTTAAGAGATCACCCCTCACACAGACCTAATTATCATATAAAATTTTTCCGAAGCTTAATTTGAATTATTTTAACATAGGTTTACATAACTGTACACTTTATGTTACCTCTTAATCTCCAACCTGTATTTATGGTATTAAATTTTAGGGTAAGAGAAAGTCGTGTTAGTGGCACACCAGATTATTTGTTGTTAAATTATGCTGATAATTCATATATATATACAGATCAACCAATAAAAATTTACCTTTCGTATACAGGAGGCCTCAAAATGTGGTATTATACAGAAAAAAAATCGCTCTTCAAATACTACTTTGTTTACAGTATGGGTATGAGAAATTAATTTTCCGTTCTGTGTCAGCAGAGTTCGTCGAAAAAAAAAATGCAGCAAAGCACTTACGCCAATTACATTTAATAATAATAATAATAATAAACAAAAAAAAAATGCTTACCTTAATTTTGGGTAGCCCTGTATATTGTCCATAAACTATACACAAATGACTTTGTGTACGTAAATTTAGTGTTATATGTAAAACAAGTAACATACATTGAAATACACTTTCAGCAATTCCCAAGTATAGCTCCAATACATCAAAATACTCTGGGTAACCCTGTAAATGAATGATGAATGATTGCTATACCGCAATCTACATAAAATATGCTTTTATGCGTATAAAAAATATGTTCTTTTCATTTTGTTTAGGGCGGTACATACATGTCACACTGTACATATGAGAAATTTCGCTCACAGACGTAATATATTTGAAATCTCTTGGGTGACCCTGTAAACAAACAATTGTCTGATCGCAACGAATACTTTAGTGTAGCACCGCAATATGATACGGATTTAGAGCATCGAATTTGGATTTTCTGCTACTATTTGTTCTTGAGATATTCTAATAACACAGAAAAACACACACGCACACACAGAGAGAGAGAGAGACCAACCTCTTAAAACACGATTTTTGAATTCAGAGGATCTGAAAACGTGCAAATATAACAAAAGCTAATTTTCAGAAATTTGACTCAAAAACAATTCTTTCTCTACACCGTGTATATGAGTAAGAGAATGTATAAAAAAAAAAAAAAGAAAGAAAAAGGAGTTTGAAAATTCTCTTTTAGTAGATAAATTATTCATAAATTTTATTTCTTAAATTATCAATGAGTATTCTCTTGCGTATTCACAGATACATTACAGGTTAAAATGGCCGTCTTTCCCTGAATGATTTTTCTTCCCCCCCCCCCAAACACTGATCAACGTGTGCCTTATTACAAAAGCTATAGTAATTACAATTTCTCACTTTTGATACAGCCCCTTAAGATTTGGCGAAAAATGCTAGAATTTTGAAATTGCAATAACTCAGTGAGATTTTGACTTAGAGAGATGATTTTTTTTTAATCTTGATTGTTAGAGCGAGGAGAATATTTTTCTAAATATAAGTCATATGATAGGAGGGGCCGTATAAAAATTAAATTTCGTATTTAATATGTATACAGCCCCTTGTACAAAAAAATGCCATATCTTAAATCTACTCTTAATTTGCATTAATTTTGTAATTGGAAGTATGTTTCTATCTTTCTTAGTTTACGAGATAATCGCTGTAACATCTATTTTGAATCACCCGGTATATATATATTTTGTCATTGTAACACATATGTAATGTAAAGCATATTTTTATAAATTTAAATCAAATAAAGATTGTTTGTATATAAAAATTTGTGTATTCTTTTTTTTTTTTTTTTATTCTTACGCTGATTTTTAATTATTATGCTGATTTTATTTTTTCCATTATATTTTTCTTTTCATTTCAGTATTTTTATTCAAAATAGTCTTTTCACTTTTGGGGAAAAAAAAACAACCAGCAAAAAAAATATTTCATTCGAATAATAATAAAAAAGAGTTATAACATAATGTCATATTTTTTTGTTGGAACCATTTCCAATTCATTCCACTCTCCCAAAGCACTTGAATTACATTTATCTGATCTGCCTATGTTTTATTTTCAGCTAACACCCACGCACATAGTGAAAACGATTGCGTTTCACGTTTCTACTATCCATCAACCCACACTGTGGATCCAGCCACTCAATCCACACACTGGCTGGAAACAACGAAACCACAGTCTGGCTGGAAACAGTGTAACCTGAGATGAGTGTCCTATTAGTCTTCAAACACTTACTACTTATGTGTGTGACTGAATGCGATATAATCTAAATGCTTCATTTAACTGAGGTTAATTTTTTTTTTTTTTTTTACATGAGCACAAAAAAAATTTTTTTTTCCTAGTACGACATATCACTCAAAATATTTAAAGTGTGATGTCGTCTAAACGTCCCCTTCAGTTGAGCTAAAGTATGGTAGGTGTGTTATAGGTCACCGTCACATGATATTTTTTTCTCTTTTAGATTTTTGATGAGTGTATGAATTATATATATATATATATATATATATATTTTTTTTTTTTACAGGGACACAAACAACATTATTTATAATTATAGGTTATGGACTTATTACTTAACGCGCGCTAATGTTAAAACTCTACATTCAATTAAAATAAAATTATATCAGCATTTTATAGATCATCGTCCCCAAAACTATCAAAACTTTTATAAATTAGGTCTTATAGTTCCTTTTTTTTTTTTTTTTTTTTTTTCTTTTTAATGGAATACGAAAATAGAATTCGTATACATTGCAGTCTATGTACACTACAAATTAATTCAATTTCGTTTTAATAACGTAAATTCTCTGAAACATTAAAAACCTTGTGTATGTTAAGTTGCTTTTCTAATGAATGATCATTATGGGAAATGATGAGCGTACTACTTATAATTCTTATACTGGGAAGTGTGAAATAATTTACACGTATCACGCCGTATTTGGGCTAATTAAATGAAGTTAATTAAATTATTTTAAAGTAACGAAAAAAAACATATATATATATTATAATTTCTCTACAGAATAGCTACTACTGTAAACTGCTGGTTTAAAATTTATATTCTTTTACAGGGGCGCAAAAAATAATTCGACCATCCATTTTACAAACATTCGTACTTGGAAAAAATATCGAAAAACCTATTGCACTTTTAACTTTTATTTACTAAATAAATTAATCAGAAAGATTTAAATTTGTTTAGATGCCTAATAACTACAAATATTCGGAAAGTTGATTGAAAACACTCCAGATTTTTTAAATAGCTTATTAATAAGTTATAAATGTTGTTAATCAAATTTAAAAGTTATTGTTACGAAATACAATTAAGAAATTAGTATTAAGGATAAATTCACTGTAAATATCAAAGAAATTTAAGACTGTTTTGCAATTAGAAATAAATAATTATAAGATAAAAACCTTTTTATATACCATATTTTTAAATTTTCTGTTGAATTATAGCTATACGTTAGCACTTTAACAATGCGTATAAATTTTTTAAAATGATAATGACGTCCATTTTTGTGAGATGCATAATTTAACTTTTTATTATTTTTTAACGTTCACGTTTAATTAAATGTATTTATTTTTATGTCGTAAAAAAAATGAACTGGTAATTTTTTTGTGGCAACAATTAAATTATAGCTAATATTTTAATGGCTATTTTTAAAGCTATTAGAAGGTTATTCTTTTCATATTTTAATTAATTAAAAGAAAACTATTCGAAAATCGGGCTTCGAAGTATTGAGTTGACATCAGGTTCTGAGTTATTCTGAAAGTTTCAAATGTCTAGCTAGTCGGGAAGTTAGTTAAAAATCGACTGCAAGATTTGTACCGGACAAACAAACGAACAAACAAGAATCGAAGTTAATAAAAACATGGTAAAAAAGTAATAGCTTGGTCGAATCAGAATAAAATTTATTAAATTTAAAAATAATAAAAATAATAAAAATACCTCTGAGCTATTATTTTAAATTTGACATTAACAATCTGGAATTCTCCATATATTGTATTTGTAAGAAAGGGCAATAAAAAAGAATTTATTAAAAAGAAAAAGACTTTTTTTTTAATATTTGATTATTTTTCAAGAGAATAATAACGCATTAACAAGACATTATTAAAAACTGTTGTAATAAGAATAGTTTCATTCTATACTTTAATAGTTTCCCTCCCAATCTTTTTAAAATATAAAACTATTTTGAAAAAAAAGAAAGAAAGAAAGAACAACACTCATAAAAAAATAAAGGAGCAAAAATTCTCAAAAATGAGTAAAATTGCGTGAAATTTGAGTATGTTACATACTCAAAATAGCTCCGAAGCAACTATACTCAAATTTAAAAATCCATGTACTCACTATGAAATATTCTAACATGTTCAAAAAGTCGTTTCGATCATATTGAATATCAGTATCCTAAACATGGAATCTCCTTGATGTTTTCTTCCACAAACCAGTATGAACCCCTCACAAAATATAGTTTTGGAGATTTGGGGAAATAAATTTTCCTTATGAATTCTTTCTGTTTAAATTTATATAAATTCTATTAAAGAACTTCATTTTAGTTCAGCATATTTATACTAAATTATGAAGTGCACAGATATAAATTTGAAAACATGCGATCTTTCATAAATGAACCAAGCATGATTTCCTTTTTGAAACAAAATGACACATTTCGAAATGAGTACATCTTTTTACACAATTTTGCGCACTTCATTTTTAGCAGTGAACATGTTAATGAAGCATTAATAAAAAAAAGTATTGAAGCATTGTTAAAAAGTGATCCAGTTTAAATATTTTTGTAATAAACTTGAAGTGGTTTGTATCTCAAGCTTTTTAAAATAAGGAACGTCCCAGATAAGAATGAGATTATTTTGATATTTATTAATATTAAAGCTACAAACCAATTTGAATTTAAACTTAGATCAGAATAATATTCAATAAGTTCTTTTTCATTATCCACACATAAATAGCTGTGTAAACTAATTTTAGGCCTAGTTTATGAAGACTTCTTCTAACTTTTCGCAAGCATGCGTGTACCATTTCTTTAGAATCTGATTTCAATAACACTACACAGCGAAAAGAAAAATTTTTTCGAACCTTGATAGCATTCCTGCTGATTCTTATGTAAAATGACCTCCTGAATCCGAATATTATCCCCATTTTGCCCCATTACACACCGTTTTCTCGGGACGTCACCTCCTTCCCCAATGTTTATCACTTTTTGGAAATTTTATGGCTATGAATTTGATTTGGAGAATGGAAAATAATTATTTTAACTCTTAATATATACAGGGTGATTATAAAAAAACTACCCCGATATATGAGACCATAGCTGTCATACCGTTCACAGTAACTGAATAAAATTTTGGTGGAAGGTGTTTTGAGGTATGCGCTCAAGAATTATATAAAAAACAACAGTTAAACTCTAACAGTTACGGTTACAGTGACAAAATTTCAAACATTTTAAATGGCAACACCTATTTTTTTTTTTTATTGAAATGAATCTCCATAGCAAAAAAACTATAAATAGCGTTGGAACGGTACCTCTAGCACGGAAATCGGCCACGCTAGCAGGCTAAGAAAAAAAGAAAAAAACGACTGTTATGTGCCTACGAGTACCAAAGCACGACTTTCATTTTTTTAATGACGTCACATTTCACACTGAGTCTTTGGTTCAGACTAAAGTCTACTGATTCTGCTTCGAAACGAAAAGAAGAGATCAAGGTATCCTTAATTTTGTGTAAGGCTACTGAATAATGGCTTTAATTTCGTTGTAAGTCGTAAGACGCCGTCATGACTGCCGTCATCACAGTACGTGAAAAACAAGGCATTGTAAAATGGCAATTAAAATCGATTTTGATGATAATGATGTTTCCCAGTAAGCAACATATTATTCACAGAGCAAGAAAGCAAGATACACATCACGCATTTCACAATGCATTATTTTTTCACTTAGTGTGATGACGTCACTCATGACGGTGTCTTACAACTAACAACGAAATTAAAACCCTTATTCATGGTAGTACAATCCTCTTTCTACCTTCATGCCCTTATTCAGTAGATCTACATGAAATTAAGGATACCGTAGTCAATTCTTCTCGTTTCGAAGCAGAATCAGTAGACTTTAGTGAGAGCCGAAGACTGTGAAATGTGACGTCATTAAGAAAATGAAAGTCGTGCTCTGGTAGGCACGTCACACCTGTTTTCTCTTCTTTTCTTAGTATGCCTAGCGTCGGTGATTTTGATGTTAGAGGTACCGTTCCAACGCTATTTATGGTTTTTTGCTATGGAGATCCCATTCCACTTAAAAAAAAAAAATGGTGTTGCCATTTGAAATTTTTGAAATTTTATCACTGTATCCGTAATTGTTAGAGTTTAACTGTTGTTTTTGATATAATTCTTGAGCGCATACCTCAAAATACCTTTCCCCAAATTTTTATTCAGTTTCTCGGAATGGTATGGTAGCTATGGTCACATATATCGCGGTAGTTTTTTTTCTAATCACCCTGTATGTATATATATATATATATATATATATATATATTGTATAAGTTATAATAATAATTTATTAATAAAATATAAATAAATGTAACTTATAATTTCAGTGGCAAATCCTCCCCTAAATCTTCCCCTTGCTGCAAATGCTCATGTTATAGAATTTTTCATCTCTTTAGGCCCTCAGAAGGTGTTTAACAGTTAAAATATTTCTTTTCTCCACTATAAATCAACTTATAGCCATAAAATTACCGAAAAGTGGTAAAAATAGGGGGCGTCCCCAAGAAACGGTGGGTGATAGGGCAAAATGGTCGTCATATTCGGATTCAGGAGGTCATTTTACATAAGAATTTGCAAAAATGGTATAGGAGGCAATTTTCGTGATGAGCTGTGTAATTTAAAATAAGTCTTCTTGAATTGAAGGGAATTTTTAGGCCCCCTTCTTTCATTGGAGTATATGCTTTTAATAATGTCCCAAAACCTTTCAGTACTATAAGCTTGCGACAAGTTGAGGGCATTATCCACTTCAGACATAAATTCAATTTTCTCGGTGAATCAACATCATTCGTATAATGGCTGGTAGACAGGTCCGACCAAAACAAAATACCTTCATTTTGAAGATGTTGTTTAATAAAAGGAATGAAAAACTTTTTAATACATTGATTTAAACAAACAGAACCATTTACTGTTACCTGAAAAAAGACTTGTTTAGAAACAGTACCATCTTCGTTTCTGACATGTCACACCCTTACTTTTCTGAGAAATTTTTCCTTAGGTTTTATCCTGAATTGCATAACGACAAAGTTAGGTTTTGTAGTAGGATAATATTTGGTACCATTAAAGAGATATGGGTCTAACCTTAAATATGACTCATCATCTATGATGGGTGACCATCTCACTTTAAGGCAATATTTCTTTGAACAAAGATCTTGCCCGTTTATATATTTTTTATTTTTATATTTTTATGTCTTTTTTCAATAAGATCTTAATTTCAGATCTTTCTTAACTCTGTGAACAGTTGTTTTACATATATTCAATTTCCAAACAACTTGATGAATAGAGATGTCAAGTCTTGCAAAAAATTTCCATTTAACCATTTTCATAAACTTTTGACTCCTTCCAACATGTCCCTATTTATTATGTTGTTTTAACGCTCGATAAATTATTGCTGTAGATATTTGATTATTTTTTAAATGTTTAAAGACAGCTATTTTACTACGGTTAGCATGACAATTATAAAAACGTACAATTTCATTTTTAACAGCTTTCGTTAAATGATATGCCATTGTAGAACCGTTCCTAACATTAGACACAAACTCATTTTGTTTTCTACGTATTGAGTTACTGTTTGCATGGCAGAATTTGCATATTTTTGAAAATTAGCTCATGCAGAATGAAAGTGTTAGTCTCATTCTTATCTGAGACGCTCCTTATTTAACTGCTTTGGAAAAAGAAAACTGCTATCTATAATATTAAAACACAAAGCATTTTCTGTTAAAACTCAAATTATTAAAACGCAAGTAATTAAAACGCAATCATAAAAATAATTCACACGATTAATTCATTGATTCATACTTCCAAAGGAATTATTTTAAAAACAAAGCAATTCGAGAATACTTATCGGTTACATTACATATATCTATAATCGGTTATCATCGTATGCTTTTTCGACGAAAATTTCTTTAAACAGGATGTGGCGCCATCTGTATTTTTTTCCATTTCTTAACTGGAAAAAAAATTAGATTAACAAATTGTCAGAGTTTATTGTTCTTTAAAAGTTAACTTTTATCAGTTGAAAACTTTGTTTAGAAAAGATAGAGATAGATATTTAAAATCAAAGGAGGTTTTATTTTATTTTATTTATGTATTTATTTATTTTATTTTGTTTTTTACTCTAATTATTATAATCTCTGATATTTCATTTTGATACCATATTACAATAAAAATAATTTAAAAATAATAACATTAAAATATTGATATTTCATACGAGTAAAAATTTTATTGTATAGTTTATTATTAAAAATTTAATGAGCAAATTAATTTGCTAAAGTATTAAATTCATTCTTATTTATTTATTTATATTTAACAGTATACTTTTGTTGAAATATACTATTTTGATAGAATAAAGTGTTGTAATACTATTCCAGTAAAAACAAATTTTAACTGTATTCGGGTTTGCAATTTGTTTTTAAAATACAATGAATTAATATTTTGAATTATATCCAAGTGGTTTTACAAATATGGGAAGGAAAAATCAGAATCAAAACTATTATTTTACACTTAAAATGCACTCATTGTCTTGGCAAATTAGAATTAATGATATATTTTACAAGTGAATGAAATCTTTGTCTTTCATGTATGTCTTTTATTAAAAAACTGTGACCTGTTATCGTTGATAGTAAGTTAATATAATTTTAATCTAGTAGTAAAGCTTTGTATTCATTCATTTTGCGTGAAAAGCAACGAATAAATTTCACAGTAAACATAAAACGAGTGCAGTTCTATAGATTATTTGTCGATTTGGTGTGACAGGGAGGAATTCTATTGTTGGATTAATTTACATTCTTGATGCTTTGATAAGTATTATCACAAATATCCATACTATCTCATTAAGAAATTTTTATTCTTTGGATAATTTATATAAATTCTGCCTTTCTGTTAATTACTCCAAACATTCTTTTGGTTATATTTAGAGTAAAATTAGGAAAACTTTGGGATTTTATTTTTAATATATGGAGTATGCTTAAATTTTGTATATTGAAATTTCATGAAATTTATCCCTCCTCCCTCCAACCAAAAGATAATTGATTAAAACAGGGGCTTTTAAACCGGTTAAGGGCAATGCGAAATATTAAAGCAAGGGTGTTTTAAACTTTATGCCGTGGAAAGATTTTAGTTGCACATCATCCGTCAAATTTTGACGGGTATTAACTAGTAATTATTAAATATTAAGAAAATTTAAACATTAAACATTAATTGTTTATGTGTATTTCAAATTTCCTAAAATATCTAATAGCTTTATGTGGAAAAAATCACGTATTATTAAAACATTAAAAATCAAAACAAGTGACATATTTTTATTTAAAACATCTAGCTGTTTCTATTTCTAAATTTCTAAAATATTTACCTGCCTTTGAAAAGAAAATTAACACATATTTATATAACTTTAAAAATCAAATCAATTCAAATATTTTCATTTTAAATATCTATCGATTTGAATCTTCTACTTTCTAAACTATCTAACTGATTTTTTTTCTTTTTAATTAACCTATATTAATAAAACATTAGAAACCAAATCAATTGAAATATTTTAATTTTAAAAATTTTGTGTTTTATATATGAACCTTTTTAAGATATCTAACTCCCTTTAAAAAAGCAAATTAATTTATTAATAAAAATTTAAAAATCAAATATTTTGAATTATTTTCATTTTGGAATCGAATATCTTGTAATACATTTATTCTAAAATTCTATCGTTTTGTATCTGAAACTTTCTAAAATACGTAACTGCTTTGAGAAAGAACATTAACATATGAATGGAACATTTATACTTTAGGCAACAGAAATACGATATGCGTGATTATGACCATTATTTATAGCTTGTTCTATAAATATGAAATATATGATAATTTACTAATTTTCAGGAAAAGTAAGTAACACCTAAACCTAGTAGACATTGTAATTTCAAACACTTAATGAGAAAAATTTATTAGCATGTAAAAGAAATTTATTTTAATAAATATTCAACGAGTTTTTCTTAGAAATAAACAATTAAATAATTAATATTATGACATGCACGTATGTCACGGCCAGTCCGTTGAGATTTGAGTATTAAAACACGACATATATAGTTTTATGGAAACATTAAATGCTGGAAATAATGTGGAAAAAAATTATTTACTCTACGTAATATGCATGCATATCGTACGACACAGTTTTATAGCAGCAAATCAAAGTGTGGTATAAATTTGCATTTTTAAGGAAGTGTTTATAAAATATCGTCCCAAACGTTTAATTAACAAAACAGTTTTTTAAGTCCTACTAAAACAATTTATTTCAAATAAAATATTTTAAAGATCGAATATTACTCTTATCCGATAATGGTTTTAAAATTACCCTATCTATCAGTGAATTCAGTGTTCGGTAGATATTTCTTCTCTGGGTTTTCCACCACTAATTTTATATACAAATTTTTGTCATAAGTTAAGCGAGTAAATTAAAATGAAGCTCAATGTTTGTGAAATTCAGTAGTGGAAAATACAAGGTGAAAAAATCGGTTCCG
Organism: Salticus scenicus; assembly: GCA_963930645.1. NCBI lineage: Eukaryota > Metazoa > Arthropoda > Arachnida > Araneae > Salticidae > Salticus > Salticus scenicus. The sequence goes on along the minus strand of OZ005661.1, from coordinate 65,134,759 downwards.
TAACCGACCCTGGGATAATTTTCCCCCCTTTTTCATTTCGCACTCCCACTATCATTTAAAGTTATTAATTCAGCATTTAATACCTTGAAAAGAAATATACGTATATTTTATAATTATGATTATAATTAAAAGACTTTTCTTTAATTTAATGAAAATGGAATTTAAAACCATCTAATATTACTTCACAGTTTTTTTTTTCTAATTGTTCCCTCATTTAGATAACGGATAACTGTATATCATTCTATTAAAATATTAATATTTTGGATATTATATAAAACAAAAATATTCAGGTTTCGTGAACAAAATAAGAACTATGTAGTATTAAAGAAAAGAATGTGGGCATCACATACTTCTCTTTAATACTACGTTATTTTACAGTGCTACATACCGATTAAAATTGTTCTCTCAACAGCTTTTCTCAACAAATATTTTTCATGTATAGTTTGGTTAGATTTTATATAACAGATACTGAGATATAATCATCGATAAAATAACAGAAAGAGAATAAAAAATCCACCTCTCAACTGATATGTACCCATATTAAATCAGCACAGTTTTTCATAATTCCTATAATGTATATCTTGTTTGGATCATTTATACAGAATAAAAGTTGAGCTATTGTCATCTTATATACAAGAAAAACTGCAGCACAGCAACGCTATCTTTCAGCATATGTAAATGCAAATTACATTAGCACATATTTACATAATGAACATATCACATATCAAGTTGGTGCACTTATGAGCTATAGAGATTGAGTTATAGTTTTCCTATAAACGTGGATACTTAGATCACAGTGGGAGTAACTGTAGGACAATATGCACCCAAAATGAATCAGTATAGTTTTTCATAACAGCCATCCCGTATATCAAGTTTTGTGCATTTATAGACTATAGAAGCTAAGATATAACCTCCGAGGGAAAATTGGGGCGATGTATGCCAAAATGTAACTACCAAATTTTAACCAAATATCAAATTTTATATAATTCCGTCCACTGTTTCATGTCATACAGCGTCTACAACATTTTGATAATACACACGTACACGCAAATAAAAAGAGATACATAGTCAGACAGTTTCAAAAAATCGTCAAACTTTTTTCAGACATCTCAAAACATGTAAATTCATCGAAAATTGAAAGTCGAAAGTTTTCACGAATATAATACTTTCTTCTTCTACAGTCGGCTGCAAAATTATTGGAGCACTAGCCAATAATTCCTATATTTAAAAAGTACACTTAATACTGTTTTGCTAAGTAAATCCTTGTCGAATCATGTTCTTAGACTGATTAAGAACATGACTCGACAAGGATTTATTTAACAAAGCTGTATTAAGTGTACTTTTTTTTGGCAAGGATTATTGCTAGCGCTCGAATAATTTTGCAGCCGACTGTATATAAAAAAATATAAAAATGCGGTCTTTCAAGACCATCAGTTATTATACAAAAGATGTTAACAAAAATTTTCGAACATTTAATTAATTTTTATAATATAATTATTGTTTTAAAGTGTTCGATCAGAAAGCCTTTTATAAATCAAAATTGTAATTTTCAAGATAGAAGGGCTCTTTGTAAATTTTACAGAGCTACTCATTTCCATACCACTTCCACCACTTTCCAAAATCCATCAAGCATGGTACGTTTGGAATCTCGGAAACCTCTGGACGGTCCTTACCTACCTGGACTAGGCCAAGTTTAAAGAGTTTATACCGTCCAAAACGACGAATAACGCCAGATCTGGTGATCAACAAATATCTGAGCTACTTGAGCATCCCATAGAAATGAGCTGTGTCTGGAAGACCTTGTTTAAGACTTCTAACTGTACAGTGGATATTCAAATTTTTTTTATATATATATATATATATATATATATATATATATTTTACATTTTTTTTTTTTTTTTTTTTTTGTCATAGTTCTTTTCTGGTTATTAACTGAATAGATATAATACTTTTCTGTGTGATACCTTAATTTAAATTTTTAAATATAAGCATTATTTATCCCTAACACATTTTCGCTTGAAACCCTATCAAAAATTAATTTAAAGTATAGAGACTATATCTTTTTCCTAATCTCGACCGAAGAAATTCGAATATGGAGTCGAAAATGGATGTTACTATTCCAAAAAAGGAAGTTGATGCAAGTTTTACTATATGGGCGGCCCATAAGCAAAATTTAACTATTACATTAATAACTAGATGTTATTAAAAATCGATCGACACTATTCGCATGTTTCTACACGAATTTACAGTAGCATTAATCAGGAGGAAGTGAAGGGGGGGCGATTTTTTCTTTCTTTCTTCTTTCCCCCCCCCCCTTCTTCTTCTTCTCCTTTTATTTTAAACGACTGTACATTTTTGGATTATTCAATTGACGTCCTTTTTCTATGCAGAAGTAACGGTTAAATCAACATTTTTCTCCTCTCCGATGAATAACGCTGTCTATTTTGCAATGGGCTCTTCCCACCTGACGTCAGAGGTCACATGATAGAGGAAAAACAAATAGCAGACAAAGTCTTGTTTATCTATAGCGATTGCTGAAAAAACCTATTTTCTATTCTTATTTTTGATCAATCGTATTTAATCTATGTTATTTTTTTATACATCACCATTTTTAATCCATTTTCTATCATTATTCATCATTTTTTGTTTGCTGTATACATTTACAATCATCATTTAGTTTATGTTTGTTATTGATGTTCATGAAGAACGTGATGCTGATTTTTGGTACTTAAATTAGTGACAGTGCAATATCGTACTGCCTAAATCCATTTAGACCAGTAAGTAAGTTAGTTAACTTGTTGTAACACCTTTATGCAATTAAATTAAATGAAAACATTTTAAAATTTCAAATTATAATCCATATACATTCCGCAAGAAGCTATTATTTATCGCTAGATCACTTAATGTTACAGTTACACTACAATATACAAATTCGATTCTTATAGGTAAAAATAAATAAACACATAAAATGTTTTTTTTAAATTATTAAATTTACAAATACAATTATTCTACTGTTTACAAATGCACTATATTACTTTTATTTTATTTTATATTAAATATAGAATTTTTGTTCTTAAGAACAATATTTAATTGAATTCGATTCTCAGAATTCGATTATTCTTTTTCCTATATCACGTGATTGAGCAGACGACGGTGGGAAGAGGCCATTAAAAAATTTTAATTTCAAGCATTTCACAATATCTTTAATTACAGAGTAAGTATATTTTCCTGTGGAATGAGTAAAAACTTATTCCTCAGTGTTGCCAAAAAAAAAAAAAAAAAAAAAAATCCCTTTTTAAAAATTCTTTCTAAAAATGTATACATGTCCTCAATATATTTTTTTCAAATAGTGATTTACTCAATGCAAGCACTAGTGTAAAATTGAGATACTTTTTCTTCGTATCATTTCATGTTACAAAACTTGTCTATACCCGCTTGAAATTCAAAAATATTTGAGTGTTTCTGTGGATTTAAATCTGGCAATTTATAATCAAAAATTAAATAAATTCTTTTAAATTATGTACGTTGATAACTTATCTTCAATTGTTTTTGTTTATCTTTCATCTCTGTAATTTTTTTTAGATATACTAAATTACGCTTTATCATATTTATAATTTTTGTATTTATATATTTGTTTTTTCAATTTGTGGTTAGTTCCTCGCATGTGCATTAAAACTAAACGAATATTTTTGTTGCGAATTACTTGTGATAATCTGGTGTGTCACTCACACGACTTTCTCTTACCCTGAAATTTAATACAATAAATACAGGTTGCAGATTAATAGGTAAGATAACGAGTGCTGTTATGTAAACCTATGTTAAACAATTCATTAGGCTTCTGAAAAGTTTTATATGATAATTAGTTCTGTGTGAGGGGGGCTACAGCCCCCCTCAACCCCCTGTTTCATTAATGCACCTACATTTATATAGAATTTAATTCGGTTATTAAAAATAAGTCTGTTTTTTAAAAATAATTTATTAAAATTATTATTTAAAAAAATTATCTTTCATGATAATGCAGACGATTTCCATATTAGAGAAGTAGTATAACACCAAATATCCAAAAAAAAGTCCATTTTATTCTCAAAATTTAAAAAAAAAAAAAAAAAAAAAAAAAAGTACGATTTTTTTTCTAAGTTTTTTTTTTTTTTTTTTTTTTTCGTTAAAAGTAAAAAAAAAAAATCGATAACTTCGTTTAAATTATCGCAGATCGATGGTTCAACCATTCGTTTTAAAGGTATTGGCGAGCTCTTTTGAAAGATACCCATTGATAAAATTTGATATCGAGTTTTTACCTGATTTATACGTTTTAAGGTCTCCTGAGCCCAAATAAGTAGTTTTTGGTCAGTGTGTGCGCGCGTTCGTGTGTGTGTTAGTGGGTGGGGGGTGGTGGTGAGAGGAAATCTTCAGGCTGTCATATCTCCGAAACTAATAAGGATAGGACTACGAAACTTCAGATTTGAGACAGGTCTAGTGCACAGATAATTTTTTCCAAATTTTGGTGAAAATTAGAAAACTATCTAACGATTTTCTTCAAAGTTGCTGAATAAAAAAATTTTTAGATGTCCTTTTGAATGATATAGTTGGCTAGTTCAGGAAAATTGATAGGCGTCTTGCATAAACAGCTCAATTTCAGATCTCACAAGTGCGTTCCTTTAAAAACAGCTGTACGGTAACGGAAGTCGCGTAGTTGTTTTACACCAGATTTTTTTTTTTTTTTTTTTTTTTTTTTTTTAAGGAATTGGTTTAAATTTTATCTTTACAAATTGTATATTTCTGTATACACCTTCAACTCTGAATTGTTGCTAATTTCATATTAATCAATTTCTTCTTTTAGTTAAATACTAAAATTAAATATGCGTAGCTAATAGTTAAATAGGACCAGTCAGATTCAATTTTCTTCCCTACCATGTTATCCTATGGGATTTTTGTTGCTTGGAAAATAAGATAGAGGAGAGGAGGGTATTATAGAATAGTCGGGAAATATGAAATATCGAGGTTTCGACTCTGATTGGTGCTGCTATCTCTTCAAAATATTATGGATTACTCAAGAAGGATTCCCATGAAGCAATACAGTTAGAAGCAACCGCTTGTTGCTGTCGTACCATTCTCTATAGAACAAAGTATGTTTTGTGATTTTTAAAAGTTTTTGCAGGTAAGTTTTCAAACATTTAAACTTACTAGTACACATTTGATTTGAACATTGATGTTAAGCAAAATGTATGCTCAAAGAATTGTATTTTCTTATACATGGGTCAGTTTTTAGCTGAATATATTTTGTCCATCAATTGAAAAATTCTTTTTTTAAAGATGGCGTGTCGGGTATTATGGAATACTAGGTATTTCATAGTATCATCTGAGACTGACTTCATGTATTCAACAGAAAATAAAGATGCCAAATGTATATTCTGTCACAGAAAATTCTCCGAATATGATTTTATGAAGTCTAATTAGTTTTTTTTTTTTTTTTAGTTTAAACAGTTTAAACCACCTATTCCATATTACTCGACTATTTCATATTAACCTCCATTTGTAACTTTTTTTTTTTTTTTTTTAAGTAAACTTTTATAACAACAAATATTTTTTTTCTTTTTTTTTTTTTAAGAGACAATTCATTACAAATAAGTACACTATGTACTCATCATGATTTTGGAGATTTTTATTAAAAACAAATAAAGTTATTTTAAAAAATGTAAATGGTATTCCACAATACCCTCCTCTCATCTATCTCTTTAAATAACAAAGTTTTTTATAAATTCTGTTTTTAGAATTTTTATTTTACCCTTTGAACATGATGCCTTTGAGCCCAATTGAGCCGGTTCGAAAATTAGTTTTAAGTAGGGGTGGGAATCGATTAATAGTTTTAACTGGGTTAATCGAAGTTCATTAATCGATTAATCGGTCGATTAATCGGATTTTTAATCGGTTTTCATTTTTCTTTATATAATTTTATTTCAATGATGAATAAAACTCTCATATTGTATATATATATATATATATTATTCATAAGTTTGACTGAAAAAAAAATTTTTTTTTTTTTTTAAATTTTTGTCTAATCAATTGTATCTGTTTCATAACTGAAATTTAAATCAATTTTTAAGAGTAATAATTGGTGACTTTAAGTGTTAATTTTATATAAATATTTTCACTTATTCAATATTATTTATTTATTTATTTTTAATAAATTAATTTCTCGATTCATTTTGAAAGAAACATTAAATGAATTTACACATATTTTAGTTTTATTTGCAGGCCTTGTCCATCTCGCTTGTCACTATTTTTAAATGAATTCTCAAAATTCCATATCATTATCATAAAAATCTCAAATTCTTATATTTTATTTCTTCTTTGTCACTTCGGACTAGAACATAGAATGTTATTTTCTGTTTCTACTTCAATAGTTACTATCAGCAATTCTGAGCAGACAATAAACGTTTGAAGATACTGTGAATCTCTGTTGATATTTCCCCCATCAGAGGGATAGTGGAAATCTCAATCCTTTTTTTTTTTTTTTTTTTTTTTTTTATCTTTAGCATTTTTTTTTTTTTTTTTTTTTTTTAAGCTTCTTGTTTTTGAGAATACTATTACCCTCGCCAAAACTTTCTGTAGAAGGCTACAGACAGGTGGTGTTGCTCCAGCATGCACAAGAAGCGGCATTTTGTTTAATAACTGTCCTCCCCCTTTTCTCTATCAACAAAAGTGCAACAACTTCTTTTAAGAGGTTTTATTTTTATTTTATTTTTTATTTTTTTGCTTTTTCATTATTTGATGGATGTTTCTTAGAATGTTTGTTAGCAAAATATGTGAAAAAATATTTTGTAGGCAGAACAATATTTTTTCTTTAATTCGTAGTTTGAAAATTTTAATCGGATTTTGAAAAATTTTAATCGAATTAATCGATCCGATTAACTCGATTAAAAAAATTGATCGGGACTAGGCATTGATCGATTAACCGAACCGATTAATCGATTAATCGGCACAGCCCTAGTTTTAAGTTTATTGAAAAAAAAAAAAAAAAAAAAAAAAAAAAGGAAAGAAAGAAAGAAATATTTTATGTTTTATAAAAAAAAAAAAAAAAAAAAAAAACAGAAAGCTGAAAGGTAGCATGTTCAATGAGTTCAATTAAAAAAGTTAGAATTTAAAAGAACTTCCTTTTTGATCGACATGTCCTTATGATACAAAGCAATAAAAATCTCATAAGCAACCCATCCCACTTTGTAAACCTTTAACGCTATCCGATTTTGATCTGAATTCTCTTTGAAACAATCAGGGAAAAAAAAACTTTCTTAAAAACACTATTAAAAAAAAAAAAATTAAAAATATATTTCGAAAAGTTTTGTTTATTCATTCATTTATTTATTTATTACTTATTTATTTATTTATTTATTTTCATCAAGTGCACAAGAAGACTCTTTCAACAAAATTGAAAATCAGATGTCTCATTTATGTTATCTATTTTTTTTATTTTATTTTTTATTTTATTTTTTATGATGGTGAGACATATTTATCCATTCATGTGTTAAAAAAGGGGAAGTATTTCAAAATATTTGTGCATATTTTTTTATGTCATTTCTCTTCTCTTGTTATCATTTATCACTGATTTTGTTTTTATACATTTAGATGCATGCCTGTAGGTTTTTAATTCTGCTGCACTAAACGAACTGATGATCTTTCAATATTTAATTTTAATATATAACTCGGATTCTTTATATATTAATATTATTATTATTATTATTATTATTATTATTTAAATGTTAAAATTATCAATTTTAGGAAAGTTAAACATTGTTAGAAAAAGCTGAAACTTCTGGAAATTTAAAATTATATTATTTACTTATAATAAGTTTTTTTTTTTTCATTCTGCGATACGAAATATACTAATATTTTTTGTATATTTTATTTCATACATAATTTGAGTTCCTTTTATCTTATGATTAAATCATTACTTTTGGAAAAGTAAAATTTTTTTATGAAAATGAAATTTTGTACACTATTAAAAAAAAATTAAATATATTAATTTTTTTTTTTTTCAATTATGTTGCATTAAACACACGAATATTTGCTTTACATTTAATTTTAATAAATAATTCTAAGTTTTTTTTTATTATTATTTTAAAGGATTAAATTAACACTTTCATCAAAATGAATTTTGATAAGAAAATGTCGGATTTTTTTTTTTTACTCACAGAAACATAAAAGGGGAACTTGTAACTATTCAGATAAAAGCTTTTGAATCCATTAAAATGTGACACATTCAAAAAAAAAAAAAAAAAAAAAAAAAAAAAGAAAAAGAAAAAGAAAAGAAATAGAGAATATTTTAGAATTTCTAAACTCTTAAAAAATAAAATTGCGGTTACTAAAATACGTCTGAGACCAAACTGTAGAATAGTTAATGGAATGTCGAAAGAATATATCAAAAGTAGAGAAAAAATTGCGTTAGTAAAATATTAAATTTTGCTTTGAAAAATCCATTTCCATGATTTCGAAAAAAGAAGTTCTGTATATCTATATATCTTAGATGAATTCCGTTTATTCTTAAAAATTTCAAATTTTTTCTTTTTTCTTTTTTTTTTTTTATACCTATTCCTTTTTTTAAACAAATATGTTAAATGTTGAACAAATATGTTTTAAACAAATATGTTAAAAACTTAACAGAGAGGGAGATTACCTACAGATTTTTCATTTATTTCGATCAATAGAAAATGTTTAAATAGGAATTAGCAAGGGAATTTCAGACTTTTTTAAAGCGTGAAAAAAAAGTAATGTGCCATATGAATGAGTATTTTCTTCTTCGAAATAGTTTAATAATATCTGTATTTTATTAAGTATGTATTTTAATGCAATCTTTGATTAAAAAAAAAAAAAATGTTTAGCTTGATCAGCACTATATTTTTATTTCCTTCTATATTAATATATATATATATTGGATTCATAAAAATTTTCAACTTCTGGTTTTCCATGGATTGACACGGCTTGACATGTCCTGAATATGATTTGGCCATATATGGAAAACGTCTGTATGTCTGTTTGTGACAAAACTTTTGGGAAAGTTCTAGTTACGGGACTAGTGCACGTAATATCATAAACATTTATATTTAGTTGTACCTAGATATATATTGGTGTCTATCAATTTTTTATGTATACCACCCAAAAGGTGTCGCTACTAATGTTGCGATTTCCTCCATTTATGGAATTACTAATTTTTACTTTTAAAATCTATATTTGTACAAAACTTGATATGTGAGAATAACGTTATAGAAAACTATGCTGACTCAATTTGGATACACGTCAGCCAAAAGGTAGAGCCGAAACTTTCTTAAAACATACAGTGCCGGAAAAAAAAAAAAAAAAGTTTACACTTGAGCGGCAAGAAAAAGACTTTACAAGTTCAATAGTCATTCCCGCCATAAAAATGTGTCGAACCCCAGTGAGGAAACATGGTGTTGTCGATCACAGACGACCTCTTCCTATCCCATCAACACTGTCATCACTGAGGTTCTTCACATTTGTATGGCGGGAACGGCAATTGAGCATGTAAAGTTTTTTTTCTTGCCGTTCAAGTGTAAACTTTTTTTTTTTTTTTTTTTTGCCGGCACTGTAAAAGGAAAATCTGACTAATTTGAGCCATATTTCACTCATTCATCGTAATGAAAGGCAACTTCTCACGTTGAGAGAAATCATTGAGCTGTTATGAGCGACTCAGATGTGAGCCAATTAAAAGAAATTATTTTTGAGTGAAATCGGACCTGATTTGAGTGAAACTGTTTGATGCTAAAAAAGTATGTAACATTCCCACCGCCGGAATCGAACTCGGATCCTTTTCCGTAGCGAACGAAGGTGCTCACACTAGAGATCTGCATGGGCCGGGCTCGGGCCGAATTTTTCAATTTGCTCTAGGGCCGGGCCGGTCTCGGGCTCAATATTTTGTGTGTGTACTCGGGCCGGGCCGAGCCGGGCCTGGAGGAAATTTTAAGAGCGAGCCCGGCCCGAATCTTTTTCTAAATTCCTCGTTAATCAACGAAAAAGGAAAATGATAAAATGCTTTTTCAGTCATTTATTTTACATAATTTTACAGTCTGGTATGTCACATAAAATTTTATTTTGTTAAAATGTGTCTGTAACTACAATTTAATTATCTATCAGCTTGACTGGTCGCGATCTGATTTTCCGCAAATATTAAACATGTCTCGAAATTAATATATTTTATTTAAAGTAATATTAGATGGTTTCTAATTCAAAATAATATGCCTGTTACTACCAGTTTGCGTACATGTAACAAACAAAAGAAATTAGATACGTTACTGTTTATAAGGCTTTGTTTTCTATGGTCTGTAGTGTTTAGGTGGTATGAAGGCTATACTGTTCCTCTAAGGCTTCTTCTTCTTTTCTCCGGGCACTGGATGAAACAAGCATCAATTTTAGCATGTGCAAAAGCATTTTTTCTATTGAATATGGTTGGATTAGCATTAAAGTTTTGTTTACCGAATCACATAAAAGATTTGGATACATTACGTTATATAACAGGAAGTGGTAGAAAGTGTATTGTTAGTACTATTAACCATTTTAAATATCTTCCTATATTGTTTGAGGAATGCTAATATTTTCGATTTCACTTTCTGTCTGTCTTTGTGCCTCCTGTACGTCTGTAATAATGAAGTACCGTTTATATATAAATATCTTGTAAACATTCAGCAGTTTTGTTAAAGAACATTTTATTGCTTAGCTATATAAAACTTCTGCAAAACACATACTAAAAATCTTTTTCGTAGGAAGGCTTTTTTTTTTTTTTTTTTTTTTGTAATTTTGCATATTTTTGAATTGGGCCGGGCCGGATTGGGCCTGATTTTATCGCTTTTTGTCCGGGCCGGGCCTGGGCCGAATTTTTCGATTTCATACCGGGCCGGGTCGGGTAAGCAAACCTTTCCAACGGGCCGGGCCCGGGCCTGAAAATTTCGGCCCGTGCAGACCTCTAGCTCACACTATGCTACGATTTCACGTCAAGGTGGTTATATGGCCATTCTCGACCATTCTCAAACGAAGAAAATATTATTTACCAATTTTTACTTGTTTGATACAGTCGGTAACAAAAGAGTCCGAACACTATCAAAAATTGCTATGCAAAAAAAGTACATTTCATACGGTTTTGTTAAATAAACACTTGTTGAATCATATTCTTAGTCAGTGTAAGAACATGATTCGATAAGGATTTATTTAACAAAACCGTATAAAGTGTACTTTTTTTAGATAGGAATTTTTGTTAGTGTTCGGAGACTTTTGTTACCGACTGTACATAACATATAATTATGGGAAACCTAATAAACTTCTTTAAAATATCACTATTATTTTAAAATTGAAAAAAAATTGATGAAAACAGAACCTCTATGACATGCAGAGATTTTAGAAGCTTGCAAATGAATTCTATGTAATTTATCACGTTCAGAAAAATAAATTCTCCCTCGCAAAGTTGCAGAATTTCTTGAATAACTATGAATTGAAAAAATGGTTTATACTAGTTTGTCTATGCATGTTATTTCCTATGTTCATTAAACATTAAAACTCATTTTGCATTCAATATATCACTGCTCGTGATGAAGTGTTGAATATTGTGTACTTTCAGTATTTCGATTTTTATTTTATTTTTTAATTTTAAACTTTTATTTCGTCATATGAAATATCTGAAAAGGTTACATGTATATAAATATATAATTTTTGTATAAGTATGTAAATAAAATCGAATAACAATAATGATAACATGTCGTAACGCAGCTGTTATTCTTGATAAAACGAAAATAATTGCTGTATGTTTAATAACCCTTTTTAAATTAAATAGTTAAACGCATTTATTAAAAAATCATAAAAATATTATTATAAGTATGAGCTACTACATTTTTAAAAAAAATTTCAAGCTTCGCAACAACTCTTTCGGATCGAAACGATTGCGACAATTCATCAGATGGAACAAGAAAGAAAACACATGTGGTTCGTTTACATTAAAAATTCATTTCTAGTTGTACTTTTTATCTACATCGTTTAATCCTCAGCTTATTTTACTTCGTAATGAAATGTTAAAATACATTTTTACTTTTAAGTATGACGGAGCAAAGCTAACAGAAACAATCTCTATGCATTCCACTTTAAAGATAAGGTATAAAAATGGTTACTTTTGTATAGCCTTGTAACTAAACTTTGTATAAAACACAATAAACTGCAGAAAGACTCGCAACAGTTGTTTTAAGTTGAACTAAAACCACGATCAAAGGCGAACAAAGTAAGTAATAGTGCTCCAAACAAAGCGGTAATGCACGGAAAGGAAACTTACGATTTTTTTTTTTTTTTTTTTTTTTTTTTTAATTTTTGGTGTTTTATAAAAAGTTTTTTATTGCTTTTAAACACAGTTCTCCGATGCACTTTTTACTTATTCTAATGTACAGTCGGCTGCAAAATTATTCGAGCACTAGCCAATAATTCCTATGTTTAAAAAGTACACTTAAGACTGTTTTGCTAAGTAAATCCTTGTCGAATCATGGTCTTAGACTGATTAAGAACATGACTCGACAAGGATTTATTTAACAAAACTGCATTAAGTGTATTTTTTTTGGCAAGGATTATTGCTAGTGCTCAAATAATTTTGCAGCCGACTGTATATTGTCTAAAAGCAGTAAGATTATGTGAAAATATACTTTGTTTTTGAAAATGAAAAAAAAATGTCCCAGAAAAGCTATATTTACAGCTTTAGATCTAAACAGAAATCTCAAAACAGATTCCTTTTTTGTAGCTGCATGGGCATCTGTTTTCAGTGGCGGCTCGTGCACCGAAAATAGGTGAAGAGGCACACTGTATTTTACACTGTATTCATTTATAGAATATAGATATACATTTAAATAAGTATTTTTAATTAATTTTAGTTAAGATCACTCTCTACAATTTCTGGAGAGGGAATCTCACTCCTTAAAAAAGAGACCATTATTTTGACACGAATTAAAGTGAGAAAATACTATTGTCACTCTTGAAAATGTGACATTTCTCACTTTTCTCAAAAGAGAGACTTCTAGTCACTCGGTCACAAAAAGTGAAGTCATCATCTATTGCAAGATCAATCTTCGGAAGAGTGAAGATTTGCTACCACCAACTACATACCATATTTCCAATGAAATATGAAAGACAATTTCTCGGTGATCTCATGCATGTGATTTGTTTAACAGAACTTATTGAAGATATTTGAGTTTAAAAAAAAAGAAAATAATTATGTTAAAAGCTATTTTGGTAAATATAAAATTTTTTATACGATTGATAAAATTGAAGTGTACAGAACCGAAAATCATAAGAAAGTTATGGAAATTGAAAAGCAAGTAGATGATGAAAGCAAGTAGTTTTATTCGGAAATATGTAAGGTATAAAAGAAAATATCAATGCGAATACTTAATGCATAATATCTTAAAATCTATAGTGATGTATATTTTTATTATATTCATTGATGCTTAACACATGCGAAACATTAAAAAAGCTGGCTGTAATATTTTACTAAAAATTAAAATCCTCAGCAAGATTTATTCTCCTGAACAGACGAGTTTTTCAAGAAACTCTGTTGGTTTGTGTGTAAATATTTAACTATTTTTTTAAACATGCATACTCAAGAATTTTTCTTTTTCCCTAAGCTACTTTAAAAAGGATTATTTGTCTTAGGGAATTTCTTTTCAAGTATATATTTTAATTAAAAAAGTAATTCGAATTTTAGTAATTTATAAATAATTCTAATTTTAGTAATTTAAAACAATTCTAATTTTAATTTTAAAATGTACATTAGAATTCTGCAATTTTATATTTTTAATAAACGAAGTAAAAGTTTGTAAATGCGATTAATCTCTTATTCGAATGATTCATCATTGTAAATTAAGCGAGTTTTGTGTGTCCCCAGTGATTCAGTGGTAAGGCGCTCGCCTGCCGCGGAGGGGACTTCGGTTCGAATCCCCGCTGATCCAATCTGTATCCTTTCCGTCGTTGAGCTGAAACCAATGAGGAAGAAAAAGGGATAATGATAGAACATACCGTCTAGCGTATCCGTATTTTCTTTTTTTTTTTTTTTTTTTTTTTTTTTTTGGGGGGGGGGGGGGAAATAAACAGTCATATTCTTTGAAATACTCGGAATAATCTCACTCTTAATAAAGAGTCAGAAATCTCACTCTTTCGAAAAGAGACTTTTCACTCTTTAGAGGTTGTGTCCATTTTGGCATGTTCAAAGAGTGATATATGCCACTCTTTTAGAGTCGGATCTCACTCTTCATATTTTAGAGAGCATGCTTAATAAAAATTATGCATTAAAAATACTTAAATATTATTTTTGAGCTCGTCACCTATTTTCGGTTGTATCGTTTCTGATGTATATCGTCTGCAAATTTCATACACACCATATAATCTATATAAATAAAGCAAAGAGTTTGTCGGCGGAACGCATCCGAGTGGACTACTGCTATTTTTGATTGGTCTAGATTTAACTACTTTGGTGATGAAAGTCGGCCAATTTTTTTTTTTTTTTTTTTTTTTTTTTTTTTTGGTAAAAACTGATGAATGTTTTTAAAAGATGCAGCATAGATGTTATACTTTTTTAAAAGAGCTCTGAAAACTGTACATTTTTTGTGAAGACACTATATACATTAAGTAATTAAAGATAACGTCGCAAAGTTTCATAACGTGATATCATTCGATAGCTTTTATCTTAAAATAAGAGTCTAATATTAAACAAATAACAGTCTAAAATTAAAGAATAAGGAAAACTTTTTAAAAATTATCAGTTTTAAATTTCTCAGAGATGCAATTTTTAAATTACAGCATACAGTCTGTAACAACAGGCTCCGATCACTAGCAAAAACTCCTATATGAAAAAAGTACACTTAATACAGTTTTCTTAAATAAATCCTTGTCGGATCCTGTGTTTAGACTGACTAAGAACATGATTCGACGAGGATTTATTTAACAAAACAGTATTAAATGTACCTTTTTGATATCGGAATTATTGGCTAGTGTTCGGAAACTTTTGTTACCGACTGTACTTATTTCCATACATAGTCTATTAAATTTGTAAACAATTGTTGATTCATTCTTGAGAATGATTCACATAAGACCATAGAGCATTGTTGCAAAACGAGTGCAAGGTTGGTTGGTTGGGTTTTACATCGCACCAGAGCTGCGCAAGAGGCAATTGGCGATGGTCTGGGATTCATCCCTAGAGGTGATCCGGAGACATGCCATCGCAATTTTGATCCTCCGCGGGATCAAAACGAGTGCAAAACGGAAGAAATATTTTATTTAATATAGCATAAAGAAGGGGGACATAGGCAATGAGAACCCGATGTGAGGTTTAGAGAGATTTGAATGTACAGTCGGTAACAAAAGTGTCCGAACACTAGCAAAAATTCCTATGTAAAAAAACGTTCTGTGTAAAAAAGTCCTGTGTAAAGTCCTGTGTGTAGTCCTGTGTAAAAAATAAATCCTTATCGAATCGTGTTCTTACACTGACTAAGAACGTGAGTCGACAAAGATTTGTTTAACAAAACCTTATGAAGTGTACTTTTTTACATAGGAATTTTTGTTAGTGTTCGGACACTTTTGTTACCGACTGTAGAACTTTTTTTTTATGGGTTTTTTTTAATAATGTAACATAAAAAATAAATGGTGATTTAATTCTTTTGAAAATTCCTTTAAATGCAGTGATCAGCGAAGCGGGCTTAGCCTGCCAGTGTATTAAAAGATAAAACTTCATTATACTGAATCTTTACATTGAGATATGTAAAGTTATATTGCATAATGTGTCTGAAAATCCTTATGGAGCCCTGTCATCCAATCATTGACGCTGTTTATACTATATTCTATAGGAAATGACAATTTTTTTTTTTTTTAATCTCCATTATGTATGTTAAGCGGTTACGTGGGTTTCGAAGGCTAAAAGAAGCATATTTTCTGCCTTTTTTTTTTTCTCTCTCTCTTTTTATTTTCCATGAGGAAAGTATTTTAATCATGTCAAAAATCGGAATTTGAGATTTTGATGTTTCTATACGTTTCGAGGTCCCCTGAGTCCGTTTTCACTATTTTTGTGATGATGCATGTGTGTATGTCTGTGAGTGAACACGCTAGCGTGTAAACGCTTTGTTCAAATAAGCTGAATGTTGGTACGTATATTGTAAGTCACCATAGTACGAACGCTATAGATTTTGGTGAATATAGGACTTATAGATTTTTTACAGGGACACCAGGAAAAATTATTTATCATTATGGACTATAGGGCCAAATTTTTAAAAGTGCGATAGCGTCTAAACGCTTTATTAATCTGAGCAAAAAATTTGTACACATGTTATAGGTCACAGTTGCAACAACAGTATAGACATTGGTGAATTTAGCACTTACAGTTTTTTTACAGGGACAAAAAGAAAAATTCTTTATCATTATGGCCTATGGGGCCAAATTTTTAAAAGTGCGATAGCATTTAAACGCCGTTTTCAATTGAGCTGGAAATTTATATGAATATTATAAATCACTGATGCACTAAATATAAGCACTTTGGTAAATGTAGCATTTATAGGTTTTTACAGGGACACAACGAAAAGTTCTTTATCATTATGATCATGGGCTCAAAAGTTCAGTAGCGTTAAATAAAACATCGTGTAATATATGGATGGTGGATGGTTGGATTTTACGTCGCACTAGTGCTGCGCAGGTGGGCAATTGATGACGGTCTGGGACTCACCCCTAAGGGTGGTTCGGAGACATGCCATCGCAATTGGATCCTCCACGGAAGGGATGGCTCTCCCGGTTCGGAGACCCCCAGAGGTATAATTTTTTATGGGAACATGGAGGACATTGCGGTCACGACAGATTTTACGTGCTCCAGCCACCATTAGTGTACACGACGGTCTTTGGCCGGCTTGAGTACCGAACCCACAATCTTTCAATTACAAGGCAGGCGCTCTAATGACTGGGCTACCGCGGCTCGTGTAATATATGGAGAAAAATACTCAAACACTCTATTATGGTTTTCTCTCTTTTGTTTGTTTAACAACTCCTCTTTCTTTACCTTATCTACAAAACTGTTAATTACTCAATGTTCGGAAAGTCGAGTGGAGTCACTTCAGATTTTTTTTTTAAAAGAATAAGTAAAAAAAAAAAATAATCACCGTTTTGAGCATATAAAAGAACAACTAGCTGGCATAGGTGGACTCTGCTCAGCTCCCCATCATATCTATGTTCTCATAAATTTCTAGTGCGTGACATATTATAATCAAATTAAAAGAAATGAATTTGACCAAAGCTTCATACAGTGACAGAATGAAATCCTCGCCTAATGGGCTATCCACCGTTCACTTCGATATATTTATCTTATTTTAATCTGTTAATTTATTTTATCAGGGTCAATTCCGTTGTTTAGTTTTCATGCTACTATTTCCAATGCAATAATCCTCAAATTTCATATTTACATGAAATATCGCCCCATTTTGCTATGTTGATAAAACTTTAAATTTCGAATAACTTACGATATTTTTAAATTGGAAATTTCATACTCTATGGTATTCATGTCAGTATCCTAAATAATATTTCGAAAGTGGTTTGACATCCTTACGATGAAAATATCGCTCAAGATTGACGTTTATGTGAAATTTTGCCCTATATTGCCATGCTAAGAAATTCGTAAATTTCCAATAACTTACGAAATTTTTATATTGGAAAATTCATAGTCATTAATATTCTGCCAGTGTCCTAAATAATATTTCAAAAGCAGTCTGATATCTTTACGATGAAAACTAGCTGGCATACGTGGACTCTGCTCAGTTCCCCATCATATTTATGTTCTCATAAATTTCTAGTGCGAGACATATTGTAATCATGTTAAAAGAAATGAATATGACCAAAGCTTGATACAGTGACAGAATGAAATCCCCGCCTAATAGGCTATCCACCGTTCACTTCGATATATTTATCTCATTCTAATCTATTAATTTATTTTATCAGGGTCGATTCCGTTGTTTAGTTTTCATACTACTGTTTCCAATGCAATAATCCTCAAAATTCATATTTATATGAAAAATTTACAATTTCGATACGTTGATAAAATCGTAAATTACGAATAATTTACGAAAATTTCCTATTAGAATATTTGTATTCAATCATGTTCAAACAAATATCATAAATGTAATTTTGAAGTTGTCTAATGCATTTATGATCCTTAAAATAGAAGTTTATGCTCAATTTTGCCATATTCGGACATGTTAAGGAAAGCGTAAATTCCAAATAACTTACAAATTTTTTAAATTGAAAAAATCATAGTCTATGATATGCATGCCAGTATCCTAAATAATATTTCGAAAGTGGTTTGACATCTTTACGATAAAAATATCACTCTAGATTGACGTTTATGTCCGATTTTGCTCTATTCTGCCATGTTAAGAAATTCGTAAATTTCCAATAACTTACGAAATGTTAATATTCGAAAATTCATAGTCATTAATATTCATGCCAGTGTCCTAAATAATATTTCAAAAGTAGTCTGACATCTTTACGATGAAAATCTCTCTGAAAATTGACGTTTATGTGAAATTTTGCCCTATACTACCATGTTAAGAAATTCGTAAATTTCCAATAACTTGCGAAATTTTCAAAGTAGCATATTTATAGTTACTGAGGTTCATTTCGGCATCAAAACCGATATTTTAAAACTGGTTTGACATTTTTAGAGTAAAACGTTTCCATTTAAAGCACGTTTAAGTGAATTTTTGTCCTATTCTACCATGTTAAGAAAATCGTAAATTTTTCATAACTTACGAAGTTTTTTAGTTCGAATATTGTAAATGAATAGGGTTTTTGCCAATATCGAAAGTAATATTTGAAAACTGGTCTGACCTCTATTTCTCAATTACAAATGATTTTACAAGGCTGCAAGTGGAGGTAAAATGCACCAAAAAATTATTGTTTTTGCATAAAATTTTGCCAAAAATTCAATTATTATTATTTATTTTTTAATCCTTCGTTCATCTACTATTCAATTCTATTTTAAAGAAGTGTGTGCAAAATTTCAATATGACCAGTGCCTCAAACTTGGAGAAATTGGGTCCGCCGCTTTTCTGAAGAGTCTCTGGAAAACAGGATTCACCGGCTTAATTTTCCAATTTTCTTAATGAAAATTTTATAAAATATTATTTAAATGTTGTTCTTTTGTAGGCTCAAATTTTTAAATAAAACTTTTTATTCATCATATAAAGAAAATAGAGAAAATATGCTTTTTCTTTTCTTTCTTTTTTTATTCTTAGTAACCCATGAAACCCCTTAATTTCCTTTTGCTGTGCTAAGCAAAAAGATATTAAAATTTTAAAATATGCTTTTGAAAAAAACCCTAGATTATATTCTAGGATTCTAGGGATTCTAGGGATTCTTTTCTGAATCTCTATTTTATTCATATCATACTACAAGGTATAATCAATAAATCAGGAACTTCATTTATTACAACAACCAGTATTCTTACAAAGTAATCTAAACACAATCACCTTCAAAAGAATGTCCTTCCGCAACTATACCTTCTGCCCCAGAGTTTATACAGCTTCTATAAATTGTTCTAGAAACCGTTTCATGAGAGCTGTCTTAAAGTGAATGTCGTTGATGATGATGCCATCTCTGGCATTTGCAAACCTTTTTCCGTTTATGCAATCTTTCAGTTTTGAGGAACAGGTAGAAATCACAGAGCGCCAGGTTTTGGGATTACGGCGGATGTGACTAGAAATCCTTTAGTTTACTGAAGGATTTCTAGATGTGACAGAGCTGTGGCGCCATCTTTAGTAAGTTCTTGCTGCACTATCAGGGATCGGTGTGCTAGGGCGTTCGCGTTATCTGTGAACAGTATACACGTACTGGAAGTTCGAACGTCTAGTCATTGTAGCCAAAGGACAAAGAAAAGCATGTACACACCACTATTTGTTGACGGAGGCCTTTACGTGAAGGAATCAAAATGTACGATGGCCTTCATGTCAAAAGAAAAAAAAACTTGACCTTTTTTTTTTTTTTTGAGCGATCCATTCGAAGCTTTTTTGACAGAGGTTACTGAGGCCATTTCCTGGTGGACGTCTGACGCTTGGTTTAGGATCGTACAGGAAACACCATGTTTCGTCATCCCCACTAATGATTCAGCATAAAAATGCCACATTATTATCGGCGTCACTGATTAGGTCACCCACAACTGTGCAGTGCTCAGCCCATTGATCATCGATGAGAGTGCGAATAACAATGTGCGATAGAGAGCGATGCATGTGCAAATCCAAAGAAAGGATCGTATGACATGTTCCATGTGAAATAAAAGTCTCTTCGGTTACTGGATCAATTGTTTGCCGACGATCTCTTCTGATCATTGCTATTACCCGTTGGATTTTCACGTCCATTCATGTGGTTCCTGATCGCCCGAATAATTTGTAACAGCGTCTCTCCCATTCTTAAATAAACTGTACTATTTAAAAACTTTCAATCTGCGCAAAGTTTCGTCTCTATAGGCTTTTTGCAGTAACCGAAATGTTTCTACAGCGGTTTTTCTAATCTATAACATAATTCAATGTATGGACATTTGCAACATCGGCATCACAGACTGATAGAATTTTGAGCTGCGCGCCTTATCAGTTTTGCAAAGAATCATGTGGCGACTCATGTGTGTGCAGAGAACCAGACTTGCAAATCAAATCGTTATTTCAGTTCATCCACACACCAGGAACGAGGAGGAGGAGGAGTCCCAGAACTTGTTAACTAGACCTCGTACATATATTTACGGAAATTAAAACGCGGAGTAACATATGCAGGCCTACAAACAACTAAGTGACACAGCCATTACGAATGGAAGACATAACCACTTTCTAATTTTGTTGGAAAGCGTTTGTGAATAACACAACTAAAATGGCAGTTCGAGTAAATGTCACTATTATTCTTAATATATCTGAATATTTTTGTGTGTTAATGTAAATATCACTGCTAATTTAACATATTCTATAAATAAACATGCTTTTATGCCTATGAATACCCGAAATGTTTTCGCTGTAAAGATATTAAAATATTCTATAAATAAATATTTCTAGCAGATCGTAATATATCAAAATTCTTTTGTGAATATCTCGACACAAACCATTATTGTTATTTATAACACTTTCATTTTGGAACTTGCTTAGTAAAACTGAATAACATATATAAGTATCAAGGCTGCAAAAATATATATATATATATATTAAATTTAACAAAATTAATTCGCGGATAGATTTATAGACAAACCGTGGTAATAAATATTGTCAAGTTTGTTGAAAAGTGTTAAAAATGTAGGTGTGTGTAAAACAGAAATACGCAAAAGAAATTTTTGTATGCGTATTTTTATTAATTTAGCATATCCTATACGTAATGATTCGTATTAACATATACAGTTGGTAAAAAAAGTGTCCGAATACTAGCAAAAATTTCTATATAAAAAAAGTACGCTTAATACCGTTTTGCTAAATAAATCCTTGTTGAATCCTGTTCTTAGACTGACTATGAACAGGATTCGACAAGGATTTATTTAGCAAAACAGTATTAAGTGTACTTTTTTATGTAGGAATTTTTGCTAGTGTTCGGACACTTTTGTTACCGACTGTATATGGAGTTAATAATCCATCATCTGTATAATTTTGATAAATTTATTAGTTTTTTTAAACTCAGCTATATTTTACAAAGGAAATAAAGTATGCTATTTTTACTAAGGTATGTTTTTTAATATTACTTTTCATCACAAATCATTTCTTTTTATTGCTTTTTCTATCAAATTTAAGTCATAAAATGTTTTTCGGGTTATATTTTTTACTGATGTAGATCATAAAATGAAATTCTTACATTATGACAAGTACTGCTATTAGATATACCTACAATACCTTAAAATTAAAATTTATTTGATAAAATTATATCTGAAATGTATGTATGTATATATATATTTATACATATTTAAAAGTTATTACATTTTTTCTAAATTTATTAGTTGCACAAGGATAACTACGTTGGAAATTTTGCAATACAATTTTTATAAATAAATTGAAATGAATTGTTATAAATAAATATGAATCAAATTTTATTCTTTCCCTCAGAATACCTTACACTTTTGTCAGTATTCTCTTACATTGTACTTTATGATTTATTCTCAAACACTATAAATCACAAAATAAAATCACTGAGCGTGTAAAATTGATATCAATTTTCTTCTCTTTTTTAGTGTCAATTTCATTGATCTAAATTGATAAGATATTTTAGAATAAGTGGTGGTTTATGGTTGAGAATCAATTTATTCTGCTACATTGTTATATTGATTCAATGACATTTTTGAAATTTAGATAAACTTCAACGGCATTGGCCGCATTCTGATAAATATTTATTTAATATTGTTCTTTCTATTTATTTATTTACTTCCTTTGTTTCTCTGTTGTTAGTGTTATTTATTTATTTATTTACAAAATGATTTTAATTTATTTAAAAAATATATATTTAATTTACGATCTTATTCTTCATACTTGTATTTTCCATATTATTTTCAGCGATTTTATTTTTTAAAACTCGACTAAAAAGAGGAGAATGATAAGTTTTAAGCATTTGTGCGTCTGTCTGTTTCTCTATAGTTTCCAAACGAATAGGCCGACTTTAATACTATTTTTTTTATTATTATTATTAGAATGCGGGTTTACTCAGAGAAGTTCTTAGCTACTTTTGGTAAAAATTTGCTTACAAGGAAACGTTCTTAAGCTAAACTCATAGAATTCAAAGGAAAAATTACAGGTGGTAGTAGATGATTCAAAATATCTACAGTCGGTAACAAAAGTGTCAGAACACTAGCAAAAATTTCTATGTAAAAAAAGTACACTTCATATAGTTTTGTTAAGTAAATCCTTGTCGAATCCTCTTCTTACTCAGTCTAAGAACATGATCCGATAAAGATTTATTTAATAGAACCGTATAAATTGTACTTTTTTTATACAGGAATTTTTGCTAGAGTTCGGGCACTTTTGTTACCGACTGTACGGTGAAAAAATTAATAAAAGTTAACATTTTTAACGTCAAATGCAGTCCTACTTGGCGAGAATGCAAAGAAAAACGCCAAGTTCTTAAATGAACTGCCCATGTGTCCTCCATACCGTTTAATTCGAAGTCGTCAATTGGTGCTAACTGAAAGGTTCTGGTAACCCCAATTCAATTTACAATATCGTTCTACACCTTTCATAATGAACTTAAGCAGCTAATTTTCAGAGTATCAATTTCCTATAAGTTCTTCTAACACCTGAACTAATTTCATCCAATTCTATGAGTTTAGCTAAAGAACATTTCCTTGTTAGCAAATTTTTTGTAAATGAATCAAAATGTGGTTTTTCAATTCATATTATAGTCAATAAATTTCTAATTGAACTTTGACAATTATAGTTGGCGGAGTTCAAACTCTTCATTTCAGATTTCAAATAAGTCAGATGGTTTATTTGATTGTAGTATAATAGTTTATTTGATTGTAGTAAACATAAAAATATTTTTTTTTAACCATGTTTTTATTAACTGGCTTTCTTGTTTGTTTGTTTGTTTGCTTGTCCAGTACAAATCTTGCAATCGTTTTTTAGCTAACTTCCGGACTAGCTAGACACTTGAAACTTTTAGTATAGCTCAGAACACGATGACAATGTATTTTTTAAAATACTTTTAGGCAATTGTTTTTTACCCCACTGCCTTCGGTAGCGTTTATATGATTCAACAGAAAATTTATTTAACTAACTTCCCGACTAGCTAGACGTTTGAAACATTTAGAATAGCTCAGAACAGGATGATAATGCATTTTTAAACACTTTTAACCAATTGTTTCTGGTCCCAGCTGCCTTCGGTAGCGTTTATATGATTCAAAAATCATATAACTTTGCGACTAGCTAGACATTTGAAACTTTTAGAATAACTCATAACACGATGACAATGTATTTTTTAAATAGTTTTAGCCAGTTGTTTCGGATTCCTGCTGCCTTCGGTAGCGTTTATATGATTCAACAGAAAATTTAAAAATATGCTATATAAAAAGTTCTTTTTATATTGTAATTATTTTAATTGTGATTATAAGTTGGCAATCCAAAAATCTTTGAATTCAGTTGAAAATTACAGATTTTACAGAGTCTTTTTAAAATTAATTTAACTTTTTTTTTTTTTTTTAAGCCACTTTGCACTAATATTTTAAAATTTGCGAGCAGTAATCTTCTAGGCCATGTTAGATGATAAGTCATAATTTGTTGTTGTTATTATTATTATTATTATAATTAGAATATACAGAAACGACCATTCAAATATATATATGTATCGAATTTTTAACCTATTTTCATAAAAATTAATAGTGGGCTATTAAGAGTTTCCCTATTCAAAAATGGTTAAATTCATTTGAAAATTAGAGATTTTGAAAGGAAATACTATTTAATTAAATCCAAGGACGTCCTGCATTAATATTTAATAATTTGTAAGATGGCTTTCTTACGCGAGAAAATTAGAAATTTTGCAGATATATAACACTGCGCTGGAAAAAAAAAAAAAAAAAAAAAAAAAAAAGCCCTGATGCTATTCTTGCTTATTCTTAAAATGACCTCCTGAATCCGAATATGACTACCATTTTACCCAGTCACCTACCGTCTTCTTGGGTCACCACCCCCTCCCGCAATTTTTATCGCTGTTCGGTAATTTCATGAATTTGATTTGGAGAATGAAAAATAATTAATTTAGCACCTAAAAACGAAAATATATAAAGTTTAAAAAGTAACTTTAATAACAGATTAAAAAAATATAAGATATGTAATGCATAATATCAGTGGCAAATCCCCCCCCCCCCCCAAAAAAAAAAAAAAATAAATAAATAAATAAATAAATAAAATAAATAAATAAATCCTTGTCGCAAATGTCCATGTTTTAGAATTTTCTAACTCTGTAACCCCTCAGAACATATTTAACGGTTAAAATAATTCCCCCCCCCCCCCCAGAAAATCAAATTTATAGCCATAAAAATATCGAAAAGTGATTAAAATAGGGGACTGTCTCTAAAAAACGGGGAGAAATAGGGCAAAATTGGGC
This sequence comes from Salticus scenicus, assembly GCA_963930645.1. NCBI lineage: Eukaryota > Metazoa > Arthropoda > Arachnida > Araneae > Salticidae > Salticus > Salticus scenicus. Next base: position 65,109,652 of record OZ005661.1, on the reverse strand, counting down.
GTCATATTCGGATTCAGAAGGTCATTTTACATACGAATTTTCAAAAATGGTTTTGGGAGGAATTTTCATGCAGAGCAGGGTAAAATTTAATTAAAATCAAGGTACTAGTGTTTTATAAAACTAGCTTTACACTTCTTCTGTGAATGTGTATGTGGGGATATATCTTGGTGAAACATTCAATTTTAACGGAAAAAAAAATAATCAACATTCGAGGGAAAATCGTGATTTTTAAAAATATTTAAAATGTTAAATAAAATAATAATAATAATAATAATAATAATAATAATAAAGAAAATAAATTAAAAGAAAATTCAAACCAGTTTCCGTAATTTCATCTGAGAAAGTGGTTTTTAAACATGTGGTTCTCCGTGACGAAAAGAAGAGTTTTTATACAATAACATCTATAAAAAATATTTATCAGTTATGAAATTTAAGCATTTTTATAAACTTAAATAACTTTAAATAATTATTAGGTTTATTCTGAAATTTTGTATAATTGAGAAAACGTTGAACTGTCTTCAAAATTACAAATACAGAATTATAAAATTCCCATTCTTAAAAGTAATACTGAAATTAAATTTAAAGAAAATAAAAGCTTATGAAAAACTTTTTTAACATACTTTATTGACTGTTATTCAGATATGAATAATTAGATTAAATTTTACAATTTTTTTTCTTTTTTTTTAATTGTAAAATTAATATATTTGCTAAACTTGTACAGATATATGTATGCTGCAAAATATAGTTTAATGAAGCATTGGAAAACTGTCATATTAATTTTCATGCGTTCTAAAAATTATTAAAGCAGTTTTAATTATTTGAAGTACTTCTTAAATAATACTTCTGATTTGTCTAATCTAATATTTCTTTATCGAATTAAAAATTGGTGCATAACATTTAAAAAAAATAGTAATAGCAATATAAGTTGTAAATAAAGCATTTTTTTTTTTTTTTAATTATTATTTAAATGGTTAAATATTTTTATTTTGAAAAGAAATCGTTGCTGTATTACAATTCTAACATTCATTTATAAAATAGAATTTATTGAAAGCTATTAATGTTATTATATTTCATATTAAAAATGCATAACATCTACAAACTTATATTGGCAGAATAAAAAAGATTAAATAAAATAATTAAAACAAATATAACTTTACAGGCATAAAAATTAAAAACATACAGATTAAAATAAGTAAAGAAAGAAAAGAAAAGAAAACTAATCTTTTTTTTTCCCGAATGAAAAAAAGAAATACAACACTGTGTGCCTTAAAATTACAGCACCAGATATCTTATTTTCACTTTAACGAGTGCTTACTAGGTAATGTGCAAATTATCTAGGTAATTCGCAGATTATCTAGGTAATTTGAGAAATGAAACAGTTTTCCTCACTTTAACGGATCACCCTAGTTAATGTTCAGATTACCTGGTTAATCTGCAGATTAACTGATTTTTGCACTTTAGCGGTAACATATATATGTATTCGTTTTTAAAATTAAAATTAAAGAACGCTCTATTCGAGCATCACTGTTTCTGCCAGATAATGAATATAACCGTGGTGTAATACAGCTGTCAACGAGTTAAATTCAGTGTTATTTATAAATATAAAACTTGCTTTATAATTAATAACAATAGTCGAATTTCGGAATATGTTAAAAGTAACAACTCTGTGTTTGATCCGATTAAGACTTGATTTTGAAAATTTGTTTGGAAGTATCCTTTATTATGGCATTATTAGGATTTGTAATAAGATATATGAAATTTTTAGTTAAATTTTAGACTGCGATAAAAAGTATTGGATTAATTTAGTTAAATTTAGTATTATTAAAAATATTTTATATAATGTTAATGATTATTTTTAAAAAAATAAAGGTATTACTATGAGAACTTATTTTTCGAAAACCTTTGCCTATATGTATGTGTATATTAACAGTTATTTCCGATATAAAATTCTTTAGATTTATTGATGATTTCATAGTGTTTAGTTACAGTAATTTTGTAGATATTTCTAGTGACATTTATCCTAAAAAATGTATTTTAAAACACACCAATAATGAAGGTTTAATATCTCTTTTGAATTTAAAAATGGGGTTAGTTAATGAGCCTTGGATTATTGGACATTTAGGGTAAAAGATTAAATTTTGATTTTAAGATCATTAGTTTACCTAATTGGTTATCACGTGTAAATATTAAAGTTTTGGAAAATATTTTATTTTCGTAAATTGCTTGAATTAGAAGAATTTGCTATAATTCTGACAATTTTGAAGAGGGATTTCCCAATTTTCTCCGTACGAATAAATTATATGGTTATCTGTCTTACGTTTTAACTGTTATACGTAATTATTAAGGTTTACAGATGCTTATCTTTTTAACACGTTTTTATTAGCTTCACCTGTATCTATGTTTGTATGCATAATGTATGTTTGTAACCGCTCTGGGAGCAAACAAAAAATCTATATTGTAAAAAAAGACCACAGTCCTACGTGAACGCTGTGGCTGTGAGGTAAAGCTCCGCGCTACGAACTTAAAGGTCTAGCGTTCGAGCCCAGTCAGGGGAGATTTTTTTAAAAATGGTTTTTGTTTAATTCTAAATTATTTTAATTAAAGATTTAAATGTATGTAAATATTAAGGTGTGTCACTCACACGATTTTCTCTCACCCTGCATTTTAATACTAACATAGATATTTTGTGCTTTTTAGTTCACATTTCTATGAAAGCGTGTTCTTTAATTTTTTAAAACTATAATATTATTGTGTTTAGGGTTTCGTCTTAATAACTTTTCTTAAATGCAGTATTTATTAACTTATCTTTTTGTAAGATTGTTTTCTGAGTCTTTTCATAAACTTATATAAATTATGGTGTATTTTAAACATTTTTTCCTTTTGATTTTGACTAATTGCTCATTTTTTTATTTTGAATTTCAATGATTAGGCTTTTTTTTTACATAATAAAATGTAGGTGGCTAAGCTACTTTTTGTCTATACCAGTAGCTCTTGAAAGATGTTACTGTTTACAGCCTGCATTGTTGGGCTCCCCTTACTATGATCTCACTAGTTTTTTTTTTTTTTTTTTTTTTTTTTTTTGCGGGGGGGGGGGGGAGGATTAATTATTATTTTCTGTCTGCAACATATATATGTAAATACATATGCGTGTATGTATTAAATATTTTGAACAAAATTTTAGCTGTAAATGAATGCATAAAAATATTACGTAAGTCTTAATAAGTAACAAACTTCCCATAAACCGCATTAATTGCACATTATGGTGTTTATACAAAGCTTTTTATTTGTTACTTTTCAATACAAGTGTTACGGAGTATTTTTTACTAATCACATAAATCTACTTAATGTAAATTAAATGTTTTCTATGCTTAATTTCGGAATGGAAACACGAATACTTTTGATATTGAGGAAGAAAAAAAAAAGCAATGCGATTTACTTCTCTAAGATCCATCGATGGTGTTTGAAGGTTCGATGTTTTCATACGTCTCCTTTTTCAAACATTCTCAAATGCAAAGTGAGATGGTCTTGGGAATTTTAATTAAATTATGTCGATCATAAACCGGTGGAGGAAGGCTGATAGTAGAGAGCATTGGCATGCTGAGCTAAAAGTGCTGAATTTTATCATTAGAACATATATCTTTTCACTCTGAATAAAAATTAGTCGAATTTCCATGTAAAACATCTATAATTAATTTAGTTGTAAAGAAAAAATAAAGTTAACTCGATACATCTTTTCAGTTACTTTTTACCATGTTTTTATTAGCTTCGATTCTTGTTTGTTTGTTTGTTTGTTTGTCCAGTACAAATCTTGTCCAGTACAAATCGATTTTTAACTAACTTCCCGACTAGCTAGATATTTGAAACTTTGAGGATAGCTCAAAATACGGTGACAATACATTTTTTTCATACTTTTAGTTACTGTTTCAGGTCCCGATGCCTTCGGCAGCATTTATATGATTCAACAGAAGATTTGTTTAACTAACTTCCCGACTAGCTAGACATTTGAAACTTTAATATACCGCCTTCATTTAGAACGAATAAGTGATCATTTTCCAAGTCCCTAAACTAAAAATATAGATTTCCGAGCTATTCGTAGAAGGCACGCCAAAATAAGCTGAATAGACGATATGATCAAGAATTTCTAGTCTATTACTTTTCTAGATGGTGAAACAGTATTATGAATATTCTGAATAATATGAAATTCTTTGTATTGCTTTTCCAGAATTGGGTAATAAACCAAGATTATAGTTACTAAAACCCGCCTCTTGTATTCGCATTTATTTGCAGAGATTTTTAAATAACTTTGCCCTCGAGAATATAGGGAAAAGCTCTAGAATTCTAATAGGGGTTTCTATAATTCGCTTTCAACGGGGATTAGAATGTATAAGAATAATATGGAACTATTTACTCGAGCCACAATTTAGGTTCTAGATATTAGTTGCTCAAAAACTATTTTTCACGGAATTGATGAGAGATTTTATATTCATTTGTATCCTTACATAAATATATGCTGTGGATATACGTTTAAGTTTGTGATCGATATATACTAAAAAGAGAATTTTTATATCTGTATTTCTGATATGTTTATAGCTATATCTCAGTATTTATGTCTCAGTTTTTGTACATTTATACACAGTAGAAGCTTAGATATAGTCTACTCTAAAGTGGTATTAAATTACAACAAGCAGCGCCAATTATGGGCCTATATGCCTTCAAACTGAATCAGCAGAGTTTTACATGATATATGCATTTCTTATACTAACAAGAAGACGGCAAGGGTGTGGGGTCCTCAAATCGAACGGAGGTTGCGCGTGTAGTTAGCACTCAGTGAGTGTATTCATATACTCAAACCCTAGAGCGCACTACTTAGCCATCGCCGAGAAAAAAATTCCTGAAGTTTGAAAAAAAAAAATTTAATTTGTATTAAAATTTAATAAATCGTTATAAACAATTTCTTTTCAACTTTTATACATTGTTAAATCGCGAATTTAATGATTTCTAACTTTTTAACATTAAACATATGGAAATTTATTATTCGCATGTGGTTGGAATTAAATAAAATTCAATATATCAAAAATAATATGAAGAATTTACAAATTACAAATTCATCTGTTCATAAGGCCCGCTATACACTGACGAGACACGAGACAAAGTTTGAAGCGACGTGCGACACGCGCATGCTCTAAATACAACTTCATCTCCTGAAAACTGTTTAGAGCATGCGTGTGTCGCATGTCTCTTCAAACGTTGTCTCGTGTCTCTTCAGTGTGTAGTTGGACTAACGCTCCATTCGACGTAAATTCGTTTGACCTGACCGTTGCACTATACATATTTATTCTATCTACAGTTCTAAGTTCTAATCGTTAAAAAGTTAGAAATCATTAAATTCGCGATTTAACAATGTATAAAAGTTGAAAAGAAATTGTTTATAACGATTCATTAAATTTTAATACAAATTAATTTTTTTTTTTCAAACTTCAGGAATTTTTTTCTCGGCGATGTCTAAGTAGTGCGCTCTAGGGTTTGAGTATATGAATACACTCAGTGAGTGCTAATTACACGCGGAACCTCCGTTCGATTTGAGGACCCCATACCCTTGCCGTCTCCTTGTAAGTTTGGGACACTACTGAAGCTGAGCCTGCCCTGACACAAGTGTAAATCGTAGCGTGGCAGCACCATCTGATGTTGGGTGATATAGCCCAAAAGCTAAACAGCACCAATTCAAGCTAAGGTCCAACCAAATATCGAGTTTGATTAAAGTATGTCCCGTGGTTCATATGGTACAATATTCGCGCAGTTTTGTTGACTCAAAAAGGCAGAAATTTTCTAGCAAAGGCCAAATCGTGTTTTGAAAATCTGAAAACGAGTAAATTCATCAGAAACCATAAATCGAAAAAATTTTCCGAATCTTATACTTTCTCATATATGGAGAAGATAGCACACAATTCACTTATTTAAAAATAAATAGTTAATTGAACGGCATTATGTTTTACTTAAAATATATGTCTTAAAATTTGAACTGACATACTTCACAAAAAGATAATACATAAATTAGAAAAAAAAAAAAAAAATAGAACTTTCATAAATCAAATCCTTTTTAATTTGTGTATATGTTCAATAGGATAAAATTTTGATTTACCACTCATTCGCTTAATAAGCATTTTTACCAGTCCAATGGCCGTTGCCTCTTAAAATGAAAAATCTGTAGTCGAGAGTATAGGGATGCTGCATGTATACATATGACTGTGTCTACGATTTTATTGAATTGTAAAAAACTGCCTAATTTAGCAACTTTCTTTTATAGGCATTGTCCATAGTGTAGTATAAGTGCGACATAAAACCCAATCAAACAATCAATTCTTCTATAGGAATTTTTAATGCAAATGATTACGTTTATAAATTGAAAAAAACTCAAAAAATTAAAAGTTTTTTACTGCTTTCTTTTCATCGTAGAAGAATACTTTTTTCCTCTCAAACTCACATAAACCATACCTTCCGAACGACATGACTTTGATACGACTCTACATTCTCTGCTCCTGTAATCAACATGTTAAAAACATACGACAAATTTCATATTTGCATATTAATATATGGATATAATATGGAATTCAAAATATAGGGTAACTCTAGGATGGTCGTAGAGGAGAGACGGCCAGCTTAAATATTTCCTAAGTTTGATCATAGATGGCAACATAAACTTTGTTCGTAGGAAATAGCTCAATGAGTTCATTCACTGCGACATGCAGGTCTGTTTTTCGATTATAATAAGTAAGTGAAATTTTAATGTCATTTAATTTAGTGGTTGAATATTTTTGTTGAGGTCCGTATCTGAATGTTTTACAATGCCTAAATTACATTTTGCTTCATTATACGGATTTTTATGAAAGTATATAATCCAGCCTTTGCTTTTAAGCCTAAAACAATGGCACACTTTGGCGGAATGATGCTTTAACCCATTTTATCCCAATTTATTTATTTTGTTCAAATTTGAAAAAAATTATATTTTTTAAGGTTGATTAAACCTAAATAAACTAAATACAACAAAATTAATATATATATATATATATATTCTGTATAATAAATGTTATCCACCTTGTACGCAGGGCATTGAAATAAAGAGGATGAAATTTGCGTTCTCATTAGTGTTCTCTTCAATAGTGAAAAAAGTGCTTTCCTAGTATAAAGTTTTGATTTATCTGTATAATACTTTCTTATTTACATGATAGTTCTCCAGAAAGAATTTTCAACCACAAAGAGAAGATAAACCACGCCCCCTAATGTAATGATTAAACAAAGATTCCAGATGGAGGAGGAGAAGGAAGTGAGACCCATAACAAGCTAGCAGAAGCTTATATACCATTATATATTCCAGCTGACAAAATATTCGCACCAAGCAAATTCTGATTTCTATATACTATTTTTCAAGTGTCCTTTAAATAGGACAATGGGATAAAATGAGTTAAATTGTGCGGTTATCTGTAGTTCAATTTTAGGAGAGATGGCCACATCAAACCGAGGAGGTTTGGCCACTTTTAAAACAACAAAACTCATGATGTACCATCACCAACAAAAGTACTTCATGATATTGCACCAGCTCCTGATGTAAGTGAGACAAAAATAGTTGGAAAACGTATCACTAGTATTTATGGCACGTTTAATGGTAAATAAGTAGCTATGGTTTGATAACGCCAGAAAATATTGAAAAACGTCAGTAACTTTAATCCCAGAAACGGATAAAGTTCGTAAAAAAATTAAAACCGTGAAAAAGTCTAAAATAAACGAAAGAAAAACCAAAAACTTAACACTTCCAACATCGAAAAAGATAAAGTACAACTGAAATTATCAGATTTTACAGAATTTGAGGGAATATAATTTGATGAGGATCACTGTGTTGGTTGTGGAAAAGAAAACAATACCACAACCAAAACGAATGCCTGGATACAATATATAAGATGCTTAAAATGGTCCCATGAAACGTGTACAAACTGTTCAGATCTTTGCCAAAAATGTGGTAAAATTTTATGAAAACAGAAGATTTGAAATTATACTTCAAATTCTGTTCATTCGAAACTTATTCACTCGTTTTCCGCAAATTATTGCGTCTTTTCAAATTCCTATATGTTTTCCATGATTATCTATATAAAATGTATTATTTTTTGATATTTAAACTTCGCTTTTTCTTTTTTAAATTGGATGTCCATTCTTCTCGTCAGGAAGGAGAGATGGCCATCTGCCATTTTAATTTCAAACTATGATTACCATATTTTGTTCTCAATATTTAATTATTTTTTTGTCGAAAATATGATGAGAATATGTAGAAGAATTTTAAATATGCATAAATATTTCTTATATTTGCATTCCAAGAATTTTTGTTTGAATCTTTGAAAACTATGACCATGTATCCTAGACTTACCCTACAATAAGTTTATAATTTTATTACTTGTAATTAAATTATAGTAATTATACATAAACTTAATTGACATACTAAATTTTAATTGAACTTAAAATGAAATAAGTTAAACTTTTTGCGCTATATTACCATTTGATTCCGATATTTACAATGAGTTAAAAAACGTATCATAGCTACCAACTGTTCGGTTTTTTCCGGGATACCTCATGAGAGGTATTTTCCACAAACGTTTATTTCATCGTAGAAAATAAGCATGAAAAATTTCTTTTTAAGAATATTTGTGTTAAACTTGATTTTAAAATTCAAAATGGGGGCAGCTATGCTATATATATATATATATAGGGTGTACCATAAGTTTGTAGACATTTTAAAAATTCATAATTATTGAATTAATTAATAGAATTGAACGCCGTTTGTAAAAAAAACATTCTCGTAAAAAGGATTTATTTATTTATTATTTATTTATTTATTTATTTATTTTTGGAAAAAAAAATAATAACTAAGCTGTTTCTCGATAGAGGGCGCTGTGTGGGACCAGATCACACATTTTCATGAAAAACTGTACTTATTCTCGTGCAAATGTTTACAGGTATATAAATCCTATTCTATGTGTCCGTCGTCACCACAAATTACAGTTTGCAAACGAGTTATAGCACTGTTAACTGCAACTTCAGTCGGCGGTTCTTACCTGAGGAAAAAACATCTTCACCAAAAACGGATTTATCCACCAAGTCAGCATCGCGATTAAAACTTCATGTATGCACACTAGAATAAATTTATGAAAAATTAAACAAAAAGAATCAATGGATAAAATCGAGAATCTTATATAAAAATTTTAAAATCGAAAATTGAAAATATTTCAATGAGGTGCATTCCTACAAGGTCCAAGCTAAATCTGTGCTATGTTTTCTAGCTTTGCGATCAGTAGACTGAGCTCAAGAGCTCAGACAGGCAGGTACATATTTTTCATTTATTTAGATTATTATTTAATTTATTTATTACACTGAATGTATTATTCCAGTAAGTGTAGAATGAAAACTACATTTATTTAAACGTTAATAGTTTTGGGTAAGTCTCTTTAGAAAATGTAAGCTATTTTTGTTGCAAAAACTTAAAGCAAAAGCATATAAAACATGTAAATTTCGAAGAAATTTAAAATTTATTTTCTCGCATACTTAAATATTTAATATGAGTTTCTGATAGGATACTTTACACTTTATATTTTTTTATCTTATTCTTTTTTTTTTTTTTTTTTGCGTGTTAAAAGGTATAAGCTTAAACACGTTACACATTTAAAACTCGGAGAAATTCTACTACATTAATCCTTCTTGGATCAAAGAAAATTTATTTCATTTTAATCTTTACGGAGCTACGAACTCTCACCATTTTTTATCCTGTAATTTACACACCCCTTACATCAAGAAATGAAAAAGAACCCATAAAAAAAAAAAAGGTGTTAAAAAGTTGCACGAAGCCGCCCTCAATCACAACAAAGCGGTCACATGGTTTCCTTCGGCGCTGCCAAACGGAGCGAGACGAAATTTTCTCTTCTGCACTATCGGAATTGCCACCGAACGGCGCGGACGTTTCAAATTCACTCTCCTCTGACCATGAATGCCATGCTAGTGATTTGTGTTTTGATTTTTTGTTTATACGGACAATGCTTTTCTTTTCTCAATGGTTTTACGAAAGAACAGTGTGATGATATGGATCCTACAAAAAGTAAAATTGATGAGTCAGTGCCGAAAGTATTAGAATCTAATTTAAATAACACAGAAGAATGGGCAGATAATGTAAGCCCAGCATCTTTACACCTCTCCGACAATTTAGATTTGTATAAAATTACCACATCTTCATCAAAATATAGAAGAGGCAGAACACTGAATAGTAAGTTTATTTATCATGTAATTTAGATCTGAAATTAATTTATTTGATTTATTAATTGAGATATTGTTAGTTTATTAAATGTTAAACTCTTTAACCCTTTAACGTTCACTACGTAATTTATTTTAAAAATTACTAAACTAATTTTAAAAATGGCTTTTAGACACATAGCTGATCATAAATATTTAAAAAATAAAAAATTAGCATTGTTCCTTTTCGAGAAATTTTCGGTTTGAAACATCTGTAAGTAAACCTTATTAAATTGAAATAATATTTAATTTAATAAATAAATCACTTAGTAAACATTAGCGACAACAAAAACTCGTAAACGTTGCATGGATCTAAACATTTTATTCTGGAGTATTTTAACCCTTTGCGGCGCAAGGTAATTCGGATCATTTAAATTACACTGCCACCGGAATTTACGAACAAAATTAAAATAGAAGAATATTTAAATTTTCACGTTAAAAAAAGTGCCTTTTCTGCTATGTTATAAATGTAAATTTTTGCTAAACAATTTCCGGGATGAGTTTTTGCACTTGAGAATTAAAATTAGGTGTTCCATCAGCGGGAACACTGCGACTGAAAGGGTTAAATCATTGAACTATGCGTTATTAAATGGAGTTTCAAATTTTACAAAATTCAATGCTTTATTTTAACATTAGTGTAAATATATTTTCCGTAATTGTTATTGTAAAATACAAACGATTATTACTATGCCTGCCTAGTTTTATGAGACTCGTAAATTAATGTCTTAGAGACACTGTTAAAATTTTCAACAGAAAACTATTGGTAATCATTTATCTTAAGTCTTGTGTAAAATTACAGAGACAAATAAACAGAGATGTTAAAAAATCTATTTTATATATTCATTTTGAGGACTAATATTAATTTAAATAATTATTGGAGAGAATGTATTTGTGACTCAGAACCGTTTTTCTAAAATAGAATCATTCTTTTTAAATTTTTATTGAAGAATTATATGAAAATATATATCTGTATATATATATAAATTACGTGTCACGATGTTTGTCCGGGGTAAACTCCTAAACTAAGGAACCGATTTTAATGAAATTTTGCACACTGTGTGCAGTTTGGTCCAACTTGAGAGATAGGATAGTTTTTATCTCAATTTATTGTCACAATATTGTTTTATTGCAATTATTTGTTAATTATAGACCTTTATTAAAGTTGCTCCAAAATATCTGTGAGTTCCATTAATTTAATTGTTGCCAAAAAAAAAAAAAAAATACGAGTTCATTTTCTTTCGACATAAAAATAAATACATTTAATCAAACGTGAACGTTAAAAAATTATAAAAAGTTAAATTATGCATCTCACGAAAATTGACGTCATAATCAATTTAAAGATTTTATACACATTGATAAAGTGCTAATGTAGTTCTATCATAGATATAGTAATATATATAGATCTCTCATCCCCATGTTATTGTACAAAGATTTTTGATGCCGAAAAAAAAAAAAAATAATAAATAAAAGCTTTGGAAACAGCCATTAAGTGGTATTGAAAAAAAAAAAAAGAAAGAAAGAAAGAAAAGAAAAGAAAGAAAGAAATATGAATTTGAAACTGTATCTGGAATCTTCCATTCCCCTTTAGCAAATAAATTATTCATAAATTTTATTTGCTAAAATATTAGTATGTATTCCCGTATGTATTCACTCGGGGAAAGACGGCCATATTTTGGTAAAAACGTCGTCTTTTCCCACATGAAAAGGAATAACTTTTTTCTCCCCGATGATCACTCTATTCTATATATGCTATACTATATCTATGAGTTCTATACGCAAGCGAAGTGTGACTCACTGACCGTCTGTGCAGCCAAGAAAAAGATTTCCTATGTTAATTGCCCACTGGATTTTTTGTAAGAAATTATTAAAAATCGAGGAAATTTATTTCCCGATTTTAATCCTTATATTTGGGTATAGATATGTATTAGTTATCGTGGGTGTTAGACTGAATTATTTTGCTGTCAAATTGACAAAATTTTAATTTTAAATTTCAAAACTCTGGCGCCCTTGGCTTTTATTATTATTATTATTATTATTTGGCGATCAAAAGCGTAACACGAAAATATACATGCCATATGTATGCATTGTACGAAATGTAATATGTATTATTCATTGTACGTATGTATGACATGTAATATGTATTGTACGAAATATTGTTTCATATTATTCATTACTCTTTTAATATAAGTTGTTAAAATAACCATAATTTTTGAAAGGAATTAAATATTTTCTCCAGATAATTTGGCGATATTCTTTTTTTTTCGCCAAGGATGACAGAAATGAAATCTATTCCGCTGCAAAATATTAGTATCTTACATCAGATATTTTATTTAGACATTTGAAAACAAATTTGACTCCAAACTATGATAGAATATTTATCATTTTCCTTTTAATTAGTATATTATTAGTATATTAAAATTTAAAAGCATGGTATATAAAAAGTTTTTTTTTTTTTTTTTTTTTTAATCTTATAATTATTCTTATCTTAATCCTCAATGTTTCCCATCTTTATTAACTTGAATTTACTATTAAAATTTTAACATACTCAAAAACTTCTCATCACTTCGTTAAAATACACTAAACTTTTCCAAAATCTTTTTCTATTTAAAATGATACATGTATTCACTTTAAATGTCCAATATTGCATAAGATTTCCAATTTTAAAGTTTTAAAATATTTATCAAATTTACTTATTTTTCTGGTTTAGCCTTATTGTTTTCCTTTTTATAACTACAGCTGTTGCCCTCTTTAAAATATTTAAAATGATGAAGTCATTTTATAGTAAAATTATCCATTATAGCATATATTATATTTCACTCCTCCATAAAAATTGATTTTAAAATCGTCTGTTTCTTTTATACTTTTATTTTAATAGAATTTTAATAGAATTTAATTTATATATTAGTCATTTTAGCAATTATATCCAAAGTAGCATTAGAAATAATATATGTCACTTCTCCATTAAAATTTATAGGACCCTACAATAAAATTAATTTGTGCTTAATATCAACACTACGAAAATTTTTATCAATCGCTTACAAATTTTGACCTAAGTTTCAAATCTCAACCCTGTGGGTTTTTACATCGGCTACAACGTTTTCGTCTTTGTTCGTAAATAATAATTTGACTGTACTAGATAGTTTACAGCCGTATAATTCAACGTATAACTTAGTCACAGCAACGCGTGGCCGGGTCTGCTAGTACATATATATATCTGTACTGATAAGTATAAAGGATTTAAGTCCATATTCTTGATTTTTCAGGAGACGAAAAATAAAGTTAAACTAACTAAAAACTAATGAACAGAATCGAGTAGGAAAAGTGGATTTTGTTGATTTATACCCTTTATACCATTCAGTGATTGTCAATCTTCATTTAATAAAGGGAAAAAATTGAATTAAATATTTTATACTAGAGAATAATGCTAATTTTCTGATTTGAATCTTTTTTTACCAATGGATTTTCTCAAAGACTAAATGACATGGATTTTAATCCTTTATACCAATCGATAGAGAATTTTTTTCTGAGTCTGACTATGTATTTAACTCAAAATCGACATTTTTGGACTTAAATCCTTTATACTTATCAGTATAGATACATATATATATATACAAAATAAAAATTCAGAATCTTGGTTACTTATTTTTAACTAAGAATTATTGTAAATTTACAGACACTAGATAAACATTTCAGTAAATCTACAGAAATATTTTTACAGTGTAGAAAGTTAACCCTTTGAAGCAGATTTCTCATCAAACATAATTTTTACACTTTTTTGATAGTTTTAAGTTATTTTAGATCTAAATAAGTGGAAAATGTAATAATTAAAATTTTAATTAATTTTGGTTCTAAAATCTAGAGTGGGGCACCGGTGTCCCTTTCTGCGTTGAAGGTAAATTCATCATGGGACACGGGCGTCCCATGAATAAATATTTTTACAAATTGCATTTATTTACAATTATACTTAGATATAGGAGAAGCAATAATTCATTACTGATCTTTTTTAAATAATCAAATTTAATTAGAAATAAATTTTTGGAAATTGGTTGATAAAATTTTTTCAAACTACTTTTATTTAACATTTTTATTTTACTAAAAAAATTTACTCTGATAATCTATTAGATTTTTTATAGTAACTATTAGACTCTCTTTTATAATAAAAAACTATCATATAATAATAATATATGTAATAAGAGCGTCAAAAAATAAATAAGCAAAAGGGACACCGGTGTCCCATCTGCGTCAAAGAGTTAAAAGGATAGAAAATAATTTCCTTTCCATAAATATCAGTTTGATAAATACCTATTCCTTATTCCTATATAATGAAATGTAAAAATATAAAAAGCTACTCCAATGACAAGTTTTGTAGCTCTGCGCTTAATAGTAGTCTGATCTCTGGAATGCAAACGGTAGATACTTCTCTCTATTTATATGGATTATTATTTAATTTGTTGATTATTGAATTTATTCATCTACTATTATTTAATTTATTTATGACATTGCATCTTCTATTCTAATAAGTTTAAAAATAAAACTACATTTATTTAAATGTTAATAGTTTACAGCATGTCTGTTTAGAAAACGTAAGCCATATGTGTTGCAAAATATACTGCGCTGAAAGAAAAAAAAATACCAAGCTCTGATACCATTTTTGTTGATTCTGATGTAAAATGACCTCCTGAATTCAAATATGACCCCCATTTTGCCCAACACCCTCTGTTTTCTCGGGACGCTAACCCCTCCCCCAATTTTATAACTGGTAGGTAATTTTATAGTCATAAATTTGATTTGGACAATGAAAAAGAATTGATTTAACACTTAAAAATAAAAATATATATGATGTATAATAAATAATAACAATTGATTAATAAAATATAATACAGTATCCGCCGCTTATTAAAATCACATTTGTTCTAAGCCAAATTGATTTTATTAAGCGGCTGATTTTAATATCCGGCGAACATTCCCGTACTCAAGGAAAAGTATTATTTCCCTGAATTTGGAAAGAAATTTCAAGAGGTAACGAATAATGGAATTAATAAACAATATGAATTAATTTTTGATTGATAATTAATTAAGTGTTCCTTCAGTATAAGTATATTAAACACATTTCAAGTTCTTATCAGCTTTCCTTTTAAGAAAATTATCATTATTTTACCAAAAGTTCATGCTTTTCTTATAAATTTAAAAATCTTTCCATATAGACCTCTAGATTTATAGTTATTTCAAAATAAGAATTAGAAATTGACTTTTGATAATTAAAAATTAATATATAATACATGTCATTTGCATGCAAATCAAATCAAATTTGTAACTTATTACTGCGCTTTGAAGAATATGTTCCTTGGAATTGTTACGGAGATAAATTATGGGGCGTGTTTATCCCTTTCCTTCCCCGTGATTCCAATTAGAATCATAACATTTCAGATTTTCTTTCTTACCATCTAACACTCCCGCTGATTCAAAATGAACAATATTAAAATCGATATACATTTTCTCACCGAAAAATACCTATTTTGGATGACTTCACTATCTTTGTTGATAATTGAAAGTATATTTTTCGCTGTTCTGATAATAATATCGGAATTAGTTTCTTGTTTTGGGCAAGTAAATTAACTGTTTGAAATATTTTTTATTTTATTCTTTAATGCTTTTAATATGTATTTTAATTAATTGCAATATGTATTTCTCCAAAATTTTGATATTTTTATTTATTGAAAAGCTAGGATTTTGAATGGCATCAGTGGTTATATTAAACAGAAATAAACATCTACCAGTTGCTTTGTTAGCTATATTAATTCGTACTCTGCTATAACTCCTATTTAAAAAAAAAATATTTTTATACATTACCTTTGAAATAAATTTATGACTAAATATAAGATTTATTGTTTTATGGAGGGAAAAAGTTGGGAATGAAAGGGTTAATTTGTAACTATGCTGCAAATGTAAAAAAATTCGACAATGAAAGATGATAACGGAGAGATTGTTGTTCTTTAAATTCTTAATATATATATATATATATATATATATATATATATATATATATATTCTTTTTAGTGTGGATAAATGATATTTTTGCTATTGAGATTTTTTGAGTTTATTAATCGACGATGCTGATTTTATTAAGCGGTGGTTTTATATATAGTTCGTATTGATTTGATTCCGGTCCTGGCAATTTGATCAGATTAAGCGGCTGATTTTATTACCAGTGAATTTATTAAGCGGCGGTTACTGCAAATGTAAAATATAATATTAGTGGCAAATTCCCCTCCGCCCCCCCCCCACACTCCCACAAAATTTTTCCCTTGCAGCAAATGTTCAGGTTTTAGAATTTTCCAACTCTGTAGCCCCTCAAAAGACATTTAACAGTTAAAATTATCCTTTTGCCGCCTACAAATCAAATTTATAGCCATAATATTATCGAAAAATAATAAAGCTTAGAGGGAACGCGTCCCTAAAAAAACGGTGGATGCTAGGGCAAAATGGACGTCCTATTTGGATTCAGGAAGTCATTTGCATAAGAATTTGCAAAAATGGTGTTGGGGCCGATTTTCATGTAGAGCAGTGATAATAAAGCATAAACATATAAAACAATTTAATTTATAAAACTTATTTTCTCACATACCTAAAAATTTAATATTAGTTTCTGGTAACATATTCTGGACTTTGTATGTTTTTATCTTATTTATTCATTATTATTTTTACATTTTGTGTTAAAAGGAATACGCTTAAATATATTATAAATGTATAACATCATAAAAACTGGAAGTCGGTGTTGTAAAATATTTTCACGCAAAAAATCTTTATAGGTTTAAAATGTGCAAGGTTATTAAAGGTAGCAGAGTCAATATTTTCTCTTTGAAGCCATAAAACATATCTACGTAATTGTTTATGAAAATATGGTAAACTAATGTATTCTCAATCTATTTACTAGATAAAGCTGCTAATGTTCTTTTGTAGTGAAGTTACGTAACTAATAAACAATGAATAAAAATTCAGCAAACAAATATCAATAAGTTAAAAAATGTGATACAATTATTTTTTGTCGGAATAATTAAGAATGACCTTTTATCAAACAATAGAAAGTGGGCCCAAGTGCAAAATCTTAATGTGATATCGCCGTATTCGTAACTAATTTTCTTGCCTGATGAAGAATCGTGCCTAATTATTTTGACCTGAAACAGTTATAGCGCACTTTTTATTTGGTTTTTCAGAAAGTAATTTCGTTTTTAACAGCAGAGGACTTAATTGTATTTTTTTCACACCATCTTCACAATTAAGCTGCGTTACCATTATATATTGTGACAGCTGATATAGCAAGGCTTGCTTGTGAAAAAGTTCGTTTTATTCTGCTCAATGGGTTTTGATTGGTGCCATATCAAATAAAGAAATCGGACGGCATATTTTGTCTTTGCTATCAAAAAGGCGAAAATTCTGTTCAAACAAGGTAAAAGAATTCGATGTGTATACAGAAAATTTATTTAAAGAACACGCCAGTGTCAAAACTGGTTTACCAAATTTTGTTCCGGCAATTTTGACGTTGAAGATGCAATACGTTCTGGAAAACCAGTTTGTGCTAATGAAGAAAAAATAAAGTATTGGTTTATGAAAACTGCCAAATAATAAATCGTGAGATCGCTAAGAAACCGATCAAAGTGGAGAGTATATAATTCAGTAAAATATTTATACAATATAAGAAAATCGTCTTTCATTTTCAAAGGAAAAAACGAAATTGCTTTCCGAACAACCCAATAGATTTATGCTGTGTGTTTAGGAAAGTGTCATTTTCCATCCTTCCTTTCCATCCTTTGCATCTTTCTGTCTTTTTTCATCTATCTTCTTTTCCATACTTTTGCACGTACGTGCGTGTGGGCGTGCACGCGAGAGCGCACATTGTCGATTGTTACAGTAACTGGTAGACTGAATATAACAACATGACTATGGCCTCCATAGTATTCTAAACGTTACTTGAATGATTTTGTAAATATATTTGCGAAAGCTGAACAGTGCGATATTATGGAGTAGAAGGCTGATTTTTACCAACTATGTGACAAGCACCAGAGCCAGGAATCGAACCCCCGGCCTTCCGCTAAACGCGCGGATGCTCTAACCACTGAGCTACCCAGGCTGATAACCAGCTCGGCACTTCTCATTGGTTCGATTCCCGGCTCTGGTGTTTTTCACACAGTTGGTAAAAATCAGCCTTCTACTCCATTCTATCAAAAATTAATTTCCAGGTTAATGAATTAAATTTCTGAATGCGATATTAATCTAAATTAAATCTTCATTTAAAATCTAAATCAAATTCTGTAAGGAAACATATGAAAACTGTTTTACAGTAAATACACGGTTCATCTATCAAATTCTTGCTTTTAAATAATGGAAAGTATATCAGTTTAAAGTATAGCAACATAAATAAAATGTGATAGTCGGCATAGTTTCAAATATGTCTGATAAAATATTAAAGTATGTTTAGACAAAATAGAAATATTACTAGCTAAAAAATATGTATCCATAATTGCCTTATTTATATAAAAATGTTGTTATTTTTAGATTGATAACATCATCAAAACCTATGCCTTCATTCACTGTCTAGACTTTTAGCTAAGAATCTCTTTATATGAATTCGAATCTTAATCGGTTTCTAGTTTTACAAGGCTAAATCTTAAAATACAACATGTTAAATGCTGGTGGGCTTATTATTCATTCATTCATTTATTTATTTATTGTAAATTACTGTCTAAAAATTGTGAAATTTTGAATACATATGCATCAAATATAACAATGTATTCAGTTTTTTAAGATTTCTGAAAAATTATTTTAAATAAAAAGTGTCTATTTATTTTATTTTATATTATTTATAGTTCTTATTTTATTTATTAATTTTTATTTATTTAATTTGAAAATGCTTCAATTTCATGCTTTAAATTGAAAATGCTCTGCTACTCTTTTTATTTATTTATTTTTTTTTCTTCTCAATTTTATTTATATTAGTAACGTAAAATCAAAGATGAAATTCTTAAAATTAGTCAGCTACTAAATTTTTCAAAAAAAAAAAAAAAAAAAATTAAATTCTTGATTTTTTTTTTTTTTTTTTTTTTTTTTAACTTTGAATAGTTTTTGAAAAATTTTAATGTACTTAGTTCTTTTTTTTTTTTTTTTTTTTTTTTAACTTTGAATAGTTTTTGAGAAATTTTAATGTACTTAGTTATTTTTTAAGAGAGGGGGGAGCATTTATATCAGACATTCATCATTCTTATAATCAAATCGTGTGCTTGAGGGATGGAATACCTGTAGGTAACAAGCTCCACGCTAACCTCCAATGGCCTTATATGAAACACTTAAAAACAAAATATTTCAATAATCTACTCAGTCGCTACTAAAATAATATCTATGTCTTCATGGCATCGCTATCATGATCAAATGAAATCTGAGTTAACAAGAAAAAAAATTAAATAATACTAAAATTATTAAATTAAACGTAAATAATCACCTCAAAAACATTTATAATACACACACACACACATATATATATATATATTATATATACATGTGTGTGTGTGTATATTATATATATATATATATATATATATATATATAATTTACTTTTGAGTTATTCAGTTGTTTTATTCACTTTTAAATATCTTATGATATAATTTTCTTTATCTTTTAATATTTTTTCTTTTTTTTAAATTTCTTTTTCAGGTTTCAATTCTTCTCTTTGTTGTGTGTATGTGTGTGTGTGTGTCTTGGTGGGTGTGATTTCATTATTTACACGTGTAATATTATGTCAAATCAGTTATAGCATAGTTTTCCTTAAATAAGCTGAGAAATGAAGACAGGTTTGGTTAAAAATATATAGTCAATTATACTTGTTATTTTCACGATAATGCAGATATATCGATAACGCCCGCATTTATCTATGAAATTTGTTGCGAAAACCGAATTTATAATAATTATTATAAAGAATAATATATATATATACATATATAGATAATCAGAACGTATAGTAGAAATATAATATTATCAGTACGTACAGTTGGAATTTAAAGATGATTTAATATTAGTAATACATATATATATAATATTTTATTTTTCACTGAAATATATATATATATATATATATATATATATATAATGATTTATTAAGCATAGTAAAAGCCAAGCAACAGATACCAGATCACTGAAACCACAAAGACAAATAAGAATGAAAAAAAAAAAAAAAATTATGTATAAGAAGCTCAGAAAGGTGAAAAAAATTTATCAGGGGATGAAATACACATATTTAAAGAAACCAAATTTATTAATTAACTTCCTGCAAAATAAACGGAACAATAAACTAACTCAACAAAATCGTAACAGAAAAACTTGAGCTGAAAAGAAATTTATGAAAAAATAATTTAAGTAACTTTAGAAAAGAAGGATGGAGGCAGGCAGAATATTTCAAACAGAAAATGTCTGCAAAAAAAAAAAAAAAAAAAAAAAAAAAAATCTATATAAAATTTATGTTTTCCAAAACTGCAGAAATTTTGTTTAAAATTACACTGAATCTGTTAAAAGAAACTTTTTTTTTTTCCTGTAACCAGATAAAATCTGTAACAATTGATACAGATTTTATTAAGTGGTTACATATTCTGTTCTGTTTTGCATACAGAAAAGCGGTATCAAAGCATAATTGAGAAGCGCTAAGTAAACTGTAAAAGAATTCTATAAATTAACTGAAATGTTTATGTAAATTTACAATAATTCTTAGTTAAATGTAAATGATCGATCTTCTTAATCTTTATTCTGTATTTCTATCTTTTTTAATTATTTAATTTATCAACACAAAAATGGAAAATGAATGTTTCTACTAAAAAAATTTCTAAGTCACAAATATATTTTTGCCAATAATTAATTAAATTAATATTATTACTCATTATATTAAAATGCGTTTCTATATATATATTAAAAAAAATAGCATCTCTATTTATTTTTCTCTATAATTTTACATAAGACTATGATTACCAGTCGTTTTCTGTTAAAATTTTTAACAGTGTAGCAGAACTAATTGTGTTTCCATGGCTGACGGGTTATACCGTCCCCTACAATGCGGCGGGCACTTGTTCGATCACAGTAGGTCTGGAGAAAATTATTTAACGGAAGAACTTTTACTGTGGGCAAAACAGTAAAAATTATTGTGTACAAATATTCTCTATACTGTTTCTGTTACAGAAAATTTTTGCCAACATATTTTTCGTATAACATACGGACATTTTCTGGCAACTTTGATATCAGGAATTTTCTTTAATATAACAGGATTTTTATTACAGTGTAATTTCCAATTTAAAACTAAAAAACCATGTACGTACGACACAGTTATTTTATCTTTTTGCAGTTATTTTATCACAGAAAATTAAGTACACTGAAATTGAGTTTCTGCAGTTATTTTATCTGAAATTACAATCTTTCTTTTTTAAGTGCGTAATAACAGAATACCAAGTATTCTAAGTACAGCATTCGTATTAATAACAGACTTTAGTTTTGCCCCAGTGGCTATTATTATATTATATTATTGTATTGTTATATATTTTTATAATTATTTTATTTTTTGGTATTTTTATAAAATAAATTTAATTATATCATTAACTGTCATAGTATCATTATTATTATTACACTGTTAAAAGAGAAGAAGAAATCTGTTATAATACAGAAAATTAATGACGGTTAATTTGCCAGAATATATTCTATGCTATGTAGAAAATGTATTTAAAAAAAATTTCTGTAACAGAAAAAAAGCAGAAAATTTTCGTACACAACAGAGGGCACATAGTAAAAAAAAATATGTTGCATTAAATTACATTTGCAAAAAAATATTTATTTCTCTTATAAAAATTCACTCAGTGCAAATAATTTATTAAAACTATTATTTATTAAAATTATCTACCCTGATGAATGCAGATGATTTTCATCTTAGAGAAAACTAACATTAAATATCCAAGGAAAGACGGTTTTAATCTCTGTAAATGACATCCTAAAAAATGCATTTTCATAATGGTTATCTCATGTATCACGTTTCGTACTGTCAAATGCCATAAAATTTTCGATGTAATCTTCCCGTTCTCAGGGAAAATTGTAGTATAAAAACGCCACCAATTGGCCGATTTACTTCCAAATTGAATCAGCATAATGTCTCATAATGGAATTCTTACATATGAAATTTTGTTTGATTATACGCATGAACATGAGATATAACTTTCTCTTAAAATGCGGAAAATTTCTGCATAGGTGCACCACCTACAGAGTGATTAGCACCAAAAGTTGATAAGCACTAATTTATGTCTGGGTGCTTTTTTATATAAATCTATATGCAATTTTGTGCAGTAGTTTCTGAGATATAGCCTTCCCTTAAAGAGTGGAAATTACTGCATAGCAGTGTCATTTGTTACGAGATTGATACAAAGAGTTGATAGCCACTAATTTAGGTCATGGTACACCTACATACAAATTTATATGTAATTCAGTACGGTAGTTCCTGGGGTACAGTCGCCACTAAAATGTTTGTCACACGCACAGACAAATATTTTCTAAAAATAGTCGAATCGTGTTATGGAGGTTTCAAAACTTGTAAATCCATCGAAAACCGGAAGTCGAAAAGTTTTACGAATTCAATACTTTCTTAATAGGAAAAAAAAAAAATGTAAAAACTAGATAAAATCTGTATTAATGGTTACAGATTTTATCAAGTTACGGAATATATATACATATATATATATATATGTGTGTGTGTTTCTTTTAACAATGTGAAATGTAAATTTACATTAAATTTCTTTAGTTTAAAAAAACATTTTTTTTTTTTTTTTTTTTTTTTTTTTTTTTTGTAAGAAGGTTGCATAATTTTTTTACAGCGTAGTTCTCTCCCGTAATGTTGAAAAAAGAATGATATTCTATGCAGAATTTCGTATTTTTCCTTTTATTATTCTTTTCTTTTCTGTAATAAGGATTTGTCTGATAAAAATTGTCAGTTAAATCTTTTCGTCTAACATTTTTAGTTCTCACGTGAGAGTTAGGTTCATTGTTGGGTTAATTCACTGTTAGGCTATATTTAAAGACACTCTTTTCCAGACATAAAGAAATGCTAGCAAATTCTTTAGTGGCTATTTCTTTGTCATTTTATTATTTTATTTCATTATTATTTTATTGCCAGCTAATAAAATAATAAAGAGAAAAGAATTTATAAAAGAGTATATATCTACATTTAAATAAAATCGTCATAGATTATATATATATATTAATTGTGAAGAAAAAATTGTTGCTGCAAAGAAATTTTAATTCATAAAAAAAACATAAATAACTTTCAATCATATTTATTTAAATACAGTGATTAACCAAATGAAAAATATTTTCCTTTTCAACTTAGAAAAAACACAAAACAAATCTCATTAATCTTTGGAAGATTAGTTTCTTCGGGAAATTTATTTGTGTTTGAGTTAAATCGATAAACACACGAAATAAAAACTCCTCCTCCTTCTAAAAAAATTCTAAACTGAAGTGAAAAAAAAAAAAAAAAAAAATGCTTTTATTGATCAAGCAATGACATCTATGATATGTCTGTAAAAACATTCATTTCTTCGTGTGATCTTCAGCGCAATTTTTATATGTTTCTGGATGTACGAAAAAAACAGCATAAAAGACAATTACAAAGTTTTTTGATAAACTTGTAAATATTGCCACCATGACAAACATCTTTTGTGCGTTATAAAAATTTACTTTTCAAACATTTTCGGCATATCTTACAGAAAAAGAAGTCAACAGTTTGCATGAAATCTGTCAGGATTGACATAATGGTGATTTATTATGTGAAATAAGAAAATTTCCTTTGTTGTGTTGGGCTGGTTTGAATCTTTTCTCCCACATTCATTATGATCTATAATATTGTTCCATTTTGTTAGACGTATTTTGATAGATAAATTTCTTTATTTGTGATTGTACATTTTATTGGTATGATTAAAAACTAGTTGGCATAGGTGGACTCTACTCAGTTCCCCATCATATGTATGTTCTCATAAATTTCTAGTACAGAACATGCTATCATATTCATGTTAAGAGAAATGAATTTGACCAAAAGCTTGACATAGTGACAGAACGAAATCCCCTCCTAATAGGCTACCCACCGTTCAGTTCGATATATTTATCTTATTCTAGCTTATTAATTTATTTTATTGGGGTTAATTTCGTAGCTTAGTCTTCATGTTACTATTTCCAATGCAACAATCCCCAAAATGCATATTTATATGGAATATCGCCACATTTTGCTATGTTTATAAAATATTAAATTTCGAATAACTTACGAAATTTTCGTATTAGAATATTTGTTCTTCTTGTTAAAATGGTGTTCAAACAAGTATCATAAATGTTATTTTGAAGTTTTCTGATATATTTATGATCCTCAAAATGGACGTTTATGCTCAATTTTGCCTTTTTCTGCCATGTTAAGTAAATCGTAAATTCCAAATAACTTACGAAATTTGTAAATTAAAAAATTCATAGTCAGGGATGTTCATGCCCTGACTATGAATTAGTCTTTCTTAAATGATATTTTAAAAGTGTTCTGGCACCTTTACGATACAAATATTCCTCAAAGCAGACGTTTATGCAAAATTTTGCCGTATTAAATAAATCGTAAGTTTCCTCTGACTAACGAAATTTTTAAATTGGAAAATTCATAGTCAAGAATGTTTATATCAGCATCTTATATAAAATTTTAAAAGCGGTCTGACATCTTTACGATGAAAATATCCCTCAAAAGGGACATTTATGCGAAATTTTGTTGTATTCTGCCATGTTAAGAAATTCGTAAACTTCGAATAATTTGCGAAATTTTCAAAGTAGCATGTTTATAGTTCAAAACTGGCTTCAAAACTGATATTTAAAAGCTGTTCTTACATTTTTACGATAAAAATATTTCGTTTCATGCACGTTAATTTTGTCCTGTTCTCCCATGTTAAGAAAATCGTAAATTTCGAATAACTTCTGAAATTTTTTAATTAGAATGTTGCGAATGAATAGGGTTCTTGCTAGTGTCATAACTAATAGTTTAAAACTGGTCTGACCTCTCTACAATCATTTGTTCGTGAGATATCGTGTACACAGACTAACATTCGAACACACTAACGGACTAACAAACTAACAGACACCCTATAGACGGACACCATACCCATTTTGATGTTTTAGATTCCTCACGCCTGAAAACGTGTAAAAAAAGTCAATAAACCGAGGTCGAAATTTTTAATGATTACCTAAGTCCCCCATACTTATGGGGGAACTAGCGAACAAGCGCCAAGTTTTTTCATTTTTATCTTGTTAAAATTCGTTATTCAAAACGTATGAATATATATACATTTTTTTTTTTTAATAAATGATAAAAATCCATATCAATTTATTAATTTAAATAAATCAAGGCAACATTTTACGTTTCTCTTCTAAAACACAAAATTCCTGAATAAATAAACTCAAAATATTCTTTTCTTTCTTTCTTTTTCTGCACAAGGTTTTTCTAAAACGAATAAAATTTCCTACTTTTTTATTCATCAATTAGTGTATTTCAGAAATGGTATACATTAAAAACGATTATTTTACCAATCCATTAAAATAAAACAATTAATTTGAAAACGTAATTCAAATAATGCAATTTTTTCAATAAAACAAATATTTTCTTATATGACTTTATAAAACTTGTTATGAATACAGTTTGTAAAAATTGATTTCAATGAAAATTATTATTGTTAAAATAAAAATTTCTTAGAAGAGAAAATATTTTTCGAACGGGTCATTGAACTGTGTGAGTATGTGTGGGAGAGAAAGAATTAGCCTAATGAAATTTGTTGTTATATTACAAAAATTGATAAAACTTTAAATTATTTTAAATGAATTTGCAATATTTACGAAAAAGAAACAAAAAAGGAAGAAATTTACAAACGGTATAAAATTATGATTCCGAGGAATATAAAAGTATAATAAATTGCATTTCAAAATATATAAAAATGTTATTAAATATTGTTGCATGAAGCATAAAAAAATAAGTAAATAAATTACTTTAATAAATATCCAGTTAAATAAAAGAAGTAATAAAACGAAAGCGGCACGTTTCACTTGTATTGGAAAAAGTATAAAAGGAATCTAATTAGTCTCAAAAAGATTATTTCTTCATATTTTTTATTTATGCTCAAGATAAACACACATATGCACACACACACACACAAGGATTTTTTTTTTTTTTTTTTTAATCAAGCAATATCATATGCCACTGAATATAACTTCTTCTTTACATGATCATCGGTATAATTTCTGAATTTTTCTAGACCAAAAATGTTTAACATACAAGACATATCTAGAATTAAAATGCTTTTCTTTTTACTTTCTGAACACTATAGTGAGGAAAGTATTGTAATCATGTCAAAAATCCGAATTTGAGATTTTGATGTTTCTATACGTTTCGAGGTCCCCTGAGTCCGTTTTCACTATTTTTGCGATAATGTATATATGTGTGTGTGTATGTATGTGTGTATGTATGTGAGTGAACACGCTATCGTTTAAACGCTTTGTTCAAATAAGCTGAAAGTTGGTACGTATATTGTAAGTCACCATAGTACGAACCCTATTGATTTTGGTAAATCTAGCGCTTATAGTTTTTTACAGGGACACAAAGAAAAATTCTTTATCATTATGGCCTATAGGACCAAAATCTTAAAAGTGTGATAGCATCTAAACGCCTTATTCAATTGAGCTAAAAATTTATATGAATATAATAAATAACTGTTGCACTAACTATAAGCATTTTGGTGAATCTAGCATTTATAGGTTTTTACAGAGACACAACGAAAAATTCTTTATCATTATGAACTATGAGCTCAAGGTTCAGTAGCGTTAAAAAAACATCGTGTATTATATGTAGAAAAGTACTCAAACACTATATTATGGTTTTCTCTCTTTTTTTTTTTTTTTTTTTTTTTTTGTTCAACAACTCCTCTTTCTTTACTTTATCTACAAAACTGTCAATTACTCATTGTTCGAAAAGTCGAGTGGAGTCACTCCAGATTTTTTCCCCCTCAATTTGTTATCAATGACAGACTGAATGTTATTATACTGTCTTTCTGAATGTTATTAAAATTTGTCTCTAGAATATTTCTGATGTGTCTTATAGATAAACTTTTGTTTATTTGACAAATTTGGTATATTACCTTTTAAGGTAGAAATAATGTTAATTTGTTGTGTAATAAAGAATTCTTCTTTGTGGGGTGCTCCACTTTCATAATGATGAGCAATAATAATTTTTTACTTTCTTCTATATACATATGAAAAAAGTATTGGATCCGTGATAATTTTTTACCTCCAGTTTTTGACGGATTTACTGTTTTCAGATGTCCTGAATATGATTTGACTGTTTTTAGAGAATGTCTCTCTGTTTGTGTATCACAAATTTTGTGGAGGCTATATCTCACGAATCATTGAACGAAATATAACCAAACCTGATATTTAGTTGGACTCTGACCTAAACTAATGTTGATTGAATTTGGGATCAGTCTCTCAGCAGGTAGCACTGTATGATCATTTTTCTAAATTTTTAACATGGCAGTGTAGGACAAATTTCGCATAAATGTATTTAATGAGAGTTATTTTTAATGCATTATCGTAAAATTCATATGAATTGTTTATAATAGTAGTAGTAAACTAGGAAAAAACTATGTGCATGTAGAAGCGTCGCTCCCTTCTCAGGGAAAGTACTGCCCAGTAGAGATGAGACGGGCTCAGCCCGAGCCCGTAAGCCCGAGCCCGATCGGGCTCAAATCTTACGCAAGTCTTCGGGCTCCGGGCGGGCTCGGATTCAAGCTAAAAGTTCCGTTTATTTTATTCTTCACTAACTGGAAAATGTAAAAAAAAAAAAAAAAAAGAAAGAAATTTTATTCATTTTGAGAGCACCTTTAGTAGTGTCATAATAGTCATCATAGGTTATAAATCACAAAATAATCTTGCAAACCTTAGTAGCTTTGACTTTTCTTTTTCTAAATAGAACTCTCTTTTCAACGGGATGCATATTATGTCATAGTGTTATACAGTAATCCTTCCTCCTTCGTTATATCGGGCCTCATTATATCACTCATTCGGATAATTTTTTTCCCCCGATAGACGCGTTATAAACAATGGGCTGCACTATAAATATCTATTATATAAATATATACATGTATACAGAGACACAGACATTATAAATTGTTATAATAACATTTATAGTTATTTAAATTGAGGATTGATAATAAGAAAATTAATTTGAAAATGAAAACGGTATTTAATTTTACTATTGTGTATGCGTTGCATAGCGTACCACTTTCAATATCGGGCTCGGGCGGGCTCGGGCTCTGATCACACAAAATTTTTCGGGCTCGGGCGGGCTCAGTTCAAAAATGTTTCGGGCCCGGGCGGGCTCGGATTGCCAAAATAGAGCCCGAACTCACCTCTACTGCCCAGGAGGTGTAAATTTTCAATATGTGTATCTTTCGAAAGAACTCGTCAATACATTTTAAAAAAAAATGTTATATTCCCATAAATCTGTGATAATTTAAAGCAAAGTTGTCGATTTTTTTTTTCATTTTTAACGAAAAAAAAAAAAAAAAATCTCTTTCTTTCTGCATTTAGTGTTATATACTTTACTGAGATAAAAATCGTCTTCAATCATTATAGAAAACAGTTTTAATAAATAATAATTTAATAAATAACTTGTTTTACATGAATTTTATGATTATATAGAAAATAGCCTTATGACGGCCACAACATTCTTGTTTTAGAAATATTTTGTTTTAAACTTACACATTTGTGAACTTTTTTTTATTATAAATAACCAGCAAACCTGTGGGGAAGCTTTGAATTTTCATCTTCCTGTTTAAATTTTGAACGAAAAGCCATAGAATAATATTAAATCATTTATAATAATAATAATAATAATAATAATAATAAATGCGTGTCAACCTGTGAATATGAATACAAGAAAATACATCTGTAATTTTCTCCTTTAAAACCCGAAAACAACATAAATTATCAAATCTAAGTATTTCTTTGTAGAAAAGGGCTTTTCAAAAAACGTGTAAATTTTCCACAACTGATTGCTCATCGATTGACGCATTTATAGATTGAAGAAAAAGATATTCTGGCAAATATTTAGCAAAACTTTCTTTTGTATTCTCTTATACATATTCCCACAGTAGAAATTATTACTATTTTTTAAAAATATATTTTTCATGATAAAAGCATACGAATCCCAGTTTAGGCATGGATTCTCGTAATGTTTCAGATTCAGTGCAACTGGGACATTGGTTCAATTTTTTTGGCGCCGTTTTGAACGATAAAGATATCGTTCTGGATTCTTTGGCAGCATAATATGGCAACCTACCTGCCGCTGTTTTTTTTTTTTTTTTGGGAGGGGGGGAGGGGAGAGGGATAACCGTGGCAATCAGCATGCCACTTATATTTTATGATAACTTGATGATCACCATTTAAATATTCAATATTCTATAGATATATGTACGATTTTCAAGATAGAGTCGTGGTTCAATTACCGTTGAACCACGATTCTATAAAACGGGGTGGGGTGTATTTTTACTTTTTACTATTATTATTATATATTTTTTTTTTAAGTATTACACCTAGTATTAGTGATTCAGGGAAATGGGTTGAAAATTATAAGAGTTTGCTTAAAGAGAAAGTTAGAATGGTTGTAACCAAAGAAGAATTTTTAGAAAAGAAGGTGAATGTAGTAGAATTTTTTCGAGTGAATTTTTAAAGAGAGAGAGATGTTTTTTAATTTTTGAAAGAATGTGGGTTATTGAAAAGTAGTATGATTTATAAAAAGTGTGGGAGTGATATGGCTTTGAGAGAGAAAAAGAATGTGACTGATAGATTAGCATGGAGTTGTAGTGCAACATATATAGATCCATATTATTGATCCCTGCAGTACATAATTACATGCAGTTTTTCCTCTCATACAAAATGAAGTAAGTTAATTTTAAGTATTTGTTTTATCAATGTTAAAAATAGGCTTAATTTATTTCTGTACATTTCAAAACAGACCCTATTTGGAAAAAGGCATTTTTCCCTTGTTTAAGTTTTAATCCGTGGCAACATTTTCTGAAAACAGCATTTTGCCATGGTCGCCAAGAGAAAATTTCCAGAAATGAGTCTTGGACCAATGTCCAAGTTGTTCCTCAGTTACTACCTGAAACCGTTGGTTAAAATCTAATGAACCCTACTATGTTAAAAATACCGAAGAACAACTAATCAAACCAAATTTTTTGTGACCCTTAGAAAGATGTTATAAAAAGCGTAAGTATCAGAATTTGATTTTAAAATTATTTGGCAAAAATAATTTATTTTTATCACACATAAACAAAAGTCGAGTTCTTTTCAGAAATATATTTTTATTCGTGTGTCTGTTATCACCTAAACTCAAAGACAAATGAAAGAATTTAATACAAATTCGATATTCTAAATCAGTATCATATGGAGATGCTACATGAAACTTTTTGTAAAAGCAAATAGTTCCTGTACAGTTACATCCAAAAAAATTCAAATACGTTACGGCTATGGGTAAAATTTCTGGTAGGTGCAGTTTAACATATTTAAACTGCATTAAACAAATTGAAACGAACACATATTTTTTATGTTTATAAAGGCATATTTCGTGTGGAATATGGTAGAAAAATTATTCACCATTTGTTTACAGGGCTACACTAAAGAATTACGATATGTTTAGGGTACATTAGGTAATTGCTGAAAGTGCTTTTCAAGTTATGTTTTTTCATACAGTGGTAAATTAAAGTACACTTTCGGGTGTGGATATAACTTATAGATAAAATACAGGACTACCCAAAATTAAGCAAAAATGTTCTTTTTCCTTGAATTAATTCATAGAAGTGCTTTACTAAATTTTACCAGGTCTAGGAACTATGCTTGTAAATGATAATTGCTTTTATATACATGTATGGTAGAGAAAGTATTGTTTGAAGTCAATTTTCAATACTGATTTCTTGCTATAATTACGCGTTTTGAGGGCATGCGAATTCTAAATCAAGTTTTTAACAGTTTACAGGTGTATGGCTTTTACCAATATAACTGAACAACAAATTCTTGCAGGAAATTTTAATTTGGTATTTTGAAAATCAAATGAGGGTACCATCTGAAAAAAATTGACCAAAATTTTTAAACTTCAAGGGATTCTGTGTGTGAAAGTTTCTGAATAATTTGAAATAAACTTTTAAGTTTAATAATTCTCTTAATTTTGTTTATGAATGTAGGTACGACAGTCAAACGAGGTTTTGGAAAGTGATACACACAGAAAAATATCTCAAATAAAACTTTTTTAAAAACTATTTTGAACTATTTTAAGAATATATTCATACACAATATTGCTATTTTACCCATTAATCTGTAACCTGTCTTTGTAGCGTTTGAATGCCGTGTTAAAAAAAAAAAAAAAAAAACTTTGGCAATTGCTAGTTGGTTATTATTATTATTTACTCTTTTTGGCAGCGACTTCCAGGTGCCTCGTTCGAATTTTAATTCAGACATGGATGATTGTAGCGGTTCTTAATTCACTGTAATCCGTAGGTCCCAATTTAATTAGCCTTAATGTACCCAAGCGCAGTCTTTTAGTGGCGTTTGTGAATCACGACTTACAACAAGACAAGCTGAGATTATAACTCTACCTAAAGTAAATAAATAAATAAAATAAAATAAAATAAAATAAGGCAATTTTTATTTTTATTTTACACTGTAAAAAGAAAAAAAAAAAAAAAAAAACGTTAAAAGCACAGGAAAAATCTGGCAGCTGGGGTGCCAGTATTTCTCCGTCAAATATACAGGACAAAACTGTACTTTTAACAGAAAACCTGTTTGATTTACAGGATTCCTGTGTAAAATATATGTCAGTGATACAATTTTACGGTTTTAAACTGTATATTTGATGGAGAAATACTGGCACCCTAGCTGCCAGATTTTTCCTGTACTTTTAACGTTTTTTTTTTTTTTTTTTTTTTTTTTTTTTTCAGTGTATCTCTCGCTTCATTGGTACAGAAGAAGTAGGTGAGGAAAAGAGAGATATTTTTTAGAAAGCTTAGTTCGTTTATTTTATTTCAAATTAGAAATATGATAGCCACACTCTCAAAATTTGTAACCGCGCTAACAAACTTTAGCCATAAATGTTACGAATGTCCTTAAAATTTATTGTAAATAAATGATAAGTTATGGCAAATAATGCATGAAATATGCGGCTCATCCGTAAAATTTACAGCAAAGTTTTGTAGCAAGGATTCATTTTTTTATAGTGTGTGAACAGAGCTGATTAAATGTTCATATAATATTTACATTCTTCAACTGAATTCCTGAAAATTCAAAATCTGTTATGTTAAAATATTTGTGTATTTTATGAAAGTACCTTTTTTTTTTATGTAGCAATAGTTATTCCATTATAATAATGACTTTTATAGTTTGCAAAAACAATTTATAAAATTTCAGTTCAGTGAAAGTAATTATTTTAAAAACTGAAAATTTTCAAAAGAAAAAATTATTACTTTAAAGATTTTTTATAGGGGATTTTATTATTATAAAACTTATGTGCATAACAAAAAAACCATTAGTCCAATTAAATTTATTACTTTATAACGCAGGATAATAGACGCTTAAACTAAATTATTAGAAAAAAAAAAGTCTGATTTCACAATACCTTTAAAAAAAAATAAAATAAAAAAGGGAGCTTAGAAACAAATACAAATTTATAAATCCACAATAAAATAAAACTCTAATTAATTATATTTTCCAACTGTAAATATATATATATATATATATATATATATATATATATATATTAAATATTAAATATTGCTTAAAAAAATATAAAGAGTTAAAAAACCATATATTACTTTCATTTTTCTTTATCTTTAGTTAAACGTAAAAATTAACAAAACCAAAAGAATATTTTTCTTTAATTAGAATAGAAAACGAATCTCATAAATCGTAGACAAATTAAATTCTTCTGAAATTTTATTTTTGCTTGAGTTAAATCAATAAGGATATAAAATAAAAATTCTGTCACTTAAAAAAGATATTCTAGATCTTATAAAAAAGAGACTTTAATTGATCAAGCGACAATATATATTATTTTTTTCTGAAAATATTCTTTTCTTTATATAATTTTTGGTACAATTTCTACATATTTCCAGATCAAAGAAGTTTATCAGAAAAGGTGATTATATATATATATATATATATATACTTTATAAACTAGTAAATATGCGACCATTGATATCTTTTTATTTATTATTATTTATTTTATTTTATTTTATTTTATGCTATAAGAATTTTGTGTTTCATATATGTATATTCCACATGTTTTACAGAAAAACAGCAATTGATTTGACAAGATTTCATATAAAATCTTTCAAGATAGACATAATGACGATTCATTATATAAGATGAGAATTTTATTTATTTAATTTATGTTTTTACATTTATAATGTTCTTATTTATTTATTTATTTATAACTTTTATATACCGGGTGATCTAAAAGTCACAGAAAAAATAAAATATATATTATTCAAAGATTGACATTAAAATGCACAGAAAGACAGTGGATGCTTTTAAGAAGCAAAAGATTTTTTACGAAATTAGTTTAATTTTTACTTCCATTAGGTAATGGAAGTATTGTATTTGGTCCAAAAATTCGATATCGATATTTCACTTGATTTATACGTTTTAAGGTCCCCTGTGTCCAAGAAAGTGTTTTTTGGCAATTGGTTAGTGTGTGTGTGTATGTATGCGTGTGTGTATGTATGTATGTGCGGAACCTTCTGGCTGTCATATCTCTGAAACTAATAAAGATAGAACTACGAAACTTCAGAATTGAGACAGGTCTGGTGTTCAGATGAATTATCCATATTTAGGTGAAAATTGAAAAAACGGAAGTGGGACATCGGAAACCGGATGTGGGACCGTAAGTCCGTGTCTCAAAAACGGCTGTAACGATTTTCTTCAAATTTACTACGTAAACACTCTATTAGATGTCCTTTCGAATGATATAGTTGGTTAGTTCAGGAAAATTGATAGGCGTCCTGTATAAATCCCGGATTTTATTCAAACTCGCCATATTAACTCACTTTTAAACATCCTTTTGTATGTAATTATTGTTTTTCGGTCAATAATTGATTTTTGTAAAAGCTGGTACCTCACAAACGGCTCTAACGATTTTCTTGAAAATTGTTATATAAATCCATTTCTTTCTCAAGTATTACGTGGTTATCTGAGGAAAATTAACAGTCATCCTGCTTGGGTAGGTCATCATCAGATCTCGGAAATTTGGGTTTCAAAAAATAACTCTAGCATTTTTTTCACTCTTATTTTTTACCTCGCTATATGTAAGCTTCGTTTTATATGTCTTATATGTGTATAAAATTTCTCTTACTGTGAAATTTTTATGTTTTTCTTCTTTAGGTCACTTTTATGTTTTCTGATAACATTATCTCCCAAATACGTGTAATAGTGGGTAATGGAAGTCTTGTGGTTGTTTCACACCAGATTTTTTTCAATCAGGTGATGTTTTAATTGTAAAATTACCCTTTTCCAATGGCGCAGTACATATAATAACGCAGCTAGGACTATAAATGTAACAACTGTCATTCATGAAGGTAGTCGTCAGACGTTGCGCATTGGGAATTTTCATAATAAAGCCTAAATAACGATATTTTACCCCTTAACAATATCAAGATTTTGCTTTTAAAATGTGAAAGTATACTGAGAATATAACGCCATTTGTTGGTAAAAAATGTAATTAATATTTTATACCTATCTATCTGTATATACACTGATGGAAAAAAAAATCCCAACACCAGGAAGGAGCTGTGCTAGATAAACGAAATTTGGTAGGCGTGTTTATACAACTGAAAGATGACGTCGATTCAAATTTCGAGCTACGCGCATAAGTGTGGCGCTAGTAGCGACACTATGAACATGCAAATGAGGTTTGCTTTAAATAAGCGTTCTAAGGTTCATGATCGTTATTTATAGTTGAGATTTGACGTAGTGGGTTAATGTTAGTCAAGGATGCCTCTAAGAAGAGGAAGAAGCCATTATCAACAGCTCACTGAGTTTCAACGAGGTCGTGTAGTAGGGCTACGAGAAGGTGGGTTTTCTTTCCGCGATATTGCAGAAAGACTTGGCAGGAATGTATCCACTGTGCATGAGTGTTGGCAGCAGTGGTCAAGGGAAGGTACTGCCTCAAGAAGACCGGGTTCTAGGCGGCCACGTGGTACTACTGAGAGGGAAGACCGCCGTGTTCGGCGTATGGCTGTGGCTAATCGCACTGCGTCTGCAGCTGAAATTCGAGCTGCAGTTTGCACCACAGTGACACAACGAACTGTTACAAATCGGTTACTTCAAGGACAGCTCCGAGGCAGACGCCCTGTAGTGTGCATTCCACTGACTCCAAACCACTGCCGTTTGCGACGTGAGTGGTGTCAAGCTAGAGCTCATTGAAGGACGGAGTGGAGATCTGTTGTGTTTTCTTCTTTGTTTTAATTACACGTTGTTAGATCCCCTGAATACGTTTTTAGCATTTAGTCTATGTGTTTGTTATTACCATAATAAAAAAAAAAAAAAAAAAAAACGTATAACTCAAAAGTCTTCTCTAAGTAAATTGTAATTGACATATATTTTATAATTATTATTATATATATATATATATATATATTTTCTGCGCAGTAATATGTTTCATGTAGAATATGATATGAAAAAAGTATTTATGTTCTGCTTACAGGGATATAACTCTCCCATTCCCCCCAAAAGAATGATATATTAATATTTCGAAATACCTAAACTGTTTCTTGAAGTTGTGTTATACATTATTTTGCTTAGTTAAATATAGTAACACTATTTGTTGTACTTACATTTTATATAGCAACTCAAAATTATTTTAGTAAGATTCAATGATTAGTATGAGTAGAAGCTTTCAAAATAAATTATATATATATGCGTTTAATAATAGCCTTAAGTGACTTATTACTGCAGCTACAGTACTGAATTGGGGGGGGGGGGAGCTCCCCTCATACATAAATATATGGTTAAAAATATACTGTTCTAATTTTACTTTGAACTTTTTTTAAAAGCACATTAGGAATGTTCCTTTACAATACCTCTGATTCTTAATGTCCTATTGATTCAGATCTTAAACCATAATAAATGTGTCTGAAATAGTGCCGCAGAAGGGAAAATAGTGTGAGTGCCACACTATATTATTTAAAATACAAAAATGCCGCAAATCAGCAGATTGGAATATTTCTTCTCTCAGACAGATTTGTAAAATACGATGAAATTTATCAAACTTATTATTCGTTAATTAACATATTTAAGAAATTATATATAATATAAAAAATTATTCTCCCAATCCGCTTCATGAATATTTAAAGAGAAAAAAGAATTTAAAAACATATTTCACTGAAGTTGAAAATACAGTACCAATAATACATTTTTTTTTTCCAATAATAATTTATAGACCTATCAGTCTGAGTGTGAACTTCTAAAAAACTGTTAAGAAAACAGTTAATAAAACAACATTTCAAAGAAAATGGTTATCATCAAAAGAAAAAAGTTTTTAAAAAGAAAATTTCTCTATAATTCATGTTTATTTTATTTGGATGTATAAATAAGAACTTCATCAATGATACTTTTAACACGAAAAATCATTTACGCTTGAACTGAATTTTTTTAATTAATTAAAATAAATTTTCAAGAACTTTAATATATTTTTTTTTAATTAAAAAAAAATTTTCTTGTGATTGTGTTAAGGGCCAAGTATCTAAGCATGGGAACTTATTCTGTAGGGAAGCTCTCGTTGGAGTCGTTCGAGAATGTCCTAACTTGAATTCACACGAGTATTGAAAAAAAAAAAAAATGTGTTCTTGTGATTGTGTTAAGGCCAAGTATCTATGCATGGGAACTTATTCTGTAGGGATGCTCTCGTTGGAGTTGTTCTAGAATGTCCTAACTTGAATTCACACGAGTATTGAAAAAAAATGTTCTTGTGACTGTGCTAAGGCCAAGTATCTATGCATGGGAACTTATTCTTTAGGGATGCTCTCGTTGGAGTCGTTCTAGAATGTCCTAACTTGAATTCACACGAGTTTTGAAAAAAAAAAAAAAAAAAAAAAAAAAACAAGAAAAGAAACACAGAAACTTCAAACGGCTAGACATCTAACGAGGGCGATGTGGTTTCGAGCCGAGCAGCCCCCGTGCACTAGATTGAAAAACAGAACTTCTAGGCCCACCTGTGGGGTTAACACTAAAATAATTTACAAACGAATGGAAAATTATATTTCCACAGTATAGTAAATACATGATAAATTGCTTTTCTAATTACATAACAAATGTTTTTAAATATTTTTGCAAGAAGCATAAGAAAACCATAAATTATATTTATAAATATTCATTTAAACAGAAGAATTAACAAAATGAAAAGCGCGTTTGACTACAATTAGAAAAATTACGAAACGAATATCATTAATCTTAGAAAGATTAGCTTCTTTTGAAATTTTGTTTGTGCTTCAGTTAAATCGATAAACACAAGAAATAAAACCACCTCCTCTTCCGAAAAATGCTCTAGACTTAAAAAAAAAAAAAAAAAGAAAAAAGAAAAGAAAAGAAAATCGACCTTTATCGATCAAGCAACGATATATATGATGTGTCTCAGAAAATATTCTTTTCTTTATGCGATCCTCGGTAAAATTTCTGCATGTTTCCGGATCAAAAAAGTTTAGCGTAAAAGCCAGTTACAAAGTTTTTGATAAACTTGTAAATATGTCATCATTGACAGATTCTTTTTGTGAATATAAAAATTTGGCCTCAAACATTTACGACATGTCGTATAAAGAAACTGCTGTTTATTTGACAAGATTTTATATAAAGACTTTCCAAATAGACATAATAGTGATTCATTATGTGTTATAAAAAAATATTTTTTGTATTATGTGATATGGTCTTACATTTCTCGATACATTCATAACGACAAGTCATATTAGTTTTATTTTGTCATAAATATTTTGGTATATACTTCTATTCTTGTTATATCTCTTTCTATCTATCAAAAAATTCTGCAGTGACTACACTCGACATTCTGAACATTAGGTAATCAACAGTTGTATAAATAAGTTAAAGTAAGATAAGCCGTTAAATAAACAAAAGAGAAAATTATAATAGGGTGTTTGAGTATTTTTTCTCTATATAATATATTGAGATTTAACAATCAACTTAACATTTTTTCCCTTCAAATAATTTGAGCCCATAGATCATAAGGATAAAGAAATTTTTGTTATGTCTCTGTAAAAATATAAAAGTGCTA
Organism: Salticus scenicus; assembly: GCA_963930645.1. NCBI lineage: Eukaryota > Metazoa > Arthropoda > Arachnida > Araneae > Salticidae > Salticus > Salticus scenicus. The sequence goes on along the minus strand of OZ005661.1, from coordinate 65,070,921 downwards.
GACCTCCCCAAAATCTATACAGTCGTGCGACGGTGACATATAATATGTATATAAATTTTCAGCTCAATTGGATAAGGCGTTTAGACGCTATCGCACTTTAAAAAATTTGAGGCCATAGTACATAATAATAAAGAATTTTTCGTTGTGTCCCTGTAAAAAACTTATAAATTCTAAATTCACCAAAATCTATGCAGTGCATTTAACGTCGAACTATAACATGTGTAAAAATTTTCAGCTCAATCAAATGAGGCGTTTAGACACTATTGCACTTAAAAAAATTTAACCCAATGGCCATAATGATAATGAATGTTTCTTTGTGTCACTGTAAGGGGAAAAAACTATAAGTGCCAGATTCACCAAAATCTATAAGGTTCGTGCTACGGTGACACGTAATGTATGTACTAATCTTCAACTCATTCGAACAAAGCGTTTAGACACTGTTGCTTTCACTCACATACATACACACATGCATACATAAATACATACATCATCGTAAAAATAGCAAAAATGAACTCAGGGGACCTGAAAAGGATTAAAGACACTAAAATCTCACAGTAGGATTTTTGACATGATTACAATACTTTACTTAAGTATGTCCATTTGGAAAGTAAAAACTAGCAATCTGATGCGAAATTCTTGCATATTTTGCCTTGTTATAAAAGTTTAAATCTTATAAAGATTTAATATAATAAATCATTTCATAATAAAAGAAACAGTTATAGTAATTTTTGCGATATATAGTAAAAGAGAAAAGCGAGTGTATATTTGTTTTTAAACGACAAAAACGCTAGAAATTTAAAAAAGTGGCGTATTAATTTTAAACATAAGGCTTTTACCAATGTATTAAGCTTCTAAATGTAATTTTATTTTATCAATTCACTGTAAATTCACGTGTCTTAAATTCAGACACATAAGTGCCTTAAATGGGTGTCTTCATTTTCAGACACGAAATCGTGTCTTAAATTTTTAGACGCGTAAGATGTCTTAAGTTAAGACATGAATGCGACTGGATTTAAGACACTTGAGGTGAGTTAAAGCAGCCATTTTTAACCCTCAATTTTCATAAATAAATTATTAAAAAAATAAATAAATACATACATAAGATTACATGTAGTTTAGTTGCCAGTTAAAAAATAGATATAGAATTTCCTAGAGCCTGCATAAAATGCTTATGCAAAAACTTCCACACATAGCGAACATCTCCGATAGGCTGGATTCGAACTGATGATTTAAAATCCAGCAACCAACCGACTGAGCTACAATCATCGACATTAAGCTGTTTTTGGTTAGTAGTATAGATATGTATATGTAGTATTCGTCAAACAAATCGTAAATTTATCTTTATATATACGTATATATATATATATATTAAATGAAATTGATGACAAAATACCCGAAGCTTAATATACATTTCTATTTTAAATTTTATGTGTAAATTTTTAGCACTTTCTTTTTGTAAAATGTATGAAAAAATGTGCGAAAAGTGTAGCCTATGATATTTCGAAAACGGTTCCTTTTTTCTTCTTCTTCTTCTTCTTCTCTCTCTCTCTCTCTTTTTTTTAAAAAAACTTATGTTTAAAGGAAAATAAACTATTTACATGAAAGCCAGAAAATTGATTGTTTTACACTGATATGTAGGAACACATGCGATTTTTTTTTTTTTTTTTTATCAAATTAAAAAATTAGCATCAGCGTACAAATCGTTTAAGATTACTCGTTTACAAATTCGATTTATTTTATTTATAGATTTATTTTAATTTATTTTATTTTAATTTATTTATTTATTTATTTATTTACTTTTATTTTTTTTTATATCAGTTTTATAAAGCTAAAAAGGTCTAAATAGCTTGAACACTTATTATATAAAATATTATTAAATGAAGCGGGTGTGATAAGAAATTTAAAGACCATATACATATTACAAAATCCGTGTAAAAAATCTGCTAAGTCAATACAAGTGTTTGAACTTCTAGGCGTCTGAAATGTAAAAAGTTCTAATTTTCAAGTGTCAAAACTGTAATGTTCCTGAATTTCAGACATATCAATATTGTTCAGAGGTAAGACACTTCTATTTGCAGTATAGGGTATTTCAAAGTTTATGGATTCAACAAAGTATTATTTTGGCAAAACTTCAGTGATATCAATTTTAATTTTAGATTATATTTATACAAATTTGACCCATTATTAGTTTCATATCTTAGAGTTTAAGCCTTTTATGGAAGATTAAGCCAAAACCTGCACGCATTAACTCAATTTTCAAAGTTTTTACAAAGGAATTGAGATATAATGAAGGAATTGACTAATATAGTGTAGGAGGGAGTAAATTGGTGGTTGAGTAAATGGGTGGCATATATATATATATTTAATCCTTTTTATAATTTATTACATAAATTTTAATAAGGCCAAAATGTTGTTTATACTTTTCTTAATAATAAAAAAAATATTTATGTTCAAATACCTGTTAAATACAAAAATAGAAAAAATAAAAAGTTTGTATCCTTTTTTTTTTTTTTTTTTCTCCTATTATTCCAAACTTTGAATTTTGTTCGTGTTTATAAAACAAAACTTGTTATAGATTGCACAGATTTTGAAAAAAAAATGGCGAAATATGTTATCACAAGAGAAAGGATCCTAAACTATAGTTATTTATACACAATTATTTTTTATATTACAGGGTACATGGGTGGTTGGGGGCTGAAAATGTGACCTCCAAAATACCCCATGTTGGGAAATCGGTGGAACTGTTTATTATTTATTATTTTTAATTTATTTTTATTTAGAATTATTACAAAATGTTATAAACAACTTGCTTAAGGCATTTTCTTTGATCCCTTAGTTTAAGTTGGACATTTATCAAGTCAGCTCTCTAGGAACATCGGTCTTACTGAAGCGGACTACAGTAAAGTAAAGGCATTATTGTTTAACAAAGGAGAACAGCTGATATGTTTAATAAAAAAGCACCACAAAACTGGCGTTGTAAAAATTATTACTTACAAACTTTGAATAAACACCATAAAATGCAATAAACTAACAATTGTTTCGGGTCGAAAAAACACACGACCCTTCATCAGGCGAATAAAGTAAGCACGAGTGCTGCAGTCAAAGCGGCAACGCACAACGCAAGCGGCAACGTTGCCGCTTTGACTGCAGCACTCGTGCTTACTTTATTCGCCTGATGAAGGGTCGTGTGTTTTTTCGACCCGAAACAATTGTTAGTTTATTGCATTTTATGGTGTTTATTCAAAGTTTGTAAGTAATAAAGCTGATATGTTTGTTTTAGAGCTCATATAGATTTTGAAACAGGGCCTACTGTTGTATTTTTAAGTTATTCTTTTCTTATAAGTACAATTCCTGATTTTAAAGTAATAATTTACTTAGTTTGTTCAGGTCTAAAGACATCGATTTTTGTTACAGTTTATACATTTCTAATAAAAATTCCGTAAAAATTTAAAAAGAAAAAAATGGGTTTGTTTTTCTTAATTTAATTCTACTAGTTAGTAACAATATCAATTATTTACTTTATGTCTTTGATGAAGAGGCCAGAACAAAACAAAAATGGTAAAACTCGATTTGATCCCTTAGTTTAAGTTGGACATTTATCAAGTCAGCTCTCTAGGAACATCGGTCTTACTGAAACGGACTACAGTAAAGTAAAGGCATTATTGTTTAACAAAGGAGAACAGCTGATATGTTTAATAAAAAAGCACCACAAAACTGGCGTTGTAAAAATTATTACTTACAAACTTTGAATAAACACCATAAAATGCAACAAACTAACAATTGTTTCGGGTCGAAAAAACACACGACCCTTCATCAGGCGAATAAAGTAAGCACGAGTGCTGCAGTCAAAGCGGCAACGCACAACGCAAGCGGCAACGTTGCCGCTTTGACTGCAGCACTCGTGCTTACTTTATTCGCCTGATGAAGGGTCGTGTGTTTTTTCGACCCGAAACAATTGTTAGTTTATTGCATTTTATGGTGTTTATTCAAAGTTTGTAAGTAATAAAGCTGATATGTTTATTTTAGAGCTCATATAGATTTTGAAACAGGGCCTACTGTTGTATTTTTAAGTTATTCTTTTCTTATAAGTACAATTCCTGATTTTAAAGTAATAATTTACTAAGTTTGTTCAGGTCTAAAGACATCGATTTTTGTTACAGTTTATACATTTCTAATAAAAATTCCGTAAAAATTTAAAAAGAAAAAAATGGGTTTGTTTTTCTTAATTTAATTCTACTAGTTAGTAACAATATCAATTATTTACTTTATGTCTTTGATGAAGAGGCCAGAACAAAACAAAAATGGTAAAACTCGGCAACTTTTATTTTCAATCGTATTTTTTGAAGCTTTATTATTATTATTATTATTATTTTAATGAAAGTAAGACTTTAATTGTAAAGACTTTAATTGTTCTTTGATCACTACTTTACCCCACATTTTTAACATGAATCTGAATAGGGCCTACACCTATACCTCTAAATTACTCCACGTATGGTAATTTGGAGGTAATTTTTATTTTAATTTGTTTATAATGGTAATTTTTTTTATATTATTTTTACTATTATTGTTATTTATAAAACCATCTCAGCGTGATACATTAAAAAATTCCCCTACAGTATAACCATTCTTGTAATGAGAAAAATGATAAGCATCCCTTTAAAAAAACTAAATTTTCCGCAAATTTGCCCCACCCTACCCTACATATTTTAGCATGTTATGTTTTGAGCAGTAGCAAGCACTGAATAGGGAAGTGAAATCTGAATATCTCGGGTGGCCAGACACTTTTACAATTGCCCAGTATTAGCATCATTCATATTGATTGATAAGAAAGATTAATTCGCTTCAGTTACAAAACGTTGTTTAGTACTATAAATATTTTCTCTCTTATTGCATTTCTTATCATATATTTCTTATCTTTCTTTTCTTTTTTTCTTTTTTTCTTTCTCTTCATTTAAGAGGTTCTTATTTATTTTTATTGTTTAAGATTTTTTTGTTTTGTTATTCTTTACGCAATTAGCACATACGGACGGAAGTTTTCATATCAAATTTTATCAATAACTATGAAAACAATATAGCTAAAAATATAAATTACATAACCATTTGATATACTGGGAATGATGATATTGTTATTAATGATTATGTGTCGAAAAAGCAAAAAAAAAAAAAAAAAAAAATGTTAAGGTAGAATAAAAATTAAGTGATTACTCAATAATTTATTGAAAAATAAAAACTATACTGACACTTTAATATATTTTATTTTTTATCTACTTTTTTTTTTATTATCATTGGTAAAAATTTTCGCTTAGTGAAAAACCCGCCTTTCCATTCGTGAAGCTAAGTCTAGTATTTTGGCATTTTAAGTTGTACATTTAAAATTGTTATATGTATAAAAATTAAATATGCTGCAAATAAAGGGTTCTTAAAGTAAAACATAAAAACAAGTGAAAAAGCCTTTAAGACACGTAAAGGCCTTAAAGTAGAACTTACAAGGAAACATTCAGAAGGTGTCGTCTTCAAAAAATATTAAAAAAATATATATGTTATTCTACTCTTCATAAAGCACGAGAATGTGAAAAAGTTATCGACTGAAATGAATTACAGCGACTACAAAAAATTATCAAAATTAAGCCTATTTGGCGATTTCTCACCGTTAAGCGATTGATTTTGAGTACTTGGCGAAGAAGTAAAACACGGTTCTATTATTTATTTCACAGTAATCTCGGTGCTAGCAAACTTATCGCCTAACAGCGCTAAATCGCCAAAAATGCTTAATTTTGATAATTTTTTGTGGTTGCTGTAATTCATTTCAGCCGATATTTTTTTCGCATTCTGGTGTTTTATGAAGAGTAGAATCACATTTTTTTTTTTCAATATTTTTTGAAGATGACACCTTTTGAATGTTTCCTTGTTAGACGTAATATATATATTAATATAGACACTTGTGTGTCTTAATGAATTTACTGCAAATAGTAGACTCTTAAATTCAGACAACAATGTATCTGAAATACCAATTCAGCCATATAAATGTCTAAAACACATACGAAAGTTCAGACATCAAACGCGCCTGAATTTTCGGACACTTGCATTACTTAGCAATTCAATTTTTTCATGATATGGAAACTACTTTAACCCTTTCAGTCGCAGTGTTCCCGCTGATGGAACACCTAATTTTAATTCTCAAGTGAAAAAACTCATCCCAGAAATTTTTTAGCAAAAATTTACATTTATAACAAAGCAGAAAAAGCCCTTTTTTTTAACGTGAAAATTAAAAATTTCTTTTATTTTGATCATGTTCGTAAATTTTGGTGGCAGTGTAATTTAAATGATCCGAATTACCTTACGCTGCAAAGGGTTAAAATACTCCGGAATAAATTGAAATGTTAGGATCTATGCAACTTTTACGATTTTTTGTTAGCGATAATGTTTACTTATAAAGTGATTTATTTATTAAATTAAATATTATTTGAATTTAATAAAGTTTACTTACAGATGTTTCAAACCGAAAATTTCTCGAAAAGGAACAATGCTAATTTTTTATTGTTTAAATATTTGTAATCAGCTATGTGTCTAAAAGCCATTTTAAAAATTAGTTTAGTAATTTTTAAAATAAATTAAGTAGTGAACGTTAAAGGGTTAAGCAACATGTTTTTCCCGTTTAAACTTCTTTTCACATTAAATAAATATAATATTTTATAAAATAAATAGTTAAGTTATTGAAGCTATGTTAGCTTTATGAAATTAAATTTTCAAAGAATAATACTCAAGAAATGTGCATGATATTTGCATGGAATTATGTTTAATTCATAAAACGACATATTTAGATTCGAAACTTGATTCGTTAAAAAAAAAAAAAAAAAAAACTTTCTTTTTTTTTTAAGCTTTCTTATATTAAATATATATATATATATTAAGATCAACATAGCAAGTAACGTCTAGCGAAGAAAGATAATTTGTAACTGAACAATCTTGGAAAATTTGTGCATAACAGTGTTTTATTATTTTATTTATTTATTTTTATTTATTTATTTATTTATTTTTAATTTTTTATTTATTTATTTTTAAACTGTTTTCTTCCACATATTTACCTGCAACTAAATGTAAAACAGTCATTTTTCAGGTATTCATGTTCACAGCTTGTTTTCTCTATAATATCAGTTTAAGGGACGAAATCATTATCCTAATTTCGAGGATTGTAATTTTCACATATTTGTCATGCATTTTTAAAAACTTCTAAACCTCTAGATATGTAATTTAAGATAACAGTATATATGAATTTTTAGATGCTATGTATCATTTTATGCAAAAAAATACGAATTACAACATAAAACTGCGATTTGTTTCACAAGTATTGGAATATATACTATCATACAAACAAGTTTTGCATGTTACACGTGGTGGCATAATCGATAAGGTACTTTGATCTTATTCCAGGTTTCGGATTTCACGGCAGGCATAGATTTGATTCCAGCACCGGATAATAGAAATTTTCCTTTTAAAAAGTATTAATATTTTATTTATGTTCTAGAAAATTCTAAAGTCTATTTTTAACAAAAAATAAAATTAAATTAAATTAAAAAAAAAAAAAAAAACACAATTACACGCCACGTTTATTTAATTATGTACTTGTGAAAAAGCCTTAAAAATGGCAGTGTTTTTAAGACTGAAACATGACGCTGTTTTTAAGCCTAAAAAATAGCGGTGTTTTAAGACGTTTTCAATATCATAATTACGGATGCAAAAATATGTCTTAAAAAATAAGACATTTTTTACGCTTAAAATGCAACCATCCGTATAAGACATTTTTGAAACTGAATTTAAGACTTTTTTCGCTTACAGTATACATATACACAGTATATTTATACATATATATTTATTCATTGCGGGCTTTCATCGATTTACCATATCGATTCTATTGCTTAATTTACATTATTAGGTACATAAAATTGCATTTTACTGATAGTATTTTTACAAATGAGATCTTCTTTTCAAGAATAATAAATGGCAAAAAAGTATTCCAAAGCATTCATAAAATGTAAATTGAATGAAAACATTAGGAAATTGCCGCTAATTGCGAAAACAAATATTTTTGTGCGTAAAAGCAGTAGAGTTAATATTGTTGACCTAGAATATTTGAGCTGTTCTAGTTGAGTTAGTAACGAAAAGATAATAGTCATGCCTTTTTTATAGATGTTATATGATTTTCAAGAAAAAATTTTAAAGAAAAAAAAAATCAGCCCAGTTATATTTATATAAAGAAAAATATTAGAAAGTAATAAAGGTTATATGGTATATATAATGATAAAAAATGAGGTAAGATGTTGAAAAACTTAAATTTGTTATGAAGATAATATTTGAATCATTGATCTGAACTAAAAATTTTAACATTCTAATGAAAAAAATGAAAAAAAAATGTGTATAAATAATCATATAATGATTCGTTTAACAGTGAGCGTTAATGAGTATTATGTTATTAATATTTTATAAGTTATTTTAATTTATTATTTCATTTTAGTTTATTAACTAAGTATATTGCAACTTTTCATATTTTATTTTAAGTAAATTAGTAATAAAAGGAAACTTAAAAAACAATAAATAAATAAACTTTTATGTCATTCCATATTATGTCCAGGAATTCATATATTCTAAAACATATATATATATATTGAAAACCTTTTCAAACATTGAATAGATGAAAACAAGATATATATATATATATATATATATATATATATTTCAGCCTGGTTTTCGATAAACCATACGGATATATCTGACATTCATGTTTCTTTAACATTCTTTAAATAATATTCAGTTTGGTTGTACGAGATTTTTTTTTTTCCCCTCAGAAATAATTTAATGTCCTTTATGTTTAAACTTTTACAGAATTTTTGGATTTAAAAATAATAATAATAATAAATAATTGCTCAATAATGCGATTTTAGACAGAAAAAAAACTATATTGATTTAAACAGTTTATTTCTTCAAGTAAGTAATAAAATTACACACGATATGCAATATCCTAACTTATGTTAATAATAATAATAATAATAATAATATTCTGTTTATAAGACCCGTTATTAAAAATGCAGCTATAAGCATTATGTGATTAATTATAAAAATTTATTCTTCAAAAATTATTTTTCGCATATGAAGCAGTATTGCTGACCAAAGTGAACATTTTTAGAATTTTCTGCCCAGTGAACATTTTTAATTTGGCAGCCATTCATGCTGCTTCCTATATGCCCGAGTAGGACTGTTTCCTAAAGATCAATTATGTTTTTCCCTCTGATCTTTTCGCAGTGTCTCTTATTTTACTGACTTCTCTTTATAGCAAATGTTATTTAAATAACACGGTCTTTTTTAGCACCCATTATTGTAGTAGTAATTTATAATATGCAGTATTCGTGCAATCTTTCCTTTGAGCGAAATAATACCGATGTTTTATGTGTATTGTGTCAGGCAAAAAAATCAGTAATCATATAATTTTTATTCTAAACGTTAATAATATTACTACGCAAATTAATTAATTTACATTTCTATAAGAGTATGTACTTATGCTTCAAAACTTTTACAGATTTCCAATTTTAAGTCCATTTCTGTTTTATATATAACATTTTTAAATTATTCCGATGTGGTAAAATGCGCTAATGCTTAAAATTTTATACCAGATTAAGTTAAATTATTTAAATAATTATTTAAAATTATTCTGTTTATGAATTTAGACATATGAGATGTATCAGGATTAAATTATATTTAGGATATAGTTAGGTTTATACATATATTTATAATTACATATATTATTATAGTTACGGTATGATTATAATTATGTTTAGGAACTATTATTTTTTGTAACTATCGACTTTGAATTTTATAAACAACATATGAAGTTTAAATCTTTCCACAAGCGATATAGAGAGATAGAGAGATTTTTTTGTTAGCATTAATACGAATAACTGTCACAGAAAAAAGGATTTTCTTGGAGAGGGGAGAAAAAGATTTATGTACCTAATAATTTGACAGTGATTTCGAGAATTTTAACAACAACAACAACCAAAAAAAATAATAAAATTGTACTTTAAAAAAATTAAAGAACACGCTCTTATTGAAATGTGAACTAAAAAGTACAAAATATCTATCTTTATAGTATTAAAATGAAGTGTAAGAGAAAATCGTGTGAGTGACACACCACAATATTTACATACTTTTAAATTTTTTATAAAATAATTTAGAATTAAACAAAAAACATTTATAAAAAATCTCCTCTGACTGGGCTCGAACGTTAGACCTTTAGGTTCGTAGCCCGGAGATTTACCTCACAGCCACAGCCTTCACGTAGGGAAAGCCTTTTTTTCAATATAGATTTTTTGTTTGCTCCCAGAGCGGTTAGAAACGTACATACAAACATACATACAGGTGAAGCTAAAAAAAGCGTGTTAAAAAAAAAAAAAGTCTTATTAAATTAAATAAATGACATAATAAATATTTTTAAAAAGCTGTTGACACATCTTAGGAAACAAAAAATTCAATTAATCATGAAAAAAAAAAATAATAATAACAATAACAATAATAATAGTATCGCTGTAAAGAAAAAAAATGTAAGATTTTATCTAAAATAGCTTCATTTTTTAGCGTAGTAATTTATCCAAAAATCTTTTCTCATACGTTTACATGTTTATTCTTATACTTGATTTTGATCGTTTGATTGAAAAAAAAAAAAAAAAAAAAAAAAAGCTTTAGTACAGGACTTCTTTGGCGAAATTTGAAATTTGGCACCGAAGTAACTCGGACGTTTCTCGCAAAGGTCTTTACGAGTGTAATTATGATCAGTACAAAAAACCCTTAACGGGTTAAAAGTTTGTGACGCCGCTACTTTATGACTATAAGAATTTGAAATATGAGTCTTAAATTAATGATATCAAATTTTAAGTGACGCTTTGCAATTAGTTAAAAGATATATAGATTTTCTTATTTGATCATTTACTTTCTACTTTTATTTATATTTATAATGCAAACGTAATATTTTTAGCTTCAAGATCAGACAGATAATAAAATACACTCACTGATGCTTTTTCATTTACATTTCAAATTCAAAATAACAGTTTTAAAAGGAATGATATAAAAATTCCAGTGGCGCCTCGGTGTTATTTTAAAAGATTTGTTTTTAGATTCCATTAAAACTACTTTTGTTTTGTCTAATAAAGTATATTTACATATTGAAACAGTGCTTTTAATTTTCAAATATACTGTCAAATAATTATACTTTCACTGAGTTTGCATTATAAATTAAAATTATTTATTTGAATAAATTGATTTATCTTTTGCATCACGCTATCCAAAACATAGTATATCATAGTATCCAACTGAGTGAAAATTTGCGCAAAGAGGTAGTGTGACGTAAAGAAAACATTTACACAGATTTTACTTGCAGTTTTGGATAGCGTGACGCAAAAGATAAATCAATTTATTCAAATAAATAATTTTAATTTATAATGCAAACTCAGTGAAAGTATAATTATTTGACAGTATATTTGAAAATTAAAAGCACTGTTTCAATATGTAAATATACTTTATTAGACAAAACAAAAGTAGTTTTAATGGAATCTAAAAACATATCTTTTAAAATAACACCGAGGCGCCACTGGAATTTTTATATCATTCCTTTTAAAACTGTTATTTTGAATTTGAAATGTAAATGAAAAAGCATCAGTGAGTGTATTTTAATATCTGTCTGATCTTGAAGCTAAAAATATTACGTTTGCATTATAAATATAAATAAAAGTAGAAAGTAAATGATCAAATAAGAAAATCTATGTATATTTTAACTAATTGCAAAGCGTCACTTAAAATTTGATATCATTAATTTAAGACTCATATTTCAAATTCTTATAGTCATAAAGTAGCAGCGTCACAAATTTTTAACCCGTTAAGTGTTTTTTGTACTGATATCATTACTTTTTAGGGGTTATTGATCAAAAAATTCAAATAAGTCCTTCTGGCTCCTAGGAAGGGTGAACTGATTTATTTTTTATTATGAAGTTGCCACCATTTTTTTTTTTTTTTTTAAAGATGGCATCTACAATTTATTAATGGATTTGGTGGATTTATTAATGAAGGCTTGTATATATGGAGTTTTAAGCAAATCGGTTCATGGAACCTTTCTAATGTAAATTTGAAATTTTCAGTGGGCTGGCACAGGGAAACAAGAGGGTAGATTAAGTTGGCAAATGAACATAACAAATACATTTCTGAGATAAAACCACACTACAAATTTAGTTTGAATTAATTCAGTATTTCAAACGTTATCATGCTGACAAATTTTCAAGTAGCCTGCCACTTGGAAACAAAATAAAGAAGCTTCGCACTAGAAAAAATATTGAGTGGGATTCTCAAACTCTTTAAAATAATAATAATAATAATAATAAGTGGGAAATTTCAAATTTAAGTTAGAATTACGTAATTTACATTTTGCAAGTTTCTTTTTAGAGAATTACAAATGCAAATTAAACAATAAAAAAAAAAAAAATGTTAATGTTAAAAATGGAAATTTATTTATTTTCTTTTCCCTTTTGAGACAAAGTATAGATACTGCTCCAATATTCACAATTTAAATTTTCATCAAAAGTGCAGGTAAAAATTATTTCATAAAAATATTTGGTGGAAAAAAATAGACAAAATATAAATTAAGCTCTGCATTTCTATAATTTTAAAAATAAGATAAAATCATTTGGAGAAAAAATTTATGGAAAATACAAGTTAAGCTAAAGTTAATACAAGTTAAGCTTAAGTTTTATGGAAAATACAGTTATATATATATTTCTTTTTAAAAGTTAAAAATCTCTTTTTAAAATACAGTTAGAGTTTATTCATATATTTACTTTTCAGACTTTAAAATGATACATATTTTAAATATTAACATGATCAAACTAATTTTTTTTATTATTATTTAAAGCAATAATGGCTTGGGGATGAAAGAGGGGATAAATACGCTGTATATTAAAAAAAAAAAAAAAAAAAAAAAAAAAAAATGAAAATGAAAATGAAAATGAAAATGAAAATAGAATTAAAATTCATGAAAAATGTGTCAAATAGCAATTATTGAAAAACACGTCAAAATAAATAAATAACATCTTTACTTTGAAACCAATAATAGTTTATTTAAAAAATATAATTCTCTCTTTCTTTCTTTTTTTTTAATTAATTAATTTCTGCATGAAAAATTCCATTTCATAAATAAATTTACAACTACAATAAGCAAAAAAAAAAAAACTCCTTTAATTTTAAACAATTATTTCTACATGTTTCTAAGCAATTAAAAGTACCTTAAAAAAAAAGAAAAAGAAAAAGAAATAAAATATAGGAATATATATGGTTTTAATATACGCTACGAGATGGCTCCACTAGATGGCCAAATTATTACCTTTATGATAAAACCATATACATTCCGATATTTAAGCTATTTTTCTTTAAAAAAAAAAAAATCACTTTTAATTGCTTAGAAACATGTAGAAATAATTATTTAAAATTAAAGGAGGGTTTTTTGTTTATTGTAGTTGTAAATATATTTATGAAATGGAATTTTTCATGCAGAAATTAACTAATTAAAAAAATAAGAAAGAAAGAAAGAGAGAGAGAGAGAGAGATTTATATATGTTAAATAAATTATTATGGGTTTCAAAGTAAAGATGTTATTTATTTATTTTGACGTGTTTTTCAATAATTGTTATTTGACACATTTTTCATGAATTTTAATTCTATTTTCATTTTTTTTTTTTTTTTTTTTTTTTTTTTTTTAATATACAGCGTATTTATCCCCTAGCCATTATTGCTTTAAATAATAATAAAAAAATTAGTTTGATTATGTTAATATTTAAAATATGTATCATTTTAAAGTCTGAAAAGTAAATATATGAATAAACTTTAACTGTATTTTGAAAAGAGATTTTTTATTTTTAAAAAGAAATATACATATCTGTATATATATATAAATTACGTGTCACGATGTTTGTCCGGGGTAAACTCCTAAACTAAGGAACCGATTTTAATGAAATTTTGCACACTGTGTGCAGTTTGGTCCAACTTGAGAGATAGGATAGTTTTTATCTCAATTTATTGTCACAATATTGTTTTATTGCAATTATTTGTTAATTATAGACCTTTATTAAAGTTGCTCCAAAATATCTGTGAGTTCCATTAATTTAATTGTTGCCAAAAAAAAAAAAAAAAAAAAAAAAAATACGAGTTCATTTTCTTTCGACATAAAAATAAATACATTTAATCAAACGTGAACGTTAAAAAATTATAAAAAGTTAAATTATGCATTTCACGAAAATTGACGTCATAATCAATTTAAAGATTTTATACACATTGATAAAGTGCAAATGTAGTTCTATCATAGATATAGTAATATATATAGATCTCTCATCCCCATGTTATCGTACAAAGATTTTTGATGCCGAAAAAAAAAAAAAATAAATAAAAGCTTTGGAAACAGCCATTAAGTGGTATTGAAAAAAAAAAAAAAAGAAAAGAAAGAAATATGAATTTGAAACTGTATCTGGAGTCTTCCATTCCCCTTTAGCAAATAAATTATTCATAAATTTTATTTGCTAAAATATTAGTATGTATTCCCGCGTGTATTCACTCGGGGAAAGACGGCCATATTTTGGTAAAAACGTCGTCTTTTCCCAAATGAAAAGGAACTTTTTTCTCCCCAATGATCACTATTCTATATATGCTATACTATATCTATGAGTTCTATACCCAAGCGAAGTGTGACTCACTGACCGTCTGTGCAGCCAAGAAAAAGATTTCCTATGTTAATTGCCCACTGGATTTTTTGTAAGAAATTATTAAAAATCGAGGAAATTTATTTCCCGATTTTAATCCTTATATTTGGGTATAGATATGTATTAGTTATCGCGGGTGTTAGATTGAATTATTTTGCTGTCAAATTGACAAAATTTTAATTTTAAATTTCAAAACTCTGTCGCCCTTGGCTTTTTTTATTATTATTATTATTATTTGGCGATCAAAAGCGTAATACGAAAATATACATGCCAGATGTATGCATTGTACGAAATGTAATATGTATTATTCATTGTACGTATGTATGACATGTAATATATATTGTACGAAATATTTTTTCATATTATTCATTACTCTTTTAATATAAGTTGTTAAAATAACCATGATTTTTGAAAGGAATTAAATATTTTCGCCAGATAATTTGGCGATATTCTTTTTTTTTTCGCCAAGGATGACAGAAATGAAATCTATTCCGCTGCAAAATATTAGTATCTTACATCAGATATTTTATTTAGACATTTGAAAACAAATTTGACTTCAAACTATGATAGAATATTTATCATTTTCCTTTTAATTAGTATATTATTAGTATATTAAAATTTAAAAGCACGGTATATAAAAAGTTTTTTTTTTTTTTTAATCTTATAATTATTCTTATTTTAATCCTCAATGTTTCCCATCTTTATTAACTTGAATTTACTATTAAAATTTTAACATACTCAAAAACTTCTCATCACTTCGTTAAAATACACTAAACTTTTCCAAAATCTTTTTCTATTTAAAATGATACATGTATTTACTTTAAATGTCCAATATTTCATAAGATTTCCAATTTTAACGTTTTAAAATATTTATCAAATTTACTTATTTTTCTGGTTTAGCCTTATTGTTTTCCTTTTTATAACTACAGCTGTTGCCCTCTTTAAAATATTTAAAATGATGAGGTCATTTTATAGTAAGATTATCCATTATAGCATATATTATATTTCACTCCTCCATAAAAATTGATTTTAAAATCGTCTGTTTCTTTTATACTTTTATTTTAATAGAATTTTAATAGAATTTAATTTATATATTAGTCATTTTAGCAATTTTATCCAAAGTAGCATTAGAAATAATATTATCACTTCTCCATTAAAATTTATAGGACCCTACAATAAAATTAATTTGTGCTTAATATCAACACTACGAAAATTTTTATCAATCGCTTCCAAATTTTGACCTAAGTTTCAAATCTCAACCCTGTGGGTTTTTACATCGGCTGCAACGTTTTCGTCTTTGTTCGTAAATAATAATTTGACTGTACTAAATAGTTTACAGCCGTATAATTCAACGTATAACTTAGTCACAGCAACGCGTGGCCGGGTCTGCTAGTATACATATATATTTGCAAAAGTGTATGTTTTAATTTAAATTAAAAACAAAAGATGGCGCCACAACTCCATTTGCTGTTTTTTCCCATTTCCTGTGCGGAAGGATACATGAATAGGAATCACAAATGATTGAGCTACTATAAAATCGATGTTCATAAATGATTAAAATTTTTTTGCTTTAAAAAATTGTAAATTCATCATTATTATGATAAAATGGAATATCTAAAATTACAAAATACTTCCTTATTTAAAATGTTATCTAAATACTTTTTTGACTAAATATGAAATTTTGAAATCAAAAATATCTTTTTTTCATAGCAGAAGAGAAAATATATTTAAGTGAATTTGACTTAGTATATATACAATAAATATATAAAAAATGTAATAAAGTATTTTTGCGTAAAAAAAAAGGAAAATTTAAATAATTCATTGACTACATTCACGTTGGTCAACCAACCAACGGGTCCAACTCAAGCCTTGCTATTAAGAACCGAATTACGACATTTTCGCCGAATAAAAGCATGCATTTTGGCGGAGTAATATAGTTCTATTTTTAAAGCAACTTTTACAAAAAACAAGAGTTTTCCTGAAAAAAAACAAAAACGTTACTAGATTCAGAAAGATCCCATTAACAACATATATTAATTAAATTAAAATCGTTCGTGCGGTTTTAGAGATATTTTTTCATGAATTTAGTCCATTACATCCTTACACCACACATTTTCCCTTTTTGGCTTTAAGTTGAGATTCAGATCTCAAAACATACTGTATGTAGAAATGTAAAATTTTCAGGATAGATTAAGACCGAAGATAAAAGACAATTTGGAAAAGATCAGAACAAAATATGGCATATTTGCTGAGATATTAAGTGTCGGCTTTTACAAATCTCTTTGATGTCAAACTAGGCGTATATATGAGTTCGCAGCGTTCCGTCCGTTTGTCCTTCCGCTTGCGTCACTCGAAAAACTGCCGTTTTTCATGATATCCGCGTTCTACTTTATTAAAGACAATTTACAAAAAAAAAAAAAAAAAAAAAAAAAAAAGTTACTATATCAATGGCGTTACTATATCAATAATAATCAACTTAAATTACCAACTCAAATTCAAACTTAATTACCTTATTTCTCTTTTTTTTATTATTTCATTTTGCACGCGCGCTTTTTCTTTCCTAATTAAAAAATAAAAATAAAAATAAAAACTTTTTTGATAGTGTTTGTTTTGATACTGATTATTATTAATTTTCTTTTTCTTAAAAAAAAAGAAAAAAAAGTTTTTTATAAAATTCTGGCAAAAACAGAATTTAGTTCAGGACGGAGAACTAATAGTTTTTTTTTTTTTTTTTTTTTTTTTTTTTTTTTAATTAAAACATTGCTTTCAAATTATTCAATTATATATTCGATAAATGTCTAATTATCGTAAAACTGGTATCGTAAAAATCCGCGGATTGAGACTAATAGTCCTCAGTCCTAAAAAAAAAAAAAAAAAAAAATTGTACCGCCTTTAGGCGTTTCTCAAAACAATACAATATTTCCCTTTTTTTTTTTTTTTTTTTTCGTGGTTTAATTCCTTAAATGTCGTCTGTGTTTATATAGGTATATATCAGTGGTATTTACTGAATGGATTATTGAGAATAAAATTTAAATTATTTACACGCGAATACATCAAATGCTTTTATTAGATGAAAAATGTTTTAGAGGAACATCAAGAGACGTGGCGTTCCTATGCAAAACAGGAAAATATTCCACAAAAATATATTAATAATACACGAAATTTATGTTCAAGGTGCTTGAAAAAGCAAGTTTCTCAAAATATGCATTGATTGACTAAATAAAAATTACCGTTTTTGACATGTATTAAAGGTTTAAAGTTTGAAAGCATTAACGAAACATTTTGGGCTTATAAATTATTTAAAGCTTCCTTTTATCTGTCTCTGTTTTAAAGAATTCGTTTTTTAATTTTTAAGACATTAAATTAAATTTAGAATGTGTTCAAGAAAAATTTGCAATTCTAAAAAGCCGAGTTAATTAACTTTAGTCTCATAGAATTTAAAACACAATTCCATGTTTAGATAAATCAGCTTTATAAATAAAATTAATAACATCATCATGCACATTACCGTGTAAGATGAATTATGCATTGTTTTTATTTAAAAAAAAAGAAAAAAAAAAAAAAAAACTTTCCAACAAATTATTATAATAACAGTTGATGCACTCTTCTTTTGAATGATATTACCTTTTCTTTAAAAAAAGAATAATCCTTTTAATTTTATTTATATAAATGTTTTGTAAAGAATTACATGTAGCTTAATCGGGAAAAGCAATAATCGTTTGTAAAATTAATACACCTTCATTGTCTGATTTTTATTATAAGTGAATTATTCCAATTTTAATTTGCGAATTCAAATTATAAATGTCGTCTACTTAGTAATAGCTAATTAATGTACACAAGTTGTTAAAAATTATTCAATTATATTGTTTATGAGTAAATAATTACTATTGTAATGCCGCTATCATTGCATTTTCGTTTACACTTTCATGTATACTACTCAAAAAGTCAAAAAGTCAAAAAAAAAAAAAAAGCATGTGAAATAATTGAAACAAAATTATTTAAAAAAATAAATGTGCTGATAAACCCAATAGCAGAATTTTCTCTATCTATCTGCATCAAAACAAAATTTATCTGCAATCTAATAATATCGGACTAATCACAAGAATCACAAGAAGAATTCGTAACACTATAAACAAAATTTATATGTATGAGCCAACATTGAAACAATGGAGGAATTTTGTTGGCCAACGGTTATAAATGGCCGTCAGGTCGGTTGATTGCCCAATAGTTGGCAAACCTTTAGCCCATACGTAGTATCTTACTTTGGCAATACATTTTGGTATTTATTATTTGTTATTTTTATACTTTCTTGAGAATAACCCTCGACGATATTTTAATGCATGTAATAAAATTATGTAGTTTCTTTGAAGTTACGCGACGGTTAGAAATGATCCGTTATATGCAAAATTTTTATTTTTCATATAACAATGAAAATTTGTATCAGAAAAATTTTTGATTTTTCTTTTCAAACAACTATTTTTATATATATAAATAGGTATGTAGTACATACCTATTAAAAAAAAAACGAATCGTAAATATTATATTAAGTTTCATTGTGTAACATCCTTTAATAATCATTGCAGGACAAAACTATTTATATCAAATCCATTGTCTTGAAGAGACATTTCCAGGAATGTATCACAAGACATACTTTGCCCAAAAAAGTTTGGGCCCGGGCAATGGGGTGGTAGAAGTGTCGTTAGGGAGGGCAACTTTAAAATTTCAAACAGGAAAGTATGTCTTGTGATACATCCCAGGAAACGTCTCTTCAAGACAATGAATTTGATTTAAATAGTTTTGTCCTGCAATCATTATTAAATGGTAAACATAAGTATAAAACCCACATTTCAAAAGTCTAAAAACTAATGTATTTTCTTTAATAATCCTCGCAGGGCGAAATTATTTTTATCAAATTCATTGATTTGAAGAGAACTTACAAGATATACCTTCCTATTTGAAATTTTAAAGCTACCCTCCCTAGCAGCCCCCCTAGTCCCTATAGGCCCAAACATTTTTCACCAAAAGAGGTCTCTCTCGAATTCATTAAACATGTGGTTCGCCATTTTTCACAATTCCGACTCATTTTCGAGTTAGGTGGGGGTTGGGAGTTTTGGAACACCCTGTATAAATTAAAATGATGAGAAATGTATTTACCATTGGAATACACTGCCTCGCAAAAGAGTTTGGATTTTTTAGGAACTATATTTTGAAACCTCTCGAAAAATGCTTAAAAGAGTGTTATTAGTTTCATGCTAAATTAAGTAACCCGTGATGTGCATAAGTAATTTACATAAAAAAAAAAACCCACAAAGGTATCTAAACTTAAAAGAATATATTCTTTAGTAATGGATGTATTTGGTTGAAGTGTTTTTAAAATAATACACTGTTAAAAATTATAGTCCAACGTTTCTCCAAAAGAATGGTGCTAAAAAAGCATTTTTAGCTGCAACCAATATTGCTGTGCAACGTTTCTTCATTTTAGTGGTGCTTACTACAGAAATGGTACCATTCAAATGATGAAACATTGCATTCAAAATATTGGTTGAAGCTAATTTAAATAATTGGGGACGTTTCTGAAATATGATTCATATTAAATTCAATTAATGATATCATTTAACATAATTAATTTAAATTATTTGTTTATTTATTTTATTTAATTACTTATTTATTCGTTGATTTATTTCTAAGAAATCGCTAATGACATTCTTTTGAATGTAAAATTGCACTTTGCAATGCAGAACTATGTTTTTTTTTTTTTTTTCATACTAGGGGTCTCTGCCAATTGCCTCCCCCCGACTCGCTTTACTTATTAAGCCATGCAGAGCTCTGCCCCCCTATTTGCTTCTTTGTTTTTCACTGAATAGGATTATTAGTAGCGCATAGCACAAGACAAAATCGGAAAAATATTACAAAAATCCCCATATTCAATATCAAATTAAATACATAATATTTAATACCACATTATTTAATTTTATTTATTTTTAAACAACTATGCATCCAGGCCGTGGTACCCCAGTCGGTAAAGCGCCGAGCTTGTAATTGGAAGATTGCAGGTTCGTTACTTGAGTCGGCCAAAGACCGTTGTGTACACTAATGGTGGCTGGTGCACATAAAACCCGTCGTGGCCGTAAAGTCCTCCATGTTCTCATCAAAACTATACCTCAGGGAATCACCAAAGCGGAGGAGCTATCAACTCCGTGGAGGATCAAAATTGTAATGGCATGTCTACTTAACATCCTTAGGGGTACGTCCCACACCGTCGCTAATTACCTATAACGTAGTACTGGTGCGACATTAAGCCCAACCTACCTACCTACAACCATGGATCATATTTTAATTTTCTCGTATAAAAGGACTTCAAAGCAGAAGAATAACGTTACTGGGAGAAACTTTTTTCAAGGTGGCAAATAGAGTACCTTCATAAACCCCTTAATTTTAGTTAATAACTTCTTTAATTAAAATGATAGAAATTTCTAAGCAGCTGAAATGTTTTTCTTCGAGTATTCGGAACACATTGATACATCTCATGACGCGATGGACCCAGCTCTCCGAAAGAAGATGCGGTCGCAGACATTTGAAGCCAACGACAGTAACATTTTAAATATATATAGACTAAGCAAATTATCGATTTATGGCCTTATTATCTAACATTCTAATTTATTCTCGAATGCAACATAATTAAATATTTTTTTTCGCAATTAGTATAACATATTTCGTTTTAAGAGTGCCCTAAAACACCTACAGAATAATAATAATAATAATAATAATTAAATTAAATAATGAAAAGAAAAAGAAAAGAAAAAACGATAAAGAAAAGGATTTAAGCTTCAAAATATTTTTTGTTGAGATTATTTTATTGTTTTAAACCAAATTTTTATTACAAGTAAAAAAAGGATGGATGGATGGTTGGGTTTTACGTCGCACTAATGCTGCGCAGATGGGCAATTGGCGACGGTCTGGGACACACCCCTAGAGGTGGTCCGAAGACATGCCATCACAATTTTGATCCTCCACGGAAGGGAGGGCTCTCCCGCTTTGGTGACCCCCAGAGGTATGGTGACCCCCCCCCCCCCAGTCTTTGATGGGAACATGAAGGACATTGCAGCTACGACAGATTTTACGTGCACCAGCCACCATTAGTGCACACGATGGTCTTTGGCCGGCTCGAGTACCAAACCCGCAATCTTCCAATTACGAGGCTCTACCGACTGGCCTACCGCAGCCCAGTAAAAAAAGGATATTTGTTGCGGCGATAAAAAAATATTGTTAACAAATTTACCAATTTTCAACATGATTTTTTTTGTATTTGCTTATATCAACATTTTTTTTTTTTTTTTGCAATATTTTTTGTATATTTGTAATTAAAAACATCTTTTTTCTTCTTCTTCTATTTTTTTTTTTTTTTTTTTTTTTTTTTTTTTGTAAAAAATAAAATATAATAATAATAATAATTTTGTTAAAACTGCGGCAAATATTATTTTGTTAATCTAAACAAAATTTCTATCAGAACATATTTAAAGAGAAATCTTTTTGTGTCAGCCAAATTTGTGCTAATTCAATAAAACTTTCCTCTGAATGTATTTCTAAAATATAATTATTTTTTTCTTCTCTATATTTTCTCTCTTTTTTGTTTATTTCACTTCATTCTGTTATTACTCTAAAAGATTTAAATTTTGATCAGACTCTATTTCAACTAAACTACACAAACGCATCGCATTTTCATATTTCAGAAATATCTGATGTTATTTTGATAATTTACACATGAAATATATTTTGCGTTGCATAACTTTTCATAAATTTGGATAGTAAATTTAGTTTGCAAATTTGTAAATTTATTCCTTTGAAATGTATGGGTTGAAGACAAATTATTTATATGTGTGGGAGGAAAAGAGTTAATATAACATTTCAATGAAACTCAACTTGAAATTTTCGGCATGTATATTCTTTGTATTTATATTCCTTTGTCATATTTTTCAGTGGATTTTTTTTTTTTTTTTTTTTTTTTTTTTGTATGCGTATAGAATTTACTTTTATCTACTTACATAATAAATAATATAACAGAGAAAATATAATGAACGACTGCATATAATAGAGATTTTACAAGCACTGAAAAAAATATTTAAAACTTTGCAAATATACTCCTAATAAAAAGTTTACAATCTCATTTTGGTGTATTTATACAGCATTAAAAGCAAATATTTCTCATGCAAGATGGAATTCTGATATTTGAGATAGAAAAATTATGTTTGCATGTAAATTAGATGTCATTTATGAATAAAAATTTCTTTCAATTTAAATATAATATATATACATGTGACTAGACAAATGTGTCAGGTTTTTCTCACAAACATTATCAGTTTATTAAGTTTAAACATATTATAATAAAGTTAAAAGTTATAAAACATGAATGATAAAAAGAAAAATATTTTAACTGCTTTTCTTCGAAAAATCTTTTCAAAATATAAATACAATACACTTTTTTTTAGAATTCGTATGACATTTTATTGCAACAAAAAAATTCTTATCTGAACTATTGTAAGTATACAAAGAGATATTGCGCGTATAGAAGTTCAGTGGGAAGGAGTAGAGGGCGACTCCAGGTAGTTGTACAACATCTATAGAGGAGTATGGAATTAAATGTTCAAGTTGATTCTTTCAAGCAACTAGGATTAAGAATTCTTATTTTGTTTTGTTTTCAAAAGTAAGTGCTTGAATTTTCACGGCTCTTTCCCCAAATTTCTACAGAAACGCGAAATTACAGAATATTTTAAAACTAAACTGTTTCTCAAATTCACTATCCTAGGCGGACTGTGCAAACACCAGCAGTTATTTTTTAAAGCAGTTATATTTAAATTAAGAGTCGCGTAATCTCTCCTACCAAAATAGGAGAGTTTGCGCTTCTGTTACTTAGGAGAGATCTCGCGTTTTTCGCATTTAATTGCCTGATCAGATTATGCAGGTTATTGAGTAAAGCAACTTACAAGTTACGTACGAATTTTTGGAGTTTGTGAAGGTTTGGTGTTTAAGTTCGATTACATTATTGGATCCAGTGAGTTAGAGTTTTAGAAATTTGAAGAAAAGTATAGAATAGAAATCTAGGTTATTGATCGAACAGTCTTCTTTTAAAGATAAAATTAGTTTGAGGATTTCATTATCTGCCAGGTTTTTCGAAATTGTAGAATGGGGAAGGATTTTGTAAATATTAAAATGTGAAAGTACGCAAACTGACTTTACAGTGATAGTATTTACGAAAATGTAAATTTAATGTCGAAGTCAGTGAGAGATTTCTAATTTTCTGAGAGGTGATTTTATCTACTGCAGGTAAGTGATAATCAAGGTGTTTTAATTTTAGTAATTACATGTAAAACAAATGCATTTTCTTGAAAAAAAAAAAGAAAAATACATATTTTTTTTAACTAAATCCATTTAACGATAAACTAGATTGCTAAAAATATATTTTGCAGTTATCTTCTTTTTAATAAGTTAATAATAAGTTTATTAGTAAAAGCAATATTTTAAAATATTTTTGTTTATCTGTTAAGAATTAAAATTTTAATAAGTGACTTTAATTATCTAAAGATAAATTTTGGTAATTAATGATTTTTATTATTAATATAATATTGTGTTCCTATCTCCGACTTTACAACAATAGGTTCATCGATTGTGAACGAAGACATTGTCGAAAATACTGAAAGTATAAAAATGAAAACGACTAATTTTTAGTTAAGCACATTATGTAGCAAATTAATGTTATTTTGTAATTTAATTTAAGCTTGATTTTTCTCATTCTTTTTTTTCTGATTCTTTAATCATTAGAGGAATTATTCACTCCTAATAAAAAAATATTTGTTTACAAAAAACTTACAACAATGTAATTTAAGGGCAATTATTATTACTAACAATTTAATTGTAGTTATAATCAAGCGCAATCTCTCCTACCCATGTGCACAATCTCTCCTACCCTATAAGGAGAGATTGCACAAAATAGCTCTCTTGGTTTTTATTTTATTACAACTGTTGCTTTAAATTATAGTATACTAGCAAAATAGCTATAGAAATGCATAGAAGACGAATTAATTCAAAAATTATTTACCAAAACATTAATATTTGGAGTTTTTATATCACTTTGTTAAATTGTGCACCAACTCTCCTAGCTTTACCTTATATATATATATTATTTTCATTACAATTTTAAATAATGTGCATGATAAACAAAAATAAATTTAAAAAATGTTAATAAATTTAAAAAGAACAAATTAAGATAACAAAAACAAAGAGCAGCCTGTTCCCATCCACTGAAGGGGAAGCAAATATGGTGTTTTCACATGAAGTGTTGTTTACTATTTTATACAAATATATTTTGATTATTTTTTAAAGAAAGTTTATACTTATATACTTATGTGTATATATATATATATGTGTGTGTGTGTGTGTGTGTGTGACATATCACTATCGTTAAACACTAATTAACTAAAAGTAACTGAATTTCTTCTTGTTGATAATTTTATTAATTACTAGCAGGCTTTGCCCGCTTCGCTGGTCATTATATTGGCATTAATTATCAAAATACCATATCATTAATAATAATAATAATAATAATAAAATAAAATAAAAAATCATTGAAATTAGTGAAAATCTAAGTTAAAGTTCCCGCTCGCCACACATTGAGTCTGGAGCCCTAATGCTTTCGGCAGCAACTTATCTGCTTTTTACTCCCCCTTCCTCGGAGGTAAAGTTGAAAGTTTTCATAATCCTATCAAAGTGAATGTTGCCTACACTTAATAAACACCCACACGCAAAAATTTGCCATATTCTAAGGTAATTTGGAGCAGATTTAAGCTTTAAAATGTATTTCTTGTCCTGTCCAGGGGGGGGGGAGGTAATTTCGCAAAATCCCGTTATAGTGCATGTTGCAATTCACATACCTAACCGAAGCGTCAAAGAATCGCGTATGAGATTATTTAAAGCAGAGTTATATTTTAAAATGTGTTTTTTACTCACCCCCCCGATCTTAAAGGAAGGAAGGAGGAGGGAATGTCGTAAAATATCTTTATACTATGAGTTAGATACATATAATCAATCCACACATAAAAAATCTCCACCCTAAGATAATTTAGTGCGGAATTACGCTTGAATATATGTTTTTTTCTTTTGCCCCCTACACCAAGGGGCGTAGGGTTTAATTTCACAAAATCCCTTTGTAATGTGTGTTGAGTACATATAAGCAGCTCACACATCAAAAATTTCCTTTCCCTCTGCAGTGTTTTTTTTTTTTTTTTCTGGGGGCTCCGCTGCCTGAGCTTGCCTGGGTATTCCGGCTGCTCACGATCTAAACCGAAAGGCGGGCTACCTCCAGTATTGGTGTTCTGTTCTGTTCTGTTCTGTAGTGTGTGTGTGTTCAGTACACATAACTAATCAACATATTAAAAAGTCGCTTTTCTGAGATAATTCGGAGCAGAGTTACTCTTCAAAACTTGTTTTTGCCTCCACCCGTACTGTGAAATTTCGTAAAATCCCTTTATAGGGCGTGTTGGGAACGCATAACCAAACCCATACATACAAATTAATCTTACTGAGATAATTTGAAGCAAAGTTATGCTTGGAAACGTGTTTATTGCCCCCCAGGGGGGATAGTGAGGAATTTTGCAAAATCCCATTACAATGGGTGGAAGATACACATAAATAAGCCACACACTAAAATTTATGATCTCATCCCCTATAGATTTCCCCGGGCGAATTTAGCGATAAAAGAAGCGCTTGAATTCGCCCCCTCGTAACTCTCCCCCAAAATTGAAAATCTCAAAATACCAAAAATGTGTTTTTGGAAATATCTTTATGAACGCGCTTGGCGGTTTTTTTATATCTTTGTGCTATTATTGGTAGAGTTCTACTAGAAAATCCGCATGTTGCTAAATTTGCCTCCGAAAATCGTCCCCGCCCCTCTCCCTCCTTAAAAATCCAAATTTCCAAAATCGCAGAAAAGGATTTTTTTTGTACTCAAGTCTAGTATTCTCATCTGCAGTTTCTTCACTGTGAAATAATTGAAAGCCGAGTTATGCTTATAAAGGTGATTTTGTCTCCGCCCCCCCAGAGGGGAACGGCGGGGTATTTCGCAAAATGACATGTTAGTGGGCGTCAGAGCCCTAAATCCAACCTGCTCACCAAAATTATGACTCTATCTCCCAAAGAATCGTCACGACCATGCTGAGCCAGTGAATTTACTCTTTTACATATATAAATTAAACTATCCATAGAAAGAGAGATGCTGCACCAAGTATTTTGAAATGTCTTGCCTTGGAGACCATTACGGCCAGATATCCACCATCTTAGTGGCTGCACATTTTTACTGATGGTTCCCAGTTTGACTATCATCTTAATGTAGGGGCTGGTGTGTTCTCAGATCTGTTTTCATTATATGCCCCTGTGGGCTATATTGGTACCTCCTTTGATGGTGAAGTTGTAGCTATACGTATAGCCTTAAAGCAACTATTGGCTATCCATTGCAAGTTTGAAAGGGCAGTCATTCTGTCTGATTCTCAGGCAGCCATCCAGTCAATTAGAACTGTTGATCATCCATTAGCACCTGAAATATGCCAATGTCAAGAATCCTTGAAAACTCTCACCTTTAAAGGGGAAATAAATTGTTCTCCAGTGGGTGCCCGACCATTGTGGCCTTTGGGGCAATGAACAAGAGGACTTCCTTGCAAAAAGAGGTGCCAGCTTATTACAACATCCTAATACAGCGATTTCTTTCTGGAGGATTAAACTGTTTTTAAAAATTTTATTTACATCTAATGCCTTACGCGATCTTTAGAATCGTACAGCTCTAAAGATCTGGAAGAATTTAAGTCCTTCTCTTATTCCTGATAAACCAAGACGTAAGGCAGTTGCGACTTTCCGGCTATCTACAGGACACGACTACTTGCCGCTCATTTGAAGCGCATAGCGATCTTAAACGATTCTACTTGCCCACTTTATTATTCTGGAGAAGTAATGGACAGGGACCATCTGCTCCGTTGTGGGGCTCTTCCATATTCTACAGAAGAGTCGAGGTACTGGGTGGCAAGGTCGCTCCTTAGGCAATGACTTCGATCTTTTGTTCTATGTTATACTGCTTATAACTTGTCTTATAACTTTATAGTCCTCTGTAACTTTTGCCTAGCCATTGAAAAAAAAAAAAAAAAAAAAAAATGTATATTAAACTAATTTTTGCTTCGTTCTTTTCTATGTCACAAAAATATTATGAAAATTCTAGATAAAAAATAAATTTACAAAAATGTATGAAATTTTATATTTTATTACAAACTGACATACATTAGTGCTGTGAACTTTGGATGCACATTGCTCAAATTCTATCATCCCGTATTTAAAAACTTTTTTTTCACCTTACTTTCTCTGTCATAAACCTTCTGCTGAATCCAAATTAAACACGGAAAAAGGGGAAAATAAATTAAAATATGAGTCCTATCGTTACAAATTCGGTACCAAATGAAGGGGGCGATTTTTCTGTATCCAAGGGTGCAAACAGTTTTTCGACACGACAATTAGATTTTTTTTAAATTAATTAATTTAGGAAATTTAGGTGACAAGAAAAAAGTTACATTTTTATTGGGCTAAAACATGTGAACAATAGCAATGTAAGATTAATTTTACTTTTTTTTAAAATTATTTTTTAGCTTTTATTCTCTGTCATAAACTTTCTGCCGAATCCGGGTTAAAAACAGAAAAAGGGGAAAATAAATTAGAAATGTCAGTCTTATCGTTACAAATTTGGTACCGAATGAAAGGGGCAATTTTTCAGAATCCAGGGGTGCAAATAGTTTCTCGACACGACCATTAGAGTTTTAGAAATTAACTAAAGTATGAAATTTAGGTGGAAACACTTCATTTTAATTCATTTCAATCATTTTAAAAAGTACGTGGCTCGTTACAAATTCGGTAACAAATTAAAGGGGCGATTTTTCTGAATCCAGGGGTGCAAACAGTTTTTGACACGATAATTAGATTTTTTTAAATTAATTAAAGTATGAAATTTAGGTGACAACACTTCATTTTAATATTTTCGTACCTTTTAGTGCGAATCAAGCTAATAGAAAAAGTCTTTAATTTATTTATTTATTTATTTATTTGTGTATTTTTATTTTATTCTTAAATTTTAACATGACATCGTAAGATAAAATTTCTTAAAAATGTGCACAGTGAAAAGTATTAGTACGACAGGTCATTTTATTTCTTTCAAACAGCAATTTTGCCATTTTTGCCAATTTTTATCTGTCAGCTTGAATGAACGTGCAAAAAGTTTTGTCTTTATCTAAATATATAAAGCTGAAAGTTTGCCGTTGTATTTGTCCAGATTGTTAGATTTTATAAAAATTGGTGGTACACTTATGAAACAGAAAGAAACATGCTTTTTTCTTTCTTTTTTTTTTTTTTTAATAATTAAAATAAAATTGAGAAAATTCGTGCTAAAGAAATGGAAGAGCTTCAGTGTAGAACTGTATGTATTATTATTATTATTATTATTATTATTATTATTATGTTAAAAATTAAAAGTAAAATTAACTTGCATATATTTATAAGGATTTTAGAAGGTTTTGACGTCATTAGTTAACTAATAAATTTATTTGGAAATATTTATAATTAACATTTTAAAAGTTACTGAATATAAAGTTAAAGATTCTAAAACAATGATGGCAATGTGACATAAATTTGACTATTAAAAATTTATTAAAACTATAAAAACTATATGACTTAAGTTTCTATTATCTATGAGCTAAAAGTAAATAAATATATAAATATATTTATAATTAACATTTTAAAAGTTACTGAATATAAAGTTAAAGATTCTAAAACAATGATGGCAATGTGACATAAATTTGACTATTAAAAATTTATTAAAACTATAAAAACTATATGACTTTAGTTTCTATTATCCATGAGCTAAAAGTAAATAAATATATAAATATGTAAATAAATATATAAATATATTTATAATTAACATTTTAAAAGTTACTGAATATAAAGTTAAAGATTCTAAAACAATGATGCAATGTGACATAAATTTGACTATTAAAAATTTATTAAAACTGTAAAAAACTATATGTCTTAAGTTTCTATTATTCATGAGCTAAAAGTAAATAAATATTTAAATATGTAAATAAATATATAAATATATTTATTTTTATGTCGAAAAAAATGTACCTGCAAACTTTTTTTTTTTTTTTTTTTTAACTAATTAAAATAAAATTGATAAATATCGTGCTAAAGAAATGAAACAGCTACATTATAAAACCCCTTGACGAAATTTGTATTTCGGCACTGATAACTCGGACTTTTTTCGGCAGGAAGTAGCTCGTACGCTTCTCGCCAAGATCATTACTTGCGATAGCCATTTTAAATCATTGACAAAATGATAACAAAAATTTAAAAGCCGTCAGGAGGCTCCTATGCTAAAGCTATAAGAAGAAATTTTAAGAAATGAGTAAAGTAACCAAAGCTAAGGAATGCAGTACAGTTACTGAATGTCTTTATATGGAAGAATAGATTAAAATAAGTCCTGTCATACTAAATTAAATTCTGTTTTGGGCAAAATTTTATATCTATTACTTAGGAAAACAAAAAAAAAAAAAAAAAAAAAAAAAAAACTTAGGTGTTATTTGTTTTTAACCATTCACTGTAAAATTACAAAAAAAAAAAAAAAAAAAAGAATTATGAAATATATAGAGGTAAATAATTCTTTATAAATTTCAAGTATTGCAAGGAATTTTTTTAGTACTACGTGTACAAAGTTTACACAATATACAGATACAGTGCTAACATATAAAAGCAATCTTTTAAATGCTATTTCTTTGGAAATAAATCTACAAGTATACTTTTGAGACTCTTTACTCCATAGCTGAAACAAAATATACTTTTGTCTGTATTTGTTTTTGCAGCGTTTTTTTACATAGCCATAAGATAATTTTCCTCTGTTGAACTTTGCTGTACTACCGTTAATTAAAAATGGTTTTTAGTAATTTTTCTTTGCGTAGTACGTATTTTACGTATTATTATGTTTTATAAAGCTGTTTAAAGTATTGCCATTGCTTGCTATTTTTAGACAATATAAAGACAATCGTTATAGGACTGCACAAAAGCAACTTATTATCTTTTTTTTTTTTTTTTTTTTTTTTTATAAGAAAAAAATTTCAAAAACTTTTTGTGAGTTTTCTTTCGTCTTAATTAAATACAAAATATTTATAAGATACTACCACGGAAACCAATACAATGAACGTTAAACATTGCAACGGTCACGTACCGTCGAGAAATATTTATATAAACTATGAAAACTGACAAATCTTTCATTCTTGTTAAAAAAAAAAAAAAAAAAAAAAAAAAAAACTTCATTTCGGGTTCGGAAACCTGCAATCAATAAATATTTATAATAAGACGGCGAGATATCTCTTTAAGGATTCTGTCATGAAACTGGAAAGTCGTAAAATTCTAGAATGTTTACGGTTTTCTCTCCGCATGTGTTTGCTTTTGCAGCGTTTCTTTATATAGCTATTAGATAATTTTATTTTTAAAATATTCAACGAGTTCACATCTTGTCTGCACTTCCGTGAAGTAAAAATGCTTGCAATTTTTCTTTATGTAGCAGCTATTCTACATATTATTATATTTTGTAAAGTTCTTTAAAATACTACCATTTCACTAAAATGGTGTTTTCGTTCCCCTTAAAATTTTTGTCTCGCATAAATATTAGAAAACTATAGAATAAACTTGTGATTCTAGAATGATATTAAAAAAAAGTGTAAAATACAAAATTATGTATATTATATACTCGTGTTATTTTGTTTATAGCCATTTATATTAATGTATATCATATTATAATACAGTATAATATACAACCAATTCATATTAAATAAATCATCCTTTACACTAAAATATATCTAATATAAGTTAATGTTCTTTAAACTAAAGTATAACTAAAACAACTAAAAATGTGTGAATGTCTGAAATAAAATACGATTTTTTACCCTAGACACCAATGCCTGGGAGGAATTTTCACCATAGGGGGAGTTTCTAAGAAATCCTGGCCTATATTCACGTGAGTTTCAGAGAAAACCACAGAAAAGTTGCAAAATAGTAACAGTCCTCGAATTTCGAGAACATATTGCCACCCCATTTTACCAACTTTTAGTTGAATTGAATAAAACTTTTAGACACTATCGTGTTCACTCAAACACATACAAATATCACCGTAAAAATAACAAAAATGAATTCAGGATATCGTAAAACGTATGTATGTACTAAAATCTTCCCAGGTATTAAAGTCAATCAAAAAACTTCAGGTATACTGCAGGTGTTTCAGACATTTTATAAAATTTGCGTATTTTATTTAAAGATTTCCACGGATATTTTGCAGAAAAATAAAAACAGTGGGTTTCGTTTTGCAAATATTAAGGTTTTTTTTTACAGGTTTCACTCGGGTTTATTTCAGAAAGTCTGAAGTACATAGATGTTACCTGCAGGAAACTTCCAAATACCTGCAGGTTTTCTAAAAAGACCTTTACAGGTTTTTTGCTGAGTTTTTTATCTGGGTTATAGCGATTTTTTTCATTCTTATAATACTTCTCCTAATTTGTATATGTTTGGAAAGTAAAAAAACAATAAAAGAAGTAGTTTCTTCCAATAAGAATTTTAGTATACATTACACAGGTCTACATCTAAAATTTTGATTTGGCTGATCTTTATGTTTTTGGTATGCTGAAACCGAAACCGAAGCCAGTTTTTCTCTATCACGTACAGATTTTTTTCAATACAAGGTGTCTACCG
Source organism: Salticus scenicus (assembly GCA_963930645.1). Classification (NCBI taxonomy): domain Eukaryota; kingdom Metazoa; phylum Arthropoda; class Arachnida; order Araneae; family Salticidae; genus Salticus; species Salticus scenicus. Next base: position 65,038,321 of record OZ005661.1, on the reverse strand, counting down.
ACACAATTTCTTCCGTGGCTTTCCACCAATACAATTATATGGTATTTTTTATAGTATGTTTCCATGATAATATGCTAGAAACTACCGAAAATGTAGAAATTGTCTCTGTAGGCACCCTGTATTGACAAAAATCTATACGTGATAGAGAAAAATTGGCTTCATTTTCAATATTTTTATTTGGTTATATATATATATATATATATGTATCTTACATTTGGTTATACATATATATATATATCTTTGCAAAAGCGTTACAAAAATGTGTGAACATCCTCTGTATTTAATCAAATATAACTCCTCACAATGAAGATTTTAACTATGTAATTCTGTTCAGTTTTAATCAATATCTCTGTTGAAAATTTCAGAAAGTGAGTAATAGCAATATCGCCTGTCATACGATGTATACTCAAATTAAAAAAGCAATTTTTTTCATAATTTCTATCTCGTGTATCAAGTTTGGCTCGTTTTTACGCTATAGGAGTGAGATGCAGCTTCCCATAAAAAGGGAAAATTGTAGTATAGCACCTCCACTTATCGATCGATATGCACCTAAATTAAATCGCCTTAATTTTTCAAAATAGCCTTTTTAAATATTAAGTTTTGAGCAATTTACACGCTATAGAAGCTAAGATATAGTTTTCCTGTAAATAGGGAAAATAGCAATATAGAAATGCCAAATTTTGGCCAATATGCACCAAAAGTTTATTGGCATCAGTTTATCTCGAGGTGCAATAAATATTTATGAAATTCTGTGTATAATCTGTGTATTTCTGTGATCTAGAGCTGCCCCAACCATTTTTTTTTTTTTTTTTTAAAACACAGTCATAGACACACGTGCTTTCAAAAAATAGTAAAAATGCATTCAAGATTACTTAAAACGTATAACACTGTCGAAAAACCAGAAGGCGAAAAAATTTTCCGAATCCATCACTTTCTTCTATCAAATACAGAAAACAGATTAAAACAAGTCCTTCCGGCTTATTCGGAAGGGTAGGTTGATTTCTTTTTTCTTATCAAGCAGCCGTCATTTTGTTTCAAAATGGCGGCTACAACTTATAAACGAATTTGTAGAAATATTGATGTAGGCTATATACATATGGAGTTTTAAGCAGATTGGTTCATAAATACCTTTTTATGTGAATTTAAACTTTTCAAGTGGCCGGCGCTTGGAAACAAGATGGTGGGCCAAGTTGACAAATATATCAAATGCATTTGTGAGATAAGACTACTGTACAAATATAGTTGGACTTAATTCAGAATCTCAGAAGTCATCGTGTTGAAAAATTAAGTGGCTGCCACTTGGATCAAAATTGCAGAGAAAGGTGCTCAGTGAACTAATTAATCTAAGATATTGTTGCAAATTTGAAAACAATTCATTTTTTTTTTTTTTTTTTTTTTTTTTTTTGTAGAAATTCTTTCAAAGAGTAAGTTGATTAAATGTTAATTTTTTGCATTTCTAGTTTGTTTTAACGTTAAAATAGCCTAATTTCCCCTTAAAAACGCATTAAAAAGCTCCAATATGGCAGGCAATGGATTTGGCGCCAAATTTGGCGACTTTTCCACTTGGCGACTTTTTGGCGAAAAAATCCATAGTTCATTAATAAATTTCATTGAGACACTTATATAGTCTATGTATACATCAAAATTCAAACAAATTCCGAATACGCTTTTTACAATTTGAAATTTAAATTTCCAAGTGGTCTCCACTTGAAAACAAAATGGTGGAGTAACTTGGTTAAGAAACTCATCCAAGTTATTCATAACACAAGTTAAGACACTGTACAAATTTGGTTCGATTTGGAGTATTATTTCGGAAGTTATCGTGATTTTAAATTTTCAAGTTGTAGCCTGATTTTACGTGGCCCCGCTTAACTTAACATATCCGCCACTTTATTAAAAATGGTGGATACGTTCATTAATAAACTTCATTGAGACACTTATATAGTCTATGTATACATCAAAATTTAAACAAATTCAGAATACGCTTTTTACAATTTGAATTTGAAAATATCAAGTGCTCTCCACTAGAAAACAAAATGGTGGAGCAACTTGGTTAAGAAACTCATCTAAGGTATCCATAGCACAAGTTAAGACGCTGTCCAAATTTCGTTCCATTTGGAGTATTATTTCGGAAGATATCGCGATTCAAAATTTTCAAGTGGTAGCCTGATTTCAAGTGGCCCCACTTAAGATATCCGCCACTTTATTAAAAATGGCAGATAAATTTCATTAATAAAGTTTATTGAGACCCTTATGTAGTCTAGATTTACAAAAAAATTCAAGCAAATCTTGCTTTAAATACGCTTTTTACAATGTGGGTTAGAAATATTCAAGTGGCTGCCACTTGAAAACAAAAAGTCAGAGCAACTTGGTTAACGTACTCATCCAAGAAACTGATCCAAGATATTCATAATAACACAAGTTAAGACACTGTCCAAATTTGGTTCGATTTGGAATATTATTTCGGAAGTTATCGGGATTTTAAATTTTCAAGTGGTAGCCTGATTTTAAGCGGCCCTGCTTAACTTAAGATATCTGCCACTTTATTAAAAATGGCGGATACGTTCATTAATAAACTTCATTGAGACACTTATATAGTCTATGTACACATCAAAATTCAAACAAATTCCGAATACGCTTTTTATAATTTTAATTTGAAAATAACAAGTGGTCTCCACTTGAAAACAAAATGGTGGAGCAACTTGGTTAAGAAACTCATCCAAGATATCCATAACACAAGTTAAGACGCTATCCAAATTTGGTTCGATTTGGAGTAATATTTCGGAAGTTATCGTGATTTTAAATTTTCAAGTGGTAGTCTGATTTCAAGTGGCCCCACTTAAGATATCCACCACTTTATTAAGTTCATTTAGACCCTTATGTAGTCTAGACTTACATAAAAATTCAAGCAAATCTTGCTTTAAATACGCTTTTTACAATGTGGGTTAGAAATATTCAAGTGGCAGCCACTTAAAAACAATAAGTCGGAGCAACTTGGTTAACGAACTCATCCAAGATATTTATAAGATCAGTTCACTGTCCAAATTTGGTTCGATTTGGAGTATTATTTCGGGAGTTATCGTGATGACAAAATTTTCATTATAGATAGATAGATATAAATAAACGAAGTGATTGCAATAGGTCGATTTCTAAAGAAATCAACCTAATATGTAAAATATTGGCAATGGAGGTCATGAAATAGATAATTTAAAAAATAAACAATATCGGAGCATTAATTTTGCACTTTTACAGTGCGATTTTGAAATGTCTGTAAGTAAATTAATTTTTTTTCCTTTAATACATACATTTGGCACTGTTTTTTTTTTTTTTTTTTCCCTTCTTCATTTGATTGTTGGAAATTAAATTTTATATCTTACTAAATCACAAACAGCAAACTATTACTTAAACTTTATTTTAGAAATGGGCTAAATGAAATTCTCCTAAGGTGTTATTCATTGCTCACAATCAATGTCTATTTCCTTTTTATATTAACTAGTGTCGCTCAATGGTCGAAACTCGGCCACTTTTTAACACGCTTATATTAGCTTCACCTGTATGTATGTATGTATGTTTGTTTGTAACTTCTCCCGGAGCAAAACGTGATTGCACAAAATCCTTCATATCTCAAACAAAAAAAACAAATATCCGTAAAATTTTTGCTTTAAAATATAGCTAATACAAATGTCTAAAAATCAGTTTCTGGAATTTTTGAAATTCGGTCCCCAAGGGGGGCGGTGGGAGGGGGGCAAAACGTGATTTCACATGCGTAAAACGTGATTTCGCATAATCCTATATATCCCAAACAAAAAAAATAGATATACGTGAAATTTTTACTCTAAAATATAGCTAAGGCAACTATCTAAAAACCAATTTCTGGAATTTTAGAAATTCAGCCCCCAGGTGGGGCAGCAAGGGGGGGGGGGGCTATGGAGCAAAAAAAAATTAGAAATACAGTTAGACCGTTGAAAATTGGTACAGATAGGTTTTAAAGGTCTGCAAGTCGAATGGGGATATTTTCGATTGTGTAAAGTTATTAGGAGGGGCAAGAGCGGGGGGGAGGGAGGGGGGGGGCAAAAAATAAAAATAGTGTCAGATCGTTCAAAATTGGTACATAGAGGTTTTCGATACTTACAAATCAATTGCGGATATTTTTGAATTTGTAAAATTATTAGGAGGGGCGGGTAGGGGGTAAGGGGGTAAGGGGGGGCTATGGGGCAAAAACAAATAGAAATACAGTTAGGCCGTTCAAAATTGGTGCAGATAGATTTAAGAGGCCTGCAAGTCGAATGGGGATATTTTCGATTGTGTAAAGTTATCAGGAGGGGCAAGAAGGGGGGAGAGAGGGGGGGCAAAAAAATAAAAAATAGTGTCAGATCGTTCAAAATTGGTACATAGAGGTTTTCGATACTTACAAATCGATTGCGAATATTTTTGAATTTGTAAAATTATTAGGAGGGCGGGTAGGGGGGTGAGGGGGTAAGGGGGGGGCTATGGAGCAAAAACAAATAGAAATACAGTTAGGCCGTTCAAAATTGGTACAGATAGATTTAAGAGGCCTGCAAGTCGAATGGGGATATTTTCGATTGTGTAAAGTTATTAAGCGGGGCAAGAAGTGGGGGAGGGGAGGGGGGGGGGGCAAAAAAATAAAAAATAGTGTCAGATCGTTCAAAATTGGTACATAGAGGTTTTCGATACTTACAAATCAATTGCGGATATTTTTGAATTTGTAAAATTATTAGGAGGGGCGGGTAGGGGGGTGAGGGGTAAGGGGGGGGGGGCTATGGGGCAAAAACAAATAGAAATACAGTTAGGCCGTTCAAAATTGGTACAGATAGATTTAAGAGGCCTGCAGATAAGTCGAATGGGAATATTTTTGATTGTGTAAAGTTATTAGGAGGGGCAAGAAGTGGGGGAGGGGAGGGGGGGGGGGCAAAAAAATAAAAAATAGCGTCAGATCGTTCAAAATTGGTACATAGAGGTTTTCGATACTTACAAATCGATTGCGGATATTTTTTAATTTGTAAAATTAATAGGAGGGGCGGGTAGGGGGTGGGGCGGTAAGGGGGGGGCTATGGAGCAAAAACAAATAGAAATACAGTTAGGTCGTTGAAAATTGGTACAGATAGGTTTTAAAGGTCTGCAAGTCGAATGGGGATATTTTCGATTGTGTAAAGTTATTAGGAGGGGCAAGAAGGGGGGGAAGCGAGGGGGGGCGCAAAAAAATAAAAATAGTGTCAGATCGTTCAAAATTGGTACATAGAGGTTTTCGATACTTACAAATCGATTGCGGATATTTTTGAATTTGTAAAATTATTAGGAGGGGCAGGTAGGGGTGAGGGGGTAAGGGGGAACTATGGGGCAAAAACAAATAGAAATACAGTTAGGCTGTTCAAAATTGGTACAGATAGATTTAAGAGGCCTGCAAAACAATGGGGATATTTTCGATTGTGTAAAGTTATTAAGAGGGGAAAGAAGTGGGGGAGGGGAGGGGGGGGGCAAAAAAATAAAAAATAGTGTCAGATCGTTCAAAATTGGTACATAGAGGTTTTCGATACTTACAAATCGATTGCGGATATTTTTGAATTTGTAAAATTATTAGGAGGGACGGGTAGGGGGTGGGGCGGTAAGGGGGGGGCTATGGAGCAAAAACAAATAGAAATACAGTTAGGCCGTTGAAAATTGGTACAGATAGGTTTTAAAGGTCTGCAAGTCGAATGGGGATATTTTAGATTTGTAAAGTTATTAGGAGGGGCAAGAAGGGGGGGGGGGAAGGGAGGGGGGCAAAAAAATAAAAATAGTGTCAGATCGTTCAAAATTGGTACATAGAGGTTTTCGATACTTACAAATCGAATGCGGATATTTTTGAATTTGTAAAATTATTAGGAGGGGCGGGTAGGGGGGTGAGGGTGTAAGGGGGGGGCTATGGGGCAAAAACAAATAGAAATACAGTTAGGCCGTTCAAAATTGGTACAGATAGATTTAAGAGGCCTGCAAGACAATGGGGATATTTTCGATTGTGTAAAGTTATTAAGAGGGGAAAGAAGTGGGGGAGGGGAGGGGAGGGGGCAAAAAAATAAAAAATAGTGTCAGATCGTTCAAAATTGGTACATAGAGGTTTTCGATACTTACAAATCGATTGCGGATATTTTTGAATTTGTAAAATTATTAGGAGGGGCGGGTAGGGGGTGAGGGTGTAAGGGGGGGCTATGGGGCAAAAACAAATAGAAATACAGTTAGGCCGTTCAAAATTGGTACAGATAGATTTAAGAGGCCTGCAAGTCGAATGGGGATATTTTCGATTGTGTGTAAATTTTAACCAAAAACTTACATACTGTAGCTATTTATGTGATAAATAATAAAATAATAAATATAGTTTAAAAAGCATGCTTTCATAGCACATCGAACTAAAAAGTGAAAAATAAATATAGTTTAAAAAAACTAAAAAACACGCTTTTAAAGCACATCAAACTAAAAAGTGAAAAATAATTCTTAATATAAGCTGAAAACAATAATGAACGAAAAATACTATAGTATAATTGTGAAAAAAGCGTGGGTTGCTCGATGTACGAAAAATATGGCACAAAGCAGCCCGCGCTTTTTTCACTATTATACTAGCATTTTTCGTTCATTATTGTTTTCAGCTTATATTAAGAATTATTTTTCACTTTTTAGTTTGATGTGCTTTAAAAGCGTGTTTTTTAGTTTTTTTAAACTATATTTATTTGCAAAGTAATTGCCTTCTCGTAAACGGAATGAAATTGCTACACAGAAGCGCCACTTGTCAACCGATATACACCCAAATTAAATCAGTATAGTTTTACATAAAGTCCATTTCATATATTACGTTTGGTGCCTTTATACACTACAGAAATTGAAAAATAGCCTTTACTTAAATGGGGCGAACCACAAAATAACAGCACCTCCTACTGGGTGATATATTCCAACAGCTAATCAGCACCCATTTAAATCAAGGTCTAACCTGTTATCAATCATACTTAAATTCCGCCCACTGGTTCAAGAGATACTTCAAAATTTCCCTAACACAGTATAAACGCATATACAAATAAAAAAAAGTGAGCGAAACACGTTTAGGACATCTCAGAACGGGTAAATTCATCGAAAATCAGAAGTCAAAAATATTCACAAAGCGAATACTGTCTCCTATATCATTTTACATCATAGCGTCACCTACCGATCAACATGAACAAAAATTTAATCAATATAATCAATATTCAGTAGCGTTCAAGAAATCTCAAAACATGTAAATTCATCGAAAACCGGAAATTGAAAATTTTTCCGAATCTTATACTTTTTTCATATATTTGCAGAAGATATGCAGAAGATAATAAATCCACTTATTTAAAAATAAGTTGACAATTTCAGTTAGTTCAAATGCATTATGTTTTATCTAAAAAAATGTGTTAGAGCTGACGTAAATCACACACACACACACACAAAAAAAAAAAAAAAAAAAAAAAAAAAAACGTGCAAAAAAGAAAGAAAAGAAAAGAAATTATATCATAAATAAAGTAGAAAAAACAATAGAATTTTCATGAATCAAATCCCTTTTTAATCTGTGTGTATGTTCAATCGTATAAAACTTCGATCTATCATTCATTCACTCATAATCATTTTTACCACTCTAATGGCCGTTGCCTCTTAGAATGAAAAATCTGTAGCCAAGAATTTAAGAATGCTACATCTATACAAATTGTTGTGTCCATGGTTTTATTTGAACTTAAGTAACTGCCAGGTTTAAAAACTTTCTTCTTTAAGAATTTTTTAATACAAAAGAATACGTGTATAAAATGAAAAGGAGCATAAAAAATAAAAATATTTTAAATTACCTTCTTGATATCATAATAAAATAATTTTGTATTCTGCACATCTGGCTAATCATACCTTTCGAATGATACCACTTTCAACCTTCTACTCCCATAATTAATATGTTAAAAGAGTAGGACAAATTTCGTGTTTGTCTATTAATATATAGATGCTATTAAAAAAAGAAAAAAAAATCCCTAAAATACATTTTTAATCTTTTTTTTTTTCCTTCTTCCTTCCTTCTGTATGTAATAGAACATTCGATCGCTTTCGTAAAAATGTTCACCTACTGGTTTTGATGGAATTGCACATTTTGGTAGGTCTGGAAAACAATTTGACCAATTAAAAAATCTCTCTGTGTGTATGAAAACAAAATCTGTAACATCTGTACCTCAAAACCCTGTGCACATAATTTCATATAAGTTTATATGTAATAGCATTTTGACATAAGTTATCGCCTATCAACGTTTGGTGAAAATCGACTAAAAAGTGGCGTCGCCACCCTTTTTTGTCATAATTTTTTATATGTCAGTGTAGGATAAAATTTCGTAAAAATGTGCACAATGAAAATTATTTTAATGATGTCATTATAAAATTAAAAATATTTTTTTCTATAACAGTAATGGTCAACTAATAAAAAAGTTATTGTATATATGAAGGAACACTGTTTACCCCTCCCCATAGATCTATGATAATTGATATGATAGATTATTTATTTATTTTATTTATTTTTTAATTTTTTTAAGAAAAAAATCTTGGTGGGAGTGAGGAGCCAAAATCAGATTATATTGACTCTTGGTTTTATACGTCTCTGAAATGAAAATCACCGTTTGCACACATAATGGGAAAAAATTAACAAATATTTTTATTGCGTAAATTTGTTTAGAAAAATATACGAGAAAGTTTTGTGATGGCCACATTATGCTATTTTATCTTATCTAACACCAATTTTTGTAAAATCATTTCTGATTCTTACATTTTGTCAGTTTAATTTCATTCTATACGCATAAAATTTTCTGATGATTTTAACTTAATTAAGATGTCATTCGTTTTCAGATACTGCATATTGTCTGCCTTCCCTCTATGCATGTAAAAACGTTTTTATTATTTCTTTTTAATTATTTTTATTACTGTTATTGTTATTAATATATCTTTAAATTTTTATTAACGCTTAAGTTGATGATGGTTTTCTTCTATTGCAAACAAATCGTTAATTATGGAATTTCAATAAAATCAGAAAATTATGTTTTATATTAAAAATTTTGTGTAAGCATTTTTAAATAAAAAATATCTATATTTATATACAATACATATAAGTTAAATTTAATTAATCTCCGTAAGTAAACCATAAATAAACTCATAAATAAAAAAAAAATATAAAAAATAAATAAATAAATAAATAAAGAGATTTTTTTTTTTTTTCCAACTTTGTGCTTAGAGCTTACACTTTTCTAAGTATCCAGATCCTGCATTAAATAAGTAGACTAAAAACGCTTATTTACAAATTAGTATAAAGAAAGTTATCAGAAAATATTTAGGGTTAACCTAAATAAATAATGAATAATGATTGATTTTTTTAAAATAATATTTTTTAAACTGTAACTGATTATTTTATCTTATCCTTAAGACAACTGTTTAACCATAATTAATCTGGATTATTGAAAAGTTGTTTCATTTTCTACGTGAACAGGATTATAAACGCTATAATATCATGTGCATATACACTGGTTCTCATAATTATAAGGACACCCGTTTTTGTATATTAACTAAACATTGAACACTATTATTTAAACAAATATATTTTTTATTAATTTGAATTTCATTAATAGACTATATTTAAAAAGTTTTATCGTTTTTCTATCTTAAAAAACTTTAAATACGGTCAAAAAGATAATTTTTAAGGTGTTCACAATTATAAGGACAGTTCGAATCTTAGTAATTTTTTTCGGTTATTCTTTAAATTAATATTTTATGGGGTCTCTTTTTAAGGTGAAACAGTCAGACATTCTCTCTGGTATATATATATATATTTTAATATTCTGTTTTAATACCATTTCATACAGCATAGATGATATTCTGAATACATTTAAACTATTTAAAATTGCTTTCCACTTGCATGCACTTTTCTAATATGATAAGTTAAGGTTTTTTCAACTTTTAAGCAACGGGAAAGGCAATAATACAGAAGTTTCTTTCTTCAAACTATTTCCTATTGCTCTAGAAGTAGAGTAAAAATGTAAGTCTTGTTGAAAAAAATATTATTACCCCCCAAAATCTAACAAAAATCTGATAACTCCACGTTTAAAATTTGTAGATATTCTCTTGATGTTCATAATAATAGAAAAAATTACTAAATTCATTCTGCCTTCAGTAGAAGCAGCTCCCCAGATCACCATAGATCCACTTTTAAAATGCCCGATTCATATCTGCCTTTAAAAAATCTGCTCTGTCTTTCGCTATCTTCAGATCGTGCCAGTAACTGTTAAAACAATTTGATTAATAAAGAATAAAATGTTTTTCATCCGAAAATGCAACATTTTACCATTTAATATTGTCTATATTACACTTTAACACAGACGTTCTTTCCCCCATTAAATGCTTATTGATTATTACAGGTTTTTTTGTCTTTTTAACATATTATTAATTATTTTAAACCTGCATAAATGTGGACCCCAACCTTTCGTTAAAAATTACGAGCAAATTCAGCAGCAGTCATTATGAGTAGAACAGTAAGAGGAATTATGAGTCTTCGATCTCTGTAAAACAACTCTGATTTGATCACATTTCCTTCAACAATTTTAGATCTTCGAATTTCATTAGAAATTCGGCGGATTGAAATTATCCTTCCACTTAAAAAACACATTTATCATACTTCACTACATGAACGTTCTTTTTTTCGAGGAATAATCAGTAATGTCCGTCCAAGAAAAATTGAAGGCTTATATATGAATTAATCTAGCCCAGTAGTTAAAAAATCGCATGTCAGCTGTAATTTATCCGCTATTAAGTTAAATAAAACGAAAAAATCTTGATTGTCCCTATAATTATGAACATCTAAAACCGTGGAGAAAAAAATATTTTGCATTATTTTTTATTAATTTTGTTTCATATTAAAAAAAATTATAACAGTTTTGGTTTTTAGAATACTAGATATATTAAGTGAACTTAGTATAATCTTGTTCACAATTATTTTTACATTAGTTATTTCAAAACATAAAGTGTCCTTATAAATATGAGAAGGAGTGTAGTATTCAATAACTATTTAGCATATTTTGAGATTAATAGAGATTAACAATTTTGAGATTTGAGTTGCAGAAAAATAAATTATTAGAAAAATCATTTATTGTCTATTAAACGTAATTACTATTTCTTTTAAACTATTTTAAAATTCGCTGTGCAAATTGTAAACTAATATAAATAGCTAGGAGGTATAAAAATGTACCAAGTAAAAAAATTCTTTAAGATTTATATGATTGAAAATATATAAACATTTCCATAGTGTTTTTTATATATCTTAAACCTGAATTTTATGCTTATTTATCATGAATATACTAACACTAGTTTTGAAAATTACCAATATATACAGCATATGTCATTCGGGACAAAAATTATTGTTATTATAGATCTCAAAACTGACAAATAGATATAAAATACTAAATCCACGTTTACTCATTAGAATCTGAAGAACATCTTTGCATTTTGCATAAAAAGTAGAACCAAAAACCTCCCTCGTTTTTTAATGCGAACTAAAACTGTATCAGCATGTTCATATTTATAATAATCATATGAAACACCAGTCTTAGCCAATTCTATGACTTTGAGCATGAAATATAACCATAAAGTAAATACTGAAAAATTCTTTGTTGTATTGCCACTTTTCGTACGATATGCTCTAAAATTTAATCAGCATAGCAGTTCTTAGTTATGATATATATATATTATTTTTGATGCGATTATTCAATAGATGGCGTGTTACAGTCCACATAAAAAATAGTAAAATTAATATATAGTTGCGCTCTTTTCCTGACAAAATGCTCCAAATCAGTAGTAGCTCATATCAATGTCAAATTAAAGTATTCCATAAACTATTTCTTTCCCTATTTGTTTTGAATTATAGCATTCTTAAGCTCTAAGACAAACTGGCAAACATTTACCAAAATTAGCTAAATCAAATTCAGGATATTCTAAAGCGTGTTGATTTATAAAAAGCTAGAACTTAATTTCCTCGGATAAAATATTTTCATTATTTGCACGTAGGAAAAAAACTAAAAGTGAGAAATTTCACAAAAATTCAAATAGCTTTGTCTAGATTTTTCTGGTAAATGAGAAATTATTGAAAAAATGATGTCTGATTTTTTATCATCAAATTTTCCATAGGAATTCAGTAAAATAATTATACTTTATAATTCATATATTTTTTTTTAATCTTGAGTGATTTTACTTTATTTGATTTTAATAGAAAATATTTTATATTATTGAGAAGTGATTTTATATTTCAAAAGAATGTTTTCTAGGAAAATTGCCATTTTCCTGGAAAATATTCTTTTGAAATATAACCAACCTTTAGAAATAATTCTATAAAAATTACTTTCACAAAATCTGAAATAATATTAAATTAAATCAGACCTTTTTAGAAGATAAATAATAAAATTATTGTCACAATGACGAAAAATAAAATAGCTAGTTTCGCAGAAATTACGTTTTTGATATACACCCACTCCCTTTTCGACAGCTTGTGAAATTTATTTTCCTAAAACTAGAAGGAATTTCAATTTTACAATGAAATTGAATTTTAGTAGGCGCATTTTTAAATTAATAAGTAAAAATAAAATATGACACATATATAAGAAGAATGTTGCTATAATTTTGTTTTTGAAAATGGCCGAAAGCAAATTTTCAAAACTCAAATTTTATCTCGATTTTAGTTTGAGAAATGATTGTAAAACTAGGACACTTTAAAAGTATGCGTTCAAATATAATAAAATGTTTTCAAATTCTCAAAGGAAGAAAACTTGTCAGTGAGATGGTCATAAATCATAGAATATATTTGATCAGGAAAAATAATTATTTAAGTGTAAAGTTTCCACCTAAACCAAAAACAAAAAAAACAAAAACAGAAACATATGTGTATACTGTAATCGAACTCTAAAGTTATTTTCTAAAATTGGGTAAAATAAATATGTTTTAGTAAAACTTCCTCATAAATATACAACAACAAAAAATAAGTATTCCTTTTTGATTTTATTATTTTCTTAACTGATTAGTGCTATGAAATCAGAAAATGTAGACATGGAAAAAGAACTATTTTAAGAATTATTTTTGTTAAACACTGAACAGGCAATTTAAACAAGTCTCCAGCTAACTTTATATAAAAGATGAATTGAATTAAATATTATTTACTATGCGTGCGTGTGTGTGTCTGTGTGTATGTATGTCTGTCTGTCTGTGAAAAACGGCTTGAAGCAGTTAAGGCTCGGCCGCTAATGGTCGCACGGACTTCGGACAGGTACCGTCGGATGGAGAATTTATCGCAGATGTACGTTATATAATTTTCTAAACGATGCGATCCTAATTAGCGGAGATATTAATAAATACGTCGACCCATGTCTAATGAAAAAACGATTCAAAATCACAGGCGACCGTAATTTGGTCCGGAGCAGCGTACCTGAAAAGAAAAAGCAAAGAGAGAAAATTTCGTGGGTTTTTGTAAAGCGATCCTGTTTGAACGGTTCGAGATTTTGAAAATACACCTATACCACGAGAAAGAGCATTTATTACCGATTCTTACGGTACAATGTTTTTTAAAAATATACGGATTTTTTATATTTTTAAAAAAAGTTTTAAAAAGGGTCGAAAATTTCTCTTCTTCTCGATCGTCTTTTATGAAACACCCTGTACGAAAGAATAACAGACCGATTTCTTAACAACTGGTATATTTGCAAAAGTCATTTAATCTTCTTTCGAACCATATAAACATTTTTACAAAATACGGATTAGCAATCCTTATTTTTAGATTTTACGAAACATCGATTTTTTCACAAGACATTTTCTAACTCAAAATCGTTTAGAGATAAATAATTTTTTTTTTTTTTTTTTTTTTTTTTTATATAGATCTCGCTTTCACAATTCACTTACCAAAAGATTGAGAGATTTCTTAAAAAATTGAACGAGTTATAAATTTTTTAATTTTAGGCATTAAACCATTGAATACTGCTATCTTGATCCATTCGACTCCATGCGGTGGGTTACCATGGTAACTGACCTTCACAGAGAATACGATTTCTGGCCGAAAGAAGGAAATCTTTTACCAATTGAGATTACATGGTTTTTCTATTAGGAATAAAAATTGCAACTTTCAAAATGCTTCAATTCTCTTCTAAATTCTTTGAAACTTTCTGTGCGCCATTTACAGCACAGGGGATAGTTGCAGTTAAAATTTCATCGATTTTGGAAAAAAATTACATTTTAATTGCAAATTAAATTTTATTCTAATACGCGTATTTCAATTCCTAATTATGATTAAATTATTTTTAATACTTCATTCGAAAGATATTTTAAAGTTCTTTTATATTATCGAAAATTTTCACCAGATTTACACGTTTTGAGTTGTCTTGAATCAGTTTTCTTTTGTATCTCATCTACTAATTAAAATAATTTCATAAGTAATACATCATTAGAAAGCTTTGTTGATTTGGAATCGAACAGTACATTACAGAAATTTCTACTGCCAGATGGCGCTGTAATATTTTAAAATTTCAATATTTCAATTTCTAATTATGATTAAATTATTTTTAATACATCATTCGAAAGATATTTTAAAGTTCTTTTATATTATTGAAAGTTTTCACCAGATTTAAACGTTTTGAGGTGTCCTGATTAGGTTTTCTTTTGCATCTCAGCTAATTGAGTTAAACCGTTCAAAATTGGTATATGTAGGTTAATTAGAAGGGGCTGAAAGAGTAGGGAAGAAATGGGCGTGCACCGCACGTGTATCAGCTAACTTGTGCGCGCGAAGCGCGCACGGGACTGCGCTGCCGAAAGCAGTGGGGACCCGGTCCGACTTTTTAACCGATGAGAAATGATTTTTTTTTTCTTTTCTTAAGAATAAAAATTTGATTCGAGAAGGAATATGTGAGCGCAGCGCGCGTATACCTTCACATGCGCGCGCGCATGGGTCTGCGCTGCCGCAGGCAGTGGGGACCCGGTGTGAGTTTTTACCCGATCAGAAATTATCTTTTTTTAGTAGGCACGAAGGGTCAGGGAAGAAATACGCGCGCGCAGCGCGCACGGGACTGCATTGTCGAAGGCATTGGAGACCCTGGCCGACTTTTTACCCAATCAGAAATAATTTTTTTTTATTATTATTTCTTTTCTTAACACTAAAAGTTACTGTTAGTGATTCGTTAATTTTAGTGATTCATTTGAAAATACTGACCCGCTACTATAAAATCTGTAATTCTTAGTTATAGAAGACCGTTAGCTCGTAACTATAAAATGTCAATGCAGAACTTGCCTTCAATTTAATTAAATATATATTTTTTTAAAGTCTCTTGTTTTCAACTGAATTTATCGACTTTTGGACTCTGAATTTATAAGTAGGCAGGAATGCTTACAACACCCGTGCCTGTTTTGTTCGCCTGACGAAAAGTCGGGTCTTCTTTCGACCCGAAAAAATTGTTGCGAGTTTTTGCGTTTTATAGTGGTTATTCAAAATTTTGTACTTATTAATTTTAAACGCCATTTCTGGGGATTTTTCATAATAAGGTGTTTCAGTATTTTCCCTTATATAGTATGCTGCTTAATTTAATGCTATCGCACTTCAAATTTTTTTTTTTTTTTTTTTTTTTTTTTTGAGCACTAAGTCATAATGATAAAAAATGCTTCGTTATGTTCCCGTAAAAATCTAAGTGCTATATTCACTAAAATCTATAATCTTTGTGCGATGGTAACCTATAACATTGATTGGAAAGTGTTGAGTAACACAAGTTGTGGCTCCGTGGCTGTGAGGTAACTTCATAGTTAAATTTATATACATTTAGTTAAATGTATATAAATTTTCAGCTCAGTCGAATAAGGCGTTTAGACGCTATTGCACGATAAATAATTTTTCGTTGTGTCCCTGTAAACATCTATTAGAGCTATATATATCGAAATATACACAGCTCATGCGATGGTGACCTATAACATATATAAATTTTCAATTCATTCAAATAATGTCTTTAGACGCTATCGCACTTTAAATAATTTGAGCCCACAAGCCATGATGATAAAGAATATTTCTTTGTGTTTCTGTAAAAAAAAACCTATATTCACCAAAATCTATATAGTTCGTATGACGATGATGTATAACATGTATAAAAATTATAAGTTTATTCGAATAAGTTGTTTAGACGTTATTGCACTTTAAATAATTTGAGTCAGCAGGCCCTCCTGGTAAAGTATTCTTCTTTTTGTCCCTGTAAAAAAACTAAAAATGTTAGATTTACCAAAATCTATACAGTTCTTGTGACAGTGACCTATAACATGTATATAAATTTGCAGTTCAATCAAAGTATACATCCAGACGATATCGCACTTTAAATAATTTGAGCCCATAGGTCATAATGATAAAGAATTTTTCTTTGTGTCCCTGTAAAAAAACTATAAGTGCTAGATTCACAAAAATCAATAAAGTTCGTCCTACGTTGAGTTTTAACATACGTACCAACTTTTACCTTATCTGAACAAAGCATTTACAAGTTATCGTGTTCACCCACACACACACACCATCGCAAAAATAGCAAAAATGAACTTAGGGGACTTCAAACGTATATATAACTCAAATATCAAATTTTTGTCATGATTACAATATTACTTTCCTTGCATATTTATGCTAGGAAATTAAAAATATATAAACACCAGAAAAATTTTGTGTCAATAGTTCCAAATTTTATTTATTTTCAGAAAAAAAATTCTTCTTTTGGTAGATTGACTTGTAATTTTATGCTAAATTTCTATAGTTTTAGAATTCAGAAATTTTTCGGGACGAAAGTTGAAGAAATTTCTTCTTTTTTAACTTTTTTTTTTTCATTATAGAGATTGGATGTAGTCGAATCGAAATGCAAATTATTCAATGGTGTTTTATGGAAGAAACCTCCGATAAACAACAAATTTCAATCACCGTAGTTTCTTATAATCAGCATTTGAGATATGGAATTTTATATGATTCCGTGGTGTATAACAAAATGAGTAAATTGTGGCTGATTTGCTCTACTAATCTCGCGAATCACGCCAAAATCTAATAAGCGTTGTTTTAGTTAAATGTAATAAAATAAGAAGTTTCATGGAATTTTGTGCAAAAGCAACAAGCCACATACAATTATTGTCTAAAAATAATCAACTTCTGTTCAAGACATGCCAATGTAAATCCTTTAAAAGTTTGAGTTTAAAAATATTAATACACATTACCTTCTTAATAAATACAAAAAGAAAAAAGAAAAAGAAAAAAAGAGAGAGAGAAATTAAAGGAAAAACAAACTTAGAAATAAGTCGAATGCAATTTGCGAATAATTTGGTCATGAATGGGATAAAAAATTTATATTAATGAAATAGGCGAGTCCGTAGAAGTTCTAGAGTATTAAAAAAATTAGTGATATCAATTTACCCTTTCTGAATTATAAAAATTCCGCTTACTTCTCAAAAAAGAAAAAGTTAGAATACATATTAAAAAAAAAATATTTTGGATTTCAAAGTTCCAAAATGGTGCTTGAGACTGGAAAATCAGGAAAAAAAAAAGGGGGGGTGGAGAGTTATGTACTGAAAGTATAATTTCAATTGTTAAAAATTACTTCAATTACTGTATACTTTTTCCTCATTTGTAAGATTTTTTTTTTTTTTTTTTAAGATTTTCAATCTAAAAGAATTTATGAATCACAATCGAAAAGATTCATAACATTTGTTGATTGAAAAAACTATATTACCGAATCTATTACATTAAAAATGATCTGGTGTGTCACTCACACGACTTTCTGTTACCCTGAAATTTAATACTATAAATACAGGTTGCAGATTTAAAGGTAAGATAACGAGTACTGTTATGTAAACCTGTGTTAAACAATTCATATTAGGCTTCTGAAGAATTTTATATGATAATTAGTTCTGTATGAGGGGGGGCTTCCGCCCCCCTCAACCCCCCGTTTCATTAATGCACCTACATTTATATAGAATTTAATTCGGTTATTAAAAAATAATTGTGTTTTTAAAAAATAATTTATTGAAAATATTATTTTAAAAAATTATCTTTTATGATATAATGCAGACGATTTCCATCTTAGAGAAGTAGTATAACACCAAATGTCCATTTTATTCTCAATATCAAAAAAAAAAAAAAAAAAAAAAACTATTTTTTTTCTAAGTTTTTTTTCGTTAAAAGTAAAAAAAAGTGATAACTTTGTTTTAAGTTATCGCAGATCGACGGTTCAACCATTCGTTTTAAAGGTATTAGCGAGCTCTTTTGAACGATACCCATCATGAAAATTTACTCCCCTCGAGGGGGGACTTCCCCCCCAGGGGGGGAGGCGAGGCTCCTACATACACAATTTTTTTTTCCCAGTTAACTATCTCTATTACAAAAAATATATATTCGTTTCATTTGGTTTAGTGCAGTCTATAGACGTTAAACTCTACTTACCTGCAATTTCCCCCATAGACGTAATGTATTAGAATTCTCTTGATTGTCCCTGTACACGAACCATTTGCTTGATCTTAACGAAAAGCTTACTGTAGCATCCGTATATGATACACATTTAGAATACCAAGTTTGAACTTTCTGCCATAATTTGTTTTTGAGATATGCTGATAACAGACAGACACACACACAGACATACAGACACACAGACATACACACAGACCATTTGCTAAAAACATGATTTTCGTATTCAGGGAACCTCAAAACGTGTAAATATAACAAAATCTCGCGTTCGAAAATTTGACCCAAAAACAATACTTTCTCTATTGATGGGTAAGAGAAAGTAAAAAATTGGTTTCAATATAGTTGTCGAAGTACTACAATACTGATCAAGACTTCTGACTGTTTATTTAAGAATTCAATTTCTTTGTTATTTTCTTTGTAATTGTTTTATATTTCATATTTACTAAAATACTCGTATTTAATAATTCCATGA
The DNA here is from genome assembly GCA_963930645.1 of Salticus scenicus. Lineage (NCBI taxonomy): Eukaryota > Metazoa > Arthropoda > Arachnida > Araneae > Salticidae > Salticus > Salticus scenicus. The sequence goes on along the minus strand of OZ005661.1, from coordinate 65,019,335 downwards.
AATGTGACATACATCATACGTCTTCACATTGCTATTTTTAATAAACATTTCCTTATATTTTTTGCAGTACTTATACTTGACATTGTACTAGGGTTTAGTTTGGGATGTTACTCAACGGTCATATTTTGAACATTAATGCTGATTAAACTGGGATCTACTTCTTAACACTGATCACTTGGGCTGGCAGTAATGGTACTAAAATTAAGCCAAGTATTTTCCTATTTTATACAGAAAGCCCCGCGTAAATCACTTAAATTTTATCATCAGAAATCGGTGTGGTAAATGCCACTGACGTATATATATACCGATGGCATATCAGTAGCAGCCAACATTTTGGATTATTAAATCAGATTTGTCACTATTATTTTTCAATAGAAATCTGTCAAAAATATTTTTCAAATATATATATACCGGGTGATCCAAAAGTCAGGACAAACTTTAAAAATGAATAATTCGAAAACGAATCAAGATACAAAGATACGGTTTGCACCAAACGGATGAAAAAGAAACCGGGTTTTGTGTGGCAAAGGAAAAAAAATTAGTTCTGTTGGCGACCAACAGATGGCGCTATAGTGTTTTATTTCACCAAAAGATGATTTACAAATGAAAAAAAATTTTGACAACTTACAAGTCAGCTTAATTACAGTTAATTAGTACTACTACAGTAACTGTTCAATGTCCATCATTCAGAAGTACAGCTGTGAGATGATTCACCACATCGTTCACAGCATTTAGTAGCATTTCTTGCGTTATGGCAGACACATTTTGGCGGATGGCATCTTTCAGTGCTGCTAGTGATGCCGGTTGGTCGCGGTACACTTTTGACTTCCAAGAATCCCCACAGCCAAAAGTCACAGGGTGTCAGATCAGGAGATCTTGGAGGCCATGCGTGATTAAAGTAGCGACTGAGAATGCGATATTTCGATGTATATAAGCTTCGACTACCATTACCTGCTGTAGTTGTTCCTTTTTATATCGTTTGTTGCTTTGCATAATCCTACATCAGAAATACGAGAGCGCCATCTGTTGGTCGCCAACAGAACTATTTTTTTTTTCTTTTCCACACAAAACCCGGCTTCTTTTCCATTCGTTTGGTGCTTTGTATCTTGATTCGCTTTCGAATTATTCCTTTTTAAAGTTTGTCCTGACTTTTGGATCACCCGGTATATAAAATGAAAATTGTTATAAAAAATTTCTGGTGTAAAGTCTCGCGGAAAAAGGAAATAGCATGCACTCAAAGTGCTAAACACAAAATCCATTCTCAAAGTTGAGTAAAGTTTTAGAAGAACACCTACAAGCGGGGTTCGTTTTGGAGTAGGCTGATCTCTCTCTCTATATATATATAATTTTTAGAATGATAAGGGTTAAAAGGGATTCTGAACTAGTATAAATATCCGTGTCTGTATCGGGATTCGAGCCCAAGTCCTGGTAAATGAAGGCCAGAGCACTAGTCACTGGGCGCATTTTACTAGGGAACAAACCCAATTCTCAGTTTCCAATCTTAACAAAAATGGGTCGTTTGGCAAATCTTGTCATAAAAATAAAAAAAAAATATTGCGCTTTCAAAAGTTAATGTGATAACATTAATTTAAGTAAATTATGACTGGCCTGAAAATTTAATAAAAAATTCTGTATAAATGTAAAAACTAGTGTTTTATTTCTATGAAAATTTTTGATAATTATATGTTGTATTTGAAAAACTGTATGTTTGCCTCATATCCTACACAGTCATTTATATCCATTAGACATCTAAATTACATCCGATGATCCATAAAAAGTACAAAATATCTTTAAAATGTCCATTAAAAGTCCTAGATATCCTGTACTAATTATACATATCTATTAGATGTTTAAATGTAGACGAGATTTAGATGTGCTCTTTTTTTTAATGTCTAATAGATATAACATGCTAGATCAAAACAAGATTTAGATATTTTCAGTGTCAATTAGATGTACAGGGTGACAAGAAATAACTTGGACGAAGTTTCAAACCAAATATCTGTAACTACCACTATTGCAAACTCATTTTGGAAGATGTTGTCTTGCCTTGGTCGCAAAAGTTCTTTGGAAACAAAAGATGGACCTCCCAACAGGATTCCGCACCTGCACACAGAGCTAAAGGCACTCAAGATTGGTGCAAGACAAATTTTCCTGACTTCATTGGAGCTCAAGGTAGGCCATCGCATTCCCCAGATTTGAATCCGATGGATTATTCTGTTTGGTCCATCTTGGAGACAAGGGTCTGTGCTAAAACTCAGAAAACTTTGGCATCCCTAAAGGAATTCTTATGCAAAGAATGGGATAAAATATCAGTAAGTGAGTTGCGGGCCCATAGACGAAAATTTTGTGACACGTTTAAAGGTCTATATTAAGGCTAAAGGTAGCCACCTTGAAAATTTCTAAATATAATAGACAAAATAATGTATTCATATTTATTGAAGTTTGCTCGTAATAATTTCATTAGCATTAAAGTTATAATGTATCATGTGTGTCCATGTCATTTCTTGTCACCCTGTAATAAGTCCAATTATTGGATATTTGAAGATCTATTGAATATTTAGCAGACATCTAATGGATGTAATAAAGAATGACATCTGTCGTGCTAATAATAATAATAATCTGTAGAATGATTAGAGAAGTTTAATGGATCATTTTAAAACTTTTTCAGATGTCTTATGGATGTAAGTGGCAGTGTGGGGTATTAGAGGGGTATTCACTATATGGTGGGGTATTCACTATATGGTGAGAATATCGAAAATATCAATAATACTTGCTGAAATTTCGCGAATATGTAATGTTTTATGAAATACACATTTATCTTTAAATACAAAATTAAAAATATTTCATCGTCAAAATTTTATGTGATACCAATAATTTAAGTATTTTATGTGTGGCTGACAAATTTAATTAAAATTTCTAAGTAAGTTAAAAAAAATAAAAAATACATTGTTTTATCCGCTTTCAAAAATTTTGACAGAAAACTCTTTCTTCTGGTAGTCATGTGTCACCAGAGACCTTTGTTGATTGATTAAACAGTTTTAAAAGTTTCTTGAATGGTTTAAAAATAGCATTTTATACATTATGACTATACATACAGCAGTTTTTTTAAACTCAAAACTTCTTTTATTATTTGCTTAAAACGCCGTTTAATTTAAAATTAAGTTAAGGTGTATTTTTTTTTTCTTCTTTTTAAATATTATTTTTGAATCCAATTTTATGGTTAATAAGTGGAATATTTTATAACTATTGCTCATCTGTGTTTATTTTAAATCATAAGTGTTGTATTTATCAAAACAACAGTTAAAAACACACAGAATCAAGATTGCTCTTTCACATACCTTGTGGTTGTGGTTGTGTGGCTTAAGGCCATTTGACTACGCCAGAGTCCTAAGCCTGTAGATGAAATGCCCTTCGTGGGTGCCATTCTAAGGGCCCTAGCCTAGCCTGTATATACCGGAGTTTCAGTAAAAACTACGGAAAATTTCGAAAGGCTATGTCGATGAGCGCGATCTGGGATCGAATTCGGCACTTCCCATCTATCAGCTTTGAGTGCAGAATCGCTCGACCACTGGTGGAGCATTCATATATACCTTATAAAATCACTGCGGATGTTTATTATTATTATTATTATTATTATTAACTACAGTTCTTGCATCAATACATATAATTTTAAGAAAATGTTATTCTAAAAAGTGTAATTAATTTTTTATGAAGATATTTATTACGGCAAAAGATGATATAAATGAAATTTTCTTATATAGTTTCAAGGGTATGCTTCAAAAAAAAAAAATAAATAAATAAATAAAAAAAAAAAAAAAAAATCAAAAAAAAAAAAAAAAAAAAAAAAAAAAAACTATTTATAAATGAATGACTTTTAATACTATATATATTAGGTACATTTAAACCATTTAATAAAAGTAGCAGATGATACTAAATTAAGTTTTTTTTTTTTTTTTTTTTTTTTTTTTAATGAAAAAGACAACTTGTTATAGTTCAAACACGCTTCCCGCGCTTAACATAGAGGATGATTTTAAATGATTAGAGGGGTGTCAAATTGACCAACAGGTTGGAATCTGGTAAACATCCAGTCATTCGGCGTTACCTTATCGCTTATTATCTCTCAACCACGTGGCTATTACCCCTATTTTAACCATGGACTCGTTGAGTCAGCTCATGCGCAGAGGCTCCCATGCATGGTCGCAAAAAACATGGTTGAAGAATATGCATTTTATTTTGGAAAAGTTTTGCATATTTAGATTTTTTATTTTGATAAAGAATGACCTATTGGAATAATCTATCTTTGAGAGACAAAAGTGCTTAAATAGCCTGTATTTGTACCACATTTTAGTTTTGCTAAAAGTAGTGTGTGTATACGTGTAGGAAAGTTTGATTGGTTGGTTGGGTTTAACGTCACATTAGTACTGTGCAGTCGTGTAGGAAAAGTCTTCTTGAATGTTTTTATTAAATTATTTTTATACCTTTTAGTGTTTTTCATATAATGTGAATTTAATTTTACATAATCTTAAAGTTTATCACATATTGTCCTAAAGAGGGCCAAATTGGGACATACTTGGAACATTTAGTGACCATATAAAAAAGTATGTTTCCAAAAACTTCGTCGCAAACCACATTGAGTGAGGAAAAATCGTAAAAAAACCAAGGGTGTGGATTTGACGCGTGGAACCAACGTGGAACCCGTTTCATGACCTCCACGTTTGCCACATCTCAATCCATATGATTTTTTCCTGGCGTCTGTGAACACACGCCTGTAGCGTGTCATTGATGTCATAGCGCGGATTGCCGTCGCGGTGGTAGACATTAAAAACATACCTGGCATCTTCGCGCGCGGCCTGTAATCGTTTTTATGTTTTTGTAGACTGTGCACTGACAGCAGCGGGTACCAGTTCAAACAACTCTTGTAATATTTAAACAAGTAAATATTTTTCTAGTTAGTATAAGTACTTTTGTCGTTCCAGCTTGACGTCAAAACTTGTATTCAATTTTCGCGATTTTCATTCACTCAACGGGGTTTGCGACCCCATATTCTATGGTAAGTTGATGAACCTTTGATGATTTTAGTAAGTTTTTATTCTTCTGATGATATGGTAAATATTTATTTATTTATTATTTTTGACTATTATCCCTTTCGATTTGCCGATCGAATTTCGGAATACCCTATAGATTATATATGTGTGTGTGTATGTGTGTTTATTTATTCATTTTTATTTTTATTATTATTATTATTAGTGCTGTCGTTGTTATGATTATTTTTTTTTTATTTATCTATTTGCTCATTTACTTATTTATTTATTATTTTAATTAATTTTTTTTATTTTTTTATTTTTTTTATAAAAACGTTTATGAAACCGTGAACAAGTTATTCACAATAAAATTATTAAAACCATAAACCCAACATTAAACTTAAAAAATAATTAAATAACGTGTTTAATAATAATATTAAAATAATTGCTTAAGGAAAATTTTGAAGTAATTTTGTCGTCTAAAAAACTTTCATTTTACTGCAAAATACTTTTCTGTTAGAAATATTATTAATTTTCGATTTATTGGAACGAAGAGAACACTATACTTATTCTAAAATTTAAATACATTAAATATATTTTCAAATTTTAATTTGACAATATAATTTTACTAATTATATAAAATAATTGTTTTCCTTGTCTTAGAGATGAATTTCTGTGCAATTTATTATGAAATATACTCTTTCCCTCTAGTATTAATGTCATTAAAGCCATCAATGTAATGAAACTCTAAATTTTCTTAAAGTAATTCGATAGCATTAAATGATGTTAAATATATTAATTTAACATTGATATAATATTATGATATTGTTGTTCATAATAAGCAATTTTTTTTCTTTTAATATCTAGTTCCCCTTAAATAAGAAAAAAGAAAAAAAAAAAAAAAAAAAGAATCAGACATCCGTCTACATGTTTTATTTTGGTTGCTGGAAATTTTTACTAAAGAAATTATTTTGCGCATTTAATTATATATTATTATCAATTATTAATAGTCTTACGTTTCATTCAAAAGATATTTACTTTTATCTTGTCATCAATTACAACTTCCAGACATCTAATTAATTAATGTGTATGTTAAACATCAGTAAATAAATATATATTATTTCATAACATTTTAAGAGGAAATTTTTTTAATGCGATGTATTTTCGCAATAAGTTGAAATACATTAGTTTTCAAATAATTTTTTCCTGTACTCAGTTCCAATTATTTTCACAAATAACTAAATCGATTTTTAGTATTCCCTTGGCGAAATTTTCAAAGGTATTGGCGCCAATTTGGTTTTTAAATATATTTATTTATTTACTTTAGAATATAAAGTAAATACATTTATAAAGTAAAACACTAAAGTAAATACATATTACATAATTTAAACACATATAATTAAAGTAACTACATGAAATTTATGCATAAATTAAAAACGTTAAATTCTTATTAAAGAAATATTAAAAATATTGCTTCTTTGTGTATGTATTAGATAAATTATATGTGTATTTATACATTAAATAAACTGTATAGAGTTAAATGCTAATTATAGAACTAATTCTGTTTCAGGAATTATTGGGTATATGAAATAAGAAATAGTGAATCAGATACTTCTTGTGAAAATGCTGCCCATTATCCAAAAATCTTTTTCGTTATTATTGCTTATTTACAGTAAGCATTTTGTGCTCATTTTAAACAAAGTCTATTTCTCAACATATGCATCCTCTTGCAAAATTGCGTTAAATTTAAAACTTGTTACCTCATAAACAACTGAAATCAATAAATTCATTCTTGTAAAAGTTAAGAAAATAAAATTTAATACGCCACTTGGAAGTGACAGCTATATTAAGAGAAATCGTTCTCAAACAATTTCATACAAAATTATGTTCAATTTGTCTTTTACGCTTAAAGTGCATAGAGTTATACATCATTAAATTCTGACCTTAAAATTTTCTCTTTGGGCCATAAATTTTCCTATTTTAAAACATTAACGCTGCTATCAGACGAAAGAATATATGCTATTCTGAAGTATAAATTTATAATCTGTTGTATCTCAAAGCTGCCGAACAACTTTCTTGAGTTCACTCAAGGGTTATTTTTTAGTATAAACGAAATCCACAAATGTATACAACGAGCGCAACATTTGGCGATAATTCGACTCTCGGAGGTTTGAAAGAAATGGGGATAGAAGATACTCTAGTATCGCGATTCTCTGATTGAAGGATTCCATGCTAAAAACTTCCGTATGTAGTTCTAACAGTCGAAAGAGCGTGACTGAAGAATATACGTGAGGCAAAAGTATCAAATGGCAGTATTTTACCGGTTTCTGTCATGAAAAAACTTTTTATGAGATACAATACCTTTCATATGGAACTACGTCTGATAGCGGCTTTAGTAGATTGCATAAATTTCACACTAGTTGCATTTTCTTTAATTCTGCTGTTACTTTATTTATTTATTTATTTTTATATCAGACTTTCCTGCGCGGAACATCTGCATGTTAGTACTCGATTACATGCCTAGTATTATTTTCAGAAAAATCTCATTAATAAAATCGCTGGAAAATTTTCAGTTTTTTTCATTTTTACTATCCAAACATACGTACCTATGTAAGGAAAGTATTGTAATCATGTCAAAAATTCGACTTTGATATTTTCATGTATCTATACATTTTGAGGTCCACTGAGTTCATATTGGCTATTTTCACGGCGATGCGTGTATATATGTGAGTGAACACAATAGCGTCTAAACTCTTTGTTCGAATGAGGTAAAATTTGATACGTATGTTATAGATCACTGTTGCACGAATCCTATAAATATTGGTGAATCTAGGACACATAGTTTTTTTTTTTTTTTTTTACAGGAACATAAAGAAAAATTCTGTATCATTATATCCTATGGGCCCAAATTTTTTAAAGTGCGATAATGTCTAAATGCCTTTTTGCCTGAGTTGTAAATTTATACACAAATTTTAAGTCACCGTCGCACAAACTGTCTAAAATTTGGTAAATCTAGCTTTTATAGTTTTTTTTTTTTTTTTTTTTTGCAAGGGCACAAAGAAAATTTTTTATCATCATGGTCTATGGACCCAAATAATTTAACTAAACGCTTTATTCGATTGAGCTGAAAATTTCTACACATAATATAGGTCACCGTCGTACGAACTGTATAGGTTTTTGTGAATCTAGCCCTTATAGTTTTTTTTACGGGAACACACAGAAATATTCTTTATCATTATGGCTTATGGGCTCAACTTTTTTAAACTGCGATAATATCTAAATGCTTTATTCGATTGAGCTGAAAATTTATACACATGCTATAGGTCAACGTCGCACGAATTGTATAGATTTTGGTGAATCCTTATAGATTTTTTCAGAGACACAACAAAATTTTTTATTATTATGATCTATAGGTTTAATTACTTGAAGTGCAATAATTAAAATTAAACATTGGAGAAAAATACTCAAACACCCTATTATAATTTTCACTTTTATTTTTTTAACGACTTGTCTTACTTTATTTATATAACCGTTAATTACTTAATTTTCAGAAAATATAGTGGAGTCACTCCAGATTTTTTTTTTTTTTTTTTTTTTTTTTTTTTTAATAAAAGAGATTTCATTCTTTGATTTTATGACTTATAATTTCAATTATGTATTTTTTTTCTGCTGCTAAGTTAAAAAAAGAAAATTAATTAAATTAAATTATTGTTATATTAAAAATCAATTCTTTTCTAAAATTCGACAGAATAAAATTACCATAGCGCCATACATAACAGAAGTTCCATAGTTAATAACTGTATCTACAAAATAAAGAAAGAAAGGAAGGAAGAAGAAATGGCGTTCATGCTATTTATAATGAATGAAAAATAGAACAAAATATAATAGATGGCGCCACTACCGTCCATTACTAAATGCGATCTTTAACTGCCTTTAAATTCTTCCAATTCCAAATATACTTCTATATATGAGATTTTAAGCATATGTTTCATTACAAAAAGTTAATATTTTTTTCAATTTCTTTAAGAAAATGTGCATTTTAAGTGTATTAGAACAAATTTTTGTAACCGAAATCTCTAGCTAATGGTCTTATAATCATTTTATCTCTAACAACCAAATTTATACTTTGAGTCTCGGCTGACCAATTCAGATAACACCTTCCTCACGTCACTATCGTATCGTTTCGATAAAATTTAATCGTAACTGGTCCACGTTAAAGAAATATTATATAGATGTTACAGATATTTATCATTTTATTGTTATTTTGTACTAGTTGGCCTTGATTCGCCTAGCAGTCGATATTTCCAAATAACTCTATTTTCAAACTTGCCATATTTGTTAAATCCAAATTAGTGACCAAATGTAGTGATAAATATTCAAAAATGAAAAAACGATTATTTAAAATTTAACTGTGCTTTTTATCAAAATATTGGAATTCGGGTAATGAAATGTAGTTTAAATTTAATTATTTATGAAAATTAATCAAATTCCAATCATTTATGGGGCCGCGATAGCCCAATCGGTAGAGCGCCGCGCCGGCCTCGCAATTGGATGATTGCGATTTCGGTACTCGTGCCGGCCAAAGACAGTCGTGTGCACTAATGGTGGCTGGTGCACGTAAAATCAGTTTTGCCCGCAATGTCCTCCATGTTCCCATCAAAAATTATACCTCTGCGGGTCACCGAAGCGGGAGAGCCATCCCTTCCATGGAGGATCAAAATCGCGATGGCATGTCTCCGGACCACGTCTAGGGGTGAGTCCCAGACCGTCGCCAATTGCCCATCCGCGCAGCATTAGTGCGACGTAAAACCCAATCAGCCAGCCAACCAATTATTTATGAAAATTACTCAAATTCCTTAAAATAATCGCTAATTCATTTGTCGAGGAGATAATACATAAATACTCCAAAATTTATTTATTATTTATTTTTTTAATGTATATATATATATATATATATATATTATTTATTTATTTATTTTTATTTATTTATTTATTATTTATTTATTTATTTATTTATTTATTTTTTTGCACATGAATCCAATTTCGATAACAGAAAAGTATCATAATTTCTTTGAATTTGGATTTAGTATTATTCATGTTATTTTTAATATTATTAAATTATTCATTATAATAATTTTCAATAAATTTTTTACGTTTTTCACAAAATTTTACTAAATTTTTTTTTACCATAATTTTGCAATTTATACAGGTGATCTAGAAAGAAAACTACTAAGTCGTCATTTGACGATTCTTACTTACATTTGTTCTTTTGAATTATCTTTGAGACTTATTTATTTCAAATCATGGATAAATTTATTTTTTCTCAATACATTGTTGCAATGTTGACGTCATGTTTTTCTGCTAAATAATGCATCTTGTACCATTTTATAGATATCACCAAACAAAGGATAAAAAAATATATTTTATTATTTTAATACTTTTTTGTAGCAATGATGTCAGTTTAAGCTTTAGTTAACTTGCGCACTTATTATTAAGAAGATATACTGTTCAAAAATTAATGAAATTCTTATGAAATATTTGGCTCACTTATCTTCCTCGAAATTCATTCCACTCAAGCCGTACCTATACAGAATATTTACATAAATTTTTTTATTTATTCTAACTAATTCTTAATTTCCACATGAATTTAAAAAAATAAGGATTCTTACACATTCTTATTTTCCATGTGAATCATTTATCAGAACATTCAAATAAAATTTGGTCTTTATTCTTATTAATGGGCTCTTCCCACCGCCGTCTGCTCAATCACGTGATAGAGGAAAACGAATAACCGAATTCTGAGAATCGAATTCAATTAAATATTGTTCTTAAGAACAAAAAATTTAATATTTAATATAAAATAAAATAAAAATAATATTGTTCATTTGTAAACAGTAGAATAATTGCATTTGCAAATTTAATAATTTTTAAAAAATATTTTATGTGTTTATTTATTTTTACCTATAAGAATCGATTTTTGTATATTGTAGTGTAACTGTAGCATTAACTGATCTAGCAATAAATAATAGCTTTTGTGGAATGTTTATGGATTATAATTTGAAATTTTAAAATGTTTTCATTTAATTTAATTGCATAAAGGTGTTACAACAAGTTAATTAACTTAGTTACTGGTCTAAATGGATTTACGCAGTACGATATTGCACTGTCACTGATTTAAGTACAAAAAATCAGATTATTAAACATGTTCTTCATGAACATCAATAACAAACATAAACTAAATGATGATTGTAAATGTATACAGCAATTAAAAGATGATGAATAATGATATCAAATGGATTAAAAATGACGATGTATAAAAAAAAAAATCTGGAGTGACTCCACTCGACTTTCCGAACATTGAGTAATTAACAGTTTTGTAGATAAAGTAAAGAAAGAGGAGTTGTTAAACAAACAAAAGAGAGAAAACCATAATAGAGTGTTTGAGTATTTTTCTCCATCTATTACACGATGTTTTATTTAACGCTACTGAACTTTGAGCCCATAGATCATAATGATAAAGAATTTTTCGTTGTGTCCCTGTAAAAACCTATAAATGCTAAATTCACCAAAATGCTTATAGTTAGTGCAACAGTGAATTATAATACTCATATAAATTTTCAGCTCAATTCAATAAGGCGTTTAGATGCTATCGTACTTTTAAAAATTTAGTCCCATAGGCCATAATGATAAAGAATTTTTCTTTGTGTCCCTGTAAAAAAACTGTAAGTGCTAGATTCACCAAAGTCTATACAGTTAGTTCAACTGTGATCTATAACATGTGTACAAATTTTTTGCTCAGATTAATAAGGCGTTTAGGCGCTATCACACTTTTAAAAATTTGGCCCCATAGGCATAATGATAAAGAATTTTTCTTTGTGTCCCTGTAAAAAAACTATAAGTGCTAGATTCTCCAAAATCTATACAGATTGAGTATTTGTGACCTATAATATGTGTATAAATTTTTTGCTCAATTGAATAAGGCGTTTAGATGCTATCGCACTTTTAAGATTTTCTCCCATAGGCCATAATGATAAAGAATTTTTCTTTGTGTCCCTGTAAAAAAACTATAAGTGCTAGATTCACCAAAATCTATAGGGTTCGTACTATGGTGACTTACAATATGCGTACCAACTTTCAGGTTAATTGAACAAAGCGTTTAGACGCTAGCGTGTTCACTCACAGACATACACACATACACACATACACACACACATACATACATCATCGTAAAAATAGTGAAAATGGACTCAGGGGACCTCAAAACGTATAGAAACATCAAAATCTCGAATTCGGATTTTTGACATGATTACAATACTTTCCTCACTATAGTGTTCGGAAAGTAATAACACAGATTAAATACGATTGATCAAAAATAAGAATAGAAAATATGTTATTTCAGCAATCACTATAGATAAAGAAGACTTTGTCTGATATTTGTTTTTCCTCTATCATGTGACCTCTGACGTCAGGTGGAAAGAGCCTATTCTTTTTTTTTTTTTTTGTAAGAATCATTCATTGTAACATTCAACTATGAGCGTTATTAGTATGAGCGGATTATTGCTTTGAATCAGCAAATTTTGTTTTGTTTTCTCCTAAATTTAGTTTTGCCATAGCTAAAGTTCTCAAGCAATATGAATTTAAAATGATTTTCTCACCTACAAACAAATTAGCCCTTTCTATGTTAAAAGATTCTATTAATACAGAAAATTCTTGGGATAATTGTAGCGTTCCTTGTCAGTGTGAATAATCCTATTTTGGTCAAAGAAAACGTAAACTCACGTTTCCTCTTAAAAAACACATGCGTTATATTTAGAAACAAGAAATAAACAAGTCGGTCATTGCTAAACATTGTTAGGAGAATAACCATATTTTATCTTTAATTCAGGCTTAAACACTTATATGAACTAAATTTTTCTAGAAGCTTTCCATATTTACAAAAATCATAAAAATGCCATTAATTGTGATTTTTCCTGTACCCCCTATCTCGAATTGTTGGAAACATTATATAAAATTCACATATTCTTGATTTTTATATAATTTTCTATATTTCAATTTTCTATTTTTCAGCTTCTAAAACTTATGTCTCTTTAATTTCGTATTGGCTTCTATTCTGACTCTAAAATTCGCTTCCCTATCTATATATAAGACCAATAATCCATCTTTGCTATTCTGCACTGATGACGGTACGCTTAACGCTACAGATACTGCAGTTTGCTTTTAATATTTTTTACATTGACATTTTTAACTTTGTATAAATATTTATATTTCTGCTCAGCGTCAAGTCCAGTTTTGATACATTGATTATGATACTGGCATGATCAGCATTGAATAAGACTTTCGGAAACTTTGAAATTTATTCGAACTAATAATTTACGATTTTTCTTAATATGGGAGATTTTTGACCAATTTCAAATAAACGTGCATTATGAGCATTATTTTATTGGAAACTACATCTACTATGAGCATTATTTTATTGGAAACTAAAGTACGAAACTTACCCTAATAAAATTAAGCAGAAAATTTGGACAAAATAAATGTGTTGAATTATAGGTTGAGTAGCATAGTAGGTATAAAATTTCAGTCTTCGTTTAAAGTTATCGGCCGAGATGATTTCTCTTAACAAAAAAATAATTTTCCCAATAATACAAATTTATTAGAAGAAATATATGATTTGGTATTGAGCAGAATCCATCTATACCAACTCGTCATTGTATATTCTGGTATTTGAATATCTTAATAAATACATATATATTATTTTAAATTAAATTTACTGAATTTTGTTAAAAACGTAAAAAGAATTATTTCATTTTATATATTTCGTTACAAATTCATTCTTTCAATAATAGTGATTTATACATTCTTCTTCCCTATAATAGAACTCTAAATTATGTTTTGAGATACATAAAACTGCGATAACGTTTCCAATTACACTTGTGTACCAGAGCAATTTATAACACGTGTAACGATTTATTATTTCTTTTTTTAACCTTTCAGAAACTCTATTGTTCGGAAAATTCTAAAGGTGTTTTCTTTTCCCAATTTCGAAGAGGAAAACATTTATTTGGAAAAAAGAAAATATTTTATCTGTATTTTTAAGTTCAAACGCGAATTTTTTTAAGTGTTATTATAATTGCAAGTGTCAGTTTAACAAACAAATATAATAATAATAATTTAAAACATATAAATTTTATTTAATTTTAAATTATTACCAGCTGCAGCTATTGAGGTATATTTTCTAAAATAACACAAATTATATATTAGGACCTGAGGAGGAGTGCCCTTCATGGAAATCTTTCTAAGTGGTCCTAGACCGTATTTATGCAAGTTTCGAAGAAAAACATGGAAAACTCCAAAAGGCTAGGATGATGATCATGGCCTGGATTTGAACCCGGCACCTTACGCCTACCAGCTTTGAAAATAGAACATATCGGCTGCTGGTGGGCAAAGTAATAATGGAAATATTATCCAAAGTTATTATACATGAAATGACTAGAAGCAGGACCGTGCTAGAGAGGGCGGCGGCAACTGAACGGTCGCCTAAGGCGGCTAAAAATTACAAATTGTAGCTGAAAATTAGGTTTATGAAAATTGGTTCTCAGGCAGAAGAAAAAAATCTAGGGTAATCTTTTTTGCCCTGCATCTATATGTGTATGTTTCAGGACTTAACCCTCTGACTGCCTTTTTAAATGTCAAAATTGCAATGTGTTCGCTACACTGTTTTTTAACGTACTAAATTAATATTTATTTCAACTTGAAATTAAAAATGCAACCGTGCACATGATTATAATCCTTATAACTACTATTTACGACCTTCAAATCTGAAAAACAATGAAATTTTATAATTATATATTTTTGAATTATAAGTGTAGTGCGGAAAAAGAACAGCTCAGTGACCAAATATATCCGTCAGCAGCGGTCAGATGGTTAAAATATTTTCAACGTAGCCTTCTTTATACAAAGATTAAAATCTGCTTCACCCACAATACAGACACAAAAGAAAATCTTCAGTCGAACACATGACCAAGTTTTCCACTTCCCGTGGTGGCGCAATACTTTGTGAAATTGTTGGGTGCAGAGGCTAGACTCTTGTCGACTAAAATTTTTGGCTCAGGGTGACTAAAATCTATCGCCCAGTGCGGCTAAATGTAGTCAGGAACTAAATGTGTTGGAACTAAATAATGAACTAAACGTGTTCTGAATGTGATGAACTAAATGTGTTGAACTAAATGTGTTCTGAATGTGAACTGAATGATGAACTAAATGTGTTCATCTAGGCAGGACCGCTTCTGCTAGATGACCGCAAAAACATTTAAATTCATAGAAATTGAAGGAATCAGTACATTTTGGTGCTGTTTAAGAAATATTCTTTAGAAGTTTTTCTTACTTCCAGTATCCAACTACGGTAAGTAACGGATGTATTATATTCGGTTAAAAATTTCGATATGAGTTTTCACCTGGTTTCCATGTTTTAAGGTCTCCCGAGTGCAAAAAAAGTTTTTTTTTTTTTTTTTTTTTTTTTTTAAATGGTAAGTGTGTATATGAGTGGAAAAACTTTTGACTATCATATCTCCAAAATTTTTAAAGATACAACGACGAAATTTCAGAATTAGGATAAGTTAAGTGTACAGATGAATTTTCAAAATTTGGTGAAAATTAGAAAACCGAAATTGGGATCGTCAGTTCATTTCTCAGAAACCGTTTTATCGATTTTCTTCAAAACTGATATATAAACAACATTTTAAATATTCTATTGCATACATTATTTCATTATTTCAGAAAATTCATAGACGTCCTATATGAGTACATCAGTTTTAGGTCACGCAAGTGCTTCTCTTTAAAAAGGACTCTACAAATTTTCTTTAAATTCGTCATATTACTTTTAGATATCCTTTCGTATGTAATTCTTCGTTGTTGGGTGAACAGATAAGTTCGCCAAGTTTAGGTGAAAGACAGAAGTGAGACTGTGAGTTACTGCCTCAAAAACTGATTCAATGATTTCTTCAACTTTGCTACATAAATACCTTTTCAGATGTTCTTTCGCATGTATAACATGGTTGCTAGAGGAAAATATGTAGTCATTCTGATTAGGTAATTCAGTTTTAGTTCTAGAAAGTTGGTATTTCAATGAACGGTTTTTCTAAAATTTTTGAAACTCGCTATGTAAGCTCTGCTTTATGGTTTTTTTTTTTTTTTTTTTTTTTTTTTTAATCAAATTTATTTTAGAACACACTTTTCTGAAAAACAGTAGGCATATAATATGTGCAGTACTGGGTAAAGAAAATCGTGCAGTTGTTATATATCAGCTTTTTTTTTTTTTTTAGGAAAGAAAAATTACATTTTTGCCTTCGGGATGAACTGCGTGCAAGAAATCACAGAATTTCTTGGAAAATTTTTACTTTTCACACAGATTGATGTTTAGAAACTTATTGCTACATCAGATAACTTCTGTGTATAGTGTAATCACGTTTCTTCCGCCTAGCACTGAAGACGATTCCAAAGGCTTGGACGAGTGACAGATTCACCGATTTTGATAAACATTCAAAACAAGATGGGATTTGATAAACATCCAATCATTCGCCATTCTCTTATTCCTATTTTCTTTCAACCCCCCCCCCCTCCTATTTTAACAATGAACCCTTTGGGTCAGCACTTGCACAAAGGATCCAATGATCGCAAGAAACGCGGTTGAAAAATATCTGTCATCACCACAAATACAGTTCGAATCTTTCTTCAGATTTCAACGTTCTTCAGAAAGTAAAAACATGACTCAAGATGAAATTCACTCCCAGAAATTTCCTACTATAGCGTTAATGTATCAGTTTCTTTTTTCTTTTTTCTTTTGTGTGTGTGTGTGTCTGTAAACGAATCAAAAAATTATTTCCATATTATACTGGGTATCCCATAAGTCAGTAGACATTTTAAAAATTCATAAAAACCGAAGAAGTTGATAGAACTGAACGCGGTTTGCGGAAAACTATTCTCCTAAAGTTTTTTTTTTTTTTTTTTTTTTAGAAAAAAAAAAATAGTTATATTTCTTGTCGATAGAGGGTGCTGCATGGACGCGTAACGAGAAATGTGCAAATCAGAGTCCTATATTGCATGGTTTTATGTTTAACACAGTTTATTTCTTTACTTCCTACTTTGCATACATGAAGTTTTATTTGCGAAACTAACTTGGTAGATAAAGCGTTTTTTAGTGAAAATGTTTTCCCTGAGCTAACAATCGCCAACTGAAGCTGTAATAAGCGGTGTTGTTAATTCGTTTACAAACTGTAATTTGTGGTGATAGCGAATATTTACAACAGAATTTATATGCTTGTAAAGATTTGCATGGAAATAAATATAGTTTTTCGTGGATATTTGAGATTTGCACACGTACAGCGCCCTCTGTTGGCGAAATTTTTATTTTGTTTCTTTACAAAAAAAAAAAAAAAAAACTTACATGAGAATAACCTTTTCGCTAACCGCGTTCAGAAAAAGGGGGAAATAAATTCGAAATATCGTTATCATGTCAGTCTTACCGTTACAAACCTGGTACCAAATGAAAGCGGCGATATTTCTGAATCCAGGGGTGCAATCAGTTTTTAGACAAAACAATTAGCTTTTTTTAAATTAACTAAAGCATAAAATTTATGTGGCAACACTTCATTTTAATTCCTTTCAGTCATTTTAAAAAGTACGCGGCTCGTTACAAATTCGGTACCAAATGAAAGGAGCGATTTTTCTGAATCTAGGGGTGCAAACAGTTTTTCCACACGACAATTAGATTTTTGAAAATTATCTAAAGTATGAAATACAGGTGGAAACATTTCATTTTAAACTTTTCATACTTTTTAGTGCGAGTCAAGCTAATAGAAAAAGCTAATTATTTATTATTATATTTTTTAATGTTTTATTTGGTAATTTTTATTAATATAATAGTATAGGACCAAATTTCGCATAAATGTACATAAATAGAATTATTTTTTAACTTTTCAAAGTTAATTTTAAAAGAAAAATATATTTGTAATAGTAATAACCAGATTTTTATTTTATTTTATTTCATTTTTTTTTCTTTGGGGGGGGGGTGGTTGTAAGGGCAGAGCTTCCCCCCTAAGGGTAAGTACACCACAGAAGGTGGAAATTTTCTATATGAATATCTTTCAAAGAACTTATCATGTCCTTTAAAACAAATGACTGAACCATAGATCTCTGATAAATCGAAACAAAGTTACCAATTTTCTTTTAATTAAAAAAAAAAAAAATGAGGGGGGTTATTTTCTAATATATCTTCTGATAAAACGGATTTTATTTGGGCACTTAATGTTGTACTTTTCTGTGATGAAAATCACAGAGAACATTTGTGATGCAGAAGAACTTTGATAAATAATAATTTTAATAAATAATATGTACTACGTGACTTTGTATAAGGATATACAGAAGAAAGTCTTGTGGTGGCCACAACTTTTAAGTTTTACAACCGAAATCAAAATTACTAAGTAAAAATCCTTAAAGCAAACAACGCTTTTTCTTACATCTTGAATTTCAGTGGATCACTTTTGATATTCCTTTACAATGCACTTGCAACACAAAATTGTCAATACCATTATTATCAATAATTTCTCTTTATGAAAAACTAAAACTTTTTTTTTTTTTATATATATATATCAATAAAAGCAAACTTGTTATAATTCTAGTAAATTTAACTATAAAGACGATTTATACACACACACACACACATATATATATATATATATATATAATTTTAAAAGAAATTGAAACACGTAGTTTAAAACGAATGCATTTAATTAAAATCATTTTTAAAAAATTACGTAGATTTAAAGATTTTCTCTTTTAAATAAAAAGCATCTTCAGGAATTACAATGAGATGTTTCTTGTCAGCAGTTTAAATACATTAAAATGGTTCACAGTTGCAGTTAATTGTAGGTAAGCAATCCTTTTAGATTGAAAATTATCTCTAAGGTCTTTTAAGGTTGGTTGGTTGGTTGGGTTTTACTTCGCACTAGTGCTGCGCAATGAGCAGTAGGTCTTTTAAGATCTGCAAGGAGGTTACGTCGAACTAATAAACAAATGCGTAGACTGCAAAATCTGCAATTAACTGCAACTGTGAACCACTTCAATGTATTTAAACCATTTAAACTGCTGAGAAGAAACATCTGGTTGTAATTCCTGAAGATGTTTTTTGGTTTAAAAGTGAAAAACTTTGAATGCACATATTTTTTCTCAAATGATTTTAATTAAA